>JACCIC010000245.1:75000-736247 GCA_018907035.1 Sycobia sp. Sy_11
GGCCGGTAGTGAACCTGGTACGATTTAGTATATCACCATCTACTTGATCAGTTTTCGATATAGACAGTAGTCAAACGAAATGGAATTTGTATAAAGTTAAAAAGTTCACGATCATTCTATTTATTTTATTAAGCAAATGAATTGTCATCGGTTAAAATTTATCCATGAATTATTAACTTTGGTTCATTTTCAATTAATAAGATCATTCGTCTTTTTAAATACGTTATAATATACATGTGTGTTGAAAGATTCAAACATACATATACATGTGCGCGCGCGCTTGTGTGTGTGTGTGTGTGTGTGTGTGTGTGTGTGTGTGTGTGTGTGTGTGTGTGTGTGTGTGTGTGTGTGTGTGTGTGTAGCACTTTGCAAGATCAAGTAAATACATTCCAAAGTAAAAGTACGTAAAAGTCCTAGTACGTAATTTATCGCTTGGTAACAATGCGAGAAACTTACACGAGTTTTACTGACGAGAGCAGATTTTTATGCAGGCGCCGGTCTACTAAACAACAATAATAACAACAATAACAACAATAATATGGCATCACCGGGACCGAGCGGTAATAAGCTCAGTGAGATGCTACGCGCAGGAAATCAACAGACGACGGCTCAACAATACCATGACGAAATGCAGTCGCAGCAACAGAGAATGGCTGTCATGGCAGCCGCTGTTTCCGCAGGTTGGTGGATTGACGCATTCACTCAATTTCAAAATAAAATGATTAAACAACTAATCAATAATCGATAACGTTTTCTATGAAGAAAAGACCTTAAATTTTCTGAATCTACTTCCCGTGTGGAAATTCATTCTCGAATCTAACTAGTATCGGGTAAGTTTTCCTTATTAAATGTTCGGATCCAGAAGGGAAATCTAGTCTGATCCTAGTTCCGATTTGTCCCACTTTTAATAGCATTTTTAATAGGGAACGAGCTTAGATTTTGCTAGGTATACCAAGCTGGAAACTAGACAAAATCTAGTCAGAAAATCTAGAAATTAAGCCAATAATAAATTATTCTAATTTTGTTTCCTCGATTAAGTCAATAATTTTTTGACTCTTTAATATTTATTTATTTAAAATAAAAAAATATATTTGCGTATTTAGGTGACGCACACCATTTAATTAGCATTCATAAATTATTTTCTATATGACTATTACCGTATTACGATTTACAATAACAATTAATAATTATTAATATATTTTTTATACACTAATCGTTGTAAATTTTAATGTTAAACACCTGTGCTGAACATATAATATTTTATTCGATGAAAAAAATTCCGACCTCCGCTGAGTATCGAACACACGACCCTACGATTCGCAAGCTTACGCATTGTGCACTATGCTAAAACGCAATATGGGATTACTATACTATATTTTGCATATGATCGTACAGCACTTAAGACCATATAATAATATTTTATAAAGACAAGATAATACATACATAGTAAATCAATTTTTTAAATTCTTTCCCATGTTGGAAAGATCTGCGGGTATTTATATATATATATATATATATATATATATATATATATATATATATATATATATATATATAAATGAATATGCACACACACACACACACACACACACACACACACACACACACAACACACACACACACACACACACACACACACACACACACACACACACACACACACACACACACACACATTTATATATATATATATATATATATATATATATATATATATATATATATATAATTTCTGTGCATATAAGGCCTTGACTACAAAAAACATCGTTCTTTCCAATATTAGAAAAAGTTGAGGAAATCTAACTAGAATCAAAATAGAAAGCCTAACCATTTCCTTACTTCTCTTACTATACAGATTCCGCCTAGAAAAACGTGAGTTCTTCCAAAATAGAGAGAAGTTAAGGAAATCTAACTAAAACCTAGATAGAAATCCTAATCATTTCCTTAAGTTTTCTGCTTGTAAAATTTTGACTATACAAAAACACGTATTTCTTTCAAGAATCAATAAAAGATAAGGAAATCTGAATAAAGTCGAGAAAGTAATAATTAATATAAGATGATTCTTAGATGATCGAAGGGAAATCTAACTCGGATCTGGCGAGATTTAGCTACATGAGGAAATCATCAGTAATACTGACTAGGATCTAGCCCGAACTAGGGATATGCCGAGTATATTTCTGCACGGGTTTTTGAATAAAAAGATGAAGCATAATTAATAAGAAGTTATAATTCTTCTTCATGGAAAATATTTACAGTTGAGCGATATAATACGAGTTATTCTCCTATATATATATATATATATATATATATATATATATATATATATATCATGTATATATATATGTCATTGCATAGCGATTCTTATTTTGTTATTGAACAGCAGCGTAAGTATCTATCCCCGGTGATTGAGCGAAAAATATGTCACTCGTTATCGTTAGCGAAAGAACTAATACAAGAAAACACATCAAGTATGATTTCCCGACTCTGCTTACTATGTACCATTTTGATGGCGATAAATATATTTTATATTTTATAAAATACGTAAATAACGGCTTTTATCTAAGGCAAAGGAGAAAGAAAAAGTCCCACTGTTCTAATTACGAAGTCAGTTCCGAACGATTGATAATAATTTATAATTATATTTCTACGCTTTATTAATTCACATTTAGCGCGAGGGATCCCTCAATTACTCCAGCTCGTGGAGCTTGGCTCTTCGAATAGTCTTAATGAACCCATTAAGCGAGAACAATATTTTCATCGGTGCTTCACCTTCGACTCTAAGCTATTTTTAAACGATGCATTTATTTATTTTACGCGGTGAAACACAAATATTTTATTTTAAATTTCTTTTTTCCCAGGATAAAATATTATCTCTTGCCGTCATATTCTGAATACTAAAAAAAGAGAATACTTGATAAATTCTTTAATGTGCAATGTCGTTTAAAATTTATGTCATTTCACATAAATATCTTCTGCCAATATTAATGTTTAATTAATAAATATTTTTATCGGTCTTGCATTCTTTATGATAATGTATATTATTATAATATATATTATAATTAAATATTAGCTAAAATAATGACAGTCAGACTGTCCTTGTTTATATTCTGCACCCCCGAAGAATCTGAAATAAAACAATATTACTACAATAATTTACATTAAAAATTAAAAATAAACTACCGAACCGCTAGGATTCATCTTTAGGAACTAAACTAAATTGAAAAACCCAGCATGCTACTTTATATACCCGATCCCCACTCTGAATTTATTAGTATAACATTTATAGGACCCCCCTTTGTTAGCTTAAATGCGAAATACAAATTTTCTGTCAATAAGGAAGGATAAGTATTGTTCAATTTACTTGCCTCTAACATTAAATTTAAATTCTGGGATTCTTCAAAATATGAATATTTTCAAGAGTTTCTCTTTTATATTTATTTTTAATACCTTGTTCTAAAATATTTACATTTTCAAAAAATGAATTGAAATTTAAGGTTGTGGGGCAGTCAGATTGTCCTTTACTAACATAGAATATTGTTTTTATTATTTTTATTTTATTTATTTATTATTTTATTTTTATTTTTAATTTGTAATATAATTTATTGTAGTAATAAGTTTTATTTCAGATTCTTCGGAGGTGAATATAAACAAGGGCAGTCTTACTGTCATTATTTTAGCTAATATATTATATTATAAAGACTGAAGACAGATAAAAATATTTATTAATTTAATTCAGAACAGTCAACACAAGTACAATTTTTAATTCCAATATTAATGTTCAAATAGTTTGAAAAGATTATTATTCTATTCCAATGATAGTATTAGTACATATCTGATATAGTTTAATATAGAAAAACTATATATAAATAGTTTTTCTATATTTATAATAAGTATAATTTCGACAGGCCTACAGAATTCTGTGTCACCGAATCTCTCACCAGCCGACGTGGCCTCCATCGCGGCGGCCATGAGAATGAATAATAACAACGGCGAAATGGGCGGCGCGGGCCAGGGCTCGACCGGCGGACCAGGACAACAACAAGGCGTCCAGTCCTCCGGCACCGAACAGGCGCTCAGGTTGCAGCAGGCCGAAGCATTGCTGCGCTCGCAGGCCGAACACGCCCTCAGGCTCGCGGTAATAAAAATTTTTCTCTGATTCACTCATCACTTCTTTTTGTTCTGCTTCTTTCCCCTTTGATTCTCTCACATCCTTTTCTTCTCCTTTTTTCCGGTATTCCTCTCAGCATTAAGCGCAGTGTACGGCGTTAATTGAAGGCTAAACGGTGGGGAGTGGGATTAAGCGCGCGCGGCTAGTGTCGCCCGTTCGAGCTCATGACTGTTAAGGCTTACGAAACACGCCAGAAATTTTTTCTCACGTTAATTAATTTCGCACCTGCTTTTTATTTTTCTCCGGTTAAAAGTGAGTCGATCGCGTATACATCGGCGAGCTCATGGATAGCAATTCTTGATATATGTAATTTCATTAATAGATTGTTTAATTGAATTCAATATTTCAATAGGTTCATTATTTTTTACACATTTGCAAGGAATTATGAACTTACATTAATTTAAAAATATAGCTTGAAAAAATAGAATATAAAGATGAAAATTATACGAGCATAAAATTTTACAGATAACGTTATAAGTACATTTTTCAATTTTTTTTCTTTTATTTTAATTATATATCCATTACATCTTTGATGGATTATATTTTATTATAAAATCACGAGTATATAATTTGATATTTTTGTATATATTTATAAATTGCATTTTTTATACATTTTATTTAATTATTCTTGGATTTATTAGTTGAGGCATTCTTGAAAATTTTATCATTCGTTTTGAAGGTATCACAAGCGGCTGCTGCTGCAGCGAGTTCAGCTACCGATATGAGACATCATCTGGGGCAGCATAATGGTGGTGGGGCGACTGGTATCCCAGGTCACCATACTAATCAGCAATTGTCTCAGCAAGATACGCTTTCTCCTGATATTGGTAAATTTTTATACAAATATAAGACTTGTCATCTGCACTGCAAAAAATACAAAACTGATAATTAAATAACAGAGTAATTCAATATTTTCCTATGACAAAAAAGTTTTTTTTTGTTTTATTTATATCTTTCCAAATGTAACTTATTTAATGTTATAATTTGACATTTTAAGATTTCTTCTGCCATATCTAGTTCAGGCTTATGACGTAAGGTATACGAGTTAGTCTATGACGATACCCCTTGAATTTGGCAATCATACTGCATGTACATAATATTGCTATTTATAATATTATAAGTTTAATTTAATAATTTACTGGTAGTAATTTTATGCGTCGTATAAAGAAAACAAAACAATTGGTTTCTATAATTTATTTAGATTAACCTATACGTATAGTTTTCACATTCAAGTTGTGCTGAAAAGAAAAACTTTTGATTCATTCAATGTTTTATTTAATCGTTTCCAATAAAATAAATATTTAATATATAATAAGACACCTGAAATTTACAGGAGAGGCGCTTAGACTACAAGAGCAGCGTCTGGAGCATGCCTTGAGGCTTCACGGGGACCCGCGGGCCCTGAGCTTCACACTCCAGCACGTTGTTAACCAACAAAACAATCAGCAACCATGAAAATTCAGTTACTACTGAGACGAGTGGACCCCTTGGACACAGGAGAATACAGCGTCTGCCTCCATCAACTCAATCGAAATTCTGCATGCTCAACAACAGCAATCGCAGCACAATCACCAACAGCAGCCACAGCAGCAGCAGATACCGTTGGGTAACGAGCAGGAAGAGCAGGACCAGCAAACACAACATCAGTCTGGAGGCGTGAAACTGTCAATTCCCCAGATCCACGGCGATCAACGCGGCATCAAGAGGAAGGCCGATGAGGTTAACGGCGGCATCGCCGACAACGCGTAAGGACGTGACACGTCCAACTGATTCGATATATCGAGACGCGGCGTCCAAGTGAGCGGTCAATTCTCAATCACTCATTGTCTCAGCTAGTAACGGAAAAAAATAACACTGTCGACAAATATTGATTAAATCACATAGAACGCATGTAAATGTATAACTAATTGAAGAACTTGGAGTACAACGCGTATTTCCCATGAAAGACAATATGAACTTTATAAACTTTAACAAAAAACAAAAAAACAAAAAAACAAAAAAACAAAAGAAACATGCAATTGGCGAAGAGTGATCCAAATAGCCGACA
This sequence comes from Sycobia sp. Sy_11, assembly GCA_018907035.1. Classification (NCBI taxonomy): domain Eukaryota; kingdom Metazoa; phylum Arthropoda; class Insecta; order Hymenoptera; family Epichrysomallidae; genus Sycobia; species Sycobia sp. Sy_11. The sequence continues at coordinate 81,216 of JACCIC010000245.1, forward strand.
TTAGCAATCGACGTTGCTGGCGCGAACCATGTATACGCATGCGTATGATAAAATTGTACAATGACATTTAACACTACCGGAGATTATGATTATATAAAAAAACGCGTTGTGCAACGCCGGGCTCAAGTTTGAAAGCCATTATAATAGCTATATGGGAAAAATGTCTATGCCGATCAATGGATCGCGCTATCATTCGTCTTAAATTGTAAGTTTTAATGTCGCACCGCATTAACTAATTCGAGTCGACGGCCGATCGTAATTTATACGGAAAGCTACGTTAGAGAAAAAGATCCGTTGTAGGGCGCCGCGCGAACTAGGATCAGTACGACTTCAAGGCTGGGTTTCCGATCGATCGATTCGCGACATTTTTTTATCAGCGCCCGCAGAGGTGCCATAATTAATAAATTACGAGCAATTAAAGCCGTATATAAAGCTGTACTGAGTTGTCGGCGCCTGAGCTGCTTCTCCAATCGTAATCTCCACTAGAGGCCAGATCGGCAGTCGACTAGGTATCCCATGGCTTAAACCTATGACAAATACGATATAGGGAATAGAGTCGCGGAGTTAAGGGTGTCGGGCCATCCTGCATACTTCGTGAGAGGCTCATCACAACTCAAATTTAATCCTTAATTAATTAATAAACAAAAAATTTCGATGATTATATAGGATTTTACCAGATTTAAGGTTCCTCTCTGAAATTCTTTCCCGCCCTATTTTCCAAACGTAATTTTTCCAAGTTGCGACATAACGAGTTGTTTATAAGTCTGTATAATAAAAGGGAAAAAATAATAGGAAGAAGGAATAAAAAGATTCGCGACGCGCGTAACTCTGTCTTAACGGTAGAGGGCGCGAACGCAGTAAGTTAAAGACGGTAATAAAGCACTGCATCGATAAAGTAGAGAAATTCTGAATAAGAGATAGTGAAGTTGTACGCATGCAGTTATTACAATTGACGGATTTAACGATAAATGGTCGCGACGTAAATGAACAAAACAAAATATAATAAGGACGAGACACTTGACTGACTGATACTCTTCATACCTTCATACATAATCACACAGACACATACACACTCACACGCACACACTGCGCGCGCGTGTGCACATACGCGTGTGCGTAGTAAAGGCGTATTGTACATACAGGAAAATAAACGCGAGTACACGGTTTTGAGCATGTGAAAATACGACATTACACTTGTGCAAAGTGATACGACAAGATATGATGTAAAGTCGTTAGTAATATACATTGAATGCATGAGTAACACGTACACTGAAACATTTAAAATGAAAACACTCATTACAGAAATGATAAAAAAAACAGCGCGTAACTGTGCTCGTTAAAGCACAATAACTATTAGGTCTTAAGCGAAAAACAAAATATAATTATTGCAAACAAGTTATATTATATATATTATATATACACGCAGGATATGATGAGAATGAAGAGGAAAAAAATTAAGAAGCTCTAAAGAAAGCGTAAAAAGTCATCTCCGCCGATGAGACGAATAAATGAAGAGAGATAAAAATCTAAATGCTAAATATTATATATATATATATATATATATATATATATATTATAAATAAATATTATAAATAATGAATATAGGGTCTATAAGACTAGTGTAGTTAGGCGAAAAAGGTTAAGCGAATGAGTAAACAAAAATGTGTGTAAGATGAGAGAATCAAAAATTCGTACGCGCGAATGTGAAAAGTAAACGGATATATGAAAAAAATTAATGAAATAAGACATGCGAGCTTGGATGTGAAAATATAAGGTGTAAATGTGGAGAAGACATTCGTCTGCGATGGGCGTGATTGAGCGTAATCTGAGGTCCTGTGATCGTTACTAAGCGAAATATTTTTTTATTTCCGATATGTGTAAACGCGTAATGAAATTTTGCGTCGTTTCGAACTTTTTACTTGCAATATATAGCGTTACGTTCTCGCAATACTATTAGGAAAAGCAAAGAGTTTAAGAAAATTGATGGGTTATTTGAAAGGATTAATATAGATGAAGTTTTAAAAGTCTAGATATCATTGATTGTATAAAAAAGGCTAATTGAAGGGAATTTATGAACAAAAAAATAATGATAAGAATGGGGTTTCAAACGATGGAAAAAACACAAAAATGAAGATAAGTCCGTTATAGGTTCTAACGAAGATAAAATTAAGAGGGATTAGAAGCGGATCGTTAATGGATTTGCGCCTGCCCAACACTTGTGCGCGTAGTATTTATTAATGACTCGTACCCTTTTAAAGTCATGGTCGTTCGCGCTTTTGATGGGGATACCTTTCAGCGGATCCAGACTATAGACATGAAAAACTCAAGCATCCATTTTAAAAAATATCAAATCTCAAAAATGAAAAAACAATGGAAAATGTCGTCGACCGAACATGGGGTACCGAGCGTGACGTTCTATTCGATCTTGGGTGTACGAGGAGCGTGAAAGATCTCAAATTAAAAAAAAGCCAAGTGTTTGCGAAAATGTTCAGAAACACTGCTGGATAATCAAAAGAAAAAAAATGAAAAGAAAGAAAAAAGATAAGAGCAAAGGTATTATAATAAATAGCCTGCGACTTTTTTCACTGCAAATATTTAAAAAAAATATAGGGTAAAGAAGAGAAAACCTTAGGGTGAATTGAGGCTATTTTGCTGGCATGCGCATGATCACGATCGCGAGAACGAGTTGAACGTTGACGACTCAGATCGAACCTTCGGTTGGACAAGTATTTTTTAAAATTGAAAGAAACGTGCATAATTTAAGAGCCGCGTCGCCTATGGCCTTTCATACTATCGGAACGAGAAAAAAAAAGAAAAATTTTTAAACGATCGCATAACGGATTCATCGTGAAAGCTACATATTGTTGATCGGTATCGCCTCGTCACAAGGCTTGCTCCTTGCTTCGAGTTGAATCAATTTTATAAAGAACGATATTTTATCCCATATTTAAAATTTTATGCTTTCTTTAAATTTAAATTTCTGTAAAATTATTGCTACATTGGTACATAGAAGATCTTCTGAGAAATTTTTGAAGTAAAATAAAGACTGTTAAACATATCATTTTTCTTTTCTTTTCGATTCTTATCAATGAAAAATGTAAGCCGGAGCGAGTCCTGTCTGACGCACGCGCGACAATTCTTGGTCGGTTTTAATTCGCTATTTTCTTTAATTACAGGAATATGTATCTGAGTAAACTAAGTATTCTCCCCAATGATAACATTTTTCGTTACAGAGAGTTTTTTCCTCGAATTAAGTAGTATGTAAATACACCTCTTGATATTCATGCAAGCATAAAGAATTACAATAACTTAAACAAATACATAACACAATAGGGTTAGTTTTTCTATGTAAATACCTAAAGCGCGGCGGCGAGTGCGTACCCTCGCCCGCGTAACCAAACGATAATATACTTTTATCGACCAGAGCTTCTGTTTTTGTGCGGCGTATCGCGCGGGCAAACAATCGTTTATCGTAAAAATATAATAAATGCACAGGGAAACGGCCGCGCCGCACCGACCGACGGTACTGTACACATTTGCCCGACTCGTTCCCTCTTTCACTACTGCGGCGTCTATAGCGTTTGGAGGCTGACGAATGAAGCATGCAAAGTACCTTCGGTGACGCATGGGCATCGACGGCGGCGGCGGCGGCGCGTTCGATTTCAGTCGAAGGACCAAAAGTGGCTTCGATCGGGAGAATTCTAGTTTTTTTTTTCTTTCTACGAATGGATAAATGGATGCAAACAATGCAAAAGTAAACGGTTAAATCATGGTTGCAGAATTAAGAGAAAAGAAATAAAGGAATTGGAAATCATTACAGGAATCCGACATACGTGCGGTATACTTATAAACACGTTACTCACACTGGCTCAAGGCTCTTTTTTCACGAATTGAAATACATCAAGTCACTAGTATCGCGATATTTATGTATAAAGATATGATGCGCAATCTTTGAAATTACGATACAATTTTTATAATACACACTTATCACTCTCATGGGCCTCCGAGCATCACTGGTAGGGACCAACATTTTTTGTATCTGTAATATCTTTTCCTTCCCATTATGAAATTTTTGATTGACCTCGTCCAAAGCCAATACCCTTCTTTACTCGAACATTCTAAACTCCTTTTTTCCGTTTTCCTCGTAATAAAATATACTGCAAATGACGTTTGCTACATTAATACACTTTTTGTGTTATACTTTCTTGATAAATAACTAGAGAAATGCAACACACACAGAAAAAAACATTGTTTTCAAAAAGGTTATTTGGGATGAATGCAATTTTCAATAAACAGAATCGGATTAGCAAGATATATTCAGAAATAAAGAATAAATAAATAAGTAGTCAATTAAATAAATAAATAAATAAATAAACCAATAAATAAGCAAAAACCAACAAATAATTGCTCCAATTCCGTCACGGCTTGAAATGCAATGTTCTTCTTTACTTTTCTCTGTTCCTAAAAATAATCAACACCAAGATGAGCGTAAGCTTAAATCGAAAATAATACAGAAAACACAGATACAAAGTAATTTGAGTAACAAAAATAAACATGTCATTAACACTATGCCAAACACGGTCCTTCGCAGAACTACTGTACAGATAAAGAGTACCATCAACGCATAAAAATTGGTGCCAATGAAAAAAAGAAGGAACGGAATTCATGTAGATCCGATATATCTTTACCGCATCTTTTTCGTAAACACAGGCTGATACTTTTAAAAAAATAGGAAATAAATTTTTTCGAAAACAAAACTATATACTCGCCAAGAGGGTATGAATAAATTTAGAAAATCGAATTCGCCCGTTAATGCGTGCCGTGCCCCGCGAACGTGTACATTAAATAAAAAACTCTCTTTTTAAACATTAACAGAAAGGTGAATGAAAAAAGATTAAGCAAGAAGCACAATATATAAATAGCTCGTAGTGTATGTTCTGTAATCGATTGAAAGTTAAACCGTGACAGTTTTTAAACAAAAAGTTATGTCAACAGTAAATTAACGAAGTAAATAAACAAATAAAAAAAATAAGCTGAAGCGTTGGTCAGAAAGGGACGCTGTATGAAAGATGCGCGGCGGTCATCGTCTATGGAAAAATTTAGGAAGAAGAATAATGTACGTCACCAGATTTACAACGCCGAAGCAAAAAAAAGCACAAAAAAATTTACAAATATATTGATTTACATATGCCCGTAACTCGTAAGGGGGCCAGTGACGTAGATGACGAGAAACTTCGAGCGGAAACAAAAGTTCGACTCACTCTCAAGGCAATCTTTGTCTGGCACAATAAAAAGTCCATGCAGGTCGCAGAAGATATCAGCTCTTTGACAAAAGAAGATAAAAAAAATCATAAATCTTCGATGAATGAAGTAATAGCACCCTACGCTGTACCTGTAAAAAGCAGTTGAGATAACATATGGTATTAATAATTATATCAGCGAAGTAGAGATTGCCAAACAGGCTCATGCAAAAGCTTCATCCAATTATATATATATATATATATATATATATATATATATATATATATATATATATATATATATATGAAGAAGAGAGCAAGAGAGAGAGAGAGAGAGAGAGAGAGAGAGAGTAAGTGAAAGAGAATTGAGGAAAGTCTCGTACTGCGAAGCCGGTCCTGCCCAATAATCTTAATCTACTTCATGTAAATTTGCCTAAATGTTTACTAATCTAAAAAATGCCATAGCCCGGATGCGCTGGTGTATACTCCCAGCGCATACACACTTACAAATACGACTCGAATTTATAAAAAAAAAGATTGAAGATCGCGAGATCGCGAGCACAGGCGAGGCGACGAAATTGGTGATCGTCGACCGAGCCAACACAGAGGAAATGTGAATAAATATAGACAACGGTACAATGACATACAATATATATATATATATACATATATATATATATATATATATATATATATATATATATATATATATATATATATATGCCACCTCAATAAAACACACAGTTTAACGGTACGTACGCGGCATTGCCCACGCCGACGATACGACCGGACCGGATTAAAAGAAAAAACAAGCCCTGGATATTCTGGAAACGAAGCTTGTGCAAACACGCACGGCGTTTCATTCATATAATCTCATACACGGGTGTCGAAAGACTCTCACAACAGGCTACACAACTTCCAAAGCCATACACTTGCTACACTTGTTACACAAAAGCAGAAAATTTAATAAATACACACACACACACACACACATACACACACACTACGGATATGTAAAGCCAATTAATTTTGTAAATTATTCAATTTGTACGTTGGTGGAATGTTTGGCCATATATATCTACCTGAATACGGGAGGGAGAAATTTTGTTGTCGACGTTCGATGTGACACAGAGACACGCCCAGTAGAGGCTTTCTTTTTGAAAAATGAAAAAATGTTGAATCTTGATCATTTCTTTATTAATGGCTGTCATTTGGCGAAAAACAAATGCGATAGACAAGGTCGAAACTGGATGTCTCGTGTATGTCGAACGTACGTCGAAATCATTCGGAAAACCGAAAGAAACAGAATCTTTCGTAACATTAGAAAAACATTAGGAAAAAAAACTTCGTTGCGCAGATATTTACATTCAACTGCGAATTCGTGGCCTGTGATTGGATGCACGAAGAAATCAACAAAGTAAATAAACAAGAACCGAACACGACCAATTACAACATATGGCACCAATGCCACATACACATTAACGCTCGATTAAGACTAGCTTGGATTCAACGTTATCATGACGATGATCAACCAAGTACCATGACAATAAGACCTTGACTATGGACTATATTAAAAATAAATAAAAGCTGACGCGAAGAAAAAGAGAAAAATGTCGCGGCGCAAGAAGGCAAAAACAATAAAAGCGTCGCGATGCCCATAAATTAGAGTCCGGCTCTAAAGTAATAAAGAAAATGATGAAAGCGGTAATTATAAATGCGGCTTTAATTAAGCAAAGAAAGTTTGTTTGTTTTCAATCAGGTTTTAATTTTTTAATGAAATAATCTTGCAGTAACACGAATGCGTGTACAGCCTACACCTGCTTGCTCGCTCGTTCAGTCCCGTCACTTAGGAAAAAAATATGACGAGTGTTAAGAACGAGGCCAGAGCTAACTGATGTATGCCTTCATGCATTCGTACAATATACCATAATAATGGGCAGCAAATGAAAACCGACAGTCTAGCAGTGCGAGCGCCTCGGCGTCTGCACGCGTTCTCATGTGTGCGGATTATTGTCCGAGCCTCCGTGATTAAAAACCGGAATAAGTTGTTTTAATGTCCACTAAATAAAATAGAAGAGCCATTATCTGTTAATGCGACAGATTCCCTAATCTCTCGTGCTTCTGAAAAAATTTCTATTTGCCCTCCATATTAAAAGATTAACGTTCCCCAAAGTGCTTACTGGTAACTTTTAAACAATTTACTAAAGGGAAGAAATGACAAATCTTAAATTTCAAGTTAGTATAAATATATAAAGTTATTGCATGAAAAATAAGTCAAGAGCACAGAGAATCTGTCGCAAAAACGTTAACCACTAAAGGCAAACCATTCAAAATTTTCTGATTTCCGGATGGTAAACCTTCCTGCGGAAACAGAGCTCTTCATAATATTCTCCAATGTTTTGTTAAACGAGAATATCTTTATTTTGATCCTTAATATCCCTAAAGTTCTGATCCTCCGTATTCGAGTTCGAGATTTGTTGAGATACATAGAAATCTTGCAATAATTAGACTTTCAACAGGATATTCAGCTTATTTAGAATAACTCTAACTTAAATGAAACATAAAATAATAAATTCCAAAAAAACTAATCATAATATTTATCTAACCGTCGTGTGGGTGCCTCTGTAAGGGTTTTTACGTTACAGTAACAAAGATTTTTCTTAAATATAAATCACAACAGTTAGTAGTCTTAGTAGCAAACAGTAATTACAAATGTACCGCAGTTAAACAGTTGATAAGTATAACTTAATACAGAAAGCACGTTGTCGTCTTTCTCAGTGTCTGCTCGTGATGTATGTATCCATTCTCATCGCGCCAAGTATGGAACGTTATATACATATATTTATCGAATTTGAAAATTGAATCGAATTTGAAAAAATAAACCGCAACCAAGAAACAAAATAATACACTAAATCCTACGTCCCAAGCCATGAAAGGGTCCTCCTATACTCTTCCCGGGAGTAATTCCCCTTCACAGAATTCTCCTGCTCGTTCAAACGCAGAAAAAGAACCATACAAAATTGATCTTCCAATCCAAAGAAATATAGCCCCAAGTTTACACAAATGCTCTTCCATTGATTTGAATTTCTGAAATTCTACATTTTTAAAAAGCACAGAAGAAAAAGATAATAATATTCTATTTTGTTCAATATCCACTGAATCCTTACTTACCCGTCTGTTCGTTCAACATAGCAAGCGATAACAGGCTTATATAGTTCACGCAAAAAGTTAAACATAACGAGTAATTTATCAATAAATAAATGTAATTATAAATGTTCGTAGTGTAGACAATATAAGCTGTAATGTGCTCCAAATGTAGGTGAGAAATAAGGCGCGATGGAGCAGTTTACTAATATGCTAATAACTTTACAACATAAAGAAATGCGAGCGGATTAATGAATCAGAATCGCTCAATTCTCATCTCATAGCTCTTTCAGAGTTCAGAAAAATATTATTAATCCGCGACAGTTACAATATTCATATCCGCATACAAGCATAACTACTTAATTATTAATTACCATATCAACAATAAACAGTGTTTAAATAAATAAGCGCGATCGCTATACTATATAACATCGCGCATTACAAGCGCGGAGGCACTCACTGCGGTAAAGGGCGTAATGTATAAATCAAAACGCTATAACACACTCAGCACTCGGACACGAATAGGAGGTTCTCTGTATCCATGCGAAACTTTGTTTTCAACCCAATACGGTATACGTCATAAATTTCATATTGAATAATGAACATCAAAATAAAATGCAAAATACAGTGATAAAATCTGTTCGCACAGTTGCATTAAGTTTCACCAAGCAATTGGTTTCTACTCATGAAAAATGACTGTATAATCCCATAGTCAAGGGAAGAAAAAAGAGTGAGCTCTGTAAACAGATTTCCTTTTTGCTTGAACGTTAAAAACGAATATAGCCTTCGGTTCTTTCACTTATGGAGTTGCTTTTAAACACAGCATAATACAACAATCCCAACCAATCAACCCAAATAAATCCTCAAAACCCCTTCGAAACTTTTCACATCAAGCAAACCTTTATCCATCTCCCTGCAATAATATCCTCGTTCTCACATATAAAAACGCATTACTTCAACTTTTTTTGCTAATGCTTAAGTTAATCGTCATGTTTTTCAGATTTAAGGTATGTTCCTCTTATTTGACGATTAGGTTTCAAAAAATGTTCATTTCAACTAATTTTAATCTATAAAATTCAATATATTTGGTAATCGTAAATGTAATGGAACTTACCTTCTATCAAAAATCCGAGAAAGAAGTCGAAAGTTATGTCTTAAATTTCAAATATTTACGTACAATTGCTTACCATATAATACAAATACAAATTATTCTTAATTTGCTGAAAGTCGGATATCCTTGTGTCACTTTTCAGATAATTCTAAGAGCTAAAGATTAATAAAATAGAATAACAATTTAGTAAGTTCTATAAATTGATACAAAGCCTACTCCAAACGACATTAATGGTATTGATTGTGTTTCGTCGAAGTTCCCTTTTGGGCAAACATACCGACGCAATTCTGCATCTTTCCCGTAAGTCTAATTGATAATAATTCCATCGAATTTTCGTATATTTAATTTGATATTATGATAATGCTCGTTTACCTCGAATTTCTTGTATTCTTCGTTTTGTAATAAATTGATAAAAATCAGCTTATGAAAAAAATTCTATTCTAGTCATGAGAAATGGTACAAATGAAATAAACGATGCTTATAAATTGTTTGCATTAGCTACAAAAAATGTATAATTAGAGTTACGTTGATTGAGTTAAACTAACAAAGACTCTTGAGAAAACATATTAACAAAGTTTATATATGGATGGAATTATCGGTTGATTTTCGGGTCAGTTTGTGATAATACATCAGCGTTGAGAAAATCTAGCCTCTTTTTTTTGCATCAACATTAATCGATCATATTCTGAGTATCGCGATTGATCAATTGATCAGTCGATCCCTGTGTAAGCAAAAGCAACACTCTTTGAGGTGGATGTACAGTGTGAATGAATATTTCAAAGCTTCTGTTTAAGAAAACTTCTATGTGTATCCCATTGCTTTTAAATTACGGGTTACATTTTTATGAAGTGCGAATTCTCGCTTGGCGTATATTTTGAAGAAGTGGAACAATAATTAAAAATACGTAACGGAGAAAGTGATCGAAGGGAGCGAGAATTCACGCGGCAGCATAGTTAAAGTTCGGTATCACGGTTAACTATTATAGTACCTATCTTCATTTTTCACTACATCATTGGATGCAATTGAAGGCGTATTTTACAGAATTCAAGTTTCAGAAAGACGAGCAAACATTTATAAAGAATTGGAGATATTTTTCAAATGAATAAAAGGAAACGAAAGCTCGGTGAACTTTGCTGGAACCGTCGAAGCTTATTCATATATACGTAAAAGGAAAAGTTTTTCAAGTTTGAAAATGCAGATTAATAATTAAGAAAAATAATTGAATGTAGATCGAGCCAGAATTTAGAGATAAGAGGGAAAAGCCATGTGTTTTTTAGAGATTCTCTTTTTTATATTAATATATGTTATACATATTATATAGTTAAGATAATATTTATGTATGTCTAGCCGAAGCTATAAGTAAAGATACTGATAATTAGCGTAAGCAGAAAGCCGTGAATTAGTTTTGTTCGGGTTAAGTTTCTTTTTTACCACGAGCATATGGTAGTGTTAATTAATTAATTGTAATCAGTTATTGTTGATCTTAAATGTATTTTTTCTGACGCGTAAAAACGCATGCATTGACACGACTGAGTGTTTATTCTTATAGGTTTGTTCTTCTAAGGTTAACTTTTATTCTTTAGGATAACGGTAAAGTAAATCCAAATTGTTATCGAAACTTGTCATTAATTAAGCACAAAAAACATTTTCGCTTTTTAGCTATTTGTTCTGTTTATTTTTTTTATTTTCTTTATCCATTTTTTTAAGTTTTCATTCAGATATCGCTTAAATATTTGATTTTTACTTTCCATTTTTATATTCACTTTAGACTGGTAGTTGAAACGGATTCTTTTTGTTCGTGTTCTCGTTATTCGTTTGCCAAATGCACTCTACTTGCATCCACCGAAAATTCCTAAGTACATGTTCGTAAAAAATACATACGTATAAATACAACATGAGAAGAAAAAATTGTTTAGACAAAAACAAAATATAAAATTGTCGATATAAACTATGATAAATATGGCAAACGAATTTCTAGGCTTCGCTTGCTAGTCAGAATTGGTTTTTGGAACAAAAAAATGAACGCTTAAAAATTACGCATTTTTATTGTCATCTATAATGCACTTATTGTGTAATAATTGATAAGCAAACGAAAAAAAGACCGATTTACGTCGAGCCTGACCGTAAATAATGCGGTTCTTTAGTTACTATATTGGTAGATTATCGCGCGAGCGGTGAGCGTCACGACCGACGTTACTACACGTGTTTTTATATTATCATTATGGACAGTTACTATTATTGAGCCTTATATAAATTTGCGATCTTTTCCTACGAGTCAGCGTTATATAATTTTTAGCTGTTTACTAAGTTGAATCATACTGATTAAATTTATGTTTATATATAATAAAGAAAAATTTATATTAAAAGAACAGACGAACACAAGCTACTGCTACTTGCAACTCGCTAACTAGGAACTTATTTTTTTTATTACAATCTATCTTAATTTTTTCCTAATTATATAGGTGAGCCTATCGATTCATTATTTGCCTATGTCCTCGAATACGTTTTTATTATTTTTTTTTATTACTCGATGTGATATTTTTAGTATCCTGTGTATTAATATAGTAATGTTCCCGTGGAAGCTTTCTTCTGTAGATTTTTATCATTTTGATATTGAAATTGAGCAAATGAAAAATGTAATCGAAGCGACGATGAAAAGCAACGAATTTTAAATGAATTCGACAAGAATCATTTTAAATTGCTTCTCTTAAAAATCGAGTGAGAAATCTCTATAAAATACGCTGACGATTGTCATACGAAATTTAGGACACGTGCATTTATTAATCATTATATCGTTAATACTATTAAATGGGTCGGGTTGAGAGTTCAAGATGTTTTAAGAAAGAAACATAGACGTATTGTTCTTCTAAATCAATGCATTAATGTGTATTTGTTCTTATTATATAAAGAAAAGAATGAAAAGAGATAATTTCACCTTGGACAACTAACGGATGCACTAGGAGATTTCGTAAATTTTTCTGAACTTCTCGATGCGATATCAGTTACAATTAGTTATATTATTACTATTTATCTTCTTATAATGATATCCGCTATTATTATTATTATCATTATTATTATTATTATTATTATTATTATTATTATTATTATTATTATTATTATTATTATTATTATTATTATTATTATTATTATTATTATTATTATTATTATTATTATTATTATTATTATTATTATTATTATTATTATTATTATTATTATTATTATTATTATTATTATTATTGGACATGTTTAGTTATCGCTTTTGATCAGTTAATTGTTAGATGAAATAATTGAGTCCACAACTTTTTTATCTATATCAATCGTGTTGCGTCATGAAGCGTGGTGACTGTTTTAAAAAATATGTTGCTGTATCTCCAGTTATATGAAATCCGTTAAATGTATAGTAGAAAAATAGAATCTAAAATGTGTCGTGCAAAAAAAGGATATAGTAAGTTTATGGGATTTTATCATGCAGGTATGGTACAGCTAAAAGAAAAACAGAGTACAGTTGAAAGTTTATAAACAGTCGCCAACTTACTGATGCATCGGCTGCATTCAAAAGAACGATAAGAAGGTTTACAAAAGGAGAAAGAATAAGAAACTGTATTAGATGCAAATTTTTTTTTAATCTATATGCGCCACGGAAAAATTTCACTTAATATGATTCATTTTTGTAATATCATTTATTACATTTTAAAATAGTATTATTTAGATAGATAGCACAAAATTTAAATACTTAAAAAAATAATTTGAACAAAACTAAATTTATACTTTTATAAATAAACAAATAAGATTATTTATATAATATATTTTTATATACATTTTTTAAGAATTTGTTGCAGCAAAATTCAAATCGACTTTCGTTCCAAAAAGTCTTCATTTTTAATTATGAAGAATCAAAAATTCCATTGACAATCGTTGAAAATTATTTCTACGGCGCACGAAATTTAAAAAAATGAAAATAGAATGAATAAGATATAGATTTACGGCACGGGGAAGTGTAGCTACAAAGTGTGTATAAATATTTCCAGTCTCTTTCGGTTACGAGCCACAGTTCCGCAAACGTAGAATTTTAAATAAAAGATTGACGAAAAGAATGAAAATTTACAATGAATGAATAAATAAAGACTGCATGTGTGTGTGTGTGTGTGTGTGTGTGTGTGTGTGTGTGTGTGTGTGTGTGTGTGTGTGTGTGTGTGTGTCTAAGCATTCTTTATCTTATCCCGTCATGGTAGATTTGCATTCATATACTCGTATTATTGATATTATTACATGCAAGATGTATGCATAAACGTGAGAGGTTAATTCTCAGAGAAATAATGGTAAAACTGTCTTGATCGATACTGATGATGAGCGCTGAGACGTTAGGTTTTTATGAAAAGTGTAAACGACCTTTTCCTGGTGGAAACAATCTGTTTAACATCACGAGCCTTTTTCGCAATTCTTCGCGTGTCACACGCGCACGCGGTTATTAATAAAAAGTAACGAAAAACTTTAACCTGAATTTCGACAGAGAGTATAAAAAACATGAGAGCAAATAGAACGCTCGTTGAGAGAGCATTTTCAATAACTAAAAAGGGATTTTTTAACACTTCCAGGAACCCTTGATCGATGTAAATAGAAAACGGAGGTTTAGATAAAAAATGAGGAGCGGCCGAAAAAAAAATAAAGCCGTGTATTAAAATGAAAATTCTTCCCCCCCCCCCAGGCAATGTTTTTGGGCTTCTATATGGAAAATAATAGCCGTCATGCGCGAAGATATTCATGCGGTGTTGAGAAAAATAAGCCGTTGAACAAAAAAACGACAAATTTATTCTAGTCATAAGGACATATGAATCGCGAAAATTGAGAGCCTCCGTATAGCGACGACCGCTCGATCGCTCCGTTGTCTGCGGAGACTTTTTGTAACACTAATATAGAAAAAAAATGATACTCGAAGTTATCTTGAATAGGTTAAAGTTGAATTACTGAAAAAACCTCACATTGTAAATAACCGCAACCTTTGCGCCGCTCTGCGCGAATGAGAAATCCTACATTCGGTCCGGGTTCGACGCTTCATACTGACATGTAAAAAGTATTCAATATATTATATATGGAATTGCGAAATTTCGACGGAGCGAATTGTGAAAGCGGAAATCGTGCGGAGTCTCATCTTAAAATTAAGGTCTTAATACGAAGTATTGAGTGATGGAAAAGGTGAGTGCGAGTATGAGAAAGTGTAATAAAATTTCGAACAAGAGGAAAGAAAATTGCGTGCGGAGTATCTGAGACGAATCGCGAGTTTTTTGTGCATGTGTAAGCGAAATAGATCATAAATCTACGGAGGGAGAAAAAAATTATTGAGCGAATGTGTGAGAGATAGAGTATCAGTTAGAAAATAAATATAGAGAAACAAAATTTTACTACCAAGTGGACTAGAATCGCAACCGATGGGCATTAGTAAAAGTGAAAAAAAATTTAAATAGAAAAACATGTTTTTCGGAGCGTTTTTTCCAATATGCGGAATGGGCTAAAAATGCATCCAAAATTGTACCTATGTTAATTTTATAAATATGTGAAAGGGTCAAAAGAAGATTATAGTATTTATATTCAGGAATACTGCAGATGACGATAATACATATTCTACTGTAATCGTGATGATGATGGTGATGATAATTATTGTATATTTAAATCGGAAGAAAAAGAGACAGAGAGAGATAGATGAAAAGAAAATTAATAACGAGAGAGATTCAGGAAAACCTCACTTAGAAACTCGTACTTTAGGTGATTACGAAAGAACGATGAAGTGAAAATTTGTATACCTCGAAAAATTGTTAAGTCACATGGGTGAAAAAGTGTACGGAAACATCTTGTAATTGAATTTGTTTACAAAATTAATAGTTATCAAATACATTGTATATCGATAAATAGCGAATCATCCGTTTTTCGTATGCAAATATTCCTTTGATAGTCTACCGAAAAATTAGGAATATAATTCTAAACTATATAGAGGATTTATCGAGGGAATGAATAAAAATTACTTGTTCTTTTGATGTATGTAAATACACACACACACACACACACACACACACACACACACACATCATATATATATATATATATATATATATATATATATATATATATATATAGAAAAAAATATTTATAATTATGTGACGTTATAATCGGTTCGGAATTTACATTCAAACAAAAATCGAAAGGAGAAAAATGTAATAAGTCGAGGAACGTAGCGGATCGATTACCAAAATCTCGTTCTCTCAAGTTGCAAACTTTTCATTTTCGTACAAATGGTTCTTGTTTTAAAAGTAACATTTCAATGGAAAAAGCTTACAAACGTTTCTATAAGACGCAACTGACCAAAGATACAACGACTTTGGCAATCGTTCTAACTTCTCTCTCTCTCTCTCTCTCTCTCTCTCTCTCTCTCTCTCTCTCTATCTCTCATTCTCTCCTATCTCCAAGCAAACTGTTTGAAAATATAGGGAATTTAAGAGAAATTGAAAAAATAGTAGAAAAAGGGACACAGCGTAACTATATATATCTCAGTGCATTCTTAGATATGAAGAATTTCGATTGTTTGTTGTACTTTTTGCTTTTTATTCGAAAAACGTGTAAAATAATTTTGTTTGCTTATGTAAAAAAGTGAAAAGAATCTACAATGATAAAAGCATTAACAACTCTTTGTACTAATGCAGTGCTGGAAGCCAACACGAGACGATTAAGTAAATACAAATATAATTATCATTTATTCTTTTTAAAATCGTTATAACTATTATTAATATCTTCAGAAAATGTTTTTAATAAATGATACAAATGAGTGAGAGATTTTCAAATTTTATTTTTAAAGAAACACAATCACAATCTGTATTTTTCACATTGTTCACTCCTGTGCATAAACTATAATTTTCTGTACTTTATTCACTTATTCGTGTGCGCATTTCCTGCGAAACGCACGAGAAAAATAAAAAGCGTTGACAAAGCTAGAATGAAAGGACGACCGTCGGCCTAATATATTCATATTAAATAAACTTAACATTGACGATACAGTACTGTTGGCTACCTTAGCATCGCAAGGAGCACAAGCCCAGTATATATACACGCAGGTTTTTAATCGTTAGACACCTACTCCTTGAGATCACGAAAATTCCAAAACATTAAATGTAAAAACTGAGCGACGGAGAGTGAGAAACATAGAAAGAATATGTGAGCATAACAAATAAAAGCGATAATGTAACTATCGACGATATTCCCACCAAGAATAAGCAACTGCCGACCGACGGTCGTCGCTTCGGTACTAGATTTGCGCACGCGATGGTGATAATATAAAATATCTATTGTAAAAGAGGTAAGGAAAAATCGAAGCATGAAGACAAGCAAGTCGAATCGACACTTTTCCTTGGTTCTTATTTTCTTTCCGTTGCGCTGCAACTATAACAACTATTAGAAATTTAATAGAAAACATAAGAAACCTATCGAAGGTTTTTTTTGTATTATTCCCTTTCCTTCCAATTTCAATCCTCTGAAATAAAATAAATTTTTATTCAAATTAACCGCATTTCTCCCATATATATATATATATATATATATATATATATATATATATATATATAAAAGAGGCATTTTCCAATTTCCTCCGCTTCCCTGCCTTCTATTCATCTACCCGTTCCTACCATTCATAATTCTCCAATTCCTTATCCCATTCAACTTCCAACCGACTGTCAGTGTGAATGAATGTTCAAATGAAAAAAATTGTGTATAAGGGAAGCATCGAGCAAAGAACGACTAAAGCACATATTCGTCGGACCGTAGGGACATTTTCAATTAATTGTGTAAACACGAGAACTTAAGGGAAAAAATAAAAAATACAGAAGCGAAAACTAACAAAAAAATAAGCATTTTATCAACATGTGTATTCATTTTGATCGTTAGATGCCACTCTCTCCCTTCCTTTGCAATATACGTTGACTATTTTATTTGTTGTTTCTCTATCTCTTTCAAATAGGTCATAAATGACTTTTTTTTAGTTTCGTTTATTATGATTTATCTGTTTTATTTGTACATATCATTTTAATTTTAACAAGGTACTGTAGAAGCATAGGAGCAAATAAGTTACGGCCTATTTTTCCTGCATTCAAAATGAAATGTCATTGTATTGTTTTTTTTAATTACTATTATTATTATTTTTTAGGAGTCTGTGAATATTATTTATGCATTTCCAATATCCGCAAAAATAATCCTGGAGAACGCCCACTCGAATATGTGGAACTCGACACAAAACCCATGTAACTACGCACTAAACACATATCTCCATGTTGTTGCACCGACACCAGCCCGGAACTGTTATTCACATTACTTCAGCCTGGGCGGCAGTCCCTGTGTGGCCTATTCCAGTCATTCCTTTCGTCTTAGAATCTCATGCATACTTGAAACTGAATTCATTCTTTTGCTCTGAAGCACATGCGTAACATATTTTGTAATAAACTGCCAGTTGACCGCGTCCGCCGTCATAAGTCTCGTCAGGTTTTCTAGCGTGATTGCGTCAGATCCTCGTCTGCAGCCATTGTCATAACTCGGTCCAATGCTCGCACACGAAGAGCGCGTGCTCCACATCATCTCAAGTCTACCCTCAATACTTGAATTCCAAAAAGGTAATCCTCTTCATCTTGCAGAGATACTGATGGAAGTAGCCATGTCCGGAAAGAAACTGGGTAAGGTAGAAATTCATCTCCCCTTGTTGTCTTTCCTTCCGCGGACCCATTTCGGGTATTAGTCTTTTCGTGTATTGTCCTCGTTCGTCCATCGTTCACCGTCTCTGCCATGTCTTGACCGGCTTTATCCGTTCTTCAATCGCAGCGCCTTTCCTTCCAACATTCGGGCTCCACTCGTGAATACGCTTTCGTTCAGGCGCGAGCAGATCTTTGGGAATGACCCTAGCGATCACGAAAACTGCGCTCTCAGACACAGTGCGATACGCGCACGCGATTCTTAACGCATCCACTCTTTGTATGGTTTTCATGACGTTTGTTCGTTTTCTTACAATCATCGCGTCGGCCCAAATTTCCGCCCTATAAAGCAAGATTGAGTGGGTAACGCTCACCAGTAGTCTACATACGTTCTGTCTAGACCTATTCGTGTATACGAGTCAGTAGCAATAACTCGATCTTTTGCAGCGCGCGCTGCAGTCAGTGGTCTGACATCCATTCAGTTACCCGTCTCATGACCTGATTCACTTTTAACTGAATCAATTGTTCAGTGTGCTTATGACGTTTATAAACCAACGCGTTCGTATGAATACCATAGTGCGGTAAAAATGGTCTAAGTTGTTCAAAACATTCTATCTCCTCGACGGCAAGCGCCTAGACGACTTTAGAATATTCGATCTCTCTCGCTGATCGTTTTTCGATCTGTACGGTGCGTTTACTTGCGGAGAATATATTCCCTAAGCATTAAGTTTGGAAGCTGTTTTCGTTGCGTGCGATTCTGTCTGCGGCCTCTAACCTTCTTGTAAATAAAATTGTATATATACGTTTAAGAATAAAATCATTTAATCATAAACAAAATTAATTCCCCTTCAGTCACTTCGCGAATATTTTCAATTGAATCTTTTTCGTCGAGTCTTTTTCGAACATTTCCGATAGCAGAGCGTGGTTATCTCAAGATTGCTTGATTATTCGCGAATTCAAAAGGTGAATTCCCGGAGTGTTTTTAAAAATAAAATTGTGTGAAGGTCTACTACAGCAGATATCTAATAAACTCGCCGTCGCTGTGAATTAAGTCGCATGTGTTCATCGACCGCTATCGTCGTCCAACCGGGCTCCGTGCAAACGAACAGAGATTTCAACATTTTGCTCGTCGAGCAGCGAATAGAGCGAGCAGCTCTCGGACTCCATGCATCGTGCCTCTTGCGTTTTGTAAACCGTCATCGGTGCCTAAACCGGGCTACGATCGGGCGGAACCTCGCCTCTCCTTCCTCAGCTGCAGTCGACGAAATCGAAAAGACGCCATCTTAAGAGCTTAGTCGAGGAGTATCATTCTCAAATTAATCCCGCGGAAACAGTAAATTAATTTGAAGCATTTTCTGCGTTAAATCTATATTTATAAGTCGAATTTGTATAAAATATTTGTGCGAGTTTTTTTGTTAATCTTTTCGAACTGTATAGCGATACTATATTTAAATCTTGCGGTATTAACTGATGAGTGCATTTTTCAATTGCAAGCCGGCATATAATTGCGTATTTTCTGTAGCATTATTTTCTGTAGAATCATTTGGCGACGCAATTTATTTAAAAACATTTGTTGATGTTAACCAGTCCCTGATGAGGATCTGTAGCGAGCTCGAAACATTGGACTGGATCTTCAATTAGGTAAGGATGTTGGGGACAGGCAGACTGCACTTTACTAATAAAATTTTTTTCAGCTAATATTTTATTTTCAGATTAGTCTACGGGGATGATTGTAAATAAGGACAGTCTGACCGTCATTATAATTTTTAATTTAATTTTTAATTTTTATTTTTGTTTTTATTATTTTTGTGTATTGATGTATTAATGTTAATGTAGATGTGCATTGATGTTGTTGCGTATTGTTTTCAATTAATTTGATTGGACTGTAAGACCAATGAAAAAATATTTATTAATTTGTATATAAGCAGTCGACAAAAGTACAATTAAATTATTTTAAAAACATTAGTATCATCTTTTCTGCGAATTTTATTTGTTCCGCTTAGTAACGTTCATATCTAATTTTTTAAAAAATACAAAAGACAAGAAATCTTCTGGTACTCTTACGATTACCTACTATGAAGCACGCCTCAAACGATTAGGACGTTACTACAACGAATTGTTCACGCGCCATGATAAACTGTTTTCTCATTCGATTGAGTTAAGAGAGCATGAATATTTTTCAAAAAATTATTTCATATGCGCGTAAAATTCGTACGTCTCTGCGCTCGCCAATATCAAGGTGGAAATCGACCGCCTGCGTGCAGATTCTACTACGCAGCCTCGCCAGTTCCAAGGTGTTAAGTCGAACGATTCATCAACCACGACGCATCACATAAAGGTTCCTCGCGTCTCGTTACCGAAATTCTCTGGAAATTAAAACGACTGGGAGTCATTTAAACAGCGTTTCGTATCACTTATTATACGCAAGCGCGAATATTCCGATGTCGATAAGGTACAGTATCTGCTTAGTACAGTTGAAGGGAAAGCGGCAGCCCGACTTCGCGGCATAGAAGTAACTGACGCAAACTTCAAGGTCGCTTGGGATAAATTAACTAAACGTTACGACAATACTCATAAGCGTCTCGCGAATTATCTTGAATCTTTGATCCATCCGACTGTTCGTTCACCAAACGTATCAGAATTAGAAGTTTTAATTGATGCCGCCGAAGTCGCAGTACGAGGACTCGAAACACTCGGTTGTCCCATTGCATCATACGATAATTGGTTTGTTCATTGTACCGTTAAAAAATTAGATGCGCATACATGAGAAACATGGGAAATCTCGCAGGAGGAAACACAAGGTTTTTACACTTACTTCGACGTAAGGGGGCGTCTCTAGTCTTTTTGCATAAATTTTCAAGATTTTTTTCTTGAAGTAAACTTTATTATCACACTACAATTTTTTATATTAAAAAAATACATATTGAAGTCTGCAAAAAAAATGTTTTTTTTTCATTTTTCATCCAATATGGCCCAGATATGGCTGCCAGAACGAAGCTTGCTTTTTTTTGGCTGACCATATCTTGACACAGGAAGCTCTGAAATGAAAAATTCAAAAAGCATATTAAAGTATAAGAAAGTGGCTCATGCAAGCAGTTTCTCGATTTTGGGAGATTGAAGAATTGCCGCGTTGCAAAAAGCTTTCGCCAGAAGAAGAGTATTGTGATCAATACTTCAACGACTTATACTACCGCAACGATGGTAAACGCTTTGTAGTACGCCTTCCTTTTAAACGCCAAGAAGTATTTCCCGATACGAGAAATATTGCCGTCGCGTGTCTTCTCCGTTCAGAAAAGCGCAGAAAATGCGACAATCATTTTCAAGACGCTTATGTGACATTCATGAAGGAATATCTTCAACTAGGACACATGAAGGTCGCAACACCACCCCTCGATGATTTCAATTTCAACTTATCCTATCATGGAATTTATCGAACGGATTCAAAGAAAATCCGTGTAGTTTTTAATGCCTCACAAAAGGCTTCGAATGGAATCGCTCTTAATTACCTTCCGCTACTAGGGCGGAAATCACAGTCAGATATCATACTGTAAATTTCACGTTGGAGATTCGGTCGCATAGCTATTGTCACCAACATTGTAAAAATATTTTGGCAATTTCTTGTGCATTGGGAAGACCAAAAAATAGCAACGGCTCGTTTGGCAAGAAACATTCGACGCCTCAATTGCCGATTACGTCACGACTGCAATGACTTATGGAATGTCTTCTGCTCCGTACCTTGCATGAAGGCAATCCTGCAACTAGCTGAGCTTTAGCTTCTATGATACTTATCAATTAAATTTACGTTAATGACATTTTTTCCAGCTGCCCATGATGAGCAACATGTGCAGCACAGCGCAATCAGCTGATTTAGCTTCTCGCCTCTGCAGGTATGCAGCTCGGAAAATGATCAAGCAATCATCAGAAACTTGGAAGGTGATTTTCGCAACCTTCCATGTGTTTCAGGAGATATTGCCTCAACTCTTGGACTGAAGTGGGATACTCAAGCAGACGAATTTCTATTTAATTCTTCACTGCCAGCTCCCACTCATCCTATTTCGAAAAGAACAGTATTATCTGATACTGCTAGACTTTACGATCCATTAGGACTTATCGCGCCTGTTTCAATTCAAGCATCCATAAATTCTATTACAGAATTTATGGATGAATCAGCTGGATTGGGGTATGCCGCTGCCACACGAATTGCTGAATAAATGGCTCAACTTTCGTTCTTCTCTGAGTCATCTACCAGCCATCCGTATACCACGATATATAGGAACCTTCGGTGACCAAACTTGGAACCATAATGGGTTGCAGACGCATCGATGCGAGCCTATGCCGCAGTCATTTACGCGATCGTCCCAGGATGCAATCCGGCACTGCTCATGGCAAAAACTCGGGTCGCCCCGGTAAAAATTGAGACACTGCCTCGACTTGAACTTTGTGGTGCAATACTTCTGACCCGCTTAACTAAACATGTGCTGTCAGAGATAGCTCAAGCTCCATCGTCGATCAATTATTGGAACGACTCGTATTCGACTGGCTTGATAGCCATCCATCAAGATGGCCAACCATCGTAGCGAACCACGTCAGTGAAATTTGTACCTTGTTTTGAGAAGTAACTTGGAAGTACGTCCACGGCAAGGATAATCCAGCTGATTGTGTTACCCGAGAATTGCCCCCTGAAGAACTAGCTCAATTTTCATTATGGTGGGAAGGACCGGATTGGCTCTCTCACCCACCCTCCGAAGGACCTGTCAAAACCATCTTATCGCAGGAGCAGCGACATGCTCACCATATGACCGAGAGGTTAGTTCAATCGCTAATGGATTGTGACAAACTTACGACTTTTTCGAAGTTCTCCTCCTTCTCGAAGATCGTTCGAATCTTCGCATTCGTCCTTCGTTGGAAACTAAAAGCTGATCAAAAACCTCCATGTATTGATGCTCAACTCACTGCTAAGGAGCTAAACGTAACTCAACTCGCTCTATTTCGTCTAATTCAACGTCGACAGTTTAATTCTGAAATTATTTCGATCTGCAGGTAAATAACTCTAGCGACGCAACCCTCTTGTAAGACTAACTCCGTTCCTGGATGTCAACGGCTTACTTCGAGTCGGCGAAAGACTACAAAATGCTTCATTGTCTAAAGCTGAACGACATCCAATAAATCTGCCCGTGCGATTTAGCTTCATTCGGCTTCTCGTCAACGAGACTCATCGTCTCACTCTTCATGGAGGAGTCAAAATGATGAAAAGTATCCTGAAGTTCGAGGCAATTGATTAGTTTCATCAGTATATCGACAATGCGTAAGTTGCACCAGATATGGACATTCACCGGTCGGTCAACAGATGGCTCCGCTACCTGCTGAACGAGTAACACAAGGGCGACCATTTGTAATCACCGGATTAGACTATGCTGGGTCTATCTCAATACTTTTTTCAAAAGGACGAGGAGCTGAAACTGCAAAAGCTTATGCAGCGATCTTTATTTGTCTCGTCGTAAAGGCGATCCATATCGAAATGTTCTCTGATTTATCTACGGATGCATTTCTGGCCGTCTTCTCATGATTCACAGCTCAACGTGGGCTATGTAGCACCATTTTTTCAGGCAATGGGACAACATTTACAGGCGCAGACGGAACGTTGCGCCTCCTGTTCAACACTTCTGCTTTCTCTCAGAGAATTTCCACGCATCTCGCAAATCAGTGAACTGAGTGGAAGTTTATACCGCTTCGAGCATCGTATTTTAGCGGAGTCTGGGAGGCTGTCGATCGTTCGAAGAACTGTCTACGTTGTCTGCAAAAATAGAAGCCTGCCTTAATTCGAAGCCACTCTGCCCTCTCAATTGTGAAGCGCACGATCCAGTAGCACTCACTCCTGGCCACTTCCTGATCGGATCAGCGCCCCTGACGATCCCCGAACCACTATTAGATTTGTCAACCAAAGTCTCATTCAAGTGAGGATGGCAGCCCGTCAATCAAATGCGGGACTCTTTCTGGGTGCGTTGGCGTAAAATATCGCAACTTCAACAACAGAATAAGTGGTTGAAGCTACAAACAAACCTGAAAACAGGCGATAGCGTTCTTGTTATCAACGAGGTTTCGCCGCCTGCAGCGTAGTCGCTAGCTATTATTGCAAAAACTCACTCACGCAAGGATGGTTTAGTTCGGGTGTTGACGCTGCGGACTTCCAAATCCACTTTTATCCGTCCAGTTGTTAAGCTAATACAGCTACCCTCTGATGAAACCGCGAGCGCATTTCTTGCATACTTTCACCTTAGTACAGCTCAACTCAAGAATGAAAAATGAAGACGAACTGCGATTTTAGTTTTAAGTACTTCATTGTAATTGTACGCCAATAACATTTGTTTACTTGGTTTGCTTTAAGAGTTTATATATGTGTGTATGAGAAAATTCGAGTACATTTATAATTGCGATTCAAATGAAAATCGTGTGCATTATTGCCCTTCCCTCCAATGATGGCAAGGGGGCCGGTATGTTCAGCGTGATTATGACGTTTATAAAACAACGTTTCCGAATCAGTTTAAAGCGTCATCAGCGAGTCGGGAGGGAATAGGGACAATATATTGATCCTAGATTACCGTGCGCTCACATGAATACCGTAGTGCGGTAAAAACGCTCTAAATTGTTCAAATCATTCTATCTCCTCAACGGCAGGCGTCTAGACGACTTTAGACTATTCAAGCTCTCTCGCTGATCGTCTTTCGACCTGTACGGTGCGTTTACTTGCGGAGAATATATTCCCTAAGCATTAAGTTTGGAAGCTGTTTTCGTTGCGTGCGATTCTGTCTGCGGACTGTAACCTTCTTGTAAATAAATTTGTATATATACGTTTAAGAATAAAATCGTTTAATCACAAACAAAATTAATTCTCCTTCAGTCACCTCACGAATATTTTCAATTTAAACTTTAAGTCTTTTTCGAACATCAATTGATAGTCGTGCGCGACGATCACGGCTGCCATATCGCCAGCTTAGGCGGCGAGGCGTACGTCCAAGGGCATGTCCAGTCTTAGTAAGCCATCTGTACATTCCAGACGTCAGGGCCCAGAATAGATCCCTGTGCCACCCCCGCTGTCACGCGTTTCCGTTTTTTTCTGTCCAATGTCTCGTACGACAGTCTTCGATCCCATAGATAGTTCCGTATGATACATAGAATCTAGGAGTCAATTTTGAAAGTAAATTCCAGTGTTGCCAGTATCTGTCCATTTCGCGGAGTTGAAGGCCTTTTGGACGTCTAGGGATAGTAGTAGAACCAGTGGTCTAGTCGCATGACAGCACCTGTTCGTCGAGTGAAAAATGTTCGTCACGTTACCTACAGCCGCAATTGTCGACCTTCCTTCTCTAAATCCGTGTTGTTATTTCAATAGATCTCTGGCATTTTTAATTGCCTGTAGCAGTAATGCTTTTAGCAGGAGCTCCAACAGCTTTCTTGCAGTATTAAATAGGCAGAAAGGCTTGTACAAAGAAGGCAAATCAGGATCTCCATAAGTCTTACTGGTGAGAACGAATCGAGCCTTTTTCCAGAGTCTGCTAAAACTCCCTGCAACAGGCACCCATTGTACAAGTCTAAAACGATATCCGGTCGGTGTAAAGCGACCACCCGAAGTACCTCACTAGGTATGCCATCGGGACCTGAATCTTTGTTAGGCTACAACGCATTTGTAGCCCTATGGAGCTCTTCTTGCGTGTAGAGAGGGATATCTGTCTCCGTCGTTTCATTCGTCACGTCTATTCTGTCTGGACGGGTCAGGGAAAATCCTTGCACTATGCGTTTCATCATTTCCGCGCCTCGGCCCCCCAGTGCGTGTGTTACAATTTTGTAACATTTCTCCAGGGGTTCGAGTCCACCTCATCAATGAGTCACGTCTAACACCGTTTCTTATTATCGTTGATCGTGAATCTCAACCGCCGTCTTCCATGTTGGCTAGACTGGGTACGGGCCCCTACTTAGATTATTGCGTGACGGAGGATTATGTGTGTGAGGCCCTCAAAAGCAAACTGCCCGATTATCGTGGCGAGTTACAGGTCAGAGTGACCAAAACCAACACGGCGGAACAGCGTGCTGCCAACGTAGTGTTGGTGGAGGTTGCTGCCGCGCTGCTGCTGAAGATCAGGTTTTTGCGAGTGGGCCTAGTGAATTGTCGAATACGCCGCCGCGAAATAATGACGAGGTGCTACAGGTGCCAAGGCTATGGTCACCAGAGCCATAGCTGTAAAGGCCCTGACTGTAGCGCCTGTTGTGATCGTTACCGACAAAGAGAGCACAAGGTAGCGGCTTGCACCCCAGATCCTGAATGTTTTCTATGAAAAGGTGAAGCGAAATCGGAGGGACGCCGGCACGTGGCCGGTTCCGGTGCCTGTTCGACTTTTCACGAGGCTCTTTCAAAAAAGGCTAAATGTTCGTAATTCTGCAAGGGAATATAAATTGCTGCAGGATAGTTGATCACCTCCTTCTTCGGCTTTGCCTCGATACTGATGCAGATATATTAATTATCAGTGATAGTACCAGAACAGAGAAGGAGTAGGTTGGTTCACTGATAACTTTGGAACGGCAGCCATTTGGATTCCTGACCCACGAAAGTAGAGCCTCATGGATCTGGAAATGACTATGTTTGAATACAATGCAATCGCATCACGTATGTGAGCAGCTATCTTACAGACCGGGCTATACCGAAACTATATATGATTAGATCTTTGCGATTGAACGTTTAGCCTCTCGAATCCAGGACTGGCAGCTGATCGAGGACTACACAGCCAGCGATCACCAGTACATCACATTCCGCGTATGTGATGGAACGCCAGGTTTCATTGGACACAATTCGCGAGGGCCCCCTAGTCGGAACGTTGCAGGGATAAATAGAGAGAAATTCTCACAAGCCATTGAACGCGGTCAGCAAAGTCTTGTTCGGATTCCAAATGGTTCATCGACGATTAAACAAGCCAGGGAGTTGACTAGCGCCACAATGCACATTCTACGCCGGGCTTACGAAGAGTCGATACCGTTTAAAGCTGTTGGTGGGAAAAGACGTCCTGTTTACTGGTAGATGGCTGAGATAGCTGATATGAGGCGTAGGTGTTTACATCTACGATGAATATCACAGAGATCTTATAAACACGAAGATGACATCGCTTTGAAGAGGGCTGAATACAAGCTATCCAAGAAAGCCCTTCGACGAGCGATCGAGGCCAGCAAACACCGATGCTGGAAGGCGC
This sequence comes from Sycobia sp. Sy_11, assembly GCA_018907035.1. NCBI lineage: Eukaryota > Metazoa > Arthropoda > Insecta > Hymenoptera > Epichrysomallidae > Sycobia > Sycobia sp. Sy_11. The sequence continues at coordinate 108,664 of JACCIC010000245.1, forward strand.
TGTGTGTGGACATAAATGGGGATCTATGGGGACTGGGATACAGGATAGTTGCTGGAAAACTGGGAGCTGATGGAAACATGAGCACCCTGGACTCCGGCATAATGCAGAACATCGTAGATACTCTGTTCCCTACCCACCCTGATAGGTCTGATCCAGCTCCACCGGAACGAGAACTGGATGTCCCTCTTTTCATCAAGGAGGAGCACGATAGAGAATTATGCGGAACAAGAGGGCTCCAGGACTTGAATGGAATTCCAGGAGAGGTGCTAAAAATAGTAGTTGAGGAGCATCTAGAACTCCTTCTGTCGATGTGTAATTCGTGTTTGAAGGCTGGTTTATTTTATTCTAGCTGGAAGGAGGCGAACCTTGTGCTTATCGACAAGGGTAAGGGTCTGCCACAGGCACCCTTGTCGTATCGACCTTTATGCATGTTAGATACCGCTGGAAAGCTGATGGAGCGACTATTGAAGCCACGACTCCTCGAAGCTGTTGCTGCTGCCGGCTTGGCTGACAGACAGTACGGATTCCGGGAGGGCCGGGCGACGGTGGACGCAATCTTCGAGGTTGTTGATGCGGCGAGCCGTACAAAGAGAAGTAATCATTACTCCCGACCTGTTTGCCTCTTAGCTACCCTTGATGTTCGGAATGCCTTTAACTCTGTTGGATAGGCCAATGTTTTGATGGCCATGGAGCGAGACTTTCGGGTGCCGCCTTATATACTTCGTATATCGGGTGACTACCTTAATGATCGATACTTGGTTTATAAGACATCGGACGATCGGAGAAGGAAAAAACTTAGTGCCGGGGTGGCTTAGGGGTCTGTACTCGGAGCCGATATGTGGAACATCTTATATGACGGAATACTCCGGATGCAGATGCCTGAGGACAGCTTTCTGGTTGGATACGCAGATGATGTAGCAGTTGTCATCATTGCTAGGAATTATGACACTGCACAGATGCGACTGAATCAGGTGATGCGTCGCGTGGAGGGATGGATGGAGAGCAATTTATTAGAACTGGTAGCGGCGAAAACGGAGATCGTGCTCCTGACTAAGAAACGTATTCGAAAGATACACCTTATGCAGGTTGGAGACACGACGTTGAGTACCAAAGCAGCCGTAAGGTACCCGACGCTTGATTCCAAGCTGACCTTCTGGGACCAAATAAAAAAAGTGTCGGATAGAGCTGCCCGAGTGACAGCACAACTTGGCAGCTTGATGAACAATGTCGGCGGCTCAGCAGCCTGAAAGTGGCGTCTGCTCATAAGGATAGCTGAATCCATCATACTATATGGCGCTGTGATATGGGCCGATGCACTGATGGCCCTAAAATATAGGAAAAGAATGGCGGCAGTCCAGCGTAGAGGGGCACTACACATCACGAGCTTCTACCGTACGGTTTCCGAGTCGGCGGTGCTGGTAATCGCATGTGTTATTCCCATTGATCTCCAAGCACAAGAAAAGAAAGTTGTCCATCAGGATAAACATATTCTCCGCAGAACAGAGGCAGCTGTACGGGCCAGAGCTACCACGATGACATTAGAGCATTATAGCATTAGACGTTAGAAGTTATAGCATTAGACGTATACACAGCAGAAATATACTTTTCTCCCATGCTCTATACCATTGTTATTGTTGGGCTGCCTACTCTTTTCCTACTCATTCTCCGAGGCAAAAAAGAAAGCACAGCTTCAAAACTATTTCTTTCCTTTAATATGTACTTCAGAGTGTCCGTTTAATTAATATATATTGTTACGAAGTGGAGCAAAGCGTAAATATAAAATCGTGAAGTACGCCGCTCTTCCTCTTTCTTGACTTATATAAGAAAAAAAGACAATTTATTTCATGATAATACGTATTTATTTACAATGCAGTTAGCAGATATAGGTAGTGACGCTTCGAATGTCGGTGATGATCTGAGTTCATCCCCGGTTGTGCGAGTGAACTTATGGTAAGGTTACAATGCGTAAAACAGGGGGCGCAGGTAACTACCTGTTCGAGCAGATAGACTCGCATGCCTTACTAGTTCGGACAAACTTATTCAAAAGGAACGCAATGTCATGGAAATACACATAAAAGTACACTTAAGTAATTAACGCTAATAACTTCGGAAAAACCCAACACTATCTAAATTAGCCATATTATTTAGATGGAATACTGAAACGCATAGATCGAATTATACATTGCAATACTTAACATACGGGCCCCCTTGAACGAACGTGTTCAAAATACTAGTAATACGCATAGTGTTACATTAATTTCCAGCGTAAGCTATAATAATTGGCTCTTTTCTATAATACGCATGTGTACGATATGCTATATACAGAGAGATTAATATAATAGTTTGACATGAAATTAAGGCAGCCATTTATTTACATTGTCGTAGTACTTAATTATATATAGTATAAATTATATAATAGTTAATGTGAGAGTTTATTTCGGATATCTATTTACTTATAGAATTCAGTATTTCTTAATAAAAATTATTATACATTTTCCGGGTCGTTAATAGGTAATGGTGATATTTTTTTTACGCTATGTTTGTAGACTCCATCAGCAGTTCTTAATGATGGACTATTATCATCATGAATAATAACAATCGTATTTTCCCTGATTTCTTGGACGGAGCCATTGTGCCATTTATGGCGCACATTTTGCTCATGAAGGTATTCCTTTCTTCATCTAGCCCAAAAATGTTGTTTCAGCTGCTGAGTGTGTTGCCCAGATGATAGCCGACCCGTTGGAATGCTTCTGTGATCGTAGTCAGGTACACTTCTCAAAGAATCGCCAATCAAAAAATGGGCTGGAAATAATGCTTGTAGATCATTGGGATCGGAGGATAAGGATGTCAAGGGACGGGAGTTTAATATTGCCTCGATTTCCGTAACTAATGTTTGTAATACTTCATACGGGAGAACTGTGTTCCCTAGGACACGAATCATGTGCGATTTAAAAGAAAAAAAGTAGAAAATTTTAATAAAAATAAAAAAAAAACTCTTTAGAAGTAAAAAATTTATTAATATTATTAATTTTCCGTTTTGCACCAAAAAAGTTTGTTGCGTTATCGCTAAAAATATCAGAAGGCTTGCCTCGTCGAGCAATAAATCTACGCAAACTTGCTAAAAAGGCTTCTGTAGTTAAATCTTACACTACTTCTATGTGCACCGCCTTCGTTGAAAAGCACACAAAATTCGCTACATATACTTTAAGTTTGCTACGGTTGCGATGGCGTCCTTCTTTAATAAAAAACGGCCCACAGAAATCGATTCCGGTTTGCATAAAAGCACGTTTGTACGTTATTCTACTAATTGGCAAGTCTTCCATTATATAGTTAGATGTGGATGGCTTAACTCGAAAGCAAGTTACGCATTTTCTTAGACTATTTTTTACGGCATTGCGACCATGGATAATCCAGACATATTCGCGAGTAGCATTAAGCATTGCTTGGACACCGCTATGAAAGTTCCTTAAGTGCTCACTATTAATGATTAATTCGGAAATAACATATTGTGATGGTAAAAGCATCGGATGCTTATTAGAATAAGGAAAGTCCGATAATCTTAATCTTCTGCCTACTCTAAGTAAACCCTCAGCATCTACAAATGGAGAGAGTGTAGTAAGTTGGCCGTTTAATATACGTTTCTCTGATAACAGTTTAATTTCTTTTGAATATTCAGTAGCTTGTACGTTTTTACTGATCCATCGTAGTGCTATTTTTAATTTGTCAACACTTATCAATGGACGCTCGCCTCTAATTAAGAGATCGTTGGAATGTAACGTGTTGATCGTTCGCGTTTTTGATCGACAGTTCTTTAGAATACGCAAACAATAAGCTACAATTCTTTTCATTTTTTCAATATAAGAGATTTTCGTAAAAAGTTCAAAACTGTTTACAATTGCCTCATTTTCTATTTTCTTAGTCTGATTTAGTAGGCACCTAGTAATCAGCCTTTCACGTGTTTCTGGGACTGCCGACTCTTCAAGATTTTTGATCGGCCATGTGTTTTCTGGATTTGCGAGCCACGCAGGTCCATTTCGCCAAAGTGATTGTTGCTCATTAAATTCGGCCGGGGTCAGACCACGAGAAAACATATCGGCAGAATTGTGCTCTAATCGAATATGGTACCACGTAGTCGCTTTACATAAATCCTGAATTTCGGATACGCGATTTCCAACAAATGTTTTTAACGTGTATGCTGGCGTCTTTAACCAGTGCAATACTATAGTCGAATCTGTCCACAGTACTGTTTTTTCAAAAGTTCAGCGATGTAAGGATCGAGAGACTGTGCTATACAAATCCGGCGCTAAAATACCAACTGTTTACGTCCACGTTCGTGTGCCGGGGTAACGTATCCCTCATCTTTAGTGAATGGAGCATGATGGGGGATGCGGCTAAAATACAGCAATGGTCTCTCAGAATAGGATCAAACGAGCTTTGGCCTAACGGGCTTGTGTACCCGGGAGTTACCGATGCTGGGAGTGGGAAATTGGCGCTTGCTTCCTAATTACCGCAACCCGCTACATGTGGTTCAGCGACCACAGACAGTCAAATCTATGGAACGTTCTGCTTTGATGGGCCGGGGGCTTGGCTTTATCGCCCTGCCGAGATTAGGAACTACTCTATAAAAACCCCCCTAATCCTAAATTGTATGGCAGTTGCGATAGGCGATGCATGGCTCCAGGGTAGAAGAAGGGAGCCGCTACAACTGGCAGAGGAATTTTATACTGCCCGTTTCAATACATCTTTGTCCACCAAACGGGATGCTGCAAAGCGACCTCAGTAGGTGGACGTACAACTAACATGAATAAACTAATTAAGAAGAAAGTAGAGGAGGAAAGTAAAGAAGCTAGGGAGTCTAGGAAGCCCACTAAGGCTAGAGCTACAGAGAGAGAGCTACCTAAACATGAAGTAGGAAATAAGAAAACGCCGCAGGTGAGGCTCACCAAGGCAGGTGACGCCAAAGCAACATCCGCCACCCAAGCGACAAGCAAAAGCAGGCTTAACAATGCTGACATGTCAGTCAGCCGCTCAGGGCCGACAAAGCAAAAAAAGTCTCCAGAAAGAACGGAAACAGAGGCCAGTAACATTACAAAGGTGGGGCAAACAGTGGAGGTAAGAACAGCCCCGCCTGTGCAAGGGACACCAGGGACTGCCTAGAGGTCTCAGCCCAGGCTACGGACTATTTTGAAACCATCAAGACAGCCCTCAAATCAACAGAGGACACAGGAATGAGGAAGGAGGGGCTGAAAAGCCTAAAAGAGTTAATGGTGGTCATCTCAGAGATGGCCATCAGATGTGCTCGAGCAGAGGCCACGTCGGAGGCCCTGCAAAAGCTTGTCGCAAAACAAAAGGGACCGCAGACTTATGCATCTGCGGTATCCAAAGTACAGGAAAAACAGGCAGAACGCAGGTTGATCGCTCCAAAGGCCCAAGCTGCAAAAGCCACAATCAGACCCCCGCCAAAGGTGGTCTTTCTGAAGCCGAGGGATGAGGTAAAGATATACTCAACTGGAAAAGCAAAAGAAGTCTTGCAAAAGACATTCAACCCTAGGCAGGCCAAGGTTCAAATAAGGAACCTCAGAAAGACCAGGCGAGGCCTCCTTGTGGAAACTGCAACTGAGGCGGGGCTGGAAACATTAAAAGCTTCAAAAAGTATCAGGGAACCTTTTGATATTGAGGCTCCAACTAAAGGAAAGCCAAGGCTCATATTCTACGACGTGCCTAGGGACATGTCGGCAGACGAAGTAACCTTGGCAATATGCGAACAGAATGATGAGCTGGCCTCAACAAGTGAAGAATTCTCTGAATTCTTCAAGCCCCGCATCAAAACGGACAAAAGGAGCGATACGACCACAAATTGAGTGGTGGAGGTATCCCCTCAAATCAGGGGAAAACTGTTACAACGTAAGAGGGTCTACGTTGAGTGGCTCTCTTGCAGAGTACAAGATTACCTGCGCGTCACAAGATGCTACAAGTGCTAAGGGTACGGGCGCTTAGTAAACCATTGTAAATCCGCGCAATGCTGCTCCCACTGTAGTTCAGAAGGACATGGCAGCAAAGACTGTACGAAGAAAGAGTTAGCACCAAAGTTTGTTAACTGTCAAAAGGCCAAAAGGCTAAGTAACCATGGGTCAATGAACAATAAGTGTCCTGCGTACAAGGATGCCATGGAAAGACTAGTGAACTCCACGGACTATGGGCAGTAACGCACGAATTAATCGAAATAGACCTGTCCTGTGCTTTGCGCAGTTAAATTCCAGAAGAGCGCGCAGGGTCACTCCGGAGATAAGATCAAAATGTGTGGAAAGATGAGTAGACATCCTGCTTCTCCAGGAGCCATACCAGCGTAGTGGACGAATAGAGGGATTCGGACTGTGCACACTGATGGTATATGTAGATGGGCTAATCACCTGGGCGGCTATAGCAGTCCAGAATCACGAAGTGACAGTGCTAAAATTAACGCACTTAACAAATACACACTTCGCTGTAGTGGAGATTACGTTGCGTTCTTTAACGATGTATGTTGTCAGCGGATATTTCCAACTGAGCCACAAAATGGGGGTAAAAGATGAGCAATACTGCAAAGATAAAGCGAAAGCTAGGTGCGGCCGGGAATGTTTATGTGCAACGAAGCATAACTGAGCGACCTTTCTTTTCTTTTTTGTTTTTGTATTATACAAATTGGCGAGCAAATTTGCGGCACATAATTCAAGTCGAGGTATCGTAATTGATTTTAATGGGGCGACGCGGGATTTTGCGCATAAAAGTTCGATGCTTACGATCCCGTCCGCGTCTGTTGATCGAATATATAGTGCCGCACCATACGCATCTTGGCTGGCGTCGCAAAAGCCATGTAGCTGTAACGCAAAATATTTCTTGGATATCGCTCATCGATTTATATTAAAATCTTTTAATAATTCTCATTCGGAATAGAAACGACTCCAGGCAGTATGTATGTTTCGCGGAACAGACTCATTCGATATCAATGGCGAGCGATTGTAAAACACGAGTATCTAAATATGATGCTGAAGCTGTGCCATAAGTAATGGTATTGAGTGCATAAGTCTTAATCCGCTGATCGCTCGTTGTTCGCCATAAAATTTTTTGATAGGATCGATCAGACGTATCTACGGCAACCTGCCGATACATATTTTCGATGCCCGCCATCAATACGTAGACGTGCATACGAAAGCGTAATACAATTAAAAATAATTCATCCTGCAACGCGGGTCCGACCATTAAAAGGTCATTTAATGAAAGCCCACTGGAGCTTTTAGCGGAGCCGTCGAATACAACCTTCAGTTTCGTTGTTAAACTCGATTCCTTTATTACTGCGTGATGAAGGAGGAAAAAACCGACGTTTTTTACCGACTCGCACTACCACATATGACCAAGTCTTTCCTATTCCGCGAGAAACTCGTAATATAGAACATTAACTTCTGGTTTTCTTTCCAAGGAGCGTTCTAACGCATAGAATCGTTTTAGCGTGGAGGGATAACTATCGCCTAAATTACATTTATTTTTCTTGAAAGGTAGCTTAACAATATAACGATCCGAACTATCGCGACGTGTATTTTCCTTAAAATGTTTTTCACACTCTCGTTCTTCTTCTGACAATGTATTTTTCTGTGGACCTTCTTCAATTTCCTAGAATTTTGTTATATTATTATCATTTAAGTCATTTATTTCTATGATACAATATGAAGGCTTCGGACTGCTCGGGAATGAAAAGCATCCGGCAACTACCCAGCCTAGTACTGTTTTTTGTAAGATCGCGGTATCGATAATTATATCTATAGTCTGCTATATGTGGAAGTTCGGGTCGGCTAAATTAATATTCGACGGAATATTTAACGCTACTTTTGGTAATCGTATTGAAGGTAATTTGCTCGTGATTCTAGGTAAAACTAAAAAGCTCAGCCTTGCCGAATAATCATTGATTCGCGATTGAATTGTCGCTGAAATACATTTTGTCACGGTAGTGGCGATTTCATTCACACCGATAAGCGGAATATTAGTTCCGCGTATTTTAAGTCCGATTTTTTCGCAAATTGTCTGGTCATCATATTAGATTGCGCCCCAGAGTCAAGAAGAGCGCGGCACGCTTGAGCATATCCCCTTTCGTCAAACAAATGCACGACTGCAGTGGACAGAAGTACTTCCGAGGTCCCGCTTGCATTTAAACCTACAAAGGTAGTATTGTCTGCTACTTGGTGATCTATATGCAATAGCGTGTGATGCCTTTTTTTTACAGGACTTACACCTATTACTGCTTCGGCATTCCTCAGCATTATGATTTGACTTCAAACAGTTGAAACAGAGCTAATGCACCTTCATGGTTTCTGCACGATCTTGCTGATTAGCTGTACTAAGCTTTTCGCAGTATTGTGTATAATGCTGTCCCTTACATATATTATATATTATTTTCGTATTAGCAACGTAAGTTGCAACTGGGCGATTTTGACTCGTATTATGCTTATTGCCGAAAATTCGCGACGAATTATTGTTATTATTGTGTAGGAATTTTTCTATCCTTTCCGCCTTCGTGTTGTACAAGATTTTTTTTCTACTTTGGAGAAAATCTAATAAATCATGCATGCCTAATGCTTCGCGACCTTGACAATACTTTTTCCATTTCCATATATATATATATTAGGAGTGTGAATAAGTCTTTCCCGTTTTTTGTAAGAGATGGTGCCACCAATACTGTGCGAGTATTCAATGGTTACATCTGTCATAATCAAAGCTTATTCATATGTCAACAATTCCATACTAACACATTAGTTAAAATTTTTTCGCATCATAAATTTTTGATATCGTGAAAATGTCGAAATTTGAGCCGAGTTGACGTCATTTGCGGGAAGTTTCACTTTATTGGTTCAATTTGAAGAAATCTGCTGCCGAGACGCATCGATTGCTTCAGGAGGCTTATGGAGAAGGTTGTGTCGATGATTCAAGTGTTCGCGGATGGTTTCGACGCTTCAAAAGCGGTGATTTCGACGTGGAAGACAAGGAACGTTCCGGGCGGGATCGAGAATTGGCGACTTTTCTTGATGAAGATTCGTGTCAAACGCAAGAAGAACTTGCTGAAGCATTGGGAGTTGACCGAACAACGATTTCCAAGCGTTTGAAAGCCATGGGAATGATCCAAAAGCAAGGAAATTGGGTGCCGTACGAACTGAAGCTGAGAGACGTCGAACGGCGTTTTTTCACTTGCGAACAGCTGCTTCAGCGACATAAAAGAAAGGGTTTTCTGCATCGTATCGTGACTGGCGATGAAAAGTGGATACGTTACGATAATCCGAAGCGAAGAAAATCATGGGGACTACCCGGCCATGCATCATCATCGACGGCCAAGCCAAATATTCATGGCGCTAAGCTCATGCTCTGTATATGGTGGGACCAGCTAGGTGTGGTTTACTATGAGCTTCTGAAACCGAATGAAAGGATCACAGGCGAGGTCTATCGACGACAATTGATGCGTTTGAGCCGCGCACTGCGAGAAAAACGGCCACAATACTCCGACAGGCACGACAAAGTTATTTTGCAACATGACAATGCTCGCCCACATGTTGCACCGCCGGTGAAAACATACTTAGAAACGCTCAAATGGGAAGTCCTACCCCACCCGCCGTATAGTCCAGACGTTGCTCCGTCTGATTACCATCTCTTCAGATCGATGACGCATGGCCTGGCTGACCAGCACTTCCATTCCTACGAGGAAGCCAAAAAATGGGTGGATGACTGGATAGAGGCCAAACCGGCCGAATTTTTTCGCAACGGGATTCGTATGTTGCCAGAAAGATGGGAAAAAGTTGTAGCTAGCGATGGCCAATACTTTCAATAATTCATTTGTAACCATTTTTTCACAATAAAGGCTCAAAATTTGAAAAAAAACGGGAAAGACTTCTTCACATACCTGATATATATTTCGTATATTTCCGTTTTTTTTTTCAATTAAATACTGTGAATATTTTCGTAATGATGCCAACTGAAGTTCAAGCAAAATGTTGGTATGCGAATAGCATATTTTTTGAACAGCGGTGGATATTGCCTTTTCATGCAGAAGTGATAATATTTCATCTATAATATATACATACATACATATAATAATTTCATATAATATACATAGTTTCGAGGTTCTTGGTAAAAACCGTATTTTGCCATCATTTCTTCTGTTCAAACTAAAAAAAATATAGTGTACCGGCCACACTGGCTGAATCGAAATTATTATCGGCTTTTATCAAAATTATGAAGTTAAATATATGGTATAAAAACGAAAATATAATTTGTCGTCACATACTATATTTAGCATGATTTGGCATACAGAACCATTTTATAAGAGAAAGAGAAAGAAAGACAGAGAGCGAGAGAGAGAGAGAGAACCAGATTTTCCCACGTAAGAGAAAATAAAATTTACAAAAATCAAAAGATATCCATAAGGTGTGAGAGTAGTGTCAGATTACCGTGAAGAATAAAAAGAATAATTCCGACTAATATCACACCTTCTTTAGGATACGAATCCCAAAGTTGGATATGAACATTCGTTTGAGCTGGCCTGGTATTCATACTTAAAGCGGACTGTTTTGTGTTGATATTCGTGATTCAGGACGCCACCTACTGGCCGCTGGCGAAACTGACCGTCAAAACCATTAACTTAATTTATATTGATAAAAGTAAAATGATTTTCAATAAAAAACATAGTCTGCATCCTTCCCAAGATAATATAGAAACGTCAAATTTCAGAACGATCGGTTCAGTAGATTTTTAGGTTATCTACAAACAAGAATCTACAAACAAAAACACGCTTTGTCTTTACAAATTAGTATGATATGATATGACATGATATGATACATATATATTGTAACGGTGTACTTAATTTCCTTATATATGCTAATTATTACCTGGCAAGAAATACCCCTTGACAGAGTTGTAAGGAAAAGGAAACTGGGATGGTTTATATTGTTCTTTAAAACAATCTGAATGGTCCGTAGGTTCGTTACTATTTTTCTACAAACTTACCTTCTTAACATGAATTTTTCCTATTCTTCGTTTAATAAATTACAATTTATTATTAGTGATAATTCAGGAAAGGTCGAATTGTAAATAACAATAAGGATCTGTATTCATGATACGGGTGTAGCCTACGTATTACATATTTTCTTCAAAAATATCGAATTTTTATCCTTTTTTCTTATTTAATCGCTTTAATACCACTTAATAAATTATATACAATGTTAGACGCCGACTAGTATTGCCAATTACCATTATCTTAACAATAAAAATTGGAATTTCCACCCTTTTACATTTAGTCTTGTAAGTACGTAAAAAATCAATTATGAAAAAAAAATGATTGAAACAATATTGATTCTCGATTAAATTCTTTATAACATGCAATTGGTCCGATCAATGACAACTAATTTTTCTTTATTAAATTGTTATACTTTATTAAATTGTTCAATAACTTATTTTGCAATTACGTTATTAATCTAAAATTTATTAAAAAACACAGTACATGTCAGACTAATAATGGATTTTAAATTTGGATTAAATTGTTCAAATAGTTTTTACACAATTCATTTAGCAAGTAAGAAAAAATTTTTTTTTTGAAATTGCTATAACATAAATAATTACCAATGTAATCTTTTCAGACCAAATCGTACACATTTTACATAATTATTTACATTAATATCAGCTTTACAGAAGTAATAAAAATTGATTAACAACGTTTTCATTAAGAAAATAAAAAAACATTAACTGTTGAGGCGACAAGAAAAATGGTGTCATATAAATGTTCAGCTTTATACGACTATTCAAATAATGTGACCGCAAATGTATAATAAAATGATGCTTTATTTATCTATAAACATTATCATTCACGAATTTAACGAATCTATCTAATATGAAAAATAGCTATAACAAGGTGTTACACAAATTTTATAAAGTGTTTCTCGCATGGCGGACAAAATGAATCTCAGTCTCTGTTTTTGCTTCTACATCTCGGAGTCGAAAGAAGACATTAAAAATTAGCAAGAGAGGGGATTGATGAAAATTCTAAACGGATATTCTATTGGCCGTCGAGTTCATGCTCTATTCTGCCAGTAAAAGTACATGAGAATGTTCAGGGTGAGGAGATGGATAGATGCGAGGTCTCTCAAGTTAATTTTATCCGCGTCCTCAGCTGAGACCAATAAACCTTTTGTGTACTAAGGTTGACCGAGCTTACACAGAATTTGAACATTTCTTCAATTATCTGCCGCAAAAACTATGACAGACGTATAAGTATATTTAATGGTTATGAGGACTTTATACGGACACATTTAGACTTAAATAAAATAATACAATTAAGAAATATAATTTTTTGAGACATAAATTAATAAAATCAAAGAATATAACACACAATAAATAAAATAATAAATTCACAAGTATGCAGAAGCACGTATACATTTAAGACGCCTTGTCGGCGTAACACTAACTGTTTAATTAAACAACTTCTTCAATTCTTTTGAAATTGATGGAATTTTTTTCCAATAATTTTCTTTTATTTTTTTTACATATTTCAAAAATAATTTTTTGTTCTAGGTTTACTACAAGCAGATCTCCAGATATTATTATTATCGATTAATTATTTATTAATTATTAAACGTAACATATAGAATTTCGAAGAAATTTATAAAGAAGACTTTAATTTCGAAATAGAAAAAGTTTTTTCACAATTAATTTGAAGTAACTATCTACGGGAACGGTGAACCGTTACTGCAAATTTCAAAATCCTTTTCATTAAAGTACTAAAGTTACTAACCTTTTCATCATGTAAAAATTTCATTATTTCAATTAGACAAAATAATAATGTGATCATCAATTTCTTAATTTTTCATTGAGTGTCAAATAAACATTACAAAAAAGATTCCACTTTATCATTTTCAAGTTCAAGTGTATTCTTGAAACAAATAATGAAATTTTTATCTGATTGAATATTTATTCTAAAATATTAATTCTACTAAATACAAATGAAATCATGGAGCTGTACTCGAAATAACAGTATAATCAAATAACATTTCAAACATATATTTTTATATTTTTTGTGGCGCGGCGCCTCCTGTTTGAAACGCAAAAATTAAAAAAGACGTGTTTCTTCAGAAAAACGAACATATACACTTCTGAAAATTTTTTGTTTGTATTTCTGAGATGTTTAATGATATGTATGAGAAGTATCAGAAGTATAGATTGTGCATAAGTATCTGTAAGAGCAATTCAAAATGCGCATTTTTCTTGGCGCGAGCCCTTCCCGTTTGAACGCAAAAATTTTAAAATACGTGTTTTTTTCAGAAAAATCACTGAATAGATTTCTGATGATTTATAGTGAGTGTTTTACGGATGTTCATTGATATCTGTGAGATCATTTCATAAAGTCCTCTTTTTTGGCTTGGGGAATGAAATGTGCACAAACATGTAATCCTTCAATTTTTGAGATTTAAAGATATTACATTGATCTTGAAGAAGTAAAATGACTAATTTTTCGAATTTCTCTCGTCAATGTGCCTTAATTAAAAAAAATAGTCAAAAAAGATTAATTTTTGATGGAGATTTTTTAAAAGAATTCCGAATTTGAACATTAATTTTGGAACGACGTAGAGCGAGTGAGTGATGAGTCATCGAACTGGCTGTGCGAATCGACTATCGAACGATGTGAAGAATGTGAAATTTACAATAATGGTTCACCTTTCCCGCAGATAAGTACTTAAAATTAATTGTAGAAAAACTTTTGCTATTTCGAAGTTAAAGCCTTCTTTATAAATTTCATCGAAATTCTATATTTTATGTTTAATAATTAATGAATAATTAATCGATAATAATAATATCTGGAGATTTGCTTGTAGTAAACCTAGAACAAAAAATGTTTTTTGAAGTATTTAAAAAAAATACAAGAAAACTAATGGAAAAAATTCCATCAATTTCAAAAGAATTGAAGAAGTTGTTTAATTAAACAGTTAGTGTGTTTTTTTTATTTTCTTAATAAAAACGTTATTAATCAATTTTTATTACTTCTGTAAAGCTGATAGAATGTAAATAATTATGTAGAGTACGTACAATTGGTCTGAGAAGATTACATTGGTAATTTTTTATAATCCAAAATATTGGAAATTGGGTGTCGTACGAATTGAAGTCGAGAAACGTGGAACGGTGATTTTATTTGTCCGAAATGTTGCTGCAGCAGTATAAAAATAAATTATTTTTGTATTGTATTGTCACTGGAGATAGAAAATAGATTTATTATGATAATCCTGAGCGCAGAAAATCGACTACAAAGCCCGGCGAGCCACCTTATCGACTTCGAAACGAAATATTCTAGTAAATAAAGTCATGCTTTGCATATGTTGGAATCAAATGGGTGTCCTATTCTACGAACTGCATACATTTAAATATAAAGTTTGGAAACTTCTTATATATTAATACATCTTGGTCTATTTCAAAATATTTAAAATTGTCATATATTCCCTAAAGCATTCAATTGCGCAAGCTCTAAATCATTCGATTCGGCAAAACTAAAAAATTAGATGTAAAATATTTACACAAATGTAAAATGAAATATAAGTGGGATCTTTGAGACCCACTTAAGCAATCTCAGAAAATTATATAAGAACATAAAGTGAAAGATAGTTTTATCACACAACTATTATTTCATATTATAAATAAATATATCTATTTTTAACAATTACTAAGCTCTTGTTTAAATTGTAAATAACTACTTATGTTATTGAATATTTATATTTATAAAACATTATCCATTAAAGTAATAGAAGATAAAAGTTGATTTAATGCAAAACAAATATGGAAAATACTATTACATTTTGTATGCTTTATAACTACGATATTAAAAGAACTGTCAATTCTAGGTTTCTTGTCTGAAATAATGTAATAATGGACAATACTTAATCGTCGTAAATTTTATTTATAACTATCATAGTATTTCTAGAAATTATTTACAAAAACTATTTAATAAAATTCGGTAATCATATAATATCTTATCATCATATCATATCATACTTTATATTAATTTATAAAGACAGCGTGTTTTTAATATATGAATGAACCAATGCTCTGAAATTCAAAATATATTTTGTATATTATCTACGGAAGGACATAGGCTATGTTTAATATGAAAAT
Organism: Sycobia sp. Sy_11; assembly: GCA_018907035.1. Lineage (NCBI taxonomy): Eukaryota > Metazoa > Arthropoda > Insecta > Hymenoptera > Epichrysomallidae > Sycobia > Sycobia sp. Sy_11. Next base: position 123,832 of record JACCIC010000245.1, read on the forward strand.
AATTTTACTGTTGAATTGTACTTCTGTCGACTGCCCATATACAAATTAATAAATATTTTTTTTATTGGTCTTACAGTCCAATCAATTTCAACCAAAAATAAAATAAAATAAAAATAAAAAATAATAAAAATAAAAAATAAAAATTAAAAATAAAAATTAAATTAAAAATTAAATTAAAATGATAATGACAGTCAGACTGTCCTTGTTTATATTCACCCCCGTAGACTAATCTGAAAATAAAATATTAGCTGAAAAAATTCTTTGTTAGTAAAGTGCAGTCTGACTGTCCCCAACACCCTTACCTAATTGAAGACTTGTCCAACGTTTCGAGCTCGCTACGGCTCCTCATCAGGGACTAATCTAAACCTTATATTCTAATCTATATATACTCATCCCCACCACCAAATTTCGTAAATTAAATATAAATTCCCCCTCTACACAAATTGTCCAAAACCAATCAATTTAATAAGGAATGATAAACACTGTCCAATCTACCAGACTCTAACATTAAATTCACATTATTTCGATTCTTGGAAATGTGAATACTTTCAAGACTCTCCCGTTTATACTTATTATTAATACCATATTCCAAAATATCCACATTCACAAAATCAAAAGAATGTAAAAACTTTAAACAATGCTCTTTTAAACCAGAAGTAATATGTGAGCTACGTAAATTATATTTATGCTCATAAATTCTCTTTTTTAAATATCTACCTGTTTGTCCAATATAGTATTTATCACAATCCATGCAATTAATCTTGCAAACAACTCCTGATTTTAAGCATAAATCATCCTTATCTTTGCAATTATTAAACAATCTACTTAAATTATTGCGATTTTTAAAGAAAATTTGAATGTTATATTTCCGAAAATTTCTTTTTATTCTTTCAGATAATCCTCGAACATATGGTAAGACAATAATTTTGCCTCCGTTAAAATCAATTCCTGCACTATGTCTATTTTCGGTATTATAAATTTCAAACAATCTCTCAGCAATCAATCTATTAATAAATTGAATTGGATAGCCATTATTAATAAAAGTCTCTCTTACCATCTGTAAATTATTTTGTCTAAAATCTTTATGTGACAATTTAATTGCTCTGTCAATGACACCTCTCAATGCTCCAATTTTGTTTCCGAATTGGTGGTGTGAATTAAAATCTAAAAACCTACCTGACCAAGTAGGCTTTCTGTACCAATTAAGTTTTACCTTATTATTACTACATCTAATCACATTAACGTCCAAAAAACTTAACTGACTATTTACTTCAACCTTCCTTGTAAATTTAATTCTGTCATGTACAGAATTGAAAACATCCACCATTTCATCCACAAAAACTTCTGGAACAATTGTAAAGATATCATCAACATATCTCTTAAATATCATTGGTTCAAAAAGCAATTTTGACAAGGCTATACTTTCCAACTTTTCCATAACTAAATTAGCTATAACCGGTGACAAAGGCGACCCCATTGGACATCCGTATTTTTGTTCATAAAATTTATTATCAAATGAAAAAATTGTGTTATTAAAAACCAAATTAATTGCTTTAATAAATTCATTCATTGTCAATTTTGTATGCAAATTAATTTCATTCCACTTTTCCTGTATAATATCATTTAACAACTCTAAAGGTACATTTGTAAACAAAGATACTACATCCAATGAAATCATCTTGTAGTTTTTCGGAATAACAATATCTTTCATTTCATTGTAAAAACACCAACTATCCTTAATGTAAGAACTAGTTCTTCCAACTATCTTAACCAATATATTAGACAAAAATCTAGCAATATTATAAGTTGGGAAACCTATGGAAGATATTATTATTCTAAATGTCAGATTTTCTTTATGAATCTTGGGAAGCCCATAACATTTTGCCACAGTTCCATTTTCACATTTTAAATACTTATATGTAGTATCATTTATATATTCATTTCTTTTCCAATTATTTAATAACTCTTTCAAATTATTTTGTAGCTTAATGATATGTGGATTACCAATCTTCAAATAAGTACTATCATCATTTAATATATTATTTATACAATTTATGTAATCAATTTTATTGGAAGCTACAGTTACATTACCTTTGTCGGCCTTTTGGAAGATTATATTAGGGTTATTTTTCAATTTATTCACCAATTCGGAAACAAAATTGGAGCATTGAGAGCATTGAGTGTCATTGACAGAGCAATTAAATTGTCACATAAAGATTTTAGACAAAATAATTTACAGATGGTAAGAGAGACTTTTATTAATAATGGCTATCCAATTCAATTTATTAATAGATTGATTGCTGAGAGATTGTTTGAAATTTATAATACCGAAAATAGACATAGTGCAGGAATTGATTTTAACGGAGGCAAAATTATTGTCTTACCATATGTTCGAGGATTATCTGAAAGAATAAAAAGAAATTTTCGGAAATATAACATTCAAATTTTCTTTAAAAATCGCAATAATTTAAGTAGATTGTTTAATAATTGCAAAGATAGGGATGATTTATGCTTAAAATCAGGAGTTGTTTACAAGATTAATTGCATGGATTGTGATAAATACTATATTGGACAAACAGGTAGATATTTAAAAAAGAGAATTTATGAGCATAAATATAATTTACGTAGCTCACATATTACTTCTGGTTTAAAAGAGCATTGTTTAAAGTTTTTACATTCTTTTGATTTTGTGAATGTGGATATTTTGGAATATGGTATTAATAATAAGTATAAACGGGAGAGTCTTGAAAGTATTCACATTTCCAAGAATCGAAATAATGTGAATTTAATGTTAGAGTCTGGTAGATTGGACAGTGTTTATCATTCCTTATTAAATTGATTGGTTTTGGACAATTTGTGTAGAGGGGGAATTTATATTTAATTTACGAAATTTGGTGGTGGGGATGAGTATATATAGATTAGAATATAAGGTTTAGATTAGTCCCTGATGAGGAGCCGTAGCGAGCTCGAAACGTTGGACAAGTCTTCAATTAGGTAAGGGTGTTGGGGACAGTCAGACTGCACTTTACTAACAAAGAATTTTTTCAGCTAATATTTTATTTTCAGATTAGTCTACGGGGGTGAATATAAACAAGGACAGTCTGACTGTCATTATCATTTTAATTTAATTTTTAATTTAATTTTTATTTTTAATTTTTATTTTTTATTTTTATTATTTTTTATTTTTATTTTATTTTATTTTTGGTTGAAATTGATTGGACTGTAAGACCAATAAAAAAAATATTTATTAATAATTTTGCTGCACATTCAGTATAAGTGGCGTGTTACAACTTGATGGGAATAATAAACCGAGTCCGGTTTCGATTCCACATAGAATGCGCGTAGTAAAGTAGTACCGTACGCGTGCGCACTTAAGGGTTTTAACAGTCAGTTCCATCAGCTACCAGTAGGTGCCAGCTTGAATAATATCGAATATTAACTTAAAGTAATCACCTTAAACTTTTAATATCAGGCCAACTCACTTAAATGATCATATCCAACTTTGGGATTAATATCCTAAAAAGGTGTGATTTTAGTCAAATTAGTTTCTTTTTATTTTTCAGGTGAAATCGACACTTCTATCACATTGAATTTTTTTTGAGCATTTCATTTTTTCCTATATAGGAAAAAAATTATATATCGTATATGGAAACGCGAAGCCGATTTCACAGGATATTCTGAAAAAAATAAGCAAATAACTTTTGAATGGTTTAAGTCTATAATTACCAAATTTGCCAGTTGCTATTGAATTGTCAAACATAAATAAAATTATTTTAATGATAAGGTGGCTCAGCTAAAAGCTCGCACCGATAAACGGGGTTCTGCTAAACCCTTATCAATTTTTCTTAAAAAAAAATAATTTAAGAAAAATTAATACGAAAATTTCGTAATCCGTATTAATATCATATTATTTCATATTAATGATATACTAATTTGTATATATAATAAATCAGGGCACGAATTAAATACTTATTTTAGCCTCTTTTCTCCTGTTGAGCGTTAAATATAGATAATATATTTCGAATGATAGTTTACAAAGGAATTGTGTTAATGTAGAATTCCGTAATTTTATGGCACTTTAATGTGCACTTTCATTATGTAGTTCAATAAAATTCGGAAGTTTTCTTATTAGGCATGTCACGCTCAGGTAGAGCCATAAAACTCCTTACTGCGAGGTTCAATCCGAGCCTTCAGTAAAGCTGGGCCTCAAAACCTCCACGTCTTGTAGAGGCGGAGTCTAAGGATGTATGCCTAGTAATTAAATATAACCAATCAGAATGTAGCATTTTGCAAGAACGGAAACAATGAGTTTTGGAAACAACAGAGTGTACGACAGTTACAGTTGAACGGTAGAGCAGAGCAGTTGTCCTCAGCTCCCTTTTTTTGTAAAATATATCTAATAAGCTTTGTGAAACTAAAACATTCAGAGTTCAAGTAATTTTTTTATCTAAAGGCACATCCGATTAACGTCGCGTGTGCAGTGTTCTTTATTCTCGCGTATTGCGAGCCTCTGCAAGAATCGCCAATTCCGAATTATAACATATCCTACATTTGCATGTAATAGCTGTGATGGAGTCTAAAGGCTAAATCGTGTACACGGTACTTATATATTGGTCAAAACTTTGCTTATTGACCTCAATTTTATTTTGCTAAGGCTAGTAAAAAGGAAAATAGTATCTATGTCGTTAATATGTAAATATAATTGAATATTATGAATGGAACGCAAAGGCGAAATCTTCTTGGGCAAGATTCTTTATGTAATGCCTCATATGTAAATAAGGATAAGGGTAGTTAGAATGCAAGAACATAGTACTTACTTTTACACTAGAATGGTTATATTAGATACAGGAATACACATAGATTCGGAAGAAACAAAGAATGTTTAAAGTTGAAGGTTAAAGACAATCTGAATGGAAATAGGAGTTTGGGTACTAAAAGCGTTGGTCACTTTTAGCTAAATCCGGAAAGATTGTAACAACATCCTTAGTGTAAGTATCTAAGGCTTGTATCACGAATCTCTAGGAAAGATTTGGATTAGCTAGTTGTCGGGAAGTTACTACTCGTGCTGCTCCTGGAGGAATGAGCGATTCGGTGCTTTTGTCAGCGTCTTTATACAATAATTGGAGCATTGCACTTATGGAAAAACTATGATGCTATATAGAGAAATCCCATTCACGAATTACAGTGCTTCTTTTCTTTCGATTCCCACGCCCAAAAAATATTAGTGTATAAGCCCTGTATAATTTGAACGCAGCAGCCGATCTTGCGCCGAGTTTCACTTCCTCTTTTATGAAATAAAATGCGCGGAAGAGTGAAAAAGTGCTTCTTTACTTGGATACGAATGGTTTTCGTACAATTTTTACTGTATTTGCAGATTTTTTATATAATTAATAAGTCAATTTTGTATACAATTAATAAGTTTATTCGTAATCCTCGCAAAATTACATGAATAGGTGTTTAAAGCGAAATTTTAATACCAAAATTACCAAAGTTATGAATAAATATGTATATATTTATGATTACAATTTTTATGTGAATATCTCTAGCTATTACACTTTATACAATATTTATGCTAAAAGAATTCTCGTCTTAATAATTGTATATAATAATAGAATTAATATATAATATAAAATTATAATATAATAGATAGGTTTAATTTAATCAACAATATATAAGTTTAGTTATAATTTCGAATGGATATAAAAGGATGATTGTTATTATTGTTTATTTTTATTAATGTTCCTTATTAATTATTAAGTAAGCGAACTAATCATATATTAAACATAGTAAAAAGAAAATACAAAAATAAAGTACTGAATGCATACGCAAAACTAGAAGTTCCGAGTTCCAAATTTCTCTTTTCATGGTTTATATGCATTAAGCGTATAACTATAATATATAATACCTTCTAAATTTTAGATGTATAATTATGATATAATCAAAATTCTCACAGTTCGTTACATTCCCTGATTTTGACGGCTACTACGCGTGAACTGTTATATTGAGTAAATCTTGATTGACGTCAACAACTTCTTGCTAGCTTCTACGCTCTTGCTACTTAATCAGCATTGGTGTTAAATCTTCAATGAGAAAAAATTTTGATTGGTGGTTTTGAATGATAAGTTATCAGATGAAGAGAATGCAATAGGTTCCATTGACGTACTGTCTATTTCTATTAATATTCGTGATTTTTAATTTAAAATATAATATATATATATATATATATATATATATATATATATAGACACACACACACACACACACACACACACACACACACACACACACACACACACACACACACACACACACACACACACACACACACACACACACATATATATATATATATTGTGATCGTCGCTCCTGTATACGTATTATTAGTGGTTACAGGACGGTATCCACCGACGCAGCTGAGGTACTTGCCGGAATTCTTCCTTTCGATTTAGCTGCAGATGAACTGGCTAGGCTGCATAACATATGTAAGGCCGCAGTGGATTCCCTACAAGGTGCTAAAAATGTGGAACGTCATCGTTCTATAGAAATATGGCAAAAACGATGGACCGATTCTAGCAAAGGCCGATGGACTTATCGTATCCTCCCAGACATACACAGATGGATCAACAGGAAACACGGGGAATTAGATTTCCACCTAACTCAGTTGTTGACTGGACATGGTTGTTTTAGGTCCTATTTCCACCGCTTTCACCTGGATAATAATGATCTCTGCCCCATCTGTCCGACTTTGGTCGAGGATGCTGAGCATATATTGGTGAGCTGTCCTCGTTTTAGAACACAACGTGAGCACTTGATGAACATCATCAATAAGCCAATAAGACCAGAGAGCATCCTATCAATAATGCTGGAATCTTCTGAAAACTGGAAGGCAGTAGCCAGTTTCGCAAAAGAGGTGATGACCAAACTTAGATATGCCGATAGAACTAGGCGAATGGCCCAGGATGAACCAGGCCAACTGATCCTATTTTAAGATACAGAGGACGAACACCGAACCCCTGATCATCTGTGTGGATGGGGGACGTAGGATAGTATCATAAGAAGATGAGTCGTATAGGCTAATTAACAGCCCCGCCGAAGTAATATTCCCGGATAGTTCCGGCGGGTTGCTGGTTTCGAGAGGCCACTAGTGCAGAGCTTGCTCTGCCTACGCCTAATAAAAAAAAAAAAAAAAAAAAAAAAAAACACACACACACACACACACACACACACACACACATATATATTGTGATGCGCAAATTTTTTTATAATATTAGATTTATTTTAAAATGAAAATTCGCGCACATAAATTAATTTTCCCGTTCCTTGTAATCCCATCTACTCACCTTGAAAGATCACGAGGGGGGGGGGGCTCCGTCGGCCAGCAAAACAAAAAGAACTACGGCAGACCATAAAGTATATGAATCCAGGATAAGGAAAGAAAGAATCAAATCCTTCAAACATCTGATAAACACTACTCCCATACTCCCTACTGCTGTACGCCCCTTAATATAAAAAAAACGATTGACTACTAATTTTGCTTACCTAATAAACTACGTATATTCTTGGTCGTGCGACTATCGCGCCCGACGCGATCCTGTCAACGCGACCACCGGTCTGATACGTTCATTTGGAGGGTGGGGGCTCGAAAGAGATCGCGCGACGCACATTTACCTCGTTCTTCATTCACGACAGTGCGGAGACACCCGAGCGCTAATGAGAGGGCACGGGAATCGGGCGTGGAGGTATACCGCGATTCCTGTGTCCGTGAGGTCGTCGCCACCTCCCTACGCAGCTACTCCGTCCCTGCTCTTCCACCCCTCCTCGATCTCACGTGTGCTGCCTTTCTACTCTCTCCTGTCTTTTTCACACTCTCACACTTTCTCTCTCTACTATCTCTCTTTCTTTACTGCTTCTATGCTGTATGACCAACACTACGTCCTTCCAACTTCGTCGGCGATCCAGGCAAGAGTGAACCGCGCTGCGTGTCTCTCCAATTTAGGGAGAAGGAGGGGGATTTACACACGGCGGCGGACAACAGTGCTCGATTCACATCCGGCGCGATCTTCGTGTACCAACTACAAATTTGACCCTTGCAGATCACGTTGCTTATACAATAAAATTTAATTGATTCGAGAAAATATGTAAGAATTGATAATTTTAGATATGGCATTGGAAAAATTGCACAATTGCTCCTTGATATTGCAAAATCTTCTTGATATATATTAATGATAATATATATTATATTAGGGGTATTATGTAGAAAGTCTTCTTCAAAAGATAAAGTTATACTTTCAAGTCGAAAACTCATATTCTGACATTCTGTATAGTGCCACCTCATTCCGTAAAAGCTCTAAATTACGATATTGTTCGTAATATATACATAAAAATAAACTATAATTAAAAATTTTTATGCGTTTATAATGAATTTTCATTTTTTTAAATTTTATAAATAATAGCTTATGATCTTAAATTTTATCCAAGATTTATGGAAAATTTGGTTAGTATTAAATAAGTTTTGACAATAGTTATTTTTCTCCCCTTTTTTGTCGTAATTTAAGAGTCCTTTCAAGAAAAGTCTTATTCATTGATTTTGTTTGCGACGGTAATATATTTTTTAAAATATGAAAATCACTTTTCGATAATAACGCGCTTCACACGCGTACCTTAAACGCGAGTGAATAGTTGAAAGGTATGTATTAGGATTCACTGAATGAATTGACACCAATATATGAGGTAACAAAGAAATGGATATATTTCTGAGCAAAATTATTTACAAATAGAACAGAATGATGTTAGCGCGTCTACAGTTGGACAGAATCTGGTTTTATACAAATTTTACAAGTAACATTTTACCTCTGATCTATATAAAGTTGAAGAGTGGGGGTATACATATAACACCATTACCTATCACGGAGGTAGGAGGTGACCTATTATACTGTCGGCGACGCTTGGGGGCGTATTCACCGTAATGGTCAAGATGCCCTTCTGGGCATTATACAGATGGAACGTTTACAATAAACAGATTTTATTACAGCAATACATATTCGAAATATCATTAAGGCTAATGTCGGGAATTTACCAGACATTGTAGTATATAGTTTATTCAATTATGCTAAATCGTAATGTCGACGTTCGAGACGAAACATGCCGCCCACCTTGAACGATCTGCGTTCAATACTATTATCTTATCTTTAATCACAACGAATGAATTTTATATACATTTATAGTAGTAAACTGCTTGAATTGTATTTGTCATGTGACAATACAGATTTTACAAAAAAAATTACAATTAAGCATATAATGTCATTGTTGCCGAAACTGTTGTTCATTACTCCATTTTTATTTTATAAATGTTATTTTTATAATTATTATCTATTTATATGTGATAGGTAAGAAAGTAATATGTGTTTTATTTTTCGTTCTCCGGTCGTTGTTGAGGCTGAGGTTCTTCAATCGGTAGTGGTGCAAGCTTATTAATACATCGTTTGTATTCTCCTGACTGTGTTTTCAAAGTGACTATCCGCACTATACCATCGCTTCCTGGGTGAAGAGCTGTTATTCGTCCAATGCTCCAATGCATTGGTGGTTGGTGGTCTTCTTTTATGATAACTAACGTACCAATCTTGATCTGAGTTCCATCAGCAGTGTGCCATTTACTTTGAGTGCGTAATTGATTTAAATACTCCTTGTGCCAGCGCTGCCAAAAGTGTTGCTTGATTTTGTGAATACGCTGCCACATGGATAATCTATTTTCTGGTATCTGTCGCACGTCAGACTCTTCTAAGCACATTGATTGATCTCCAATAAGGAAATGAGATGGAGTGAGGGCGGTCATGTCATTGGGATCTGAGGATAAGGATGTCAGTGGTCTGGAATTTAATATTGACTCTATTTCCACAATACACGTATTGAATTGTTCATAGGTGAACATCGCATCACCGACCGTTCTATATAGATGCTGCTTAAATGACTTAACAGCAGCTTCCCATAATCCCCCAAAATGCGGTGCTCGCGGAGGTGAGAAATGCCAAGTGATTTCCTGATTTTGAAAATATTTTGATACCTTTTTATTATAATCTTCAGATAACAGGGCGGCTCGAATTTTAAGGATTTCGTTTTTGGCACCAACGAAATTGGTCCCATTATCCGAATAAATATGTACAGGCTTTCTTCTTCTCGCAATAAATCGTTTAATAGCTTCCAGACACGTTTCTGCCGTCAGATCAGTAACTAATTCAAAATGAATTGCCTTTGTCGCAAAGCATACAAACACCGCTACATACGCTTTGATTTTTAATTTATTTCGAAACTTCTTTTCTTTCAGATTAAACGGTCCGCAATAATCTACCCCAACATTTGAAAAAGGTCGCGATTCTGTAATACGAGATTGAGGCACGTTGCCCATAACATATGTTGATAACTTGGGATTTACCTTGAAACAGCGCACGCAATTACGAATAATATGTCGTACAGTATTTTTACCGTCAGTTGGCCAGTATTTGCTTCGAACAGCATTTAATGTGCCTTGCACTCCTGCATGCCAGTGGATTTCATGAACGTTGGGTATAATTAATTTGGTTACATAGTGACTATGTGGTAATAAAATGGGATATTTTACATCATATTTCATAGTCGCATTTCTTAAACGACCGCCCACCCGAATTACACCTTCTGTGTCTAAGAATGGATTTAACGATATTAGTTTACTTTTCGCATTTACATTCAAATTTTTAGTTAATTCTTTGATTTCCCTAGAAAAATACTGCTCTTGTACTAGTTTAATTAACTGTCTATGTGCATCTGCAAGCTCTTTTATGCTATAACTGCCTACTACTTTTTCGTTTGACCTTTTGTTATTCACAAGCCGGCGACAAAGTGCAATGAATCGATTTAAAGAATTAATCGACGAGAATTTTTCAAATATTTGGTTTTTTAAATTATCTTCTACAGTTTTATTTTTAAGTGCGATTAATACAGTTACCGATCGCATCTCTGGGACTATAATATCCTCTAAACTATTTATTTTCCAATTTTCCTCACTATCTCTTAGCCACTCAGGTCCGTGTATCCAATGCTGATTAGTAATAAATTCCTGTGCACTTTGTCCGCGCGATATATAGTCAGCTGGATTTTGATTAGTTGTTATATGGAGCCACTGACACTTAGATGTTAATGATTGAATTTCTGCTACCCGATTAGCTACAAATGTTTTCAACGTGTGCGGCGGCGTTTTGATCCAGTGGAGTGTTATTGTAGAGTCACTCCATAAGTTGATTTTATTAACAGTTAATTTTAAAGCGTCTTTAACGGACACTATTAGTTTCGATAACAGGACCGGGGCACATAATTCTAGCCTCGGAATTGAGATGGTTTTAAGTGGCGCGACGCGTGATTTCGCACATAACAACTCCATGCATATTTCATTATTTTTATTCGCAGATCTTAAATAAATACAGGCACCATAGGCGTGCTCGCTTGCGTCACAAAATCCGTGAAGTTGTATATCCACAGCATCTTTTACAAGTACCCTACGTCGAATTTTAAAGTTCTTGAGTAAATCAAGTTCGGTTTTAAATTGTATCCATTTGGTACTTATGACTTGCGGAATCGATTCGTCCCATTCTAATCTTGCCTTCCACACTTCCTGCAGTATTAATTTCGCTGAAGTTATTATTGGCCCTAATAATCCTAAGGGATCGAATAGTTGCGCTATTTGAGATAGTATGTTACGCTTTCTCGCCCGATTGATTGTATCTACGGAATTAATCGTGTAATTGATTGTATCTTGGCTCGAGTTCCATAAAATACCTAATAATTTTCTCGAGTCAAATGATATATCTCTTAACCCTCCCTCTTTATTATCGATTGGCATCAAAGATGGCACGTTTGAACACCATTTGTGAAGAGTAAATCCGCCGGATTTTAATAATTGAATTAACTGCCTTTTAAGTACAATAACCTCGGCGATACTATTTGCACCGGTCAATAGATCGTCGACATAAAAGTCATTGCGCACTACAGATGCCGCTAATGGAAATTGGTTTATATTTTCAAGACTTAATTGATGTAATGTACGAATTGCTAAAAATGGCGCTGAGGCTGTTCCCTGAGTAACTGTATTTAATTTAAACGTCCTAAGAGTATCCGTGTTATTTTCGCGCCAAAGGATTTTTTGATACATTGTATCTTTTTCGTCAACCTTCACCTGTCTATTCATTTTTTCCAGGTCAGCCGTTACAACAAACGCGTGTAATCGAAATCTTAACAAAATCGACACCAAATCATCTTGAATATTCGGACCTACGAATAATGTATCGTTTAATGAAAGGTTAGTTGAGCTTTTGGCAGATGCATCAAAAACAACGCGAACTTTGGTGGTTAAATTATTTTCCTTTATTACTGCGTGATGAGGGATGTAATAGCCAACATGCTTATCATCGATATGAGTTATATCAGTCATGTGCCCTAAAGTGCTATACTCTTGTAAGAACCTACTATATTCTAATTTTAATTTTGCATCTTTCTCTAGCCTTCGTTCTAATGCATGAAACCGACGCAATGCCGTTGAATACGATTCACCGAGTTGTTCTTTAGTGTCTTTAAACGGCAGCCGTACCAGATATTTACCGTCAGTATCGCGTCGCGTAGTATCTAAATATAATTCTTCGCATTTTCTTTCACTATCCGACAAATATTTTACAGTTGGTACTTCTTCAATCTCCCAAAATTTTGCGATTTGATTTTCTAGAGACGTTATAAGGTGGCACGTCGGCCTTGTATTAGTGTGCTTATTAATATTAACATCTCCTACCACAATCCATCCTAACAGAGTTTTTTGTAAAATGACATCTGGCTGCTCCGGTAGCTTAAACTGCCCACTACATAACAATTTATAAAATAAAGCCGTTCCCAATAAGGGGTCGATTTTTGCCGGTTTATTAAACTCGGGGTCTGCTAATTCTAAATTTTGCGGGAGTGCCATCAATTTTTTACTTATCGAACGCGACGGTAAATATCCAGTGATAATTGATAATGCTGCAAACTCAACTTCCGATTCGAACGCTGTTTTTCTCGATTTGTTTGTAGCTACCACGCAATAATCGGACTGTGTTTTTACTTCACCCACACCCGCGCACGGTAATTTCATGAATTTCTTTGTTAGTTGAAGTTGCTCTGCCAATTCTTCCGTAATAAAATTGCATTGCGAGCAACCATCTAGGAGAACTCTAATCTCTCGGGACCTCTCGTTTTTATCTAAAATAATGACACGCGCAGTGCCGAGTAGTACTTCCGCATTAATTGTAAGAGCATGAAGACGAATTTTCCAAAGCAATATCATGCGAAATGATTTTTTGAAGACGAATTTTCCAAAGCAATATCATGCGAAACCCGTTCCCTAGAGTGATTATCGATAGAATTACTTCGACTGTTGATATCGGACAGATGCAGTAACGTATGATGTCTTCTCTTGCATATTCTACAACCGGAAACAAAGCATTTGCTTGTGGCATGGTTATTTCTAAGGCAGTTTAAACATAATTGTTTCTGACGTGCTGCATTCATTCAATCACGCGGAGTTAATTTTACAAATGCTTCACATGCGAAGATAGAATGCAATTGATCACAAAAATTACAATTATTTTGCGATTGCGTTCCGAGAAAGGTTTTTACACGATGATTCGGCTGCTTAAGATGCACACGCACGTCTCTTTCTCCGGTAATTTTATTTCCGGATTTCGACCTATCGTCGGTATCTTCACCACGTTCATATTTGTTTAAAAACTTAATTAATTCATCGAACAATGGCATGTGGGTATTATCTAATGTGCGTTCCCATGCTCTACGTGTATTGGCATCTAATTTTTGTTTTATTAAGAAAACTAAAAAATCATCCCATTTATCTACTGGACGCTTCAATGCTCTTAACGCGTTAACATGCATGAGCGCGGTTTCTTTAATGTTTCGTATATTAGTCGGCGATTCTTTAGATAAAACTGGTATTCCTAGTAGGCTAGTCAAATGTTTTTCAATTATTTGTCGCGGTCTATCGCATCGCTCCTTCAGCAAATCCCATGCTACTACATAATTTTCTTCGGACGCGCATAAAGTTTCGATAATTTTACTAACACTACCACGTAGGGCATTTTTTAATAAATGGAATTTTTGGACTGCCGGAATATTGACATCGTCATGAACTAATGACTTAAACGTGTCGTGAAAGCTGTACCATTCAATTGGATTTCCGTCGAAAGGTTTAATTTGAATTTTCGGCAATAAAGATTTATTTCGAATCGAGTTAGGAACTCCCGCACAGCATGCGTCTTGCACCTGTGTAGGCTGAGTCGAGGCATTACTCTTTAAAGCCAAAAGCTGTTGACTTATAAGTTTAGCGCATGAAAAATATTGATTTTCAAATTGATCTTTTATAGATTCTTGAGCTCTTTGCAGCTCCGCATATTGAGGTTCATCTATTAGCAATTCTATTTCTAATTGCAAGTTCGCGAACGCACTATGCGCTTCTTCTAACTTACGTTTTCTTGATTCTATATCATGGATGTCGCATTCTGTATTTTCCGAAAAGAAGTTTTTGTATCGCGTTACATTGACTTTAATAATTGACCGCGCCTTCGTTAATTTTTTCAATTGCATATCCATTGTTAAATAAAGTCAATGAAATAAATAGTTGACACTGACAAGAAGGAGAATTATTGAGAAAGGATAATGAGATTCTGTGTGCTTACGTAACTGAAGACTGCTGATTCAGGCAGTATCTTGAGGTATTTCGTTGATCCTCAAAATTCACTGCATTGAAGTTGTCCCAAATCTGTAGGTTTTCCAAACGGGATGTCCGCCAGATTGGATATGGATATAGTTGATTCACTAAAGTGCGACTCACCAAACGGGATCGTCGTCAATTCAATATTTATATTGAACCTTGGGTTTCTCACTGTGTAGAATTGCTATTCACACTGCCAAACGGGCATGTATGAAATTGTCGATGTATAGGTTGTATATTCTTCACTTAATCAAACTGCGTATATAGGCAGTAACACGATATTTATATATCTACCGCGTACAATCCTTGATAATGTCTGTTTATACTGTTTTAATTCACTGCTCACTGTTCTAAAATCCGGCTCGAAGGACCATAATGTTTGCGACGGTAATATATTTTTTAAAATATGAAAATCACTTTTCGATAATACCGCGCTTCACACGCGTACCTTAAACGCGAGTGAATAGTTGAAAGGTATGTATTAGGATTCACTGAATGAATTGACACCAATATATGAGGTAACAAAGAAATGGATATATTTCTGAGCAAAATTATTTACAAGTAGAACAGAATGATGTTAGCGCGTCTACAGTTGGACAGAATCTGGTTTTATACAAATTTTACAAGTAACATTTTACCTCTGATCTATATAAAGTTGAAGAGTGGGGGTATACATATAACACCATTACCTATCACGGAGGTAGGAGGTGACCTATTATACTGTCGGCGACGCTTGGGGGCGTATTCACCGTAATGGTCAAGATGCCCTTCTGGGCATTATACAGATGGAACGTTTACAATAAACAGATTTTATTAGAGCAATACATATTCGAAATATCATTAAGGCTAATGTCGGGAATTTACCAGACATTGTAGTATATAGTTTATTCAATTATGCTAAATCGTAATGTCGACGTTCGAGACGAAACAGATTTACTACTAAGTTTATCTCATTAAACATTTATGCAGAAAAATTACAACTTAAACCTTTCGATATACTCACGTTTCTATAACTACATCAGTAGTAAGTTACAGTTAGTAAGCATACACTGAAACTACATGGTTTCATTTAAGTTTTTGAAACATTAAAATTACATGTTGTTCCTTTTTTATATGTATATGTCTTACATTTCGTAATTTTATTTATCTTAATATCTTTTCCTATAATTTATCTCATTTACGAGATATTTGTAATATTTATTTATTTATCTCTAAAATTATTGGTCTTACAATCCAATGAAATGAAAAATAATATATAATTATATTAATATATGTTTATATTAATATTAATGCATATCAATATATAATTAATTATTATAATGACAGCCAGACTGTCCTTTTTAAAACCCTCCCCGTAGACTAATCTGAAATAAAGATTTTTATTAGCTTAAAAAATTTTTTATTCGTAAAGTACAATCTGAATGTCCTCACCACCTTTACTTAATTGAAGTTTCAGCTGCTGTAGTCCAACGTTTCGAGTTAGCTATGGCTCCTCATCAGGAACTAAACTAAACCTAATAATATTAATATTGCAATTTATATATATCCCCATCTCCACCAATTTATTATAACATATTATAATATATTTATTATAACATATCCTCACCAATATCTACACATTCAGAGTAATTCCTAAAATAAATATTTATTAATGGTAGAATATTATTTATATCAAAATATAGAAAGAAATAATTTATATGAATTTCGTTTTGGTCAAAACAAGCATTTTATTAAAATAAAATATAATAATAGACAAATTGTAAAAAAAGAAACTTGAATGTTTAAGAAATAAAAAACAATTTCAGAGTTATCAGATAAACAATACAAAAATTGGTTGAGAAATATAACAGGTAAAGAAATGCCAAATGAAGTAGTAAACATAATGTCTAAAGGTGCCAAACATAGAATATTATATTCTAAAAAGAATCTCCTTATCAAAGAATTCATCGCGGAGCCTGAAAGTAATATGTTTAATTTGAATAGGAAAATAAAAATAATGTAGAACATATTTAGTTAAAATCATTGGTAATTTTAAAAGAGAGAAAAAATTTGATAATTATTTTAATAATAATTTTTGACATTAATTAAAAATCACGAAGAAAATATAACTGTAGCTTCAAATAAAATTGATTATATAAATACTATTAATAATATATTAAATGATAATACTACTTATGTAAAAATTAATCATATCATTAAACTACAAAATAATTTGAAAAAATTAATAAACTATTCTGTATTTAGTATTTAGTTCGTACTTACGTGCAAGTAATGTGTGTTCAGCCGTAAATGAAAATCGTAAAAATAATTCGATATATTTTAAGACCAATTTATTAAAAAAAAAGAATGGCATAAAAAAACCTTCACTCAGTGAGTGGAGGAAAAAGCCGAAATTAATAGTAAGCAAATAGAGTTATTTATCAAGATGATGAGTTTTGATCACGAGATCATCCAATCACTATATGTATACAAACGCAGGTAATAATAAACAAAATAGGTAGATGCTTGCACTTTTAAGACTAAAGACTAAATATGTTAACACGTTGTTACGTTATAAAGAATAGAGCAGCTAAGAATCACTTAATCTAAACTCACGGAGTACTCCGATGCGCGCGAATCGAGCGTCAGCGATTCTAAATAGTCGCGTAGCTCGTGAGGTCCAAAAGCTCCTACTCTGCGTTGCGGCCCCCACGTCTCGGGCACGGTTTTACTCCTAACCGCCACGGCAGCCAATGGGTACAAAGCCGCTGGGAGCACTCTCGGATTTCCGTACGAAACGGAATTTCTACAAGGGTAAGATCCCTTGTCCCACTGATGCGCTAATTTTACAGTTCAGATGTCTAGCTGTGCACAGACGCATACATACACACAACTCCGATAAATTCTTACAAATACAAATTAATATTAAATCCAAAGAGCGTGAATCTAAACGACTAACAATGAGTTCTTGAGCTTGAAAGGTAGCTTCAAATCGACACGACGGCCTAATACAAAGTGGTCTTCCTTCGCTTAGCAAAAATCCTGTAAGTGATGCTCCACGACGAAGATATCGAAAAGGAGTCCATTAAAGGCGGGGCTCAACGCTAGGTAAGCTTCTCTACTCTATAAAGACTTTGAAGAATGGCCCTATGGACTCTCAACATGGTCATCCGTCTCACGTGTACAACACCGGCACGCCCATTCGGACACTGAATACTTTACTTAAAATGTCCCATTCAGAAAGTTCATTAATGGCCCTAATAAAGTCATTAAGGGACCTTTCCTCATTTAGATGGGGAAACCGTGCGAGAGAATTAGAGAAAGAGCATGAGAAGAGCAAGAGCGACGTAGAGACAGTGAGCGCGCGGGCAGTAAAGTGACAGAGCTAGAGTAAGAGCGACGGAGACAGAGAAAGCACGGGCAGTAGAGAGAGAGAGAGCTAGAGTGAGAGCGACGGAGACAGTGAGCCCGCGGGCAGTAGAGAGAGAGAGAGAGAGAGAGAGAGAGAGAGAGAGAGAGAGAGGGAGAGAGAGAGAGAGAGAGAGAGAAAGGATAGCGGTCACTTAGCCAGCTTGAGCCATCACAGTTCTGCTCTGACGGTAGATGCGCAACACATGTTCGCATGGCTCGAACAAATAAGACAAGAAATGTCTATATAATTGATAGTACATATAAATATTTAAAATGTGAAAATGGTACTGTAGAGAAATGTTATAGGCTTCCCAAGATTCATAAAGAAAATATAACATTTAGAGTAAAAATATCTTCTTTTAATTACTGAACTTATAATATTGTCAGATATTTGTCTAATATATTTATTCAGATAGTTGGAAAACTAGTTCTTATATTAAAGATAGACGGAGTTTTTACAGTCAAGTAAAAGATATTATTATTATTCCGAAAAACGACAAGATAATTTAATTGGATGTAGTATCATTCTTTACAAATGTACCTTTAGAATTATTAAATGATATTATACAAGAAAAATGGCATGAAATTAATTTACATACAATATTAACAATGGATAAATTTATTAAGGCTATTAATTTAGTTTTGAATAACAGAGTTTTTTCGTTTGTTAATAATTTTTATGAACAAAATGAATACTATATTGGCCAAGCAAATAGATATTTAAAAAAGCGAATTTATAAACATAAATATAGTGTACGTAGTTCACATATGAATTCTGGTATAAAAGAACATTCTTTGAAGTTTTTACATTCCTTTGATTTTGTGAATGTGAATATTTCTGAGCATGCTAAAAAGAATAAATACAATAGGGAGAGTCTTGAAAGTATTTATATTTCAAAGAATCGACTTAATGTGTATTTAATATTAGAGTCAAGTAAATTAAATAACGTTTATTAAATTTATTGGTTTTAAAAATTTTGTGTGCAAGGGAACCTGATTGTATATTCAGGTTATTGAATTTTGTTTAGTGGAGATGTGGGTATATGCGAGGTGTGTTCAAAAAGTAACCAGAATATTTGAATTTCACGGATTGGGAGAGTCCGCTTGTATAAAAATTTTTGTTGCTGATGATGCTCGCATATCAGTTGGCTCATGCCATGAAATTTTTTCGGATGTTTTGGATATGAAACATGTGGCACCAAAATTTGTTCCAAAATTATTGAATTTCGAACAAAAACAGTGGCGAATGGAAGTTGCTCAGGAGTCGCTAAATGAAGTTAATAACGATGCAGAACTACTAAAACGTGTTATAACAGATGACGAAACATGGGTTTACGGATATAATGTCCAAACTAAGACTCAATCATCCCAGTGGAGGTATTCTGGATCGCCAAGACCGAAAAAGGCTCGACAAGTACTCTACAAAAACTCGAAGTTCGATCCTCCTTTTCCTTGAAATTGTCGAAATTTTTAAGATTATAATTATTCCTATGATATTTTTCACGAAACAATTTACGAAACTCCACCGGGAGTGCATTATTTTACAGTCTAGGTACTCTAACAACGACAGAAAAAAATATTATGCAGAAGTTTACAGATTGCGGCGCGCATGGCTTATCGGCGTAGACTTATGTATTAGACTGCGCGCGTAAACGGACGCTCTGAAACTCATATTGACGGGCAAAGTTAGGTATGCAGTCGTGCTTTCTCTCTTGCTTCAGAAATAAATTAGGGAGACAGCGTAATAATAACAATGGTGTACAGTATAGAAGAAACGTGTATTTCTACTGCATATATTTCTACTGCTACTATTCCCATATTTTCCTTTTCTCCCTACTGCCACACTTGTAAGACAGAGACAACACGACTCCTTGTATTGCTCTCTCATTCTGGTTGAGGCTTCAACTCTGTTACCCAAGCGCGCGGTCTAATAATGTCTATGTTTCTCAGTTCTAACGTGTCGTCGACAAGCACGCGAGGATAGACACAAGCGATGAGGTAAGAGACGGGAGAAGGAGGCGAGCACAAGGCGCGACGACTTATAGTTTTTTCTTCTTACCGGGTATGACGTGCGCGTCGACTTCGTTGGTCCGGACGAGTCGGCGCGTGCACCTTGTGCCCTGTCGCAATATATATATATATATATTATAAGCACATACTTATGCGCGGTTACGTGTACTTACGCGGTCGTTGTACGTTGCTGGCCGGCTGTGCTGGACCTGAAATGGGGAAATGAGGAGATGCGAAATAACGCATTTAATACGCATTTATTAATTACTCACTCATTACTTTACAATTCCGGCAACGCTATATACATAGATAACTCAGCGCGCGGCGACGACCTTTTCCTACGGGAGCGGATTCCGCGGGCGCGGGGAAATATCAAACGACAGGGAGTGGGATGGGGGATTAACGCGGTGCGTAGCTTCTAGCTGGCAGGGACGCGGAGCGGCCGTACGACTATGGCGCGCCTAGACTCGAGAACGCGCACTCTTCCACATGTAATAAGACAGAGAGTACTTGCCGGGACGACGCTCCGCCGTTGCTTCCACTTGTTCTTGATGGTCTTCGCTTTCGTCCTTCCTTCCTTCCTTCTCTCTCTTTTACTGTAGCTCTCTTTATCTTTCAGATCGCTTCCTTCCTTCCTTCCTTCTTTCTCGCTTCCTTCTCGCGTGGGCGATCGCACAACGATCGAGCAGCTATAGAATTAGCACGCGGAAATATATTTAAGTATACGATCCGAATCACCGGGAGTTGGTGATCACCGCTGGGATAGGTGCTGGAGATGGAGATATTAGTTTTACTGGAACTCTTTCTCTCGATTTTACGTGCTTTCACTTCGGTAGCTGGGCGGTGAAGATCTTCTTCTCCTCGTACTTCCTCCTTCTTCGCGATGGTCGCGCACTCTCGCGGCTCGCGCTTCGCGCGTTTTCGCTGTCGTGCGCGAACATTCGGTTTTCACCGAGACGCGGGGGCACGCGAGAACCGGCGAATTTAGCCGGTTACAAACTCCCCCTTCCAATCCGACGTGTGAGGTGCATTCGTCCATGTTTCTGCGCCGGCTCTTACGGTGGTGGTCTTGGTGGAGATGGGGATAAGAACTTAGGTATGGTAATGGTTATTTGGGGATCGGAATCGCTCAGAATAAAAATAAAACTTTATGGGCTTCGCCTTGTAAAAAGAAAAAAAAATATAAACCTAAATTTGTATGTGACTGTAGAGTGTCTCGCCTAGTCGTTGTCGCTCGGTAATGATTCTATATAATATTAAAGGGAATTCTTATTCTACTTACAAAAAAGAAAATCATACGCGCCATTTATAAAGTCCTTACAGAGGTCATTTGCAGGCCATTTGTAGTACAGAAGCAACAAAACTCATACGCGCTATTTATAGATTAATTCTGGGGCCATTTGTATAAAAAAGACAGGAATATCATTTAACAAAAGAAAATAATACGCGGCATTTATATAATCTCTGGGGCCATTTATATTTATATTTATAAATACATCTGCGCCATTTATATGTTCAATCGGCTGGGGTAAACAAACGAAAATGGGGAACAAAATTACATCTTTGGGTTCAATCTATAGACTAAAAGTACTCCTAACATCTAGGGAAAATAAAATTACAGCTACATGGTTAACCTATGTATTATAACTAGTCCTAATATCTAAAGAAAAGAATTGAAATGTCGTTATTTGTAGGTAACCTATAACCTCTATACTGTAACTAATCCTAACGTCTACAGAAAATAATTAAAAAGTCGCCATTTATAAAGAATATTGAATGAACAAAAGTTGAAATCGCCGTTTGTACGGACTTAATCCTAGTGGTAAGAACTAACTGCTAACCTATCTAATCTACGCTTTTATACGGATGATCTTTATCAACGTATGGCTAATGTCTTTTTGTTTGGTGTGGGGCTCGAACTGTCTGCCCTCTATGACGGTGTCTTCTTCGTGTTGGTATTCCTCTGGAGCAATTCACGCTGCGCTGCTTCCTGCTACGATGTGGTTGGCTGAAAATGAGGTTGACATCTTTTAGTGTAGCCTCTCAGCTGCCGATGGGCAGTGTTGGAGGACCCGGCAAGTAGCGCTCTGTTTGTGAAGAGCCAATGTGTGCTCTCTTTTTCTAGTGCTACTACTCGTCCTCCAACCTTGCGCCATCGTCTCTCCATCCATCTCAACTCATCGCGGTTTTCCGTATCATGACCTACTTCATTACGATTTTGATGCCTGAATCATGCACTGTATTGCTGGTATCGCGGTATAGAGGACATGAAAGGGTAGCTGCGGTATTTACTGGACTAGGGGGCTGAATGGTATCAGGGCATCTACTTCGTTATATATATTGACGCACCTGGCATGATGATCGTTACCGACTGTGCGTTCTGGCCGAACATTACTGCAACCTCCTGCAGAGCCTGACCCACAGTCTCTTGCGCCTTGGCTGGCGCGACTGTCGGCTTCTCAGGGGTGTTTTTCGGCTCAGTCTGATCACGCGCCTTATCTTCCTCTGCCGCGTTAATGAACACCTGCCGCGTCGTCTTCTCCCCTTCACGTGGCGACTGTTCTAGGCTGTCGCCTACCCCCTCCCCCTTCCAAGACGAGGCGGCAGCGGGCGGTGTCACGTGGCAAAATGTACACGTAAGTACGTGTTGTGTCCTACTGCCGCAGCGATAGCAGAACTTGCTGCTTTGTCGCTTGGAGCAGTTGGATTATCTGTGCCCGCTGTCACCGTAATTCCAACAACCATCCAGTATCCCGGCCTGCTATTTCGTGAGGGGCCTGGCTGGATATGATGGATGTGGGCGTTTGGGGGGTGTGAAGTTTTCGGGGGGCGTAACTTTCAATGCCATCAGCGATGGGATACCCTGGGATCCTGTGACGGAATTCTGCGTCGCCGTTTGCTGGGCAAGAGGCTCGTGGAGGCTGGCGGCGGGGCTAGGAGTTTGCGGTATTGCAAAAGGGTTGAATTTCTTTTTGGTGTTCAATCTGCAATCTTCATCGTGGCAAGGGGTTGATTTTTCTGGGCATGGACTGGGTATTGGGGATGTATTACCGGCGCAGGCACCTTCTTCATAGGGACCAAGGCTCTCTTTATATACCGTCGGGATTATTATTTTACCTTGCCCATCTATGTCTTTGTTTTCCGGGTATGTGGCGCGTTTGCTGCGTTTGCCGAATTTTTGCGTTCCGACTGAGTGCATAAATGCACATCGATCGCCACGGTACAGGCGTACGTCGCCGTCCTCCGGAGTACTAACATACACTATGGGTTCTGGTCTTCCCACTTTCGTTCGTCGCCTGTTTTCTTTTTTTCTATGGAGTCTCGGGCCTGGCCGATACAGTAAGGAGCTAATAGATCGAATCTGACGCCCCGATCTATACGGGATGGCGTCTTCCGGGGCTCTGTGGACCACTATTCGTCTACGGGATGCTTCTAGTGGTCCTGTCCTGTGCGATGCATCGCTGTCGGACTTATACCCTCCTGCGATCGTATCGCCTAAGTCCTCGTACCTCCCGGAAAATGGATTATAAATCCAGTCCGTTTCCTTCTCTATTCTAGTTTTCTATCTTTGCGGACAATGGTCTTCGACTTGTTCGTTATTATCCGCTTCTAGTTTTGATGTTGCTGCATCTTTGATCTGTTCAAGGTTCTCGCTTTCCTGCGTTCACGTTGGCTCGCGTCCGTGTAAACGTCTGAGCTCCTGTCTCCGCGATGGTGTCGTAGTTTGCTGTCTTTACGGATTGTCCAATTCCATCTTTTCTACGTGCTCGTCTTGAGTTCACTCCTCTATATCTTCTTCTTTCTTCTCTTACGTAGTATTACCTCGTTGCGGACGATCGCAGTTGGTGTTATCGTCTTCATCTGCTTCCTTCGTAGTTTTACGTCTTTGCGGACGAGGGCCATCGTTGTTTTCGATGGTATCGTCAGTTTTACGTCGTTCCAGACGATCGCAGAAGGCGTTGTTTTCTTCTGCTTCTATGGTAGTTTTACGTCGTTGCAGACGATCGCCCTCTATGGGCAGAGATTCTCCTATCTCTTCTTCGCTGGTGGGGGGTAGGGGTTGGCTGGCGGGATATTATTAGATCATCAGGTGGTGGGATGCTCGTGTCCAGCAGCGAAAGCGCGAACGAGCTTTCGTTAATCGCTCTTGGCGATTTCTCTTCCCCGATGTCTATTTCTTCGAGTCCGGGTCGAGTCCGGGTCGAGTCCGGGCTGAACTCTATTAGGTTCCCCGGCTCGTTTATGTCGTCCAGGGCTTGGGCGATTTGACCAAGGTCTAGGGATTGATCTTGGTGGTCGGGGTCGTATTGGCGCACCTGCGTCTCTTGATTGCTCGTTTGCGGGGCTAGGGATATCGTCGGGTTGTCGGGTTTTGAACCCGTTAGATTGGAGATAAGTGCGTCCTCTGGTCGACGTGATGCCTCGGTCAATGTGGACCGGTGAAGCCCTTTGCCTTGTCCGACGAATCGTAGCATCTTCTTTTCTGCTGGCGGTATCTGTTGGGAAAAGAGAAAGTTTATTAGGGGGGTAATACTTCTTTATGTTCGAAACGTGTACTTTGGTTTTCTTCCTGTCGTCCAGGTCTTCTAACTCGAAGATGACAGGGGATATTTTCCTCACGATTCGGCATGGTGCGACAAATTTAGGCGCCAGTTTGGCCGTAAATTTATCTGGCCCCGAAGACAAGACGTGTTTTCGTCTACAAACCATCTCGTTTTCCTCAAACTATTTTTCTCGCTATGTTTATTGTAATAGTGCGCCTGCTTGTTGCTGGCTGTACAAAGTTTCTTCCTGACTAGTTCATGAATGATAGGTAATCTCTTTACTCGAACTAGCCAGTCAGCTGTTGTTAGTGGCTGACATGGTTGATTATTTAAGCAGGTATTTTTATACGTGGGCATTTCTCTTGGATTTCGGCCGAAGTTCAAGAAGGCTGGCGAAGCCTGTGTGCTTGCATGCACTGATGTATTCATGGCGAATGCCAACTCCGGCAGGTGTATGTCCCAGTCTTTGTGATCTTCTTTAACGAAGATGGAGATCATACCCTTAACGGTGCGGTTTACCCGCTCTACCGGATTCGCTTATGCATGGTATGGCGCAATGAACTGATGTATTATCCCAAGTTCGTTGAGCCGTTGTCTTACTAATTTATTAACGAACTCAGTGCCATTGTCTGAAATTAGGAACTTGGGGCAATCCCATTTCAATATAACGAGCTCTTCTAGCGCTTTCAGTATCGCTTGGTCCGTTGCTTTTCGCAGTGGCCGAAACTCCACGTATTTAGTGAAAAGGTTCGAAGATTAGCAGATAACGGTTTTGACCTTTACTGGCAGAGAATGGGCCTATTATGTCAGTAGCCACGATACTAGCACGTCCATAGTTCTTCAAGAAGGCCAGCTGGTGCCCTCTGGGAAACCTTGTATATCTGACACTCTGGGCATTGTTTTACATAACTATAGACGTCTCGTCTCATTCCTGGCCAGTAGTAATCTCGGGAGATCTTTCGTAGCATCTTTTCAACACCGCAATGTCCGGGTGTCGGGGTGTTATGACAGTCGAACATGATTCGTTCCCGGTCTTTGGAAGAGATGGCGATTTTCCAATTGTCTTCTTCGGGACATAGGATGTCCGAGTAGACTTTCGGGCGGTGTTTGAATAGGATGTCATTTCTAATGCACCAGTCAGGATGTTTTTCTGGGTATTCCTGTATCTCTTTCATTTTATTTTCATACCAGCCGTCGCTTCATAGCGGTGATGGTAGCTGTTGATGATTTATCAGTGGTAGGTAGCCGTGAGAGCGCATCTGGCACTTTGTGTAGTGCGCCTTTCCGATGGACGATCGACATGTTGTAGGCTTGTAGCGCTGTTGCCCATCTCGCCAGTCTTCCCGTGGGATTTTTTAGCGTGTGTAGCCATTTGAAACTACTGGATCTGTGATCACCGTGAATTCTTCTCCTAGCAGGTAGCCTCTGAATTTTTCTACTGCCCAGAGTACCGCGAGTCATTCTTTCTCGGTAACGGTGTAGTTGATCTCCGCCTTAGTCAAGGCCCTGCTCGCGTAAGCGATATGGTGCTCTTCGTTGTCGGTGTCTTGACTAAGCACGGCACCGAGGGCGTAGTTACTAGCATCAGTCTGAAGTATGTAGGGCTTCCTCTGTATGGGGCGCACTAGCACGGGTGCTTGCGTTAGCATGATACGCAGTTGGTTAAATGCCTCGGCTTTATTCTAGTGCCACCTCACGTTTTTTCGTAGAAGCGTACTGAGTGGTGCTTTTACGTCCGCTAAAGATTTTATAAAGCGGGCATACTACTCTACCATGTCGAGAAAAGTTCTCAGCTGTTTGATGTTTGTCGGTACCGGATATTCCGTGACGGGCTTTAGCTTGTCGGGGTCCGTACGCAATCCGTCCTTGTCTACGATATAACCCAGGTCACGTACTTCCGGGCAGCAGAACTCAGACTTATCGTTGTTGATTTGGAGCCCGACCTGATTGAGGCCTGGCTCAAGTCAATCTTGGAAAGATAACGAGCGTTACGCAGATTATCCAATAGGACTTTCATGTGAGGAAGAGGATATGCATCCTTCTTCGTCACCTGGTTAACTACCCTGTAGTCAATACAGAAGCGGATCTTGCCGTCCTTCTTCGGCACGATCACCGGACAACTGCTCCACGAACTCTCCGAAGGTTCGATGATTCCTTCGTCGAGAAGCCTGTCGACTTCTGCGTGGGCCTGCCTTAGTAGTTTGTCCGGTAAACGGCGGAGGCGCTGTTTGATTGATCGATGGCCTTGCACATCTATCTGATGGAGGGGCGGCATTTGTGCAAGTTTTAGGACCCCTGTCTGTTTGCTATTAGCTGCTCCAGCAGCTGGTTCAGCTGTCGCCTTTGACTCTACTCTAATGTCGCTACTCCATTTACTGCTGCTAAGGCAGTGATAGCTTGGATTTCGTTGTTCGAGCTCGTCACAACGTGTCGCACTATTTTTCTAGGTGTTTGCTATGTCGCCTTGGTGAAATCAATTATCATCTGTAACTGGATTAGCATATCCATCCCGAGGATGATATCGTACGTCAGGGATGTCGACACTCTGAAGCGCGGTGAAATTTGCTGCTCGTCTATTTTTGGGAGTAGATCTACTTGTCCGTCATTAGAGCAAATCTGGACATCTGGCAGCTGCATGAAGGGCACTATTGGTATGATTGTCGATTTTATGATGCGTGCTGGTCGCAGTCCGATGTAGGACTTGCGCGTCCCGGGGTCTATTAGCGCCGAAAATATCTTGCCTGATAGTTCTATATTCAGGAAGAATCGATTTTCGTTTTCCTGAATTGGGGCTGCGTTTCGGGACTCAGTAACATCCGTGGCTACAATAGTCGCACCTTTTGTGCTGGTCGTTTCGTTGTTTGTTCTTGGAGTCTCTTTGTATGAGGTAATGGGGTCGACTCCGGCAACCCTTTCCCTTACGCATTTCCCTGATTGTTCTTGTTTGGTCCGCAATGTGGACACTTCGGGTGACGCCCGAACGACGTCATCGTGGTGACGCCATCTTCACCACAATTGTAGCAAAAGATACGTTTTCTTTCGGGGCATCTATCCGCCCAATGACTTGGTCTATTACACGTCCAGCATGGTCGATTGTCTTTCGCTGGATATCCTCGTTCTTCGCGAGGTCATGGTGACTCGCGACGCGTTCTGTCCTGGTTCGTATATCGGTCGTTGCCGTCTCTGCTAGGCGACCGGGGATAACGTCTCGGTTCGTCATTCCCTCGAGCTGAGCGGTAATCGCGGGAGGGGCTGGTGGTGGTATAGGTTCTATTTCGTGGGGATGGACTCCTAGGTCTATATTGAGGTTCGTCTGTTGGTCTTGATCGAGGTTGGGGGGGGTTGTTGCTGATAGATATCTGGGCGAGGGGCTTCATTTTCGCGAATCGTCTGCCTTATATCGTCTTTCTTCCCGTGGGTGCCTCGGTGGTGGGCTATGACTTCAGTCCCTACTTCGTGGTGTTGGCACGGGGCTCGTGTCAACTACTTTTCTGGACGTCAGTATCGATGTAGGTGGTTCTATTATAGAAACTCGTTTTGGTTGATCCTCGTCTAGGGCTGCTACTCTTGATCGTCTGGTCGTTATTCCAGACGAGGGGCATGCTACGCTGCTTACCAGGCAGTTCTCTGCGGCTGGTGACTCCTTGTATCGACGAATGAGTTCTCTTTTCAGTTCGATCTGTTGTCCTAATACTTGTAACTCATCTATGGTGTTAAATTCTTTCCGGTCGATTTTGTCCAGGAATGTAGGGTGTAGATTTCTATAGACCCTATCTAATTGTACTGCCGGCGATAACGGTGGCGACACTTTACCTAGTAGCGCTCGCATACCTATCAGGTATGATCCGATCGATTCGATAGGACCTTGCGTCCTCTCTCGCAGTTCCTCTTCTAACATCAACGTATAATCGATCGATCTGAACGGCTGACGAAGCGCCGTCATAAGATGCTCTAACGTGTGCCACCCCTTTTATATCGGTCTCGCCCAGGTGCGAGCAGATTCGTATAAAATACCGGGTATCATCTTTAGTATGCCTTCCGCTGGTATATTGAGACTTTCGCAGGTCTCCTCTAATCTCTCTATGAATTCCTCAACATCCTCTTGCGGCGTTTCGGAATATTTTACATTCCACTGCCTCAGTAGTTGTCCTGTTCGTGTCTCCTTGAGATACGAGCTGTCGTACGATCTGTTTTGCTGTCAGCTCGGCGGATGGCGAATTTCATTCGATGGGGGTGGTGATGGTGTTACTGGGTCTTCTGCTGGGGCGTTATTTGGCTTTTGCTGCGCGTGCTGCATATTTGCAGCATACTGTCCCATCCAAGCATTATGTGGATCGCTCCATGGTCCTGCTAGGTTATACCAGGGGTTTATCATTGGTGCGGGCATTGCCTCTGCGCCGTGCAGGTTGATGCTATGGGCCAGTGGTGATGACCATGGGTCCATATTATAACCTCCAAATGGGGTGTTGATGGGAAAACCCCATGGTGGTGTTGTCGTGTTTGCTTGATGTTGTGGGCTCTACTGAGCGGCCGTATTCCGTGTTTCTATATCAACAGCCGCTGCTTTCTTAGTTTTTATTTCCTCTGCTGAGTTCAGCTCTGTGGAGTTTAGTACCTCCGATATCTCGGAAATATCCGGATGAACCTCATCGTTCATCTCGTTCCAGTCAGCAGGGCTTTTTCAGAAAATCCGTCTGAGTTCAAATCTAACGAGTCTATCTCGGAGGGCATCGATGTTATCTTTACTGTTGATATTATTTTGTCTCGCTTCTTGTATTAGCTTTTCTGGCGGCATTTTTGTGAAGAGACTATGTAGCCTTCTTTCTTCGTTGGCCAGTACCTGACTCGTCGATGGTTTCGCTTCTATCTTACTCGAGTATGTTTGTTCCGAGAAAAGAAATTTTATATTACTTCGGTATCGTTGATGTAATTATATATATATTCTATATATAATTGTTTGTGTGATTATAAATTAAAATCCTTTCTTCTTTTTTTTTGTTTTTGATTGCTATGTTCGTAGATATACTCGTCTATTTTAAAATTCTTCGGGTTCAATAAAATTAAAAAAAGTTACTTATATTTCGGTTTATGTTCGCTTACGATTATCAGTCTTCTCTTTTTTTTATATTAATTAGTTTATCAAGTTAAATGTAAGGATTTTTCTTAACTTATTAAGTTATTTTGCTAAAATATCAAATAGTTGGTTTAGTTTTTTTTTTTTTTTGTTAGACTTAATTTTTTTGTATTTAATTCTGTATTTCTGTTTTTGAAACTAATTTCATAGTTTCATAAGTTATTGTTAAGTTAGGTAAGTATTTACTTAAATGTTGCTCTTGTTCCTTTTGATTATTATTTTAAATTATTTGGTAGTTTTTTATTAATTAGCAATATTATTATGTATATTATTTAGGTCCTGTTGTAGTGAGGAATTGTGAAAGTTGTTAACTATTTATTGATAAAATTTCGGAAAAATGTTGAAATTGGAAACAATTTAGTTCAGCATCTTCTTTTTTGTTTCTATATAATCATAGAAAATTCAAAAAAAAATTTTTTTTTTGATTATTTATATAAAAAAAATGTATTTATTTATTGTTTAAAAATTTCTGTTATTAATTAAATGATCTTTATGTCCTCGTTGGCCGTTTATTGGTGATTCTAAATGTGAACTTTATTGTAAACTTCTTTTCCCACGTGGTCTGTTATTTATTTATTTAATTAGTTATTTATTTATTTATTATCTTGATTATTCGTATTTTCTTTGACGTTAATTGAATTTACCGATGCTTCACGAACTTCCTTATTTTTATATTCTGATGTTGGTTAATGTTTGTTAATTATTTAATTAATAATTGTGGGTCAGCTACTACACTGAACAATATACAGTGTCCTCGCTGGCAAAAAGAAAGAGCTTGAAGTTTGATTGATATATATATTTTTTTTTGTATATAGTGCTAAAAACTTTGTTTATTTATAATAAATTTATTGATATTGTTTTTATTGTTAATTAATTGTTATCCTATTTGTAGATCACCTCTATATCTCTTCTATAGCTTCATACTGCTATGATTTTACAATCTTTTGTTAACGCACCTTATTGTTATTTGACCTTATATAAGTGTAGACTTACCATATGAGTTATATGTTTTCTAAGATTATTTATTTACTAAATTATTTATTTATTTGCAGGGAGAAATTTGTGTAAATAACTTACCATCTATTTTTACTGCAATCGTTTCAATTTTGTATCAAAAGAAATTACATATCAATGTTGTGGTGGTCACAGATTAATTTAAGTAATTGTTTATTTATTTGTTATACTTATTTATGATGTATTTATTAATATTTTACTTATTTTGTGTCTTCCCTAACTTTTGATGGCATAGCTATTTTTAAAAATTTACCTCATACTATAAGCGCATTTCCACATACATATGTGTCTTTTAATACAGTTATACTACCTTCTTCCTGTGCAAGTGTAAATTATTTATTTATTGCTCATCTATCTTACAGCTCCTCTGCTTATTATTAAGGTACTTTGCAGTGAATATGCGATATTTTGAATTATCTCTGTTTAGCTGTACTTTATATAAGGCAGCGACAACGTATGGTATAAAAATACTCTCAAAGTATTTTTGTAAAAATTTATAATTATTTATAAATATTTATTACCTTAATATCCACCATTGCTTTGGTCCACACAAGTCTTTTGCACTTTATTGGGGTGGAAAATTCCTTTTCCTTCCCACACTTTTTATGTTTTCAATTTCTGTCCCCTATATGTACCACACTTGACATATAGTTTATACTGTCTTAAGTAGCAGACAGGTATTAACCTTTTTATAAGTGTCACATTCACTGCACTGTCGCTAGTTGTGTATTAAATAAATAAGCTGGACAATTAGTTCACAAGAGTGTATATTCGCTGGTCTCGTGCTGAGTGTTCTCTCTCCTTTTCTTTTTCGGAATTGCACAGGGGTAACTGGTACTATTGATACACTAACAAATATTTACAACACATTAATCCCATATAAAATAATAAAATGTACTTGATTTCGACTCCTTTTATTGTGCTGATTACTCTCTTGCTGTTCGAGTTGTCAATTAGCTACAAGAAAATAGATTTCAAGCAAAAATCTTGCTTGTTAGCAATATACACATTTCTCGTCGAGGGCCTGTTTTTCCCAACAAGTTATTCCTATTGACAACCATAAATTGTTGTTAAACTCCTTTTTATTGAAGCGTTCCCAATACCTCTTGCTTTCCTGAGCAATATACAATTCTTACATTTGCAAAATTTGCAATATTTTCCTTTTGATAGCACTTACACAGAAGGTGTCAGTTGCTGTTGTTCAGCTGCTGAATGCTTACTATAAGAAAGGCTCGATGCTTTCAATTTATTCCCTTTTTTTTATATAGGGAATGGCTTGAGAAAATGCAAAGGGTATTTACCACTGACTTCTAAAAGTTAGTGAGCTGGAGGACCAGGGGAAAGGGCAATAAGTACATCATTCAGACATGTAACGATTGGTGTGAAATATATATTTATATACAGTTCAATAAGATATTATATGATAATAAAAGATATGTAATTGATAAAACGTTATTTTAAATAATAATTAAATATATATAAATAAAATATATAACATGAGCACATTAATGTAAATTTTATAAGAATAATGAAAAACAATAATATATATAAACATATACAAGATTTGATATATGATGCTGCACACGTATGACATAATACACTATATTGACATATATAATATAACTATATTACTGGAGCTTGAAGGGGCTGATCGACATCTGAATTATTATTAATATTAATTGCATCTATCTCTTATCTTTATATGCAACTATACTTTATTTAAAAGAATTTAATATTCGTACATCTTAAATTCATAACTATTCATGCAAACATACTCTTATTGTTATTTTTAACACAGTACTTTATTAATGTAAGAATCTGAAATAAGCTTTCTATTTAGAATTTAAGAATTAATATGCATATTATATAACATATGCGTATATCATAACTTTTTGCCAATCGTACTTATATAACAATATTTTTAAAGCAAATTTTGATTAGAAATAAATGTAAAGAGACATGTATTCATTACTTTTAAGATTGTGAATAGTGAAATAAGAAATGAAAATAATCTGAACGTATAAAATATAGTATTAATAAGAACGATAGATTATGCTATACTTTTTTCTTTGATAGAAGCATGACAGTAGACTATGAGAGTTTGTAGCAAGTTGAGTATTGCTAATTATAATTCACTAAAAAAAGAAAATCACACTAATAATAACAATATATCTAATAAGGTGTTTCAGCCTGCACCTGTAGAAGGCGCTATTTCACAGACCACTTTCAAGACAAGTTCATTTGGCACTTTTATATAAATATTTAATTTAAATACAAAAGTATACAAAATCTCCAGACGAGAGCTTAGAACAAAAGTCAAATAGTTAGGCGAGTTTGGTGTGTTATTAGCATAGTAAGAAGTTTAAATATATCTTCTCGTATATTTTATAAAAAAATGTATATAAAATACTTTCCGAAAGTCCAAAGTATTTTAATACAAACGATATTCTATAATTAATTAAAAATCATTTCACTCATATAATTAAAGATTGTACTGATTGTGATAGAGGAAAACATAATAATATATTTTCTTCGCATATTAAGGGTAATTATTCTGGGAACTGGCCTCACAAGTTCATACC
Organism: Sycobia sp. Sy_11; assembly: GCA_018907035.1. Taxonomy (NCBI): domain Eukaryota; kingdom Metazoa; phylum Arthropoda; class Insecta; order Hymenoptera; family Epichrysomallidae; genus Sycobia; species Sycobia sp. Sy_11. Next base: position 157,279 of record JACCIC010000245.1, read on the forward strand.
TGCTTTTCGTAATAATCATGAATTATAAGAATAAATAGCAGAAGAATATTCACCTAAAATATCGATGATTCAAGATAGTTAATTCTTTATTATGAGTCCATGCGTGAAGAGAATGGTGTGAAAATAAACTATATTTTCAATATAGGCTATTATATTTCAATAAGGCCTATAAGAATAGGCTATTTGTAACTGATCGCTTATATTTTATTAAGCTGCATTACCGTTAAAACTATTTATTTATTATTATTTTTTAGAGTTATGATATATTTTGTGTAAATTATATAAGCTCTTGTTTATAGGGATGCATATAAAATGCACTTAACCATTCCTTTTAATGGTTCATTGTTTAAGACCTTATTACGTTATATAATTTTCTTCTTGTTAATCTATTTCCAAATATATAAATATATATAGTTAATACTAATCAACTAACAAATACACATGTTTTTAAGATACAAATATTTTAAAGATAGAAGTTATTGAAATACACTTAGTTAATTTTATTTCTGATAAGGTGTACATTGGCGAAAATTGCAGAGTTTTGTAGGATCCTCTTAAACATAATAGTATTGATAACAGAATGCAAACATCATATTTATTTTTATGATCTTAAATTAATAAATAAATTCATAGTAGTAAATAAATAGTTCATTTTTTTTTATTTATTGGCCTTTGAAATCACATACATGATTTATATCAACCAATTAGTAATACTTTGCTCTTATAACATTTCTTTGCTAATTTATTTACACATTTAAATTAATTTCGTTTAGGAACGTATTTATAAATTTACAAGATAATAAGCTCGGTACTTTTATCAGTGTTTCTATATTAATAGAAGTAAAATATTGAAGTGAAGCAACCCCTTTTAATAGTTTACATCTGTGTTTCGTGTATAATTTGCAATCCTAGAGAACATAATTTATGTCGTCGTTGGATGATTCGCATCTCTAGCTTAAGCTTTAGACTATCTTCATTCATGTCACTGTAGATTCTAAATGATAATACTTTGCCGGCTTATAGTAACAATGGTACCCACTGTAACTTTTTAGCAGTGAACCATGGGGTTCTTCTGAATCCCTTGTAATATTATAGAAGATAGATTTTTCCTCTGGTACAATTACTTTATGGTACCGACAAAACTCAACCGAGACGACAAGTTTATTTACTGAAGTATGTTCATGGCCGGTATTTTGATTATATCTGGATTCTCATTTATTATTGTTCTTTTAGAAAGTTTGTCTTGTTCATTTCCTATAATTTTGTAGTGCGTAGAAATCCAATAGCATTTTATACTGAATTAATAATTTTGTAAAAACTAATACATATTTTTTTTTAATTTCTGACATTTATCTGTACACTTTTCTAGTGTTTTTTATTATTACAAGAGCTTGTGATATACTTAGCTAGTTACTGTATATATTAATCTTTTGATGTTTAAATTTTAATGCAAGATTTATGGCATCATTTATTGCAACACTTTCGGATGTGTATGTGGATGCCCAGCTATTTATACTAAGTACAATAATAGAATCCTTTTCCGTACAAATACAGGCTAAAACAGTGCTTTCTGTAAGTTTGCTTCCATCTGTGAAAACTGCCACGTCCTAATTTGACGCGTAGTTTAAATATGTTGCCACGATCGGTTTTGTGTAAGAGAAATCTCCCTAGCGTGTCGTTGAATTCAATGCCGACAAATAATATTTTGAAGTTCAAGTTATAAATTGAATTCGTAGACGAATTTTCGACGTGATCCGATATTTTCATGTACCCCATTGCAATCCGCGCTGTAGTAACCTAGACAGATTATATTCTACTTGTCAGTTTCTTGTTATTTGGGTAGTAAATGAAACTATCGTAATCTAATATAAGACAAATTATACCTCCATAAAGCGTCATTAGAGTTTCGGGACCAGCTCTCTACTGAGTGCCTGTTATACTGCATTTTGAAACGATTTCACTTATGTGCGGACCGAAATAATTTTGTTGTGTTTGAAGTGGACAGGTTTAGTCTTGGGCATGTTATCGTCGGCAACTAACGATACTGTCGAAGACTGAGGAGTTTCATTGGCAATTTTGGCAGTATATAAAATATATAACAGAAGACTGAGCAATCCTTCTTGCGAAACACTTTTGTAGGATCAGCGGTATTCTTTATCAACTGTTTCTGTTGTTATTATTCTCTCATAGATAAAGAATTTGATAAGGTGTACTGAATTTTCTGGAATGCCGAAGGCAGTCACTTGTTTTATTAGAAGGGAATGTTAACACTATCATATGCTGCTTGCACATGCAAGAAGACTGTTATTACTTAGAGTTAGATATGCTTGGTTAATAAGACAAGTTTTTCCTTTGCGAAATGCGTTTTGATTATTGACCAGTAGGTTTCCACATACACAACGTCAGGTAGATTGAGTGCACACTCTATCCGTCGGCCTTTGGTATGAGATGAATAAATGAGTATTTCCAACTATCAGTTAGAGATATTTAGTTGAAAATCTCAAACAAAAGGAGTTTCGATTTTACTGGAAGTTTTTGCAGCGGTTCAAAATCTACTCCATATAAGCCTCCTGGTCTGAGCCTTTGGTTTGTTTATTTAAGGCGGAGTTGAATTCTAAAAACGAAACTTGCGCTGAATATTTATTTACTTCATAGCGCGGCATATAATGGAGATCTGTCGGTACCTAAGGAACAATGGTTTTGGTAACAGTTATTGCAACACTGTTTTTTGTTGAAGACTTAATTTTCAATTAACTTTAACCCGCTTATTTTTAAACATTCTACATATATTCGACACGTAATGTCGGTTTGAATAGAAATTCCGAAATTCTGAGATCTTTTTTTTTTAACATTTTGCTAGGGCGCAATATTTTTTGTAGTCGATAAGATATTTCAGATTACGGGTATACTCATATTTTTTAAATACCGCGTGTTTGAATCCTTTAATTTTTTCGCAATCAATGTCTCATAACGGCACCAGATTTTTAGATAGTTTTTATATTTACATTTTTGTCAGATGGTGATTTTTTAGAATGTTCGTGAATATAGCTCAGTTTGTACTTGCAAATCAACCTTAAATGACTTTTTTATAAACATATTTTTGAACAGTTACCTCTATAAAAAGGGTAAGTGATTGAATTCCCGCGTTTTGTCGCACGCGTTAACTAAAATTTTATCGCAGTCCACATATTTGAATTGATTCGTCTGGATAACTTATATCAATTTTTTCTACAAATTCAATGTTTTTTTATTACGAAAATAATTCCTCCACCTGTAGAATGTGTCCTGTAAGTTCTCATTATAATATTACATCCCGGGTATTAAATATTATCTGTGTCCGTTAACTAGACTCTACACAAATAGAAATATCAATATTTAGATTTGTAGAATTGTAACCATTTGAAAGATGTCTCGCCATCTTATATATATATATATATATATATATATATATATATTTACACGTAGGCTGCTATTTATATTTTGAGCCTAATAATGAAAAGACAGTCATTTATTATTGAAAATGGCTTTATTGTTTTTGAAATATTCTCCATGATGACCAATATACTTTTGCATGCGCTCGAACCAATTTTCGTACAACTTTTTCGACTCCGATTGAAGTACTTCTAAAACATGATTTTTAAATGCATCAATGGCTTCTTCAGGTGACAAAAAACGTCGACTACTTAAGTTATTTTTAACATGTGGCATTAAAAAGAATCCGTTGGGTGCCAAATCAAAGCTATAAGGTGGATTACCCATCAATTCGATGTTTTATTGGATTATATTTGAATTACTCGTCAATTCGATGTTTTGGCTTTGTTGTGGCTTTGATTTGGTTGATGTAGAGAAAACGATTCAATGTTCATTATTTTCTGTTTCCGCTTTTTTCTTCTTCTCGCTCGGACTTTACATATTAACTATAATTTTATATCAATTGTCGCGCGCCGAGTGTGCCTAGGACTTGTCGACCGCTATCGCGCCGACGACAGGTCCCCCCTGATTAACCGCTTTCAAGGCTAGTGGGACACTGACCTCTTTTATGGTTTGCACTACGTTGTTTGCGACCGTAGGGTTGTTTCAGGCTGCTCTGCTTCGAGTTGTGCCATGTCCTCGTCCGCACGCTATTTCATATGCCCTGATGCGTCGTCTTCAGTCTTTTAACCGACTACGCGCTGCTGCCGCACTCCTCCTCCCAAGAAAAAGTAGCAGAGGCGGTTGCTCTGGGCAGGATGTACAGGTGTGTACATCTCGGGTCGCGAAATTTGGAGGTGGAGAGATCGCCAATATTGTAGTTTCTTCTGAAAATGTGTTGATGGCGAAATTACAATTTGTCGCCATTGGCCTGCAGAGCTATTTCCAACGGTATTTTAAACGAATTAAAATCATTTCTGCACTCCAACCGGTACTGTTCTTGATGGTTATGAGTGGACTGGTGTGAGCGCCATAGGGGAGAATAGAGACTTATTTCGGCAAATAAGACATTATCGGAGGCTGTTTCTTCGTGTTCGCTCATGAGCGTGCCAAGACATCGGTATTTCTCTGGGGTTTCGCCCAAAGCTCAAAAATACCGGCGATGCTTGGTTACTCGTATGTGCCGACGTATTTACGACAAACGCGAATTCAGGAAGATGTAGATCCCAATCCTAGTGATCATATTTTATGAAGATGGAAATCATCGTTTCAATGGTCCTGTTGACTATTTCGATGGGATTCACCTGTCCGTGGTATGGCGCTATGAACTGGTGTATGATGCCTATGTCAACCAATTTATTTTTAAGCACATGATTGACAAATTCTGTACTGTTGTCTGTAATTAAAAATTTTGGGAAGCCTGACTTGAAAATTACCAGTTCTTTGAGCGCTTTGGCGATCGTTTGACCAGTGGCTTTTCTTAATGGTCTGATTTTACTGTACTTCGTGAATAAGTCCTCAAATATCAACAGATATGTATGTTGGGCTGGCCGAGAAGGCTCCTATGATGTCAGTTAGAGGTGCACGTGCGTTCAACATTTCTTGAGCCATTATATTGGGTGGTGCTCTTTGAGATACTTAATGCATTTGGTTTTCTCGGCAGTGTTTTATGTATGTGTAGATGTTCATTTTCACTACGGGCCAGTAGTACTGTTGATTTATTTTGTGTATCGTTTTTTCTACGTCTAAGAGCTCTAACATGGTGGTATTATAGCACTCCTACAACATACTTTCTCGGTCGTGAACTAGTATTACGAGTTTCCAGTCATCTGGGCTTACGCCTATAATGTTTGAGAATGAACTCGGATGGTGCTTATACATTCTGTCGCCTCTGACTGTCCAGTCTGGATGGTCTTTTTCGAGAATTGTGAGAGTTACGGGAGGGGATTCATCTGGTTGAGGAAGTCTTGAAAGAGCGTCTGGTACATGGTATAGAGGTTCTTTACGGTGTACTATCTCCATGTTATGCATTTGTAGTGGTGTCGCCTACCTTGCTAAGCGGCCCGATGGATCTTTGAGCCAATGCAGCCATTTGAGATTATTATGGTCTGCAATGACCATGAATTTTTCATTTCTCATCTAGCAGGTATTCTCTGCATTTCTCAACCTGCTGGCCAATCAGCTGTAATTCAACGATTGATTCAAAGTCGCTGCGATCTATCTTATCTATTTAATCGGGGTGCAGATTTCTATAAATGTTGACATCTTATCAAACAGCATTCTCATGTCTCTAAGTTATGAGCCAATGGGATCTTTTGACACCAGCATCCTATCCGGCAATTTCTTTTCCAATCGAATAAATAGTCAGTCGGTCGGAGTCTAAGAAGCGCGGATTTTAAATTTTCTATTTTTTTCTTCCAGTATATTCATACTGTGCGCCATTAGTAATAACCATAGTCCAACGGGATATCCTGGAAGGGACGTTTTGTTCTTGGGAAGATAGGCCAGAGAGACGCCGTACTGGCACTGCGGTATTGTTCTGTCATGCCTGGTTTCATCGTTTAAACTAGGTCCTACGTTACCGCTACCGCGGTTTCCTGTTTTTCACGGTCCTGCTGAACTGGACTTCAAGTCCCGTTGAACTGAACGCATCCGAGATCTTGGAGAGGTCTGGGTGATCAATTTCATGGTTTTCATCCCTGTCGATGTTCCATTCGGTAGCATTTTATCCGTAGAAGCGTCAAAGTTTGAAACGGCTTAGTCTATTTCTCAATTTTGCAAGATTCTAATACTATTTAAATAATAAACAGAAAGAAATCTTTATTTCAGGATGTCACTAGTATTATTTATGTATTTTTATTAATTATCTTTGTTGTTATTAGTATCCATATTCAGCGTTAAATATTGTTAATTTGTTAAATTGATTTGTTGTTTTATTGTTGTTAATTAATTAATTTTTTTTATGATTATTTTTATTTCGTCTAGGTAGTTATTGGTAATTTGACTATGAAAAACTTGTTGAAATATGAGTAAAAAATTTTTTAAATATTATTATTAATAATTATTATTAAATTATTATAATTGCTGTATATAACACTTGTTTATTAGCTGCTGTAAAAGTCATCATCTACGTTGGTATTCTTCTGGACTAATAAGTGTGTTAGTAGCGATGTCCTAGTCGTATCTGTTATTTTTATTAATTATATATTAATCTATTATTATTTATTTGGGCAATTTATGCTATCCGTAATTGTCCTTCAATAATTATCCAAAATACACAATTCATTAATAAATGATTAAAGTCTCATTGCAATCCCATATACGTATGTCACTCGTCCACTAGGGAGAAATAACTATTAAGTTATTTTAACAAAAATTGTCAATTTTCGTCAAAATCTATCAGATTTAATTTCTACAATTGTGGTGATATTTGCAAATCTGTTAACCTTTTCAGTCAAAAAATTCAACTCCCTTCCTATATTTTTGTCACTTCTAATTTTTTATATGTATGACATATATGCTGCGTATATAGGTTAGGGCTATCCCCTTAGCTGTCATGTAATAGCTTATCACTCATATACTTATAATATTCTGCTAAAGAGAATTTGTTTCTTGATGCGGTTTTTCTTCTTATTTTTCTCGTCAAAGAAGAATTTCATATGTAAAAACGGATAATGCGCGAAAGCTATGGGAAAGATTATTGTTTAAATCTTCTGATTTTGGTTTTCACCATTACTGTAGATTTTGTTGATTTAATACATGTTTCAGCTTTAAGAAATTCGCAAGCAGCTACGGAAAATGAATCTGACAAATTTTGAACACCTGGGTATATGACAGGTTTGGCATTAGATGTCAGTATACTCAATAGGATATGATATGGGAGAACAATATTTTAAATAATTCAGTTTGACATGAGGTCCATGAACTACAGGGGGCGGTAACGAAAATTAATGTTTCATCAATCAATTAGTAATAATATTTAAATAAATATTAGGTTATCAAATATTTTCCTTCCGCTTTTTTTCTCCTCATTCAATACATTATAAAAAGTGTTACACTGGTCGAATTTACTTCAAATATTCGCGTGCGACGAAAGCAGCCATTGCTGCGACCTCCGTGCGGGCGAAAGTCACGCTCGTACGGTGCGAACTCTTTAGCGTGCAGTGAATTAGATAATTCGAGTTCAACTTTTGTCTATATTCTTGTAAAACCTTTTTTAAGCAAGCTGTTCGTTCTCGTGCTCCGTGGGTTTTTTTTTTATTAACGAGGATCATTTTGTTGATCACTGATATATACCTTACTGTATGACGTCAAGGTCCTGTGATTACGGACTGGACCTCCTTCAGGGATGTACATTTGGATATGGACTTGAAAGAGGCACTTGTTGAAGCAGTTTGACAGAGCATTTGAGATGTATGTTGCTATACATTGAGTAGACGGGTGCCAGTTGATTACAGTATTGCAGAAAATCAGCGCAAATGCCTAGTAACACAGAATCGTCCTGAAGGCGTTTACTAAAGGCTAAATTTCGCTCCTGGAATCCAATCTTGTGCGTGCCCTAGTCAGTTGAGGATGACCACGTCAATGAATAACCAGTAACAGCGATTCGAGTGACCTCCGATTAGAGGATACGAAGCATTTTGCAAAGAAAAGGTGCACTCTCTACAGTACAATGGCGGGGATTACTGTCACCGTCATCAATAATTTGGCTTTGAGAAGTTTCAGGTTGACGATGGTAACGCAGACGACCCAAGCGATACCCGGGATGATTATAACCACAAGTCGAGTAGATTATATACGAGAATTAAGACGATCATAAGGAGAAATTCTGGGTTCGTACTGGCTGTCACAGAGAGGCAGGAACGACCAGTCGACCGTTGGAGACCAAACGAAGATCGGGGGATCCCCGAAGAGCCTTAAGAGCAGATCGTGTGTCGGGGCTCCTGCGACGATGATAAATTTAGTGGAGGTGGCGTCGGTAACTTGCGTACGATTAACCAAGAGATATGAGCCTACCATAAGCGAGGCGTACGTCAAAGAGGTCTCGAAGAAATTGAAAATGAAGATATAGAAAAAGACGTAGATAGTGGTAATGTCGAGATCGGCGGAGATTATTACGGATGTCTCGATTGTACAGATTGAGTCAGAGAGACTTCGTAACATTGTTTCATTATCGGAGAGAACCGAGAGTTGTGGCAGAGATCGCCAAGCTGGAGAAGGAATCAGCTAATGCACATCAGTGGTTAACCTATTATATGTGTGGAATAAAGTTTCCAACGCCACAGAAAGTGGTGAAAGATAGAAGAAGATAAGTAAGAGAAAAGTCGAGTAGAAAAGAGAGAGGCAAAAAAACAGAAAAGAGAAAGAGAGAGAAACGGCGAGAAAAGAGACGAAAGTGAGAAAAAAGGCGATGGAAAACGACGCAAGAGAGAGTAACGTGTCCTGTGGCAACAACACTGTGCTTTGACGCCGGATACTTGACGTTCCACAGACTTAAAGGGATACACTGAAGCCTATTTTACGTACTTTATATTAATATAATTAATTTATTATAAGTTTTCATTTTAGTAGATAGTTTATAATTTTAAAATATTGGCTTTATCATAAATTTATCAAAATAATACACATTTGAAATACAGAACATAGTATTTAAGCGTTTATAGTATGTAATATAGTATATAAGTGCTCATGAAAAACAGAAAAAAACATATCGACGAGGTGAGTGCGCGTCGCACGTCGAACATGGTGTCCGCGTAGGAAAAGAAAGGTTTTTAATTTATTAAATTCCAAAGGCAGAGTCTTAGTTTCATTGCAATCTACTCTATGGTGATGTAATATTTTTTTATATGTTGTTTTCGGCTCTATGAAGGCAACTTTATCTGCAAAAGAAGTTTTTCGCTTTTCATGAGGCGAATTTAAACTAAGATAATTTTGACATTCTTCAATTTATCTGAATGTTGTGTTTAAATACTGATTTATTTTGAGGCGAGAGTGTCTCACCAGGCTTTTTCTATTAGAAATCACTGTATTCGTCCTTCATTTGCGTTTTTTTGTTATTTCTGCCGGCTCTGCGTGCAGCTCGTTGATGATACGGATGTTTTTGTGTTGCTAAATTGTATGGAAGTAGGAGGTTCCTAGAGAGGACTTTCACTACATTCTTGACTGTCAATGACACTATTTTTTTTTTTTTTTTTTTATGTTATTTAACGTCGCTTTATTTATGCTTCCAATTATCGGTCCTAATCAGCGATGGAGATCTACGATGTGTTTGTAAACAAAATGACACTATTTTGTTTATTTGCATGGAAAAACTATATAGAATCAAAAATACGTATTTGAATGAGCAGTGTGATTTTGTATTTTTAATTTTGTTCAAATTTTTCTTATTTTCTGAGATGAATGCGAACAATCACGATCTTTATAAAATTTGCATGGAATTATTCAATTTCATGTATTTTTAGATTAATAAAATCTTTGCTACACAATTGGTGAAATATAATAAAATATAAATTCATATAGTGTAAGGAACACTCATAAATACACTTGGATATGTTCACAAGTTTATTTATTTTGAAAAACTAACAGTTGTTTCGACTATAACGTCATCTTTAAAGTTACAAATGTAAGAAAATATGAAATTTACATAGGTATATATAGTAAGTATAATAATAGAAAGAGGAGGAGTCGATAGGAGTAGGGATAATGAGGGAAAAGACCTGAGCCTAATTACAGACTGGTAGCAACTTGCAATAACGGTGAAATCAGAAAATCTTTTATGTCGTTTGTTACATTTTCACCTCTAATTAATGCTGTTTTTATTTCGATAATTTATAATTTATCTAACCTTTTACCTTTTTGAGTCTTGTGTAATAATTAAAAATCATTTGAATTAATTTTATGTTTGTTAGCGATACGATTAACTTTTCTAACGTTAATTTCTCTTCAGAAGAATTGAATTTATTAAATAAAGGTTTAAAGTACTCTCCATATTGTAATATTAAAAAAGATTTATGTAACTTGATAGTCAACAACGATTTAGCTTTAAACTCATTAAAATCTAATAACATTATTAAATCAAATAATTGCAATAGTATTAATTTCAATAATATTAATAATAAGAATAATAATAATAGCATCAATTATTAATTAAACAATTACCTAGCGTACAAAAAACATACATGTAATATTGCAGAAACTATTGTCGCTAAAAAAACAAGCTTTCTTAAGGGAAATAATTATAAAGAATTAAAATTAATCAACTCTATTAAATGTTAATTCAAATCAGAAAATTTAATAATTTGTAAAACAGATAATGGTAATTCTATTACTATTTTACACAACCAAGATTATTTAGACAAAACACGAGCTTTAATATATAATAAGAATTTTTCTTATTTAAAAAAAGATCCAAATTTTTTTCCAATCTGATATAAAAAAATTATTAAAATCTTGTAAATTATTCAATAACACTGAAAAATATTTTTTAACTGCAATGAAACTCCTGTCACCTATTTTATATTCTTTGCCAAAAATACATAAAAAAGATGTTCCCATACGACCAGTAGTTTCATATATTAATGCAACTTCTTATCTATTATATAAACAACTTAATACTATTTTACCTACACTATTAGAATTTCATGCTAAATTTGCTATAAGAAATTCTTCAGATTTAATTAATAACATTAAAGACACAGAATTACCTTTAAATACAAAGTAGTTTCTTTTGACGTAGTAAATTTGTTTCCTTCGATCCCCACTGATTATTTATTAAATGTAATTATGAATAAATTAGACCAAAATATTAGACTAACTGTTACTATTAAAAAAGAAGTTTTAACAATGATTGATATATGTATTAAACAAAGTTATTTTATGTTTAACAATAAGTATTATTTACAATTAAAAGGTTTACCTATGGGTTCACCCCTTTCACATCTGTTGAGAGAAATTTTTATGGAAGATTTTGAATATAATTTGTTCCTCAATAAATCTTTAACAAAAAATATTTTCCGTTGGTCTCGTTATGTTGATGATGTCTTTTGTGTTTAGTCAGGTTCGGAAAGACAACTAATTCCTTTTCTATCACATATTAATTCTTTCCATACAACTTAAATTTACATATGAGCTAGAAGTTTCAAATAATTTAAATTTTTTGGATTTAACAATAATCAGAAATAAGAAAATATTTGAATTTGACATCTTTAGAAAAAATACAACTACAGATACCTTAATTCCCTTTAATTCTAATCAATCGTTTAATATAAAAATTAGTGCATTTAATTCTTATATTCATAGATTATTAACAGTCCCCTTAAATGAGACACGTTTCTTAAAGGAAGTTAACACTTTAAAAATATTAGCTCAAAATAATGGATTTAGTGAAACTATTCTAGATTGTTTAATTGATAAAAAACGTAGTAAGCTCCTACAAAAATACTTTTATGCATCCAAAACTAACGAATGACCGGTATTCTTTTATCAATTATGTACCTTCTATAAGTAATGAAATTTGTAATTATTTGAAGAAACTAGATATCAAAACAATTAGTACAAATAAAACGTCTTTATAAACTTTGCTAGTAAATAATAAAGGGAAAATCGATAATTCTAAAAAAAGTAGAGTTTACAACATTTCTTGTAAAGATTACGATGCAATCTACATTGGCCAAACAGGCCGTTCAATTGAAAAAAGAGTTTATGAACATGTCAAATCTATAGAGTATAATAAAACCACAACAGGATTATCTGAACATTGTATCGCTAACAAACATAAAATTAATCCAAATGATTTTCAATTATTACGTAACACTCAAAAAGGTAAAAGGTTAGATAGATTATAAATTATCGAAATAAAAAAAGCATTACTTAGAGGCGAAAACGTAACAAACGACATAAAAGGTTTCTGATTTCACCGTTATTGTAAGTTGCTACTAGTCTGTTATTAGACTCAGGCCTTTTTCCTCATTATCCCTACTTCTATCGACTCCTCCTCTTTCTATTATTATACTTACTATACCTTTGTTAATTTCATATTTTCTTACATTTGTAATTTTGATGACGTTATAGTCAAAACAGCTGTCAGTTTTTCAAAATAAATAAAATTGTGAACATATCCAAGTGTATTTATGAGTGTTCCTTACACTATATTAATTTATATTCACGTATTTTATAAAAAATTGATATAAAATATTGGTCTACAAGTAAATTTACAACATTTATCAAAATATGGCGTCACCAGTGCATCCCGGGCAGAACTATGTAACCTCAAGTGTTACATTTGTAGGTTGTATATCTGTCAACAACTTTGCAACATTATATTTGAGCATTTTTAATACTTACCCATACTTATCATATTATACAAATCAATATTATACATTATCAACACATAAAACAAATTTATTTTTATTTTTACATCCTTACTTATAGTTCTCAATATCCAAACTTGATCGCGGCTAGAAAGCTAATGCATAAAAGGCCAGTCCTTATCCGTAGTATTAGAACTTATATTTACTTTTCGTGATTTACTTCAATAAAGAAAATCTGAATGTCAATTTCCAAGCATATAACACTTGAAACTTATTTTTCTAATGTAAGTGGCACGAACATAGCGTCCACTTCGGACGAATAATTTTGTACGATACGCAAAAATAAACAATAAACGTTCTGATTCATGAACATCTATTAAATTGACTGTAATGATAATAGATTAGCTGATGTACTGTCATGAACTGGATGCAAAATTAATTTGTTGACTAGTCGCCTGTATTCAGAAATAGCAGTGCGCAAATTGACTACTCTCGCCAATTGATCATTACCAGGATATCAGGATATAATATGTCCTAATGGAAATTTTAATGGAGGAAGCAAGATATCATTGAATAAAACCAAATCACTAATTTGAAAGCTATAATTTCGTTTAAGCCACTTAGTTCTCCGTTGTAACCGATTAAGATATTCCTTTTGCCATCTCTGCCAAAAATGATTTCTCATCAGCTGCGCTAACCTGAATTTAAAGCAACACGATTGAGAATCATCAATTTTAAAAAATGGCTGAGCAAGTTTTACCAATAAACCACCAATGAGAAAATGACCTGGATCGATCGCACTCACATCTGCAGGATCTGAACTAAGTGTCCTGAGTAGTCTAGAATTCGAGCACGCCTCAATATCAGTCAAGAGAGTTGAAAATAACTAGAACGTTCATTTTGTTTCCCCTATAAATTTCTACAAATGTTTTTTTTATAGACTTCACGTTAGCTTCCCAAATATCAACAAACTGAGGGGCTCTGGGAGGGATGAAACGCCATTCCACCTGATCTTGGGTCATAGTGGGCGTAATTATTTTTCCTAAAGCAGAAGCTTTCGTAAAGAGACGCTGACTTTCTGTTTCACTACCCAGACCGGTTCTGCCATTATCACTGTAAATTACTTTACAGAGATATCGACGAGCAGTAAACCTCCGAAACACAGCTAAATATGCTTGTGCCGTAAGATCAGATACTAATTGCAAATAAACTGCTTTAACGACCAAACATACAAAAACTGCCACATACCCTTTAAAGCATTTTTTCCAGAAAAAGCCTTAATCCAAAAAGAGTACGAAATAGACCCCAGCGTTTTGAAAAGGTCCAGCAGGTTTTGCTCCAATTTGCAGGAAGTGATTCCAGTAACTGCTTCTAGGTGCAAGCATTATATCGAGCACTGGTGATATATTGACAAACAAATTGATGAATAATATTTCGAGCATACAGTATCCAATAACTTCCAGATAAATAGCTGTGAATAATTGTAGGTCCGCCATGTAAAGTATAGAGGTGAGCTTTTTTAGTAAAGCGGTAGCATGATGCGTAAAAAGTAAAAAAAGTAAAGCGGTAACATGATGCGTTCTTGATAAACTCAATGGATGCTCTTCTGATTTAGATAAAAAAGAGTGAAATCTGCCGTCTACACGAAGCAACTTATCAGTACTAATGAATGGCATTAATTTGCGTACAACAGATTGGTTGACGGAAGTTGATGTTCTGAAGACAAAATTCACAACTCATTCGAAAAAACTGAATGTTGGACTAATCTAATTAAAGTACTAGTTTTTATCTCCCTAGTCGACAAATAACCTTTTCTTTTCCGCTCTTTAGAAAGTGATTTCTACGATTTTTACGACATTTTCAGATTCTACATCAACAAAGACAATCAGCTATAATAGCAACTATCTTATCGAAAGAGGAAAATCACACATATCATTGTTCTCAATCGTGATGATTTTGAATGAACCATCCTTCAGTTAAAGGACGAATTTGTACATTTATTGAAATTTCAGATAATTAGGTGGGTTACAAGGACTTATCGTCAATCAACCAAACAGGTCCTGACTACCAGATAGTTGCTTCTTGTAACTGTAGTGCAATACATTCTCTAGTTCCTAAGTCTGCTCGATTATGTGCAGAGAGCACATGTTGCTATTCAGCTGTCGGCAAGACAGTTATAATCTCACTAACTATATTTGCAACATATGATTTCCAGCGAGATAAATATGATCTTAGCCAGGTTAAAACGACTTTTGAGTCAGATCAACAATGAATCGTATCAGGAGAAGCGTCGAATTTGGTAAGAATTCTAGCCATAAGTTCAGCTAATAATGCTGCACCATAGATTTCCAACTTTGGTAAACTTACTTAATAAACTTTCAGTGGAGCTATCTTTAATTTAGCGATGAACAACCGTGGTGTACATTTAGTAATTGCAATAACCACAAAAATTGCCGCTGCGAAAGTACGCTCTGAACCATCACAAAACCCAAGCAAATGTCAGGATTCAGGCATTCTTGTTTTTATCTGACGTCGAAATTCAATCTTCTCTAAGTCAGCAAACTATTGGCTGTAGAGAAGCTCTCCTGAATTCGCTCTGAAACAGGTGAATCCCAATCGACACCTTGCATCGACAAACATGGAATTAATATTTTTGTACGAATAATAACTGGGTACAAAAAAACTTACAAGATCGAAGAGTTTAGATACCTCAGACAAAATGAAACGCTTTCTGTTTGCTGGAGGAGCTAACTTCAATTTAATTTGAAAATTCAAAGCATCATCAAGGGCACTCTACCTTAGACCAAGTGTCGAAACAGTTTCCTTCTCATCTAAGTTGTAACGTTTCCCTTTTCCTCTCGGGATAGCTTACGCGATCGCGCAAGGATCCGATTGAAAGGAAAGAGAGTTTTCGGCAAAATCGGGAAGACAGATTTCTTATGTTAAATCGTATACTATACCTTATTAAACTATATTTATACGCAATTATTTATACAAATTTCACGCACTATATATATATATATATGTATATATATTTATATATATATATATATATATATATATATATGTATATATATATATATATATGTATATATATATATATATATATATATACCATGCAACCAGTATTAAGATTCACTACAATTCGGTCGGGATAGTAGAGCCTGCTGGTCTTTAATGGAACACCACGCAACCAGGATCGCGATTCTACGATTCAGAATTTTCGGACGGGCAGGTTTATTAGAGCTCTGGAGTCCGGATAGCTCTAGGGAGCTTCCTTTGGCTGTATCGCGAAGAGAAACTGCTTTTGGGGCGGAAAACTCGTCCTTTTATACACAAAAAATTAGTCGATCGAGTGTTTACGCAACCGTTCAATTAAATTCGTATCGAATCGCCGAACAGCAATAATAATAATAATTTTGCAATAAAATAATAATAATGATCGCATTATCATTATAATAATTTCAGCGCCGTTTTACAATTATAATACGTGATTTAATTCTCTCGGATGTTTAGTTAAAATAATAATAATAAATTATTGTAATAAATTATAATAATAATAATAATAATGGTGATTATTATAAGATATTATAATAAGAATTAACTAATAATTACATTAGTATTTCATTCTTTTGGATTCTGGATAATTTTAAGAATATAATGACAATTAGTATAATAAATTACGATAATTACAATTATATAAATAATAATCAATTATATATTTCTCTGTGATGAATCATATATTTTAGACTTTTGTGGAGCCTTGAGTTCAGCTACCACACGCGTCCCCGGGGTTGCGGATAGGGGAACGACCGCTCGCGGTCCGTCACGAAATAAGCACTTCTAAGAGTGACGAATAAGTGGCCGTGGACAAGAACTTCGAGTGAAAATAGTGGTATTCGCCCGTCTAGACACCTACTCATCATTCACACACCTAAATATCTGTAAGATAGCCGTACTCGGACTGGGGAGTATATCGGGAACTCTATAAACAAGTTTCCCACGAATGGTGGAGATGGAGACCCAATAAACGGGTAACTTCCAGGCGGGTTATGAATGAATGAGAGGCCCTATAAACGGGCATCTCTCACGTATGAATGTGACCAGTTTGAGCGACGGTTAGGTCTTGCGGATGCAGTGATTACTTGTTGATTGGTGGGATTAGCTGCAAGGGAATCGCTTCATGCTTATGTGACTTCCCCTTCTGGAGGGTACAGTGGTAAAACCAGATGGCACTCCTGGGCCGCCACAAGTAGTGGGCCCGAACCCAGTCTAGCCAACATGGGAGGCTGCCCCACACAGTGGTAAGACGTCGTTAGACGTCAAATCTCGCTTCTCGTAGTAGTGCCGTATGGTGTGCGGATGGGACCCTGCTGCGAGTCGTGAAAGAGGAACAGCTGAGACCACCAGAATGTAGGAGGGCTTCAGTATTGGGGAGATTCAGGACGCTGAACCGTCATCTTCAACAAGTGATCTTCCTGACCATCACAAATATAAAACATTTAACACAATTTAATAATACCACCATGAAAGGTGATAACAAAATTATAGCAGGCTCTCGAGTGCCGCCTGCAAGCGACTCAGTAGAGTCAATGGAGCTTCCCGGCTCTCCTATCACACCAGTAGGCAACCTGGCTGGTGTGACAGAAAATGTTACAGGTAGCAGTATGAATGAAAGTGCGAATATTTATAGATCGCCGTCAACTTGGAAAGCTGCTGAGTGTAAATTGCAGGAGCAATTTTACACAATAAGCAGAATCCTAAGTAAAATGATGGAAAGGACTTGCATACAGAAAAATGCAAGTCAAATAATAAAAAACGGTCTGAGTGAGATCAATGAAGCAGTGGTAATCGGACAGTATGAACTGAAGCGAATGAGACTGCTCCGACAAAAACAGAAAGATAATGGACGGAGTGAATGTGAGGAGGCAACTCCTCAAAAATGGAAAAGAGACCGTCAGACCCCTACTCTGGAGCAGGCGGCCGCACAACAGCGGACGACCGAGACCTAAACATGGGCGATGGTGGTCTCAAATATAAAAAACCGACAAAAGAGCAGACAAAAGCGAGACTCCAAGGTCGCGGGTCTGATCGCCCTAATCTCAAAGGCAGCGGAGGAGCGATCATGATCAAGCCGGCTGAGGCACAGACGTACGTAGACGTAGTACGAACAATACGGCAAAAGGTGGACCCTGACAAGAGTAATACTCAAGTCAGAACAATAAGAAAGACAAAAGACTGCGCGGTATTTTTACAGCTGTCCAGACTGAACAACGAGACGGACTTCCGACAGGTTCTTTAAGACGCTGTCGGCGAGGCTGGACGCGTAAAAGATTTCACCTCCAGGGTGACACTGGAAATCCTAGACTTGGACTGTGTCACGACCGATGAGGTCATCGCGAACGCGTTAAATCGGGAAACGGGACGGACTGCAGACCGTCGGCCCCATGTTTTCGACGTTAACAGTCGAGGACAGAAAATGGCGGTCTGCGATTTTGACCTAAAAGAGGCTACCGACCTCCTAAGGAAAGGGCGTATTAAAATCGGGTGGGTTACATCAAGAATAAGAGCAAAGGTACGCTTCTCGCGATGCTATAGATGCCTCGGGTTCGGTTATATACGGAAAGACTGTAAAGGACTGGACAGACGAAGCTGCTGCTGACGATGCGGTCTCGAGGATCATTCCCACAGGGACTGCAAGAGTCGTGGGGAGTGTTTCCTGTGCACTGGGCATAATATCCGAGACAAGAGACACTTACCCGGCTCGTCCTTGTGTGCCACATTCAGGATAGCACTAACAGAACAGACAGTCACACAATGACGATACACAAATGCAATATGAACGGGAGTAGCGTGGCAGACGCACTGCTCCCGCAGATTGCGGCGAAACTGGACATCGACGTGCTAATTATCAGTGAGCAATACAAAGACAGACGATTCCGACTTGGCTCGCAAGCAGCTCGGGCAAGTCCGCAGTTTGGCTATGTGGAATGGCCGCAACGAATATCGTAAGCAGCGGGACTGCGGAGGACTGTGTCTGGGTGACGGTCGCTGACATAACGTATGTCAGTGTTTACCTGAGCCCAAACAGGAGTGCCTCCGAGTACGCCACTAAACTTGGAAAAATCGAGGATGCGGTGCAGGAAATCCCTGGTAACGTGATCGTGGCGGGCGACTTTAACGCGCGGGCGATCGAGTGGGGAATGCCCTTGACCAACAGACGGGGAAGACTGCTGCTGAAGATGGCCGCAAGGCTGGACCTGGCAGGTTAACGAAGGAACGACACCGACGTACAGACGACCGGGGTATGGCAACTCCATACCAGACGTGACTCTGATCTCGAACAGAATTCGGACTAGGATAAGGGCGTGGCGGGTGATTCAGGACTATACGGCCAGTGATCACCAGTAAATTACCTTCAAACTGACAGACGCGACGAGACAGACGAGGAGACGGGGCACAAGATCTACGGGGTGGATCCCCAAACGCCTAGACATAGACGAACTCGAAATGTATCTGCAAAATGCAGAACCTCCCTTACGAGAGGTTTCTCAAGAGTTGACGAACCGGGACAGGGTGGAGGCGTTAGCGGCGGCAACGACTGGATTTCTCCAGCGCCTATGCGATGCCACCATGCCCAGGAAACGGAAAGTTCGAAACAGACGACAAACATACTGGTGGACAGCCGAGATCGCGGATCTCAAAAGCAATTGCGCCCTGGGAGTTCGGGGTCCGCCGGAACTACGAGACGCGAAAGTGACGGAGCGGATAGTTCAGAGACTTTTCCCAACCCATCCCAACAGAACGGACGCGACAAATGAAATGACAGATATAGAGATCCCTCTCTTCACGCAGGAAGAGCTCCGCAGAGCTTCGAATGCGTTGAAGCCGAACAAGGCCCCGGGTCCCGATGGCATACCTAGTGAGGCATTACGGATGGTCGCTTCGCGCCGCCCGGACATCCTTTTGGGTTTGTAAAACGGGTGTCTGGTGGAGGGAGTTTTTAGCAGACTCTGGAAGGAGGCTCGATTAGTTCTCATCCGTAAGTCTCAGGGGAATAACGATTTGCCTTCTTCATACAGGCCTCTCTGCCTACTAAATACGGTAGGGAAGCTATTGGAGCTACTGCTGAGACCAAGATTGTCACAGGCAATTAAAAAGGCCGGAGACCTATCCGAACAACAACACGGATTTAGGAAAGGACGGTAAACAATCGGAGCTATAGGTGACGTGACAAACATCTTTCATGCGGCGAACAGGAGCTGACATGCAACCAGACAACTGGTTCTGCTGGTGACCCTGGACATTCGTAACGCCTTTAACTCTGCAAAAAGGGAAAGAGATACTGGGGGCGTTGGAGTTGACTTTCAAGAATGACTCCTACCTCCTACGTATCATACGGGACTACTTACGGGACCGAGGACTGACGTATGATACTTTGGACGGAAAGAAATGGAAACGCGAGACAGCGGGGGTGGCGCAGGGTTCCATTTTATGCCCCGACTTCTGGAACGTACAATATGACGGTTTGTCGAGACTAAACATGTCCTCGGACGCGCGTCTCATTGCCTAAGGGCGCGTTAAGAATCGCGTGTACGTATCGTACCGTGTCTGAGAGCGCCGTTTTCGTGATTGCTGGGGTCATTCCCATCGACCTGCTCGCGGCCGAACAGAAGCGAATTTACGAGCAGAGCCCGAACGTTGGAAGGGAAGACGCTGTGACTGAAGAACGGACGAAGACCATCGAGACATGGCAGAGACGGTGGACGACGGACGAAAGAGGACGGTGGACGAAAAGACTAATACCCGAAATCGGCCCGTGGAAAGAGAGGAAATACGGAGAGTTGGACTTCTACCTTACCCAATTTCTGTCCAGACACGGATACTTCCGTAAGTACAGCTGCAAGATGAAGAGGGTCGCCTCTTCAGAATGTAAGTACTGCGGATGGGCTTGGGACGATGAGGAGCACACATTTTTTGTGTGCGAACATTGGACTGAACCACGACTAGAGCTACAGATGAGGACAAGAGCGATCACGCCAGAAAATGTGACGAAAATTATGATGACGGACGCGGACAGCTGGCGGTGGATCGCAAGATACATTATGAATGTGCTTCAGAGCAAAAGAGCAGATGGATGTCTGGACGATTGAAAGTCTGTGAAGAGTGGATGTAATATCGAGTATGCATGAGAATCTGGAATGAAAGAAACGAACGTGAAATGACCACGCAAGGACTGCTGCACAGGCTGAAGGAATGTGTATAACAGTTCCAGGCTGGTGTAGGTGCAACACGGAGATATATGTTTAGTGCGTAGTGACATGGGTTTTCTCTCGAGTCGCACATACTCCGGTGGCCGTTTTTCAGGACTATTCTTGCTGAACGACCTTCGGAGATGCATAAACAGCATTCACAGACTCCGCAAAAAAAAGTATAATAAATTACGATAGTTACAATTATATAAATAATAATCAATCATATATTTCTCTGGGCTTAATGTTTAATTATTCTAATAAAAAAATGTTAAATACTTAATTTTCATTAATATTGTTAAAGATTATGAACATTGTTAAATAGTTAATATTGAATTTTTTCGGTTTCTCAATAATATTTAGTTATAATAATAGTAATAATAATTATTATAACAGATTAGAATTATAATAATCATTATGTAAATTATATTTAATTATATAATTTTGTCCTTCGTTATGTTCACATACACTTAATTATTTATATACTTATAACCATTTTGGTTTGCACGCATGCTTTTGTTCGATTATCTTAATTTTAAACTTTAATTATTTGTAATTAATAATAATTATGTGTAAAGTATTTAAAATTGTCTCAAGAATGAATATATTTGAATTGCTGTCATTTGCTGCGCATTTCCCGACAGAGATACCGGCAGAACTAAGCACTTCATTAAACTTCTGATATGCTTGTATGGCTTATCCCATGTATCTTCGACATCTAAGAAGTCATCAACATATCTAATTCTAAGAATAATTCCAATTTTATATGAATCCGCGACCAAATGAGCTAATTCTTCGAACATTTACCAAACAAGTAGCTGAAACTATTCTATATATAACAGTAAGCAAACGCCAAACTTGAAGAGGTAAAAGGGGATCGAAACGCCAGTAAATACGTTGCCACTTAGACAAACCTTTGACGAAAATTTTATTATATCATAGATGAATATATATTTACAAAAACACCATCTTAAAATAAGAACACCAATATTTTTCTTTAGCTTTGGATCAGTATATAAGGATTCGTCTAACGAATTTCCTCCTTTATCCTTTTGCAAACCATTAAAGACAACAATTTTTTTTTTCTACCGTTCTGCTTGAATACTGGATAATGAGGCAAAAGGAATCCATCGTTAACCTCGCATTTATCTGATGGAAGAAATTGCATATGCCCATGGTCCGCATATTCTTGCGTAAAAGCATGGTAAGCGGTGAAAAGTTCAGGTTGTTTACGAAAACAACATTCTAATTGATTCGTAGAAGCTTAGCCTATTTTTTCTTAATCCATGAACTTAGGCTGAATGCAAAAAGATAGTTTAACTATGGACCGACCATCAAAAATTCTATAATACGTAGTTTTGAAATGATCCCAACATTTTTGTTCTGCAGGCAATATATGCTATTGCTGAGAACTCTCTTCTGACTCGCAGAAGTGACTGATTGCCTCCGAAAGCTGATGATCTACTGCGAAATGACGTGCCGTTGTTTCCAATGTATTATTAGTATCTGCGTTCCCAATTAAAATCGAGTCAAAAACACATGACAGTCCCAACGAACCAGTATGCGAAGATTGAGCTCGAAGTATTTCTGACAAAAGCACGTTGCCATAAACAGACAAGCTTGGAATGCAATCCACCGTATGTGGTTGTCCAAAGTGTGGGTTAGCTAAGTGCAGCCCATCGATGTCGTCCCAATGTCCGGAAATGATTTTGTCTCTTATCAGAAAATTGGAGGCACGCTTCACTACTGAGGCTGTAAAATTAAGAAAAAATTCTGGATTTATTGGAGATTTCAAAGTAAGCTGTACTTTAACTCGAGCGATTGCATTAGCCTTACCATTCAAATGTGATGCGGCAATGCTCAATGAATTAAAGTTTAAAGATAGTGTTTTCACGAATCTCATAAGCCTCGACCCATACTACGGGCACCTTCCGAAGATTTAAGGGCATCTACTGCAGTAGCTCATAATGGTTGAAAAATCCTTCTATCTAAAGTCGTAAAGTGAATCGAAGTTCTGTGATCGACTTTTCTTTCTCGAAGACTGAAAGTTGTTTTACTGGCTCATTCCTCAGAATGAAACTTCCTATGATGTTTGTCACCGCAAACATAACAGCTAGCTTTTGAGGGACAGTCTTCAACTCTAAATTCTAAAAGAAAAAATGCTACATCTTCTTCTTTTTGTGAACTATTGTAAGCAGTTTGCAGATCTTATACTGGTGAAGAGGAAAGAACATGCAGCACAATCTTAGCTCTGTTTTAATTGTCTAAGCTCTAAGCATAAAGTTGAGACGTGTGTCAACGTATTTCTATTAAATGACTTAGATTTTAGTCAGCTCTGGTATTATTTTTAATGCGAATAGTAGCTATATTTAGATCTGACAAACTCATCCAAATTTTCAACAATATATATACTTCCTAGCCTCCAAAAATTTTTAGTCTATAAATTATGGAAATTCATTATCGCAATCTGTTTTAACTACGCGTACCCACTGTAGTCGTGTCATTAATGGTAGTTTATTTTCAATTGATTGACAGTTTTAGAGAGGTGAACTCATTTTCATTCTCCAAGGCAGTATGCAACAGTTTACTTAAATGCTCTCCATTTTCCTTAGAAGATGTTGGAAGGCGCATAAGAGTATTAAAATGGATAGAGAATCTAAATCTAAATAAAAAAGAATCTCAGAAAAGCTCGAAAATCGTGGTGTCATCAAATACTTTTTTTTGAAGGAGTTAACTCCGATGGAAATTAAAGAAGATATGGACTCAATACTGGCGACATCCTCCCCATCATACTTAACCGTGAAGCAGGGGATTTCCGAGTTTAAAAAGGGTCGTGTGAGCACCTCTGATGAGTCTCGCTCAGGGCGCGCCATTGAGATCACAACTCCAGATATGGTCGAAAAAATCCATCAAATAGTGCTAAAAGACCGCAGATTAAAAGTGCATGAGATAGCTGAGACCTGTAAGATGTCATATGAACGTGTACAAAATATTTTGCACCAAAATTTGTATATAGAAAAGCTGTGTACACGATGGGTACCGCATTTGCTAACAGTCGACGAAAAATTGATTCGAAAGAACATTTCTACCGCGAATTTGGCGTTGTATGAGCCTAATCCAAGCGAATTTTTACGTCGATTTGTAGCTGTTGATGAAGCTTGGGTCCATCACTACACTCCTGAACTACACCAAACAACAGTCTAAACACAGTGGATTGGACCAGGTGAACCAACTCCACAGTCGCCAAAAACAATTTTTTCGGCGAACAAGGTTATGGCTACTGTTTTTTTGGGATGCAAGAGATATTATATTCATTGATTACCTTCAAAAGGATAAAAATATCACTGGTCAATATTACGCAGACTTATTGCAATGTTTGAGCCTCGAAGTGAAAATTAAACGACCTCCTCTGGCGAAGAAAAAATCTTGTTTCATTACGATAACGCACCAGCGCACACGTCAATCGTTTCGATGGCTAAAATTAACGATCTGAAGTTTGAATTGATGCCGCACCCTCCCTACTCTCCAGAGCTAATCCTGAGTGACTATTACTGTTTCCTAATCTCAAAAAATGGCTTGGAGATAAGAGATTTGCGGACAATGAAGAAGTAATCGAAGCTATAAATGGGTATTTTGAGGAACTTGACGAATCAGTCTATAGAGATGGCATTACTAGACTAGAACATCGCTATGAGAAATGTATCAGCCTTAGAGGAGATTATGTTGCGAAATAAAAAAAATTCTTAAAAACGTTCAATCAATCCATATCAATCCACGCTCGTATATTTATGTCATATATATTATATACGAAGTGCCCTGGGGATATTCGCATAAAATATACATAGAAATTTTATTTGAGATTAATGCTGACACTTTATTCTTAAGCTAATATGAATATATAATATTAATAAATTATGGGTAATACATAATTCATTTATCAATAAATACGAAAATAAAATAATATAAATTATAAAATATTATATACTAGAAAGGTGATAAATATTTTACATATTAGAAATTTTCTAAATATTATAGAGTGAAATATATATATAAAGAGTATATCACAGCAAATAGAATTACAGTGGTTATATGACAAGCATAGAAATTTGTGAAGTCCCCGACCTGTGTTAAATACATACACACATACACACCTCCGCGACACTACCCTATAGCACGCGGAAGTGGATCAAGAACGGGCGAATAACACAAAATTTTTTTCTTCTTTTGTGTCGGAAATTTCTCTTGGTGCGTTTGTTTATTTTTGTCGTTTTTCGAAAAAATCATAGACTAAATTTTTTTGTGTTTTCTTGTTGGAACATGCAAAAACCGATTTTTTTGGGTATTGTTGCTTTTTTTCTTTGGGAAAAGCAACATCGATTTTGTGTGTTTTCGGTTTTTTTCAAAATAAAAATATTATTTTGAAAAGCCCATGAATTAATTTTTCTTGAACTTTTGTTTGTTTTATCAATCGTTGAATAATTCAATAAACAAAGTTTTTTTGTTAATTTGCTTATGTCTTAAATGGAATGTACGATACGGATCATACTTAGCAGCTAGACCTTACGATTAACATCTAAGAGACATTCAAATACTGTACAAACTAACTCCGGTAAGTCTTTAAGAAAAAGATCAATAGAAAAAATTTTATGAGAACGTCTTGTTGTAACACGTCGTTTAAGAAGACTACCTGCAAAAAGGTAACTCGATTAACAGAAATTATTATATTGACTTTTTGGTAGTTTGAAGAAGGAAATCACAGCAAAACGACCAGACATAAAGAAGAAAAAAATCCTTTTTCACGACGATAATGCATCATACCACAAGTCCATGTAAACAATGGCAAAATTGAACGAGTTACGCTTGGATGGTACTCTTCCATGTTTCAATATCGTATTCATAGCCAGAGTAACATCGTTGCCACTCCGTGACTTCACTGGTTTCGTCCAACCATACTTCGAAAATAAATCTATAACAGTGAGTAAGTATCGACACCCCTTTTTGTTCCTCAAAGTAGGGTATCATTTCTACATCTGCTTGCCTAGTTTCATCTATATCACGTATATCATATTTTCTTCGATTATATTTGCGACGAGCAGGTTTTTATAGCTCTTGAATCATTTTATGTTGTACTTCCTGTTGACTTTGCCTTTGCTGATTTTGTCGACGAATTTTTCCTTTCAATGTCTTTTACAATACCATTCGCATTATGTGTACTTATGTATGACTTTTACTTGTTTTCTTGTTTTTTTGTTCCTCTCAGTCTCTAGAGTCTTTTCTAAACTCTTAATTCGATTTTCTAGATAATTTCCATATTCCCACCTATCATGATCTTTCTTTATTAGTTCGGATATTCTTCTTTCCATACGCTCAAGACGAACATTCGTGTATGTACTGATTCCCTCTGGTGATAATATGAGGATCATCTGTAATTAAGAAAGATAGTTTTGTGTTTTAAGGTCGCTGTAATTCGAGTTGCCTATAATATTGGATATTGTAGTTATTTCTTGGTTCTTTTTTAATGTACTTATAATATTAGTTATAAATCGAATATTATTAATAGTAATTAATATTCATTTTTTATTCCCCTACATTTTACTCAATTTTGTTTCAGATTTTGTTTGTTTGCAAAGTCCCTTTACTTACTTTTATTTCTGATCTCTCTTTTTTCTCTTTTTTCTTACAACACCTACTACCTCTGTCTAGAGAGAGTGTGTTTCTCGTAGGCTCGGTGCTGTTGATACCTCTGTTAGTTTTTTTGTGAATGTACTGCAGTCTTTTATAGTGGAGGCGCATGTTTTATAAATGGATTGTAACACGGAACTGAAGTTCACCGCCGCGCTCATGCTTATAAAAGCTCGAAGTAAGCAGTTCCCCGAAACCGCCGGTGCGGCCATATGTAGATTCTGATTAGGTGTGGAGCAATGTACGTGATTTGTTATTAAATTTTGAGAGTAGTTCAGTGGTCACAATTCTCTACTACGCGACAGCCTAGTCAGCGTCTACCGGTGTCACCTGCTATCATCTTATTGTCTTATATCATATCATATCATATCATACTAATTTATAGAGACAAAGCGTGTTTTTGTTTGTACAAGATAACCGAAAAAACTACTGAACCGATTGTTCTGAAATTTGAGATTTAGATGAGACATAGGCTATGTTTTTTATTGAAAATCGTTTTACTTTCATCAATGAATCAAGTAATGGTTTTAACAATGAGTTCCACCAGCGGGCAGTAGGTGGCGTCTTGAATCATGAACATCAACTCAAAATAGTCGTATTAATACGAGGCCAGCTCAGACAAATGTTCGTATCCAACTTTGGAATTCGTATCCTAAAGGATGTGTGACGTTAGTCAGTATTACCTTTTTTGTTCTTCAGGTTAATCTCACACTACTTTCACACATTATGGATAACTTTTAATTTTTGTAAATTTTATTTTCTCTTACGTGGGAAAATCTCTCTCTCTCTCTCCGATTCTCTGCCTTTCTTTCTTCTTCTCTTCTAAAATGGTTCTGTATGTCAAATCATACTAAATATAGTTTGTGACGAAAAGTTATATTTTTGTTTTTATACATTATATTAACTTCAAAATTGTGACAAGAGTTCTTTTTTAGTTTGAACAAAAGAAATGATTGCAAAATAGGGTTCTTTTAACAACAACCTCGATATTATGTATTTTTATATATGTAAAATATATGGTCACTTCTGCATAAAAAAGCAATATCCATCGTCTACTTAGAAAATATGCTATTCGCCTTACCATTTTGCTTGAATTTCAGTTGGCACCACCAGGAAAATATACACGGTATTTAATTAAAAAAACAAAAAGATATGAAATATGTAACATATATTTTATGTATATTATATTGTAAATAGTATATATACACATTTTAAATACAGTTTCTACTGAGAAATATTGTATTGGCGTGTACGGGCGGTTGATTACGATATCCCGTTGCCTCAAGACTATTTATATAGGCAGTTATGTTCGGATGATAGAATTTGATGTCCAGGTGTCTCTGAGCGATTTCTACGTGAAATATTGTATTTAGTTGATAAAAACGATATCCAGGTATGAGGAAATCAACTTCTATGGGAAGATACGTGTTGGGAGAGTAAAATACGATATCTAGATCTTTCCAAACGACTTCTACGCGGAGTATTGTGTTTTGTCGTTCGGAAGTGCTGCTAGCTTTCTCGGCACGACTTCTACTGGGACTATGGTGTTTAGTTGGTAGGAAACGATGTTTAGGTATGTCGGGACAACTTCTACGAGGAGTTTAATGTTCGGATCATCGAATGTAATTTCCAGGTGTTATGGAACGACCTCTACAGGGTGTTTCATATCCGGATGGTAGAAGATGATGTCCAGGTATGACGAGACGATTTCTACGCAGAGTATCGTGTTTAGTTGGTAGGAAACGAAGTTCAGGTATGTCAGGCCAATTTCTACGGGGAATGTCGTGTTCGGATGATAGAATGCGATTTCTAGATGATTTGGAACGACTTCTACGGGGAGTGTTGTGTATAGTTGATTGGAAACAATGTCCAGGTATTTGAGTACGAGTACTATGAAGAGATTAGTATTCTATCATTCGAACACGCACACTCCCTGTAAGAGTAGTTCCGGGATAACTGGATATTATATTCTATCCCCCCAACACAAAACTCTGAAGTAGTCGTCCCGAGACATTTTCTATAGTCCAAACATTAAAATGGTCGGCAAAAATATAAACTTTTTAAAGTGGACGCTACATTGAAGCAGTTTTTGATACAGAAGCGAGGATAGGTAAATTACGGTCAATTATTTATAGAAATATAGATTTTTATATATAGAGTACTTTTTACTTAGATATTATTGAATTGTTTATGAAATTGGTAAAATTATTATATCGGGCGAAGCCGAGACGGGGGATGCTAGTGTATATATATATATATATATATATATATATATATATATATATATATATATATATATATATATAGATTTATAGCACAGTATTATTTTCTTATAAAAATTGGTGAAGAATTAGTACAATTATTAACACTTATTTATTATTATAATATTTATACCTAATATATATACTTCACAAGTATAATAGTTAACGTAGTTGACTTAATTTCTTATTTATTAAATGTGCATATTAATAAACTTGTTATATTACTATTTCGCGTACATGTGCGAGGATAAATTGTTGTCAGCAGGTAAATTATGATGGTTTTTTCTGTATATAAGTATATATATATATATATATATATATATATATATATATATATATCCTTATATAAATGCATATATATTCCTCATATATATCTACATACGTATACGCACAAACATATACACATCAATGCTCCATTATATATTTATCTAGGCGTGTTTACGTATATTCTAATCCTAATTTAATATGTACAATTCGTAAAATTAGTGATCTTTATATTGTACATTATTTAGAAAAAAAATTGAAAGAAAAACTAGTCAAACCAATAATGTTCGGTATAATTTAGAGTATCAAACAAGTCATTCAAATATAATGTAGCAATAATTTTATTTGACTTATATAGGCAAATGCTCGATAATAGAGAAAATGATAGCACTCTTGATTTCTTACATTCTTACAGGTTAATTATAAAAACGTGGTTATACCTATTATGCACACTTCAATACTATCTTCTACTTAGAAATTATTTCCATATCTTACAGTTATTAGTTAACTGTAATAAGAAAAATGGATGGCGACGTAACAAATTAAAAGAAATTTTCGGAAATATAACATTAAAATTTTCTTTAATAATAGCAATAATTTAAGTAGGTTGTTTAATAATTGCAAAGATAGGGATGATTTATGTTTAAAATCAGGAGTTGTTTACAAGATTAATCGTATGGATTGTAATAAATACTATATTGGACAAACAGGTAGATATTTAAAAAAGAGAATTTATGAACATAAATATAGTTTGCCTAGCTCACATATTACTTCCGGTTTAAAGGAGCATTGTTTCAAGTTTTTACATTCTTTTGATTTTGTGATTGTGGATATTATAGAGCATCGTATTAATAATAAGTATAAAAGGGAGAGTCTTGAAAGTATTTACATTTCCAAGAGTCAAAGTAATGTGAATTTAATGTTAGAATCTAGTAAATTAGATAACATTAATCATAACTTATTAAATTGATTCGTTTTCAACATTTTGTGTAAAGGAGGATTTTATATTTAATTTACTAAATTTGGTAGCGGGGATAAGGTATATATAGATTAGAATATATGATTTAGTTTAGTCCCTGACGAGAAGCCACAGCGAGCTCGAAACGACGAACAGTCAGATTGCACTTTACTAACCAAAAATTTTTTTCAGCTAATATTTTAATTTTCAGATTAGTCTACGGGAGTGATTTTATACAAGTACAGTCTTACTGTCATTGTAATTTTTACTTTTTATTTTTTATTTTTATTATTTTTGTATATTGATGTATTAATATTAATATAAATACATATTGATATTATTACGTATTATTTTCGATTGATTTAATTAGACTGTAAGACCAATGAAAATATTTATTAATTTGTATATAAACAGTCGACAAAAGCACAATTAAAGTAATTAATTATTCATTAATTCTGTCATGTACAGAATTAAAAACATCCACCATTTCATCCACAAAAACTTAATTATGTACATGACAGAATTAAATTTACAAGGGAGGTTGAAGTTAATAGTCAGTTAAGTTTTCTGGATATTAATGTCATTACATGTAGTAATAATAAGGTGAAACTTAATTGGTACAGATAGCCTACTTGGTCAGATAGGTTTTTAGATTTCGAATTCACACCATCAATTCAGAAACAAAATTGCAGCATTAAAGTGTGTCATTGACAGAATAATAAAATTGTCACACAAAGATTTTAGACAAAATAATTTACAGATAGTAAGAGAAACTTTCATTAATAATGGTTATCCAATTCAATTTATTAATAGATTCATTGCTGAGAGATTGTTTGACATTTATCATACCGAAAGTAGACATAATGCACGAGTTGATGTTAACAGAGACAAAATTATTGTCTTCCCATATGTTAGAGGATTATGTGAAAGAATTAAAAGAAATTTTCGGAAATATAACATTCAAATTGTCTTTAAAAATAGCAATAATTTGAGTAGATTGTTTAATAATTGCAAAGATAGGGATGATGTATGCTTAAAATCAGGAGTTATTTACAAGATTCATTGCATGGATTGTGATAAATACTATATTGGACAAACAGGTAGATATTTAAAAAAGAGAATTTATGAGCATAAATATAGTTTACGTAGCTCACATATTACTTCCGGTTTAAAAGAGCATTGTTTAAAGTTTTTACATTCTTTTGATTTTGTGAATGTGGATATTTTGGAACATGGTATTAATAATAAGTATCAACGGGAGAGTCTTCAAAGTATTTACATTTCCAGGAATCGAAATAATGTGAATTTAATGTTAGAATCTAGTAAATTAGATAACATTTATCATTCCTTATTAAATTGATTGGTTTTGGACAATTTGTGTAGAGGGGGAATTTATATATAATTTACTAAATTTGGTGGTGGGGATGGGTATATATAGAGTCGAATATAAGGTTTAGATTAGTCCCTGATGAGGAGCCGTAGCGAGTTCGAAACGTTGGACAAGTCTTCAATTAGGTGGGTGTTGGGGACAGTCAGACTGCACTTTACTAACAAAGAATTTTTTCAGCTAATATTTTATTTTCAGATTAGTCTATGGGGGTGAATGTAAACAAGGACCGTCTGACTGTCATTATAATTTTTAATTTAATTTTTAATTTTTATTTTCATTTTCGTTTTTATTATTTTTGTGTATTGATGTATTAATGTTAATGTAGATGTGTATTGATATTGTTACGTATTGTTTTCGATTAATTTCATTGGACTGTAAGACCAATGAAAAAATATTTATTAAGGGGCATCTCTAGTTTTTTTGCATAAATTTTCAAGATTTTTTTCTTGCAGTAAATTTTATTATCACACTACAATTTTTTTATATTAAAAAAATACATATTGAAGTCTGCAAAAAAAAATTTTTTTTCATTTTTCATCCAATATGGCCCAGATATGGCTGCCACAACGAAGCTTGCTTTTTTTTGGTTGACATCATATCTTGCCACAGTAAGCTCTGAAATAAAAAATTCAAAAAGCATATTAAAGTATAAGAAAGTGGCTATATCCCGTACTATAATTATGAATATTCGATTACATTTGAGCAGTTTTTTAAACAACATACGTCAAAAAATAAGCCGAAAATTAGAAAAGCCCGCCATTTCGTTTTTATTTTACTTAAACTTCTTGATTTTAGTATGGGCTATAGCCACTTTCTTATACTTTAATTTGCTTTTTGAATTTTTTATTTCAGAGCTTTCTGTGTCAAGATATGATGTCAGCTAATTAAAAGCAAGCTTCGTTGTGACAGCCATATCTGGGCCATATTGGATGAAAAACGAAAAAAAAAAATTTTTTGCTGACTTCAATATGTATTTTTTTAATATAAAACAAATTGTAGTGTGATAATAAAGTTTACTGCAAGAAAAAAATCTTGATAATTTATGCAAAAAGACTAGAGATGCCCCCTTAATATAGTTCTGTAGTTTCATTTGTTGTGTTGTTAATATTTCAATAAATTTTTAACTACGTTATAGTAAATTTTTGTGTAAAATTCCTGTTTCTAGTTAAATTTCTTAGCGAAGTAACAGTTATTTCACATATTCTCTAGTACTTGTAACCTTATATCCCCCCTCCCGTGAAATTTAGCAGGCCTCATAAAGACCAGAGATAATAAGGAGATATATTGTCGATGCTATATACGATCCAGGCACAGATATCTGTAAGATATCTAATTCCTACCTTTTGGAAGTACCATAAAAGTCTTTCACAAAAGGTATCTAAATGGCATCTATTTGGTGGTTATCTCTGAGTTACCATATTTAGATAGCTTTAAGTTTACTGTAAGAAGGTATCGTTACACTACCTTTTTCAGATAACTATTAGTTATCGTATAAAAGCTGCAATTAATGTACCTTGTGAAGATTAACATTAGTTATCCTAAAAAAGTATCATTACTTTGCCTTTTTCAGATAATAGTTACCTTAAAATTATATTTACCTTAAAAAATCGTCATTACTTTACCGTCATTAAGACGAATTATAGTTATCGACAAATATTAGGTTGTCAAATATCTCCCTTCCGAATTTCTGTCTTATGAATTTCGCGGCTATGTACAAACCGCTACAGAGCTCGTATGTGTCAATACTATACATCATTTGAAAGGCCTTAACATAACGTACAAAAAGACGCTCTGCATGATTAGTTAGGATATTGCGTTCAAAAGTTATAGACGTGTAAACATAGAGTTTCTTAACGCCAAAATTCACGCTATTATAAAGTTTTCCTTCGTCAAAGGCAAATCCGCTAGAAAAACTTTCCGTGAAATTAATAGTGTTTAGGAGGATGGCACGCTATCACTTCGAACCGCAGAGGAATGGTTTCGACGATTCAGAGCCGATGAAAATGACACCATGGATAAGCCAGCCGGCGGAAGACCTGTGACGACAAATACCGATGAAATCATGGAATTTATCGAGTTAGACCGGCATGTGGCATCTCGTGACATCCCCCAGGAGATGAGAGTTAGTCACCAAACCTTTTTTAACCATCTGCAGAAGGCTGGATACAAAAAAAGCTGGATGTTTGGGTGACGCATGATTTGACGCAAAAAAACTTTCTGGGCCGAATCAATGCCTGCGATGTGCTGCTGAAACGGAACGAACTCGACCCATTTTTGAAGCGGATGGTGACTGGTGACGAAAAATGGGTCACGTACGACAATATCAAGCGAAAACGGTCATTTTTCAAGGTCGGTTGTTCCTGGCAAGTGAGAGAGATACGGAGACCGTACTCATACTTCGACAGGTAGGCATTTCAGCGTATATATTGTGCGTAGACCCTGCGAGTGCAACGCATATTGGACGTTGTAGCCGCATTATTTTGTGAGGGCGCATTTAAGAATGTAGCTGCCGCATGTTTTTTTTTTATATTGAAATTTTCCTTCTCCATTTAATGGGAGGGTGGAGCGCGGGACGGAGGGAAAGCCGTGAATTCCCTCCGCGTACGTTTTGGTCAGGAAACGTGCAGTCCCGATGGCCAGCTATATATAGGATAGCGCAGATGTGGCGGCCTTCCTGCTTCGTTCTCGCGAACGCCTGGGAACATCGTTTCGGTACGGAAAAAATTGGTTGACGACGATTTTCGATTATTTACGACAACAGTATCTACAGTTTATAGAATGTAAACGCTGTTCTCGACGTAGGTTTTTACCTATAGGGTTTTCCCTGTGTTGCGGGTAAATACCCGAGCAAATGCGGGAACAGTGTATAATACAAAACGGCACATATTTGAAGTAAATCCGACCACTATAACACTTTTTATAAAGCATTGAATGAAGAGCAAAAAAGCGGAAGAGAGATATTGGACAACCTATTATATAATTGCGTGGTATATATTCGAAAAATAAAACACGATCGTATGACAGTTATAATTTAAAGTGCACTATTTGCGAAGTATACGTAAATAATCAGCTTTCATATTAATAAAAATTATATAAGGTAAGTTACTTTTTACACAGTGAATCATTTACAAGGTTTTTATATATCTTATTTATAATATCATCTCTTGTCGTTTTCATGAATTATTTAAATATTTATTCAATATATATTTTTAAATCAATAGTTTTTTTAAATATAACGCCTAGAAGTGACAAAAAGTAAAATGTTTTTTCTTATTTATCCGTAACTTTGAATTTCACATTCATTTATTTATATAGTCTCTCTTACTTTTTCAATTGAACAATCTTCATTTCCTTCTCAATTGAATTTATTTTTATTTAATATACTTTTTTTTATTTATTAACTTTCAATCTAGTATTAAATTATTTGTTAAATATGTATTTTATACGAATTGCTTTTTAAATATAAATAATAAACATAGAATTTCTGTGTAAATATTTGAACAAATTTAACTTAATAATAAATGTAATAGTGTATTCAGTGTATAACAAATGTAACAAATAATAATATTTCTATTTGTTACATTACTATTTTTTTATATATTAGTTATAATAGTATCATGACTTATCGAACATGATATTGTGACGTCCCGCCTATTAATTAACTTTAATAGCAAGGCGAGTACACTCCGGTTTTTAAATGCGACTATTTTCCTTTCGCATAAGACCGACGAATTTTGCCCCTATTTTTGGCCTGGTCTTTACGACCAAAAACCAGGGATGTGGGACCGGTGCATGTACGAGTTACTCGATTAACACGACACTAATCGTGTGAGAGAGAAGCTAAAACCGATATAGTTTTGTATACATTAGGATGCAAAGAGCAAGAGCGGCTTACTTGGTCGGGATTATACGTTGGTAAAATACCACCCTTAGCTCGCCCCGACACGTTTGGTTTTATAAGAATGAATAAGAATTTTTGTTAGAATGGCTTGTATGAAAAAATTATGCAGGTACACAATCTTACTGCCTATCTCTTTCTATCACAAAAGGGGAGAATCAAGGAACTGTTTTTGAACTAATCACAGAAATCTATGCAGAACGGCTTGCTGGATCAGAATTATACATAAGTACAATCTCACCGCGTAACTCGTATCGACAGATAAGTGGTTTTATAAAACCTACATCAACGGAGTGGCTTGCGAGAAAGGATTATGTGGATGCACAATCCCACTGCCTAGCTCTCTCCGTGATGTTAAATATATATGTAACTCAATGTCTGAATAAATTAGTAGGGTTATTTAGGAATAATATGGTGGCTTTCAGGAAAGGATTATGCAATTACACAATCCATCCGCGTAGCTCTCCCTATTATTCGTAGTTTGGGATTGAAAGAAATATAAATTTGAAGAATAATTATTTGAATATTATTTGAAAATAAAAAGGTGGCTTTCAAGAAAAGATTATGCAAGTGTACAATCCATCCATAAAATTTGAAGATATCGGTTTCGGGGCATAGTTTCGACAAATATTGGAGTACACAACAATGGATCCTGGCTCCAATAGTGATTCAATTGTTCTTTCACAACATGGCCCATATTTATTGACAAAGCAATAAATATCCATAGTTCATCTTCAGTCAAATCAGTCCATGGTTTCATGTTTTTTCGAGTTGGCTCAGGATTTTGCTCTTGAAATAGGTTTGTTTGTTCTACAATAAGGTTTACAAGAAATGGGTCTAAAATATATTTAAAACATTCTAATGTTGTTATTTTATTTATTGACACTTCAGGACGTAGTTGAGCTTTGTCAGGAAAATCTTTTATCGACGGACAAAAATAAGGATCAAAGTATACGTCAGGTGCTTCGTAGTCATCATTTGGGATATCATTTGAATCAATATCACTCGCAATGCCTCTATCTCTAACATCTTCTTCAGGCTCTGATTCTCCACTACTCCAAACATTGTTTTCTACATTCATTGTATTACGCAGTTTGTATAATAAGAAATAAAACGAAAAAAATACTGTATTTTCAATAAAAAATATCTAAATTCAATAAATTTGGAGTTCAATCTCCCAGTTTTCTTATGCAAGTGAATAATTTATAAATTTATTTCTGATTCACTATGTTAATTTTTCATAAAAATTATTTTATGAAAATAAATCTATTTATAAGCCACATGCAAACAAAGTAACATATTTTTCCCAAAAAACCTAAGATGAAAGCATCATAAATATGGGAGGGAGGGGGTTTGAAGTGAAAAAAATTAATTCAGTAACTAAAATTTTTATCAAAATAATAAAATATATTACGTTGATAATTTTAGATATTTGCAAACAAAGCAACGCATTTTTTTCAAAAAAAAAATAATACAAATGCTAGTACAAGGCATAGAACGGGTAAATAATGGTAAAGAAGGGTTGAAAGGAGTGGGGAGAGATAAATTTATATTAAATCCTATTCGATTGTAGTAACAAAAACTTTTTTGAAAGTATATTTCGTTGCAATTATGGTCAGATCGATAAAAAGAAAAAACCGCTTGTGCAAAGTAAAAATAATAGTTTAAGGGATGTCAGGTGGATGAAAAGGGGTGTAAAGGGGTAAATTTATCTTAAATGGTTGTAAAAAGTAAAAATTCTATTAAGGTTATGCATATTTTAGTCTAAAAATAAAGATTGAAGAAGTTTTTTTGTTGCGTCCAAATATTGATATTCCGGCACTCTAAAGGTTAAATAATACTAAATTATCGATATTATCATTATAAATATAACATTAACCAGATCTTAAACTAAAGCTTCGAAATATATATAAGATACATTAAAACGATTTTCACTATACTCGATGTATTAACTTATAGCTAATATATATAATAATCATTAATATAAACCAATATATGATTAGTTTATAAGTTTATTTATCGGCAATAACAATATAATTCTATATCTATTCTTTATTATTAAAAAGATATATATATATATATATATATATATATATAACTAATATATATAATATATATAACTAATAACTTAAAATCTAATTTAACTATTTAGATAAACTATTACTAACTATTAGTAACTATTAGTTTATATAATTGTTAGGTTGCTGTCGCCAATTATTACACACACACATACGTCTATATATATATACATATTAAGAAAGTGAAAAGATAGTTTAAACTATTTGAGAGAAAGACTTTCATAGAAATTTCTCCTCTCGTACCTTTTCCGCAGAAGTGGAAGTAAACAGCCACGGTCCATTTACGGTTCGCCGGTGCCTGTTAGAAGGAGAAATAGTATTCCAATTCTCCTCGACGATATTATTTTATCGTATAATATGAATATATTTTTTTTGTTTTCGTAAACGCATTAGAGTGCGTTTAATTTTTGCTTAACTTCTATGTTCACTACACTAACGCGCCAACGCAACGTCACAGCTACATCAACATAAATTAGTGTGCGTATTTGCCTACGTCACAAGCTGTGACGTAGGCAATATATAAACACACCCAAATTCCAATGCCAGCTTCATAATGCAGATGAATTTTTCATTCTGCAAAAAATCAAAACTTTTCTTTATTCCATTGTAGAAATTTCAAATTGATTCTTATGATTTTGTGCTAACAGGGATATTCCACACTTATTTATAGTAATATAGATTTTTTTTATATAGAATACTGTTTACTTAGATATTAATGAACTGTTTGAGAAATCGTTTAAATTATTATCTCAAGTTAATCCGAGACGGGGGTGCTAGTATATATATAATTGAATTGTTATTAAATATAGTAGGTGGAAAATTAAAAATAAAGATACACGAAATAATCTTTTAACGTGAACTTTATTTCACACGAGGAAAGAAATGACTTCTGTTCAAACGAAAGAACTAACTACAGTACACGAAATTGAAAACTCTACAAGCCCTTGTTAGAAGCTTGAAACCTATAAAAAACTTCAGGCATCTAAACAATAAACTCATGCAGCAAAGATGCAGATCGTTATAAGACCAAGTGGACACATCTGTTTACATCCTTTTAGGATGTGATACAATATGTATAACATCCACAATATGTAGTTTCAAATATTTTTTGCTTTATTATATATTTTATAGAAAGATAAAATAATTTAACACGCCTCCTTAAAAATTACTTGAGTAAATACACTAATATATAACTTAAAATTAGATATATGATAGTTTGATTCAGTCTATATTCTTTCCTCGTTTGTAATTGGAAATTACACATGGTCCAACATTTGTTGCAAGGAATAGGGAAACCCAGAAAAACCTATGCAAACCGTCTCTATTACTAGTACTAGTATTATTTTTCCATACTCATTCCTTTTCTGAGTTCAAGGAATTTCACAGTTGGTAATGGCTTTGTTAGTGCAGCAGCAATCTGCTATCTTGTGAAAATATGTTTTAATATTATTACATTATTTGCTCTCTCGAGAAATGATATTTTATATCTGTATGCTTTGATCGCTTATGATTACTTGGGTTATTCGTTATACTGATACAACCATTATTGTCTTCATACATTACAATCGGTTTCATGATTTAAATTTCTATATTATTTATTAACGACTTTAGCCATAATGCTTCTTTAACACTTTCAAATAAAGCATTTTATTCTGTTTCTGTTGAATAAGCTGCTACAGATGTTTGTCTTGTAGTATTCCAGCAAATCGTGCATTTTACATTCTGTATATACATACTGTATCTACAGAAACGACGATAGATAAATTAAGACCAATTATTTATAATAATATAGATATTTATTTGTAGAGTACTCTTTACTTAGATATTATTGAATTGTTTAAGAAATCGGTGAAATTATTATCTCAGGGAAAGCCAAGACCGGGGATGCTAGTTAGATATTATTTGACTTAACCTCTATATGATTCAAACGAAAACAATAACGTTGTATTGGACAGAATCTTACAGCTATATCTATATATATATTTATTGCTTACGTCACGAGCTGTGACGTAAGCAATAAATAAATTGTCGAGCCTTTTGGATATGGCATCGGTAATCTTTCCTTATTATTTCTGATAAAGACTGGATTCCACACTGACTACAGTAGTGAACGTTAACCTGATACTATACTATTCATGATCAAATCTACATTGAAAGTTAACCATGAGCAATCCACAGATAATTTTCTTTTCGCAACTTCTTCGCTATAGGAGACTCGGTTATCTTGAAAGCTTAATCCATGCTCCCCCTTCCACCAAGTTTCGAAGATACACTAATAATGCCACATCGCTATATATATGGCTATGTCGGTAAGATATAGTCAATTTCTCGTGATTCGAACAATATAATTAAGTATCTGAAGTCAGATTTCCAGTCGCCGTCTAGCTTCGCGGCATCGCAATGGAATCGCCAGCATGTGTTGTAGCGATCCTGATCAAGCGCTTCTTCCGCACTGCTGAGGGGCGATTGAAGGTCAGACAGATCACAACCGATGTTGCTGAGGAGCCCAGGAAGACCTGTCTGTACGACTTACACGTCGAGAAAAATGGTAGGTCACGGATACAACGGGCTATTTTAATTCTCGAACATTTGTGGAAAAGTTTTAAATAGTATAGAATTTCTCTCATTTACTCGCTCATTCGCTAATTCTCTCTCTCTCTCTCTCCTCTCTCTCTCTCTCTCTCTCTCTCTCTCTCTCTCTCTCTCTCTCTCTCTCTCTCTCTCTCTCTCTCTCTCTCTCTCTCTCTCTCTCTCTCTCTCTCTCTCTCTCTTTCTGTGTGTGTATGCATATACGTGCGTTCGTGTGTTTTTTGTGTAGTAAAAACTGTAGCCAAATTGTGCCCTGTCCACTTTCCGTTTATAGTTTAATCAATATACTGATAATCTTGAAAGCTTGATGTATTGATAAAAGAAAAATAATTTTTCTGTGCGTCTTTTTTATACATACCAATGATTTGAATTATTTTTTATTAAGCAAAGTTAAAAATTAGTTATCAACAATCGTAAAGAATATTATAATTTATTAAATACAACGACTTGACTAATTTCTTACTCTGAAAGTTAAGTGGACTTTTTTATTTGTATGATATAACATACGTTATGTAACACAATAAACAGGTATATAGAAACATTATGAATTAGACTAGCTTTTCTACGAAACACGTAATAAGAGTATAAGATGTAATGTCATGCTGAAAAAAAAGATATAATCAAATTATTTTTAGCCTAAATTTGATTATTAAATTTTACTTGTCAAATCATATTATTATAAAAAAATGTTTATAAATTTTAAAAATTTTATTTATAAATCTGTTGAATTTAAATACATATAAAGAAATTATGTTATCTTAAATTAATGAAAAAAGTCTGTTAAGAAATAATTATAGATGAGTGTAATACCATCTCAAGTTCCAATCGCGATTTCTTTACAGTTATTTATGTTATTATGTGCTAAAGTAACTAATTGATAATGTTTTTATGATTAAGGACACGTTTAATATAGACACCTACACACAATCATGAAAAGTTTCAGATTCATGCGATGGAAAAAATGGTGTGGAAATGGGAAAAATGGTGAAAAGAATTTTCTCCAAGATTTTAATATATTTCAGACTAACTCTATCTTCTCTCTGTTCCAGACCCTTCTCTTTCTCTTCTTCGAACTCTCCTCGCTCTAGATAAATGTACAATATTCTTGTGTAAAATAAGTATAAGGAGTAATTAAGACTTACGTGTTTTCAGTGCTGTCTTAAGCTTATACTTTTAGTATCAGTAATTTTTCAAATATATTATATAAATAATACAAATAAGTATAGATAATATGTAACAGACGAAAGAGTTTTTATATCAACAGGATATTATGCTTCTTATTTTAATTATTTTTATATTTATTATCTTTATTATTTTATTATATTTATTATGTTTTTAATATAAATAAAATTATATAATCATTTTATTGTTTTTATTAATGCTCAAATAGAAACATAAGTATAATCTTCGTTATAAATACGAAAAATGTCAAAACATAATGGCAAGGGATCATTTACTTAATCTGGAAGCTATTTTTTTATAGTTTATATAAAAATTAAGATCAATTAAAATCATAGTAAATTTGACCGACTTGATATTTACTGAAAGGTAGATTAAAAAAAACTGAATAAAAAATATAATCTAAATTAAAAATTAGAAAACTTATTTTTTGTCATAAGATTTTTATTATTTAGTTATATAAAATATACTTTGGCAGTTTTATACAATTTTCAATTTTCAATGTTTTTTTTATGTTATTTAACTTTATTTATGCTTCCAAATATCGGTGCTAGTAAGCGACGGAGGTCTACGATGTATTTGTAAACAAAGCACATGTGAATTATTATAGCGGTGCTTGGGTCAATGGGCCGAGACCGGGATTTCATCTCAAATCAACAAGTTATTAGTCCTTCGTTCTAGCAATCGAGCCATCGTAAAACCTCAGAGTTACAGTTTGAAGTAAAAAGCATTGTTTTTATTACATTAATTATTTATAGTTATATGTAGAAATGAGTACAAAAATATTTACATGCAGTTTTAAAGTCACACCGTATCGGCAAATAGTAAATATAGAAAAGAATAAATAAAAAATTATATTAAGTTAAGTTTTTTCAGTAATCTCTTTTGTTTTGATAAATTTACCTTTGGACAAAACTCTATTTAGTAAAATCTAAACTACCCGGTTCTTAGTGTTTATAGTTATAAATATAATAGAAAACACCGTTCGAAATTAGTATCTCGTACTGAAAACCTAATAACCCATAATAAAATCAATTCTCTAATCATGTATTAAATAATTTTCAAAATCGATCAAAGAAACTTGTAAGTCTAACTAAAATAATTATAATTCTTGTCTTATATCTTTTTGCTGTAGAATTTCTCTTATTGATAAAACCTATATGAAAGATAAATATTTTGAACTTTAAATTAGTGAATATTAATATTATGAGATTAGAAGTAGAAGTTGTCCCGACATACCTGGACATTGTTTCCCACCAACTAAACATGATACTCCCCGTAGGAGCCATTCCATAACATCTGGACATCGTATTCTAACGCCCCAACACGAATCTCCCTCTAAAAATCGTTTCGTCATACCGGACATCGTCTTCTACCATACAAACTCCAAACTCTCAGTAGAAACCGTCATAAAGCACCAGGATATCGTATTTAACCGCTCGTACACGGCAATATAATTGTTTCCATGAAGCCATCTTTAAAATCTATATATATATATATATATATATATATATATATATATATATATATATATATATATATATATTTCGTATATTCCCGTTGTTTAAATTAAATACCGTGACTATTTTAGTAGTGATGCCAAATGAAATTAAAACAAAATAATAGTTTATGAATAGCACATTTTCTAAGCAGGCGCTAAATATTGCCTTTTTACGCAGTGATGATGTATTTTATGTACATATAATATAATATTAATATACATATAGTTTTGAGGTTGTTGGTAAAGAATCCTATTTGCCATCACCGGTTTTGTTCAAACTAAAAGAAATATAATTTGACGCCACAAATTATGCTCAGTATGATTTAGCGTAGACAACCAATTTATAAGAGTATACGGATACAGAGAAAGAGGGAGAGAGAGAGAGAGAGAGAGAGAGAGAGAGAGAGAGAGAGAGAGAGAGAGAGAAAGAGATTTTCCCACTTAAGAGGAAATCGACTAACGTCATACCTTTTTTAGGATACGAATCCCAAAGTTGGATATGACCATTCAACTGAGCTGGTCTGGTATTAATAGTTGAAGTGGACTACTTTGAATTGATATTTGTAATTCATGACGCCATCT
Source organism: Sycobia sp. Sy_11 (assembly GCA_018907035.1). Lineage (NCBI taxonomy): Eukaryota > Metazoa > Arthropoda > Insecta > Hymenoptera > Epichrysomallidae > Sycobia > Sycobia sp. Sy_11. The sequence continues at coordinate 200,632 of JACCIC010000245.1, forward strand.
ACTGCCCGCTGGTGAAACTGACTGCTAAGACTATTAACTTAATTTATTGATGATAGTATAATGACTTTCAATAAAAAACATAACCTATATCGCATATACTAATTATATTGATTGGACTGATAGAGAGGGAAAGAGAGAGAGAGAGAGAGAGAGAGAGAGAGAGAGAGAGAGAGAGAGAGAGAGAGAGAGAGAGAGAGCAATAACGAAACTCCCTCAATTTTTCATATCTTCGCTTCCGTAGAAAAAAGTGCTATCTGAACATCCAGTTCAAGAGTTGCTATCTCGCAGACCATTTTTTTTGCTTCGATTTCAGTTGGCACCAATACATACATATTCGCAGTATTTCATTTAAAATACGAACATAAATGATCTATAGACACGCGTGCGCGCGCACACACACACACAGAAAAAATATATAGACGACTTCTACGGGGAATATCGCGTTAGGACAGTGGCATACGATGTCCAGATGTTTCTGAACGACTATTACGGGGAATATCGCATTCAGACAGTGCATACGGTGTCCAGGTGATTGGGATGACTTCTACTCGGAATTTCGAGTTTGGATCTTGGAATACGATGTCTAGTTGAACGATGTCCAAGACTTCCTGCAGAAGTCAGTCAAAAACACCTGGATATCATGCTCTAACGTCCCGAGATGCCTGGACATCGTATTCTACTATTCGAACACGAAATTCCCTATAGAAATCGTCCCCAGATACCTAGACATTGTATTATTGCATATAAATGCAACATGTCTGTTAAAGTCATCACCGGACACCTAGACACCGTATTCCATCGTGCGAATACGAAATTCTCCGAAGAAGTGATCACCAGACACCTGGACACCCTATTCCACCATCCGAACACGAAGCTTCTCGTAGAAATTGTCTCCAGACAGCTAGACATCGTATTTCACCGTCCGCAGTCGATATTTCTCGTAGAAGTCATCTATATATATATATATATATATATATATATATATATATATATATATAAATATCATATCATAACATATAATATCATACTTCATATCATATCATATAATATAATATCATATCATACTAATTTATAAAGACAAAGCGTGTTTTTGTTTGTACGCGATAACCGAAAAAACTACTAAACCGATTGTTCTGAAATTTGACATATAGATTCTATATTATCTTGGGAAGGACATAGGCTATGTTTTTTCTTGAAAATCATTTTACTTTTAACAATAAAATAAGTTAACAGTTTAGTGGTCAGTATCACCAGCGGCCACTAGGTGGCATCTTGAATCACGAACATCAACTCAATGTAGTCGGCTTAAAGTATTAATACCAGGCCAACTCAAGTGAATGTTCACATCCAACTTTCGGATTCGTATCCCAAAGAAGGTGTGACGTTAGTCGGTATTACCTTTTTTGTTCTTCAGGTTAATCTGACACTACTCTCACACCTTATGGATATCTTTTAATTTTTGTAAATTTTATTTTCTCTTAAGTGAGAAAATCTGTGTCTCACTCTCTCTCTCTCTCCCCCCTTTTATAAAATGGTTCTATATGCCAAATCATACTGAACGACAATTATATTTTTGTTTTTACACAAACTAACTACAGAATTGTGACAAGAGCCTGTTTTTTTAGTTTGAACAAAAGAAATGATAGCAAAATAGGGTTCTTTACCAACAACCGTGAAACTATGTATATTAATATATAAAACATATAAAAGTATAAATATATAAAAATATATAAAAATATATATAATATATAAAAAGGAAATATCCATCGTTTGCTATCCTTATGGATATCTTTTGATTTTTGTAAATTTTATTTTCTCTTACGTGGGAAAATCTCTCTCTCTCTCTCTCTCTCTCTCTCTCTCTCTCTCTCTCTCTCTCTCTCTCTCTCTCTCTCTCTCTCTCCCTCCCTCCCTCTCTCTCTCTCTGTCACGATCTCTTTGTCGTTCTTTCTCCTTCTTTTATAAAATGGTTCTGTATGCCAAATCATATTGAATATAGTTTGTGACGACAAATTATATTTTTATGTATACATTCTATTAACTTCAGCGTTGTAAAAAGTGACTATGTTTTTTTTAGTTCGAACAAAAGAAATGATGGCAAAATAGGGTTCTTTACCAACAACCTTGAAACTATGTATATAAAAATAAAATATATCGTCACTTCTGCATAAAAAGGCAATATCTATTGCCTATTTAAAAAATATGCTATGCGTATACCAACATTTTGCTTGAATTTCAGTTAATATCACTACGAATATATTCACGGTATTTAATTGAAAAAACGGAAATATAAAAAGTATATATATATATATATATATATATATATATATATATATATATATATATATACATATATATATATATATATATTGTATGTACATTATATTGTACGTGTTATATATACCTATTTTAAATACGGTTTCTACTGAGTAATATTGTATTCGCGTGTACGGGCGGTTCATTACGATATTCCGTTGCCTCAAGATGATTTCTATATTCTTTTCTGCAGGTTAATTTGACACTACTCTCACACCTTATGGATATCTTTTGATTTTTGTATATTTTTGAATTTTTCTCACGTGAAAAATGCTCTCTCTCTCTCTCTCTCTCTCTCTCTCTGTCTGTCTTCTATTATAAGATGGTTGTATGCCAAATCATATTAAAAATAAATTGTGAAAACAAATTATAAGAATAATTTGATATTTTTTGAACATTCTATTTTTTTCTATGCAAGAAGAAAATTGTATAATTATTTTGAAACATGAATTATACAGAATGTTTAAATAAAAGCCTCAAAATAACCAAATAATTTTTGAAAAGGTTTTAAGTCTACAATTTTCAGATTTTTTCCTTCCTTATTGAATTGTCAAACATAAATCAAATTATTTTAATATTATAAGGGGTTTTCAGTATATATGTAGAGTTGTAGTCTTATCTCTCTCTGTCTTTTTTTCTCCTTCTCTTCTAAAATGGTTCTGTATGCCAAATCATAATGAATATAATTTGTGACGACAATTATATTTTTGTTTTTATACATTGTATTAACTTCAGAATTATGACAAGAGACTGTTTTTTTTTAGTTTGAACAAAAGAAATGATTGCAAAATAGGATTCTTTTGTCAACAACCTCGAAACTATTATCGTCACTTCTACATAAAAAGGAAATATCTATCGTCTGCTTAAAAAATATGCTATTTGCCATACCATTTTGCTTGAATTTCAGTTGGCACCACCAGGAAAATATACACGGTATTTAATTGAAAAAACGAACACATACAAAATATGTAATATATATTGTATGTATATTATATTGTACATCTTATATATACACATTTTAAATACGGTTTCTACTGAGAAATATTGTATTATCATGTACGGGCGGTTGGTTACGATCTCCCGTTGCCTCAAGACGATTTATATATGCAGTTGTGTGTTTGGATGATAGAATGCGATGTCCAGGTAGTTCTGGGCGATTTCTACGGGGAATATTTATATTTAGTTGATAGAAAACGATGTCGAGATATGAGGAAATCAATTTCTATGGAAAGATTCATGTTGAGACGGTACTCTTTCCGAACGACTTTTATGAGGTGTATCGTGTTCAGTCGTTAGGAAGCGATACTAGCTTTCTCGGGACGACTTCTACTGGGACTATCGTGTTTAGTTGGTAGGAAATGATGTTTAGGTATGTCGGGACAACATCTATGGGGAGATTCGTGTTCGGATGATATAATGCGATTTCCAGGTCTTTTGGAACGACTTCTACGGGGAGTGTCATGTATAGTTAGTGGGAAACGATGTCCAGGTATCTCATTACGACTTCTATCAAGAGATTAGTATTCTATCATTCGAATACGCACACTCCCAGTAAGAGTCGTCTCGGGATAACTAGACATTGTATTCTACCTCCCCAACACAAAACTCTCTATAGCAGTCGTCCCGAGACATTTCCTATAGTCCGAACATGATGCTCTCTATAAACGTCGTCTCGAGACACTTGCACATCTTTTTCTACCGCTCGAACTCGAAAGTACAATTTTTCCATTGAAGCTGTATTTAATATACATATATATATATTGTGTAAAATGGTCGGCCAAATATTAACTTTTTGAAGTGGACGCTACATTGAAGCAACTTTTTATACAGAAGCGACGATAGATAAATTACGGTCAATTATTTATAGAAATATAGATTTGTATATATAATAGTAATTTTTACTTAGATATTATTGAATTGTTTATGAAATCGGTTAAATTATTATCTCGGGCGAAGCCGAGACAGGGGATGCTAGTATTAATATATATTTATATTAATATTAATACATCACTATACAAAAATAATAAAAATAATAATACAAATTAAAAATTATATTGACAGTCAGACTGTCCTTGTGTAAAATCACCCCTGTAGACTAATCTGAAAATAAAAATATTAGATGAAAAAAATTTTATGTTAGTAAAGTGCGATCTGACTGTTCCCACCACTCTTACCTAATTGAAAACTTGCTGTAGTAGTTCAACATTTGAGCTCGCTACGGCTCCTCATCAGGGACTAAACTAAACCTTACATTCTAATCTATATATACCCTATCCCCACTACCAAATTTAGTAGATTCAATATAAAATCCCCCTCTACACCAAATATTCAAAACCATCAATTTAATAAAGTATGATAAATGTTATCTAATTTACTAGACTCTAAATTAAATTTACATTATTTTGATTCTTGGAAATGTGAATACTTTCAAGATTTTCCCTTTTATACTTATTATTAATACCATGCTCTAAAATATCCACATTCACATTTTGTGCACAAAATTTTGTTTTGTTTCTAAAAAAAAATTCTATCGAAAATCGATTTTGGGATGTATTACCTTCAAACGAATTATTAAAACTAATGTTCGGCGGAGGATCAATTTGTAACAAAAAATGTTATATAGGTCGTATATTAAATGACGTATATCATACTTTAATTGTGCTTATGTCGACTATTTTTAGATAAAATTAATAAATATTTATATTGATCTTCCAGTTCAATTAAATTAAAAATAATATATAATTATATTAATATATCTTTAATATGTTTATACTAATATTAATACGGTTTGTGAGATATACAGATTAAACTGTAATTACGAAATAACATGAAAAAACGCTAACTCAAAAAAATTATGTGACGTATTTTACGTCAATTTACCACTCTTAATTAGGGGCAAGATGCATAAAAAAAATTAAAAAACAATTTTAAAATTTCTTTTTGTTAAATCATACTAACTATCATACTAACAGTATAATTAGCACTAAAATTAGTGAAAATAGTTTGAAGAATTAAAAATGTATAATGTTAAACATTTTAATCAGTTTCAAAATAAATTTTATTCCCCTTTTTCATCAGGTACCATTCTCGTTATCAATAAGTCAGTTTTAATAACGATGGAAAATATAATATGTTATTGATTCAATTTATTTTGGATTACAATTTTAAAACGGTATTTACTTAACGAATTTTCATTAAAAAATGTAATTAATTAATACGAGGAGTATTCAAAAAGTCCCCTACTTAAATACATTTTTTGTATCTATTTGTTAGTTTAAATAAACCTTTCTTAAAAAATGGCATGCCCTGTTTAATTTAACGACTTTTTTTATTTGAACCGAAGTGCTAGCCACCCAAACTTCCTTGTAACCTTGGAAAAAGGACATAGTCATTTCGATACATTATTACTTTCTTTACTTAAGAATTCCAAAAAACTCTTGGGCGGCGTGAAACCGTTTTTGTTTGTGGTTATTGGAAAGCAGACGTGGGACTCATTCTGCAGAAGCTTTACTGTAAGCAAGCTTTTCTTATAATATTGTATGAATTGAAGTTCAAAAATTTGATATTCAAGAGGTATCATTTCCAAAATATCATTAATAATCCATCGTTTGTCCGCCAAAATAATTTTAACAACCACTGTTTAAAATTTAATTTATATTTTTAATTTGAAACTAAACCCAACTAATTTAATTTATATTTTTAATTTTATTTTATTTTTTTTATTTTTTTTTTATTTTTATTTTTTATTTTTTATTTTTATTTTTATTTTTTTTTATTTTTTATTTTTATTTTTTATTTTTTATTTTTATTTTTTATTTTTATTTTTATTTTTATTTTATTTTTAGATTGAATTGATTGGACTGTAAGACCAATAAAAAATATTTATTAATTTATGTTTTGATCTCGTTTTTTTTTAGATCGGCCCGGAAATATCCAGTGTCCAAAAATGTCTGCGTTGGCAGTAATGGGCTAATGTTATTAAGGTCTCTGATCTTGATTCTATCATAAAAATAAAAATTCAAAATGATGAAAGTAATATGTCGGATCTATACCGGGTGTTATCTTTTTTAATTTTCTACCTGAATATTTCACAAACTGTGGTGCGGTTTGAAAATCGACGAAATACGTATTCCATGAATTTTATGGGAGCGAAAAACTAGTTATATAATATATATATATATATATATATATATATATATATATATATATATATATATATATATTAATTTAATTTTTTAAAAGGCAATCTAATTTTTTATTTTCGCAATCTGTCTTGGGCGAAAACAATTAACTTATATAGGAAAAATTATCCCCCCTCCTAAAATTTCTAGTTATTAGAATAGGAAAATTTGAATCGTAAATTGAGATTTTTTGCAGAATTTTCAACTCAATATCTCGGAAATAATCGGTTGAAACTATCTTTCAGGATTCTTGGCTGTTGTCCATGATTTCTGAGATACTGAGTTGGAAATTTGACAAAAAACCACAATTTATGATCCAAATTTTCACGCAATAATATCTCGAAATATTGAGCTGCGGGACAAAAGTTCATTATTTTTCCACATAGAACACGCTGCGAAAATAAAAAATAATGTTTCCGTTCCAAAAACCAAGTTTAGTTCAAGTTGGTTGTCATATTGAATCCGTCATTTGAAACTATGAAAGTTTGATTGCATAATCGTATTCAGCAAGCCTAATACCCCTATTGAAACATTTTTGAGGTTTAGGAAATGTTCTAAACTTTTTTTACGAAAAAGAAAAAAATTATCATGCGCACCTAAACTTACTTTCTTTTAGAAAAACGGAGCTTTTAACATTTCTCAAATCCCACCACACTAAAGGTTAAAACAGATTATCGTACGTAATTCATAATTTCGGATCCGCTTTGCACTGGTAACTTGATGATTGTAGAACTAATACTGGTGAAATGAAACTTAAAATGAAACTTGACCAACTGAAGGTAAACGCTAGTTGGCGTTCAAGAGAAACGCCAAATTAAGCAAACTACCTTTTTGAATCTTTTCCTATTACATTATATGAAATGTACTTTAATTATCTTTATAACTGTCATCACTTATTACTCAAATTAAATGAACGGTATCAAAGATTTTTGAAAGAGTTTCTGTTGTTCGTATAATTTTAAAAAGAAACCATGTGTTACGAACTATTTCACAACTAATAGTCATTTGAATTATATTGATAAATAACTAAATATTTATTTCATTATTGAAGAATTGAAGCGTTGTATTAATACTGTTACGAATATTAAATTACTGTTGGCTTAACGGATACATTAAGCCAACTAAACGCGGCCTTACGCGTTATAATGTTCGTTTTCGATTGACTAGAATCTGCGCCTTCTACAATAAGGTCTAAAATATTTATGAAAAATATTTGCCGGAGCAGAATATACTGGGACTATAGATTACGCGAGGAAGAATATTTCGTTTGACTATAATGAATAAAAAAAATTACAAAATTAGTTCTACCGAGATGTTTTAGTCCGGTAAATAGGAAAGATTATCAAATTCAATTAAACATTTTTTGTGATTCAAGCTTTGTGGCATTTGTGCCCGCTGTTTATCTACGTTTTGACGATGGCGAGAACTCAGCTCTATGTGTAAGAGTATAATTACGCCTACGAAACGTTTAACGCTTCTAAGACTGGAACTCCAAGCTGCGCTTTAAGAATCAAAATTCTCCCCGTTTATTAACAAATAATTAGATATCAAATGTGCGAATTTAGCGAATTTCGATGATTTGAACAATCATCCAAAAGTTATAAATTCCAAACATTTCATTACAAAACAAATAATAGGAAATTTTCACATTCAAGTAATGATACAGTTTTTTTATGAATTACGACAAAAATACTATGTTATTGGATTTTAAAATGTATTAAAATCATTAGTTAGTAAATTTATGGTGTACCGTTTATGAAGAATGAAGCCACAAAATCCTCTCATGTCCTTTATTATCTATTATATTGTTTGTCTATTTATTATCTATTTATTACCTATTATATTGACTCGTTTGCGTCTTTATGGATGTCTTCCAGCAGCTGACGCACGTAGTGAGGTATTGGACTCGTGCCGAAAACTTCACGCCTACCAAACATTGCGGGTGTCGCTTTCGTCAATTTCAGTTTGAGACGACGGTTCACCTCAAACTCCAAATTAGCGGGTACTTGCTCTTGAACTTGTATCGCGGCAACGAAATCGATCAGGTCGGTACCGTCGGAGTATGTTACTCGCGCAGTGCATTCGCGTACCAGCTCTTTCTACATATCCAGTTCGACGGAAAGGTTGCGCCGCGGTTGTTGCGACTCATTTTCCGCGTGCAGCGGCAAACAGTTATAATTAGTAACGTCCAGCTCTAGAATTGCTTTCCCTAATTTCATTTTCTTTCCGAAACCTCTGAAAAGAAAGGTTTTTTTCCTCTCTTTGAGATTTATCTTGTGCAATTACTTTATCATCCTGAAAACGAGAAATGAATTGTTTAGCAAAACATGAAATTTTACAATGAAATATTTCATTTGGTAGCATTTTGTTATCAAATTGATGAACGATTATTACTAGTCGCAGTATAGAGTACATAATTTGACTCAGCAGCTGTGAACTGTTTTATAGTTCATTTTAGAGTAAGTGGCATAAGACATTGTATTTTTTATCTTCTAGATTTTTGACATCTTAAAAATCTCTATCAACTATAAAAATGCCATATAGCATATTTATTAAGCAATTTACACCATCGGGTTCATTGGTAATTGCTTCCATGATGTTTAATGCTGCATGAATTTAATACTGCATTATGAGGTTTGAACATCTTTATAATGTAGCCATTTTAGTCCCAAATGGTGCAAGTCCTATATAAAGAAACTGTTTTTGCTCTGAATATGATATTTTTTGTTATTCAATGTTTATATATTTTGAAGGCACGTTCCATCATCATTTAATTCTGGTTTAATACCTTTTATATTAACTTTTTGCAGTATCTAATGCACAATGTTTTATTATAAAATCTCTAGATAATGCTTTAATATCTTAAAACATTCTTTAATATCTTGAAAGATTCTTCTAAAAAATACTTAGAAATGTTATCTATTTTCTATTTCTAGAAAATATTAAACGCGTCAAATTTAGTTTTCAAAATCAACTTTTTAAATATTAGAACAGATCTTGAATATATAGAGAATAAAACTGGGTTAGAACCAGATTAAAGATACTGTTTATTATTAATTTTTTATTCTTAAAACTATGTTCACTATTTCTAGTTCTATTCATATTAATAAATATTTTTATCGGTCTTGCAGTCTTTATAATATAATATATGAGCTAAAATAATATCGTTCGTATTGTCCTTGTTTATTATCACCCCCGATGAATCTGAAATAAAACTTATTACCAAATTTAATTAGATTAAAAATTAAAACTAATAAATTAAAATAATAAGAGATGAGAGTTCATAAGCTTCCTTAAACTGGAACCCTTCTAAAGGATCGCCAGAAAATTGCGGTAAACTTTTAGCTCTAATTAAACGATTAACGAATCGCGAATTATTCTCGCTAAAGGATGAATTTTGCAATGCATTGATCGTTTTTTCAAATGCATTTACGAGACGCATAGTCGGATCACTATCAGTATATATACGAGTAGATTCAAAATCTCTCACTGGGATCGTTGTATCAGTAGTAACTTCTTTACTCGATGCTCTGCTTGTGGTTGCTGCATTAGGTCGCCCGCCGTCATCGTTCAGAGATGCAGAAGCTCCTTGCTGTACGCTGGAGTAGTTGACAGCACAACTAGTTGATGGTTCTAAAAGCTGTTCTACGGCAGAATTCCGCGTAGCAGAAGGCTGCAAGTCCTCGATCGGCATCTCAGATGTCTCCGATCGCCGTGGCTGTGTGTAGACGTAGCTCTGGCGACGTTAGTTGGTGTGCGCGCCGATGAGAAGCAACACGTGGCGTCGTCTGAGTCATTCTTGGCGGTTTTTCGCTCGTTGCACCATCAGAATTGGAAACGACGTTAGCCGCGCGAGTTTTCTTTGATAACATAGTTGAAGTTTTGAACAAAAAATTCAATTTATTAAAACTTGTTTAAATAAACACAATTATTTGCACAAATTCTAGCCTTCCGAAAAATTATTCCCGGGTTTCGGCACCACTTGTTTGTTACAAATAAAACAAGTGCTGGGATTTATTAAAAATAAGCACAAAAAAACAACAAATTTTTCAGTAAAATAAGTTTAATATATAAAAATAGTAAATACAAAAACGATGCATACCGTAGCAAAGACGAGAAAAGCAATGACTCAAACGCTCTTACGGCACTATTTTACTCATCACTCCCTATTGACCCTCTATTGTCTCTTCACTACCCTCGAAAAGGAGTCTAATTACAAGAGATAAGCCCCACTCGCGCCGATCGCAGCCCAAACTCCTTCACGCAGCCGGATGGACGGAGAGCCAGATGGCCAATCATACACATGCCCTGATTTTGAAATTCTCGATATTTTCCGAAAGCCAGAATACGACCTATTTCAATATATAAGTCTGTAGAAAGGCTTTCTTTTAAGGAACATAACCGAATTTCCTGTCGCAGCATGGATCACTGCTTTTAGGAAGCATAAAAATTTGACCTATTTTAAAAACCTCAAGATTTTCTCAATAGCAAGTATTCGGACACCTATTTGTGAAACCGTATACAAGCTATTTTACGGAAAAATCTTCAGTTTTCCCGTCACGGCACTGTTCAAGTGTGTACCTTATTTGCACACGTAGATTGGCCTATAATGAGAGTCTGCTCGCACCATTTTCATCGACTTCTCTTTTTACAGTGGCTTCGTAATATAGAATTTTTCTTAAATTTAAGCATTTCAAAATCTCTCTTTTTTTGTCTTTGCTTTACAAACTAAGAAATTTCGATTTATTTACTGACTGGTAAGATTATTTATCTCGCAGCCGCTTTTCTCCGACGTAATCGCCTATCCGATTTCTTTTCCTTTCCGATCGCGGAGATTGTATAGTGAAATTGTATACATTTTTTCTTTAACTATAAACACAACAGCTCTCGCTAAAATCAATAGGTACAATATCATTCTTTACATATGTTTCGAATTCCAACATAAATTTAAAGTTTAATATTACATAACTTTTAAAAGTGATACAATATTAATTTATTAAGAAAGCATAACGCTCTCTTTCTGAACTACACTAACTTATTCTAAAAGAAATCGTATCTTATTTTCAACGAATCTCTATCATTTAATTTTCTTTGCAACCTATATTTTAACAAGTATAGTTCTCAAATTTAACATAACGTCTCGACGTATCGACAATACTTACATATGTTTTCAGAAATTTTATATGTGATTCAAGAAACGATTTTATTCTATACGTTATATTATCTAATATATATTACAAAGTATTATCTAGAAACTTAAAATTAAAACTACAATGTCTTAAAAACAATTTAGTTAATCAGTTTCTTTTAATATTTAAACTTAAAACTAACATTAATATTTAATATTTCATTTTAATTTAATAATAAAAATGTCAATACGATTTGAATCAGTAATAGGGAAGATACCTAAAACAAAGAATATATGAACATGAATATAGCTTACGAAGCATGAATAGTACATTCGGGCTAAAAGAACATAGTTTAAACTTGTTACATTCTTTCGATTTTGAAAAGGTAAATCTTTTATTTTAGAACAATGTATTAAAAATATAAAAGAGAAACTCTTGAAAATATTCATATTTTGAAGAATCCCAATAATGTACAATTAATGTTAGAATCAAGTAAATTGGACAACATTTATCATTCCTTATTAATATAAAATTTGTACTTCGCATTTAAATAAAAAAAGGGGTCCTATAAATGTTATACCAATAAATTTAGAGTGGGGATAGGGTATATAAAGTTGCATGCTGTGTTTTTCAATTTAGTTTATTTTTTGAGGATGAACCGTAGCGGTTCGAAACATCAGAGACCAAAGGTGATTCTAAATTTAAGGTGGTGGGGGCAGTCAGGTTCTCCATTTCTAACACAGAATATTGTTTTTATTATTTTTATTTTATTTGATTTTGATTTTTAATTTTTAATATAATTTATTATAAAAATGAAAAGAACAACCTGACCGTCGTTATTTTAGCTAATACATTATATTAAAGAAGTTGTAGGACCGATAAAAATATTTATGAATTTAGTTCAGAACAGTCGACCTAAGCACAATTTTTAATTCTAGTTCTATTTATGTTCTTGCTGTGATAGCATTTTTCTTTGAACTGGTAAAATAGTATAGCAATTTTTTTCAAAATCGAAAAGTTGGAAAATTGGTTCATAATTTTTCTACGCAGCTTGCCCCTGGTTAAACCCTGAAAATTGGCATAAAATAAATCATTTATAATTTTTATGTTGGCATTTTTGTGTTATTTTTTAATTATAGTTTGAAATTTTTAAATAAATGTCTAAATTAGGTTTTGTGAATAAAAAATCTGCAGAAATGTAAAATAATTTTTTTTTCAATTATCTTCAATTTACAGCTAACCGAATGAAAGTCAGCTAATGGAATCTCAATATATCGCCAACAAATATGAGTTTATATTTTGGCCATTGGGTCTTACCTGTTAAGAAGCAGAGATCTAAAAATCTCAAGAAATGAGTCATTTTTGATGCCTTACGTGGTGATTATTTTTTTATAGCAAAGGGTTCGGAGGGGCTATACATTTTTTCCAATACTTAAACTTATACATTGTTTCAAATACTTAAAATTGTAAGATGGAGTAGATTTTATAAGTTTTTCGTATAGTTTCCATTGAAAATACTGTGTTTTATATCTTTTATCATGATATTCGAAATGAACACCCTAAAAATCATAAGTATATAACTTTCAACGAAATTACAGTGTAACAGGGATACCTTGGTGCGAGCTACTTCGTACTCAGGCTCAGCACGTTTCGATACCCGATTGCTCAGCCCGCGACTGGGCACTTTTCTCCCTCACCAAGTATGCCCGTGTATTTTCTTGATTGCACAACTTATTTTTTTATAATTTTATTTTTGTACTTTTATCTCGTCTACGCTCAACTTGCGTAGACCCTTGGCCACTCAACTCATCACCTAGTGTGTTGAAATACTATATTTTTAATGTTAAATGACAATTCTCACTCTCATTCAACTCGCCAGAGCTTGAATTGAAGTTTCTTCCCTTTCATATACTTTTTGTTTTAATTCACCCCTTTGTCCTGGGATTTGGTTTTGGGAGATTGATTAAATTTTTAAATTCATAGACATGTCATTTTTATATACATCATATTATAGATATATAAAGATAACAAAAAAGCATTTTTTAAATTACAAATTTTCAAATTCTAAAATAAAATCAAAAAAAAAGAATGAAAGAAACAAAATAAAAATTTAACAATATAAAATTTAAGTACAATTCGGTTTCTTTATGCCTCTACTGTATCTTTCATAGCTCTTTTATCGTTTGGCCATATTGCCCAAGTCCGCTAAAAAGAGTAAAGGTTGTTGGAACCTCAAATAAATGACAGCGTAAATCGTGTGTATGAAATTAGAATATTAATAAATATTTTTTTATTGGTCTTACAGTCCAATCAATTCAATCTAAAAATAAAAATCAAAAATAAAAATAAAAATAAATAAATAAAAATAAAATAAAAACAAAAATTAAAAATAAAAATAAAAATAAATAAATAAAAATAAAATAAAAATTAAAAATAAAAATTAAATTAAAAATTAAATTAAAATTATAATGACAGTCAGACTGTCCTTGTTTACATTCACCCCTGTAGACTAATCTGAAAATAAAATATTAGCTGAAAAAATTCTTTGTTAGTAAAGTGCAGTCTGACTGTCCCCAACATCCTTACCTGATTGAAGACTTGTCCAACGTTTCGAGCTCGCTACGGCTCCTCATCAGGGACTAAACTAAACCTTATAATCTAATCTATATATACCCATCCCCACCACCAAATTTAGTAAATTAAATATAAATTCCCTCTCTATACAAATTGTCCAAAACCAATCAATTTAATAAGGAATGAGAAACACTGTCCAATCTACCAGACTCTAAAATTAAATACACATTATTTCGATTCCTGGAAATGTGAATACTTTCAAGACTCTCTCGTTTATACTTATTATTAATACCATGTTCCAAAATATCCACATTCACAAAATCAAAAGAATGTAAAAACTTTAAACAATGCTCTTTTAAACCGGAAGTAATATGTGAGCTACGTAAACTATATTTATGCTCATAAATTCTCTTTTTTAAGTATCTACCTGTTTGTCCAATATAGTATTTATCACAATCAATGCAATTAATCTTGTAAACAACTCCTGATTTTAAGCATAAATCATCCCTATCTTTGCAATTATTAAACACTCTACTCAAATTATTGCTATTTTTAAAGAAAATTTGAATTTTATATTTCCGAAAATTTCTTTTAATTCTTTCAGACAATCCTCTAACATATGGCAAGACAATAATTTTGCCTCCGTTAACATCAACTCCTGCACTATGTCTATTTTCGGTATTATAGATGTCAAACAATCTCTCATCAATTAATCTATTAATAAATTGAATTGGATAACCATTATTAATAAAAGTTTCTCTTACTATCTGTAAATTATTTTGTCTAAAATCTTTATGTGACAATTTTATTGCTCTGTCAATAACACCCTTTAATGCTCTAATTTTGTTTCCGAATTGGTGGTGTGAATTAAAATCTAAAAACCTACCTGACCAAGTAGGCTTTCTGTACCAATTAAGTTTCACCTTATTATTACTACATATAATGACATTAATGTCCAGAAAACTTAACTGCTTATTAACCTCAACTTCCCTTGTAAATTTAATTCTGTGATGTACAGAATTAAAAACATCCACCATTTCATCCACAAAAAATTTTGGAACAATTGTAAAGATATCATCAACATATCTCTTAAATATCATTGGTTCAAAAAGCAATTTTGACAAGGCTATACTTTTCAACTTTTCCATAACTACATTAGCTATAAGCGGTGACAAAGGCGACCCCATTGGACATCCGTATTTTTGTTCATAAAATTTATTATCAAATGAAAAAATTGTGTTATTAAAAACCAAATTAATTGCTTTAATAAATTCATTCATTGTTAATTTTGTATGCAAATTAATTTCATGCCACTTTTCCTGCATAATATAATTTAACAACTCTAAAGGTACATTTGTAAACGAAGATACTACATCCAATGAAATCATCTTATAGTTTTGTGGAATAACAATATCTTTCATTTCATTGTATAAACACCAACTATCCTTAATGTAAGAACTAGTTCTTCCAACTATCTTAACCAATATATTAGACAAAACTCAAGCAATATTATAAGTTGGGAAACCTATGGAAGATATTATTATTCTAAATGTCAGATTTTCTTTATGAATCTTGGGAAGCCCATATAACATTTTGCCACAGTCCATTTTCACATTTTAAATACTTATATGTAGTATCATTTATATATTCATTTCTTTTCCATTATATTAATTTATTTTTATTTTTATTTTTTATTTTTATTTTTAAATTGAATTGATTGGACTGTAAGACCAATAAAAAAATATTCATTAATTTGTATATGGGCAGTCGACATAAGTACAATTAAATTATTTTGAAATTAGAATATATTTATTAAAAACAATACAGACATATATATATATATATATATATATATATATATATATATATATATATATATATAGAGAGAGAGAGAGAGAGAGAGAGAGAGAGAGAAAGGGTAGAAAAAATCTTAATACTACACAAACTATTAGAAACTACCGACCTTGCTCGTCTGGCTGTCCTTTCTAAACTGAAACTAAACTACCGACATATTCTACGACGATTCAGGTAATAATACAAACTTCTGTTCATCCCTACGCCCACTTTCTATCTTTTACAACATTATTTCTTTCTATTAATTTTCCGCACCTTGTACGTTTTATACCTGCTTCATATACCTACATATGCTCTCGGTCATTGACGATCCCTCTGTCTATCTCCCTCATTCTCATTCTCTCTCTCTCTATCTCACTGCATGCATACATATATCGGTACACTCCAACAAAGGTTGTTTCTATTATTTTAACAAAGAAAGTTATATACTAGAAAGAAACAAAAAATTTCAATATATAGCCTTATATTTAATTCCTTTTCAATCAACAGCCCGCTTAGCTTGTCAATCAAATTTTGTGCGCGCGCCGTATGTTCCTTAGAGATTTGCTATCCGCTATCACGCCGATAGGAAATCTCACTTATTTAACCGATACCACGACCGCCGGTACACTGAGATTTTGCAGTCACTTCGCGAACTTTAAATTCACGAGACAATTTCCCCACTTCGTGGCTGCACTATAATTTTTTGCCATCCGCCATGTTTACGGCCTTCCCACTCTGCAATACGCTGCGCTAGACAGCGCTGGATCGCGCCATGCAATCTCCGCCGTTTGAACAATGCACTATTATACAGTCTGTCAAGTAAGAGCGTGGTCGTATTAATTTATAAAAAAATTTATTTTATGAAACTTTCATATTTATATATACATTATATACATTACAAAAGGTGATGGAATTCGGTCAATAATGTGTCCAGTCACCACCTGTGTCGATAATTGCCTGGCATCTCCGAGGCATGCGTTCTACTAATTTTACAGCGTATCCTAGTGGTAACGATCTCCAGGTCAGACAAATTTGTTAAATCAACTGCTTGTGTGTGCGCGTGTGCTATGCAAGTGTGTGTGCGTCTTCCACGAAGCTTTTGCTTAATATATGCCTACACATTTTCAATAGAGTTTTCATCGGGTAACTGTGACAGCCACTTCCACTCAGTACAGAGTGTGTTGTGGTATTTAGGATCGTTGTCCTCCTACACAATCCAATCATCATTATTTCTGATGAACCATCGCTTAGCGGATAACAGTAAAGCCTTTTTATAGATTTTTATCATTTTCTCGCGGTGTAGATTGTTAATAAAGAGGTGCAATGTACCGAATCCTTGCTTTGAGAAGCAGCCCCAAGGATGCACGTTTATTCCGTATTTTACAAGCTTCATGTAAGGACACAACGTGCTCATATAGAACATTCATCAGTAAAAATGAGATTTTCAAAATCTCTATCAATATTCTCATGCGTCCAAGCGAGTCGCTTTGTCACTTGTTTTTCAGTCAACAGAGGCTTCTCCATTTTGTTGTGCGATTTCAGGCCATGATTACGAAGATGGGTTCGGATAGTTTCGTAGGATATATCTATACCTATCGCCATTAAATTTGCTTGTCGTTGCCGCTGTGTGAAAGCAGGGATCCTGGAAAACAGCTTCACTATTCTTTTTTAATCTTTTTTGTTCACTTTTCCTATCGAGCCACGTTCTGGTAAATAATCGATATTTTTAGCCACTTTATATAGTTGCCACTTTATTTAGCAGCCGCTGAATGCGACATTTTGGAACCTTTCGGGTAGATGCAAAGGAGCACAGCCTCGTAGCACGACGCGTACTTCGCACTCGTATTTTCTTTCAAAAGATCAACGACAACTATTCTTGGTTGACAGTGTATCAAGGACAAAGCTTCTCTCTATCTGATCGTGAAGGAATTAAAACGAACTCTTTTATTACCTGTCAGTAAAGTCGACCACGCTCTTACTTGCCTGACTGTAATACAATATAAACATGTTAATTATACATATTGTATTATAGATTATGGTCAAATATCGATATAATTTAACTAATTATAAATATAAATAATAAAATAGAATATTCTAAATATATAAAATATAATTATTATATTTTATAATATTTTAAAATTATTATAATTATAATTTACATATAATAAATTATAATTATTTTTCTTTTCATTAATTTTTCCTTATCATATTTAACTACAATTATACTATTTTAAATACAATAAATTAATGTTCACTACTTCTAATATAATAAATATTCTACGCAAGTAGATGTACTCGTAGCAATAGATAAAAGTGCTTCTGAACTTCATTCTCTATTTCTATATAGTTGATCTTCGATACGTCAATAAAATAATTTGTTATGATATACTTATATAGTGTGAAAATATAATTATGCACTTGGTCGTAATTTGTTGCACGTACATTCGATATGTAGTTCTAGAAAAAAGCATTCAATTTACGAAGAAGCATGTACTGTTGATTGTAGTGGATGCATTGGTGCCTTTTACATGTTATATGTAGATTAAGTAATGTCGCCTATATGTTAATGGCCTAGCCTAGTACCCTTTAACAAACCCTTCTCCCCCTCTACTCTTACCATTCTCTATAGTTCCGCTGGTTCCTAGTCCTTTCGATATCTATGTGTTGGGACCGGCTGTTCTATTTAGATCATATTCTATACCCATCCCTGCCCATCCATTCCGTATAGAATGCGGAGGTATGGAGAGCCCACAGCGTAAGTATGAGAGAGTTGAAAAAAAGTGAAGACTACTTCTATTACTTTCTGAACTTCACTCCTGTGACTCATATCTTCGAATTCCGCGATGGTCTCAGATAGTTGACCCTAAAGATTTTCATTTTGATTCTCTTCCATAACCATCGTAAGAAATAATAACTTTAAAAATAGTATAAATCGTAGGAAAGATGGTAAACTTTGCTGGATGGCTACTGCCAGTGAAGTACCGCGAGGCAATTGCGCTGTCCCATCGGCACACGCGGTCCCACGCCTCGCTCTTTGACGTGGGTCATATGCTACAGACGCGCATCACTGGCCGACACTCTGGCGAATTCCTCGAGTCCCTTACGACTTCAGATTTGCGATGTCTCGGCCAGGGCGCGGCTTGTCTCACCGTCTTTACCAACGAAGACGGCGGAATACTCGACGACCTCATCATTACTAAAGACAAAGAGGAGCAATACTTCGTCGTATCCAATGCTGGAAAAAGGGAGGAAGATATAAAGCTGATGCTCGGGCGCCAAGTAAGAATACGAGTGCCATGAATTTTTAGTTTATTATGAGCTGTTTTCTTTGAAAAGACTTAATTAATTTTTGAAGATTATTTATTTATTTGTCTATCGAATAATTTTTTATTAATTATTGACGTATTAACTATCAGAATGAATAATGGCTTTACTTAAAGACAAAAGTGAACAAATAACGTACAAATATTACTGCTTTGACTGATTGTCTTATGCAAAAAGACTACCATATTTAGTTTCACTAATCAATGGAAAATGATTTCTTGCATTGAGGAAACAAGAGGTGTGTTTCTCTGCTCGTTTGACGGGAGAAAAATACCATTTTTTCTCTCTAGAAAGCAAAATAAAATAATGGTAAAAATGAGCCTTTTTTAGAACCTTACTTTCTACCAAAAAAGAAGAATAGAGAAAATACCCACTTAAGTTACATATTTTTTCCTCCCTGTGTTCGAATCCGGCTATACGGATTATATGTCGATTGCACAGCTTCGCCGTACGTGAAACATCTAGGATTTATAATATTTATTTTATACATTATCAACATTTTTTGCACTTCGAGGTAGGTAGTTTTTATTTTAAAATAAATAAAAGAAAGAAAGTAAAAGTAATAGAAATTATAGATGCCCTATATTGTTTTGTGGAACTAAATTAAATAATTAAGATATATTTCTAAGAATATAATATATCCAAACTTGGTTGCTTCCACAAATAAATAAAATTAAAAAAAGATTATCATTTCTTCGAAGTTTTGCAGAAAAATTCGTTTTTAAGTTTATGAAGTTATAAAATTTGTTACAAATATTAACAATATATATTATTTTCATTTTTAATAATATAGTTTTAATTTATACTTGTTTTTATTATATTAACAATATATTTTAGTTTATTAGTCATATATTATGAATAAACTTATTATTTTAAGTTGATTTTTCTTTTCTGTTCTAAGACAATCCTATACACAACACAAATTTTTTTGAAAATAAATGTCTTAACGGCGTAGTGTTCACCTAATGAATATTACATTACTCTACTAATATTTTTTTTTGAATCTGAACAGCCGGCAAATGAATCTGTACCCAATGCAAAATCTAACCTGACCGTGTGCTTTTAGAAATTTTGTAAAATCAACAAAATTTGGTAATTGTAAGAGCACTTCCGACACCATATCCCGTTTTTGGCATCTTTCATAATTCTTGATGCTCAACACAGCTGCTCGGTATTTCTGCATGAACTATATATTCCAACTATTCATCGGAAATTTGAGATTTCATAAGAAACGATAAACACTTATGCAATAATTATGGCATGGCCACTGGTGCCGAACACGATTCACAAATATAACAAGAATTTTGTTCGAGCGCATCTTCTCGGCATTAATGTGTCACGTGTCAAAACTGATACGCTCTCAAGCTGAGCCAATAGCGTTCTGATTTTTTCAGTTGAACAGAATTTTCAATGAATAAAAAGTACATTTTAATCAACTTATTTCTTCTCTGGACTCGTCAATGGTGGAAGTTAAAGCAGTTAATTAGAGAACAGGTATGAACCGGTACCAATTATATAATAAAACGCATTCTTTGAGGAAGTGCTAGGAATGACGGACATTTTTGAAACGAAATATTTTAGCAGTTTCAAAACAACAATTTCTCTGGTTGAAAATATTTGCACCTGAGTGACGTAAAGATAAAGCAAGGATACATAGTAGGTCATCAAATTCACGAGTTCATTAAACAACTGATTTCGAAAAAGTGATAAATGCAAAGGAAAAAACTCGTGGATAAGTTTCAAAATTTATAATTGACATTTTAGATAGTAAAAACGCTAGTAATTATATAAGCTTATGAAAACTAATAAGCTTTTGAGGAGAATGAAATATGAGCATAAACTTACACTAAACGAGGTCTAACAATTAAGTAATACGAGCGATAGTAAATCTCTACTCTTTCGATTAAGATCTTGAAGACCCTTGTACGATCATTTCTTTGCCAACTGTTTAGTGTTTTGTAACAACGCGCATGTTGAGTAGTGCATGTCACGAAAATGGAACAGAGAAATTTAGAGCAATGGTGCGCGATAAAATTGTGTGCGAAACTCGACGAAACCGCAGCAGAAACTTATGAAAAAGTGCTTAAAAAGTATGATAGTGATGTCCTGAGTCATAGTCAGGCGCTTCGGTGGTATGTCGATTTTAAAATAGGTCCCAAGAGCATCAAAGACGAGGTGCAGAGAATGAGTAAGCCCAAAGTGGAAACCATGTTCATTTGCTTCTTTGACAGCAAGGGGATGGTTCACAAAGAGTTTGTACCACCTGGAAAAATCATAAATCAAGTTGAGATATGTTTAAAAAGTAACGAGAATTTTTAAATTTCACGGGTTTGGAGAGTCCGCCTGTATAAAAATTTTTTTATCATCTTAGAACGTATACCCCTGAAGTACGATCAAATTTTCAGCAATATTCATTGCTTATTTTTTAAGTGGTAGCCGCTAATGCTAGACGCGTTTTTTGAGCTCGGTGATTTTCATTTGTGAAAAGAAATGGAGCAAAAAATTTGTATTCAATTTTGCGTAAAAAATAAAATAAAATGTAGTGAAATTTGTAAAATTTTAACAAAGGCATATGGTGAGCTTGCTATGAGTAAAGCAAGAATTTACTAGTGGTATAAGCATTTCCAAGATGGCCACGAAAACGTTGAAGATGACGAACGATCCGGACGCCCATGCACATCAACAACCGATGAAAACGTGAAAGAAGTGAAAGAAATGGTTATGAACGATGGCCGAATCACAGTTAGAGAAGTCGCTGATGATGTTGGCATATCAATTGCCTCATAGCATGATATTTTTTCGGATTTTTTGGATATGAAACGTGCGACAGTAAAATTTGTTCTAAAATTGTTGAATTTCGAAGAAAAGCAGTGGCGAATGGAAGTTGCTCAGGAGTCGCTAAATGAAGTTAATAACGATGTAGAATTACCAAAACGTGTTATAACAGTTGACGAAACATGGGTTTACGGATATGATGTCGAAACTAAGGCTCATTCGTCCCAGTGAAGGCATTCTGGATCGCCAAGACTGAAAAAGGCTCGACAAACGAAAATCGCCGAGCTCAGAAAACACGTCTAACGTTAGCGGCTGCCACTTAAAAAGTATGCTGTCACTTAAAAAGTATGCTGAAAATTTTATAGTACTTCAGGAGCATGCGTACGAACATAATAAAAAAAATTTATAGGCGTACTCTCTAAACCCGCGAAATTGAAAAATTCTCGTTACTTTTTGAATACACCTCATATTCTATCGCAATGTGCTCGAAAAATTACGAAGAAGGATGTTTAGAGTGCGTCCAGAGATCGCGAAGACTTGGGATCTGGACAATGCTCTCTGTCACAGTGCGTTTAGTGTCTCTCAGTTTTTGGCGTCTAAAGGCATTGCAACGTTACTACAATCGCCCTATTCACCGGACATGACACCCTGCAACTTTTTCATATTCCCCTACTTCAAAAAATCCGTCAAAGGTCGACATTTTGACTCCGCTGAAAACATCCAAGAATCTGTGACGAGGATCCTCGGAGAGGTCCCACAAGAAATATTCCAGCATTGTTACGAAAACTGAAAAACTCGCTGGAATAAGTGTATAGATGCGGGAGGGAACTACATTGAAGGGGATTATAGCGATGTGTCTTAATTTTTAAATATACTCGATTTTTTAATTTTATCGCATTACTTAATCGTCTGACCTAGTATATTCTGATTTAGATTGGTTCCTTAAAATATAAGTGATCTTAACGTAGAGTATGGTTAACGTTTTCATCAAGAAGTAGCAGAAAAGAAAATTGTTATCATAAAAACGATCTTCAACTATGATATACGACTACTGTTGGTTGCTTCAGGGCGATATTTCACAGAAATAGTATAAACGACGATCTTGCACAACATCTTTCAAATAAAATCAAAAGTGATTTTACCAGAGTCAAGAAAATTAGATATGTCTTAAAAAGTGATAAGTTTAAAAATTTAGTGCTCCAGGATAAAAATTCTAGGGTTATAGTCTGAGGTTATAGCCTTGAATATGCCATATTAGGTAAATTAGCTACTTTAAAATTGATAAAATACTTGATTTCAATTAATGATAACTCAGATTTTAAATATGGATTTTAAAGAATGAAAGTAGCCTTTTCAGATGGCTTTCTCTGTTTTTGGGAAAAAAATTCTCCGCGATGTTATAGGATCCCAAATATACCAAGAAACCCCTTTTTTGCCTTTTTACGTTAATGTAAATAAAAAATTTGACGGGATGGATAAATTCTGATAACGCATTCGAATCGTACGTAAAAAGTTACTGCGGAAATGAATTACAGTTGGCCAACAACAATCACAATTCCTAAATTATATTTTATAACATGTATGCATACATTTATATATATGAACTTACTTATATACATGTGTAAGGGAAGATGGGACATAGTTGGTATCCAAAATTAAAATACACTGTATTATTTTAATTTTCACCGTGGGGTCTGATGAACACAATTATGAAGTACAATAAGCAGGAGAAGTTAGAAAATAATCATCTATCTACAAAATGATTTTTTTCAAGGTAAAGTAAATAAAAATTCAGAAAAATAGACAAAAATATGAATTTATTCAGCATTTATCTTTTAAAATATTTTAGGAAATCTTGCATGCAGACATATATAAATGATGTCAAATGTAATTATTAGTTTTTTATTAATAATATTAAGGTTTTTCTGAATTAAAAGAGAGAGAGATTAACTTTTAAGTAAAAAATATTTATTTTGGCTATATATATAAACAGATTTGTAAATAATACTTTAATAATAATTCAAACAGTAAATTAATTCTTATAAAATATAAAAAATCTAATCAATAGCATATATTGAGAATTAACTGAGCATGCTTCTCTAATAAATGATTGGTCTCAGACTGTAATAACTGCCTGTTCTCAAATTCAATAAAAAATTTCTTATAATTTGCAGCAAATTCACTAGTTTTACATAGTGCTTCTTTATTTTGCTTCGTTACCTTCGAAACTAGAGTTCGAAATCGTATACATATATTCATACTAATAAAAAATAAGAAAAAGAAGGCACAAACTTAATTAAATTATTAAAATATGATTAGTAGACATAAATATAACTATATGAAAAAAAGATAGACGAATAGAGTAGATGTTTATGTAGGATAAATAACTAACGCATTATTATTTTAAAATTAAATTCAATACAATTTATTATATAAACAAAAACAAACACATGTGGTATAATAAACCTTCCGCATAGGAAAAAATCCTTTTCTTACAATATTGAAGAACAGCGCGGGTACCCTTAATAAGGAATACACATTACCTTATCGTGGAGTACTCCCGTATGTCCAAGATTATACTGTTACGAGTGAACGCGTACTCGTATGGCGGATGAGGTCCACTGGTCACCGCATAATCTGTGTTGCGGGTTTACGGTTACGGGTACAGTCGTCATCGTGGATGACTTGGACAAAAATGCTGCTGGAAACCCCGTCAGAGATCTGCATGATCAGGATCTCTACAATGTTTATCACCTTATCCGGATAATATACAAGATAAGTAAATTCTGCACACCAAAATACATGCATATACATGCATACGCATATACAAATTAAAAGAAAAGCAATACGGAAAACAACAAATGAAATAAGATCGCAGTACACGTCACAATGACGCGTATAAAAATTCACCCGCAACAGAGATAATAAGGGGAGATCGCCGAAGCTTATGGGTCAGACTGCAGTAAAAACTTTCGACTGAAAACGAGGGCCTCTGGCGGTCAAAGCGAGGTACCGGCCGTTTCGTGCAATATTCCAGATGTTGTTTTTTAAGCTCGTGCGATGTTGCAATAAAGGGGCGAGACGACTGTCTTCGGCGCATGCAGAGGAAAAGCTTGTCGAGACAATAGGCTGGCAGCGGGGGTGCAATAAAAGATGAGTAGCTTATACTGACCAAAAAGAAATTTTATTGCTACATGTATAAATAAATAAATAAATATATATATATATATATATATATATATATATATATATATTGTTTGGAATCACTGTAATTAAACTTGTATTATGACTTATATACTTCTCCGCTAATTTGCAGTAAGAAGATTGTAATAGATGACAAAAGGCTGTAGACATATAATCATGTTAATTACTCTTGTAATAAATATAAATAACGTCTGCATGGATATCAGGGAAACCCCAAAATTTATACATTGTTAAATTTATAATACTAAACAGCTGCGAACATGCGTAATTAGACTCAAGCATTCTAGAACGCGATTCTTGCACCAACATGCTAAGCTCCCCCCTTCCATCTCCACTCCAAATTTAGCATACCTGCATAATATTCAATAGACCAATAGGAAATGTCTTAGCCCAAATATTTACTGTAGCTCCTCCCATGCACAGAATACAGAACTATTATGTTAAGTAAAATTATGTTAGACCAGCAGATATATTATAACACTTGTCCGTTCAACATCAATATTAACAAACATTGTACGCGGTAGTCTTGTATCATTTTATATATTCATTTTTCCTACTGATTAAAGTGTTACTGTTGTTTTATAAAAACTTGTGTTTTCCTTCGTTTCGATCCATCATCAATAAATTGTACTGATCGCGATTAACGTTCACGATCAGTGTGAGCAATACGATAAATATTCCTTTCACTCAGTTCGAAAAAACTGACTCTTTTTTTGCTCGCGCAATAAACATTGGTCTTTCGAGCCGGATCATTAAACAGAGCGATACAAACTTTAGTGAAAATAATCAACGTGTATAACAGTGAATCAACATCAGGTCAATACGTGCATTTATACGTGCAATACTAAAAGTATAAGGTGCATTGTGTATTCGTCGACTAAGCAGCCACATCATTGGACGAGTCGTCTCATCAAGAAGACCAAGACATCTGTAGTGATTGTGCAGCATAAATCTACAAGAATAGCATCACTACCATTAATCATACTTGACGGACACCTGTTAATACTACAGGAAAACATATAAATTGTGACGTGATCGATTACATCAATCTGTGGTGAAGCAAACAAACGGGCCGCGTCGTGAATATCAACATTACATTGGAAGAAACTTACAGCAGCAAGGAATTTGCCGAATAACGGTGGAATTTACAAGCATAGCGTTCCGTTGCAAGGCATCATCAAAATATTCATATTTATAAGTAAGTGAATTGTCTCCTTTAACCCTATTAATAATTACCAATTCCTATCTACTTTTAATCGACTCTAATAATCAGGGCTGTATTCTAAACGCGTACGTTCAAGGTCGTTTATATTTAAATATTAGTAAAGTTTTATCAACTAATAACTTAGAAAATCAGTCACTTATAAAATATGTGAGGCACAATACAAGGCCTTGGTGCACAATCGCTCCTATGTTAAGGGAAATGTGACGCGTATTATTAATTATCTCGAAAAAATTGAAAACTATGATATTGACAGTTTAGAAATTCATAGATCAAAATTAGAAGAAGCTCATGCTACCTTCGAAAGAGTTTAAAGTCAAATAGACGAGTTATTAATAGAATAATCAGCTAAGCAGGAAGTAATTACTGCTCAGGAATTCAAAAAGGATCAGTTCGATGAAGCGTATTACAAGGCAGCGAGTATTATAAGTAAACGACTGCGGGAATTAAATAAAAATATAAGTACTAATCAAGCATGCACGGGTGTAAACAGACTTAATAATGTAACTGCAACAAATTTCATTATTCAAGAAAACCATAGTATTTTGCCGAAAATTGAGATACGTCCGTTTGACGGAAATCCATTAGACTGGATAAGTTTTCGGGACACCTTTGAGTCGGTAGTCGACTCGTGCACTACCATACCTGCGGTACAAAAATTCCACCTTTTAAAAAATTCAATTCGCAGAAATTTAATTACACTTTTGGAACCACTGTATGCTTCAGAGGAAAACTACAACGTAGACTGGAACTTGATAAAATCTCGGTGTGATAGACCGCGTCAAATAGTGTATGCCCACATAAAGTCGTTAATAGAATTACCCGAAATAACAAAAGATTCCCTCGCGAATATTAGAAGTTTACAAGAAAATGCAATGATGCACTATCAAGCTTTAAAGGCTCATAACGAACCGGTAGAAACGTGGAATTCGTTATTAGTGTATATAATAATACAGAAGCTGGATAAAAACACGCGAAGAACTTGGGAGCGTACCCTTGAAGAGAGTGATCTGCTGACCTTTTCTGATTTAATGAACTTCTTAATTAAATGCGGTTGTGGTGATGAGTCGGAAGTTACTGTCAATTTAACGAACAAACAAAGTATGTATAAGAGAAATCATCAACATAACCCAATTCCAATCAATCGTAATCAAGCGTTCGTAAGCACTAAATGAGCAGAATGTTCGTTTTGTAATGCTGATCATTATATATTTCAGTGTGAAATATTTTTAAATTTAAGTCCTCAGGATAGATTCAATGCTGTAAATATGAAAAAATTTTGCGTAAATTGCTTAAGAAAAAATCATGTAACCAGTAAATGTTTATCCGCTGCATGTAAGGCGTGTCACAAAAAACATAATACACTACTACATATCTCAAATTCACATATTCCATCGAATTTAGAAAAGAGTAACGCTGAAAACATACGTAGTAGTGAAGCACCAAAATTGTCATACGCGGTTTTGCACGACTCCGAAGTGTAACTAGGAACGGCGCGCGTGAAAATATTAGATAACTTTAATCGCGAATAGGAATGTAGAGTTTTACTAGATGGATGTTTCCAAACCCGTTTTATCACAGAAAGCTGTCAGAAAAATTGAATTTAAAAAGAAAAAAAATCGACATACCTCTTGAATAGGAATATTCAATCGGCATACCGCAGGAATAGGACAGATAACTACACACGCTAGTTATACCGTGAAAACAAAAATTGATTCTCGAATAAATAATTTCCAATCTGAGCTTGAATTCGTTGCACTACCTGTTATAACGAACATGCTACCCTCTAAGCTTATAAATAAGAGCTTAATATCTATTCCAAGTAACATCAATCTTGCAGATCCAGAATTTAATAAACCTTCTGAAATCGATGCACTTATAGGTACTTCTCTGTTTTATAAACTGCTTTGCAGTGGTCAAGTAAAATTAAGCAATAATATAAATATTATCTTACAAAAGACATTATTGGTATGGATTGTGACTGGTGAGTTGACAATACCTGTAACTTCAAGTGGGATAAGGACATGTAACTTAATCACCACGCTCGATAAACAAGTAGCACGGTTTTGGGAAATAGAAAAAATACCGATGAAAAATCATTTGTCTCGCGAATAAAAGGTGTGTGAAGATCTGTACTCTCAAACGACCAAATCGTGACATAGAGGGTAGATACGTAGTGAAATTACCTTTTAATGAAAAAAAAATGAAATAGGTAGATCATATAATTCAGAATTAAGCGTTTTTATGCGTTAGAGCGGAAGTTTTCGAAAGACAGAATTTTAAAACAAACTTATGCACAATTTATTCATGACTACTGTACCTTGGGACACATGGAAGAAATTACACATAACGATAATATAAATGAAGGATTTTATATACCGCATCACACCGTGATAAAAGAAAATAATCTTACAACAAAACTTCGAGTAGTTTTCGACGCGTCTGCAAGAAGCTCTACAAATATATCATTAAACGATTCACTTCTAAACGGCCCGACTATTCAAGATGAATTAATATTTATTATTATGCGTTTCAGATTAAAAAACATTGTAATTGCAGCCGATCTGCAGAAAATGTATAGGCAAATTAAAATCCATGAATCGGACGCAAAATATCAGATAATAATTTGGAGAAACACCGAAAACGATCCCATTCGCGTGTTTCAATTAACAACTGTGACTCAAGGTACAACTTCGGCGCCCTTTCTCGCTGCGCGTACATTAGCACAGCTTGCGGACGATGAAGGCAGTAACTATCCATTAGCCGCCGAAGCTCTAAAAAATAGTTTTTATGTAGATGACTTACTTATCGGTGTTAATACGGTTGATGAGGCTTTATTATTAAAAGATCAGCTAGTTTCATTATTAGATACCACGGGGTTTAGATTACATAAATGAGCCTTAAACAATATGCATATAATGCAGAATGTACACGAACAAGATAATTTTAAACAACTAAGCTTAGAGAGTTCTGATAAAAAGATTTTAGGTGTTCATTGGGACCCGAGCCATGACAATATAACATATACAATCAATTCATTTTCTGATAATAAAAGAGTTACAAAACGAACAGTTTTATCAAACATAGCACAATTATTTAACCCCCTCGGTATCTTAGGTCCTATAATTATTGTTAACAAACTCGTGATGCAAGAATTATGAAAAATGAAACTTAATTGGGATGAATCTTTGCCATTACATTTACAACAAAAATGGTTCGATTTCAACAAGCAATTACATATATTAAGCAAGTTGCAAATACCTAGACAAATTACACTAAGTGAAGCTCAAATATATCAGTTACACGGATTTTGCGATGCAAGTGAGCAGGCTTACAGTGCGTCCGTATACTTAAAATCTGTCGATAAATATAACAACGCTATAGTAAATTTAGTTTGTTCCAAATCACGCGTCGCTCCACTTAAGTCAATGACACTGCCTTGGTTAGAATTGTGTGCTGCGCAGTTATTATCAAATCGGATCAGTAAAGTAGTAGAAGCATTAAAACTTAATTATTCTAAAATCTGTTTGTGGTCAGCTTCGACAATCGCACTTCACTGGATAAAAACATCGCCTCATTTATTAAAAACATTTATAGCAAATAGAGTTGCGGATATCCAGTCACTAACAAATGAAGTGGAGTAGTACCATATAGCTAGTACAGAAAATCCTGCTAACTATATCTCGCGGGGTCAAGACCCAGTAGACGTTTTAAAACACAAACTCTGGTTTCATGGACCTATATGGTTAAAAAATGATGAAACATATAGGAAAAGCTTAAAACTATGTCAAATAGAGATTCCAGAAAAGCGTGTGAAAACAACGCTAACAGTAGTTAAAACTAAAATTGAACCGTGCGCTAATGATATATTTAAAAGATTCTCGTGTATAAATAAATTAAATCGGCTTGTCGCCCTGTGTTTACGCGTCATAAAAAACAAAAAATTAAAACAGAGGTTGATTGGAAATTATTCAGCTCAGGAAATACAAGATGCACATCATCGCATTATAAAAATCATATAATCAACCAATTTTGATCGAGATATAAAATCAATAAAACAAAATATGACCATTCATTCGAAGAGCAATATAAGATGTCTGGATCCATTTTTAGATGAAAATAATATTATTCGAGTAGGTGGCAGAATTACCAATTCAACTCTAACTTATTCGAGGAAAACCCCAATATTATTACCGCGTAACCATCATGTGACTAATCTTATAATCAGAAATGAACATGTAAAGAATTGGCATGCCGGTGTGTAAGCAACGCTAAATTCACTCAGAGCAAATTACTGACTGATTGATGGAACAAAAACGACTCGATATGTTATACACAAATGCGTTAAGTGCTCAAAGCTTCACACCAAAATTCCAAACTATGTAATGGGTAACCTTCCGAAGAAAGGCGTAACGCAATCGCGCCCCTTCGAAAATGTTGGAATCGACTATTGTGGACCTTTTTTTCTAAAGGAAAAGAAATTCCGCAACAAAAATAAATTTAAGTGTTAGACTTAAATTTATTTAATTTAAATAAATTTAAGTCTCTGTGTTCGTGTGCTTTGCAATCAAGGCTGTACATCTGGAATGAGTTACCGATTTAACAACAGAAACTTGTTTAGAAGCAATAAAAAGATTCGTTGCTAGACGAGGTAAGCCTAAAAATATATTTTCTGACAATGCGACGAATTTCATTGGGGCAAAACATGAGATATTAAGGATTAGATCATTCTTGTTATCCGAAAAAAAATCAAAACATTTTTTCAAAACAGCTTGCAAATGACGGTATAACTTGGCATTTTACGCCCCCTCGATCTCCGCATTTCGGAGGGTTCTGTGAAGCAGCTGTAAAATCGTTTAAAAATCATCTCTATCGTACAATACGCAACGCAGCGTTTACATACGAACAATTCAATACATGCCTGATTGAAATAGAGTCGATCTTCAATTCCTGACCTTTCAGACCTGTCTCAAATGATCCCAATGACCTTATTGCCCTTACTCCATCGCACTTACTTATAGGTGATAATTTGCAACACATTGTTGAATATGATATGATGAAAAATATATGTTGAAATAATATATGTTGAAAAATGCTCTACAAATAAATTATCCATGTGGCAACGAATCCAACAAGTTAAACAACACTTTTGGAGACGCTGGCACAAGGAATACTTAAATGAATTACGTACAACAGGCAAGTGGCATATTGGAGATTCTAAAAAGATCAAGATTGGACAACTAGTAAGCATAAAGGAAGAGAATCTACCACCTATGTATTGGAGCATAGGCCGTATCGTCGAGCTACATCCAGGTGATGACAACATTGTCCGTGTAGCCACAATAAAAACAGCAAATGGACTTTACAACCGAAGTGTTAAAAAACTTGCACTGCTTCCTATAGAGATGTAAAATGTTTACTATAGCAAAAAATAGATATAAGGCATTGAACGCGAATCGTTCAAGGCGGGCGGCATGTTTGGAATCACTGTAATTAAACTTGTATTATGAATTATATACTCCTCCGTTAATTTGCAGTAAGAAGATTGTAATAGATGACAAAAGGCTGTAGACATATAATCATGTTAATTACCCTTGTAATAAATATAAATAACGTCTTCATGGATATCAGGGAAACCCCAAAATTTATACATTGTTAAATTTATAATACTAAACAGCTGCGAACATGCGTAATTAGATTCAAGCATTCTATAACGCGATTCTTGCACCAACATGCTAAGCTCCCCCCTTCCATCTCCACTCCAAATTTAGCATACCTGCATAATATTCGGTAGACCAATCGGAAATGTCTTGTCCTAAATATTTACTGTAGCTCCTCTCATGCACAGAATACGGAAATATTATGTTAAGTAAAATTATGTTAGACCAGCAGATATATTATAACTCTCGTCCGTTCAACATCAATATTAACAAACATTGTACGCGATAGTCTTGTATCATTTTATATATTCATTTTTCATATTGATTAAAGTATTACTGTTGTTTTATAAAAACTTGTGTTTTTCTTCGTTTCGATCCATCATCAAAAAATTGTACTGATCGCTATTAACGTTCACGATCAGTGTGAGCAATACGAGAAATATTCCTTTCACTCAGTTCGAAAGAACTGACTCTTTTTTTGCTCGCGCAATAAACACATATATATATATATATATATATATATATATATATATATATATATATATATATTCTCGCAACAGCTAGCAAGCAGCTCGAAGTTTTGAAACCTACGGCAACTGTAAGGAAAACTGGCAAACATCAATGCTAAGAAAATGTCTTATAGCAAAGAGCTACCAAATTTTTCAATTAGTCGACTAACATGATTTTTGTTAAAATTTTTATATATACGTTTTTTAGAGTTCTAATTATATATATGGTAGTAAAAATTGATGATAATTTCACTTTTATAATAAATCACATTAAAACCCAGTCAAAATATTGTTTTTCTAACTTAGCTCGTAAAATATCAGGTATGTGAATAAGTCTTTCCCGTTTTTTTTCAAATTTTGAGCCTTTATTGTGAAAAAATGGTTACAAATGAATTATAGAAAGTATTGGCCATCGCTAGCTACAACTTTTTCCCATCTTTCTGGCAACATACGAATCCCGTTGCGAAAAAATTCGATCGGTTTGGCCTCTATCCAGTCATCCACCCATTTTTTGGCTTCCTCGTAGGAATGGAAGTGCTGGTCAGCCAGGCCATGCGTCATCGATCTGGAGAGATGGTAATCAGACGGAGCAACGTCTGGACTATACGGCGGGTGGGGTAGGACTTCCCATTTGAGCGTTTCTAAGTATGTTTTCACCGGCGGTGCAACATGTGGGCGAGCATTGTCATGTTGCAAAATAACTTTGTCGTGCCTGTCGGAATATTGTGGCCGTTTTTCTCGCAGTGCGCGGCTCAAACGCATCAATTGTCGTCGATAGACCTCGCCTGTGATCCTTTCATTCGGTTTCAGAAGCTCATAGTAAACCACACCTAGCTGGTCCCACCATATACAGAGCATGAGCTTGGCACCATGAATATTTGGCTTGGCCGTCGATGATGATGCATGGCCGGGTAGTCCCCATGATTTTCTTCGCTTCGGATTATCGTAACGTATCCACATTTCATCGCCAGTCACGATACGATGCAGAAAACCCTTTCTTTTATGTCGCTGAAGCAGCTGTTCGCAAGTGAAAAAACGCCGTTCGACGTCTCTCAGCTTCAGTTCGTAGGGCACCCAATTTCCTTCCTTTTGGATCATTCCCATGGCTTTCAAACGCTTGGAAATGGTTGTTCGGTCAACTCCCAATGCTTCAGCAAGTTCTTCTTGCATTTGACAAGAATCTTCATCAAGCAAAGTCGCCAATTCTCGATCTTCAAGGATTTGCGGCCGCCCGGAACGCTCCTTGTCTTCCACGTCGAAATCACCGCTTTTCAAGCGTCGAAACCATCCGCGAACACTTGAATCATCGACACAACCTTCTCCATAAGCCTCCTGAAGCAATCGATGCGTCTCGGCAGCAGATTTCTTCAAATTGAACCAATAAAGTGAAACTTCCCGCAAATGACGTCGACTCGGCTCAAATTTCGACATTTTCACGATATCAAAAATTTATGATGCGAAAAAATTTTAACTAATGTGTTAGTATGGAATTGTTGACATATGAATAAGCTTTGATTATGACATATGTAACCATTGAATACTCGCATAGTATTGGTGACGCCATCTCTTACAAAAAACGGGAAAGACTTATTCATACTCCTAATACAAAAAATCCCATTAAATGATTTAACTAAAAGTTCAACATCTCATCAAAATACATATTTTTTAATCTATATATTTTTTCTTTAAACGTTTTTTATTAACAAAAATGCACTACACCGTAACATTCTCATTGACTATTCTATATCCTCCGTTAGTTTGAATATATTTTTTTGGGAACTTTTGGTAAAGAAAAATGTGTAGCATAAGAAATATGTTTTTTGATGAAATCTATAACTTTTCTTAACAATCCTTTTTGAAACTTCGTATTTTACAAGATAATTTAGAAAAACCAGATTTTTACGGTGTTCTTATGGTTTTCACTATAAAAATGAAATTTCCTCAAATTTTCACCATTATATTTATGATAAGCACTCGAAAAAACTTAAACAATATTTCAACATACTAAAGTAAGGCGATTAATATAATATGCAGATACAATCTCATTTTTGTTAATTCAAAAAGTAACTAGATTTTTCTGTCAGTAATATAATAATGCTCAACAACACAAACACTCTGCTAATGATTCTGTAAAATAAAATTTTTGTAAAAGCCTAAAAATCAAAATCTTCGGGTACTAGGCAATTATTAATAAATAATGGAAATGAATTTAAAAAATTTATTCTACGAATCTCTTCTCTAGATCGTCACAGGCAGCTTTATTTTCTGTGATGTACTGTACAATAAGACTACAAGTTTATATACACATAATATTACTTATCTAATAACATAATTTACGTTGCGCTCACATTGAAAACAAGTCTAAATGAAAGTGAGTCAATTTCATAAAAGTATATTTATTGCAATCCAACAAACATTCATTCAAATTCTATTATTTGAAACAAAAACATAGAGCTTTAAAAGGAACGAATATTCTGCAATTTCGAAACAACCGTGCATTTGAAATGAATTGTTAGGTTTATTTGAAGAGCAAAAAATATTTGTTACGTTACAAATATTTTTAAATGATTAAAATTTCTAATAGACCATACTTGCCTTATTCTATACTTTTATATAAAATAAATTTAAAGTATGTTTTAGTTGTGCAAATAAATAAATATTTGTTGTATTCTAATAACTATTGAATTAATTTTAATGAATGCATGATATAATGTAAATAGCAATGAAATAAAATTTATTATATAATAATTTAATAAATGCTATTATATAAATAATTTACAGGAAGTATAATTTTTTATATCAAATTAGTGTTATTATTAAGATCAATGCAGTCTTATTATCAAGTTTTAAACTCAAAATTTTAAGAAAATACGTGTATATATATATATATATATATATATATATATATATATATATATTGTGACGGGGAACGCAAGCACTGCGTGCGCTTGCTTTTCCCGTTCCGTTGTTCTCTCTCTAGCCGTAGCCTGTAAATATATATTTGTATATTTGCATGTATAAATGTTGATCTGTTACAGGCCGACACACAACTACACCGGCGGAGAGGTAAGTGAGAGAGAGAGAGCGGGGAGTGGGGAGAGACGGCCACGCGTGCGAAGAATGAGAAAGAGAGAAAGCAGCGAGCTTTTGACACGCGTCTTAACCGGCCTTCGCTCCACGCACGTTTTTTTTTTGCTTTTACGGTGTCGTGTTTGGTCGTGTACGGGAACACGCCTCGTGCTCCACGTGTTTCCCCTCACCACGTACCTCTTCTTCGGGGAGTGTACCCGATCGGACGCGCGTGTTATGCCACGGTATTGTGGGTGTGTGCAGTGCACACGCGCCTAGGACGAGTCCGGGCGCACGGACTGTCGTCCGACCCCGTCTCCGCGGAATAACCGCCCCATCCCGGGGTTTCTGGACGGCGACGTCACCGCCGCTCCCGGTGAAGAAAGGTGCTGCTGCCAGACGAGAACGCGCTGCGGGATCATCGAGCTCCGACTCGCTGTAAGTGGCAGCCCCTTTTCTCTCTCTCTCTCTCTCTTCCCAAGCTCCGTGCGCGCCGTCGCCTCGGCGACCCTCGGTCTGCGTTCGACGCGCCTTAGCACGCCCGTCGTGTAAACCCGCGAGACATTAAAGCGCATTTAATTTTACCTTTTGTCTTCTTATTCCGTGCAAATCCTGCATGCGAACCTTCGCCCTTCGCGAACCGCCCCTCTCCTTTGCCGAATTCTTTCGGGGCTAAGCCCAGCCGGGCACACCTTTTGCAACGGCCGTGCCCGCCGTCCTCGTGTTCGAGGCGGATACGCGCAACCGTTACAATATATACCTATTTTCTTAAAAATTTGGCAGCGGGGTGTAGCAAGTGGCATTCATTGGTGTGGACGAAGAAATTCTTTAAGTGCGTATACCCAGGTATACCTGTTCGTAGCCTCAATCATCGCCACGCAGTGAATTTCAAATTTTAAGAAAATACATGTGTATATAAATATATACATACACACTTACACACGCAGACAAGAAAATCTATACGCATTTCAAGAATTTCGACACCAGTTAATCCCTTTTATTGCATCTATTGTTTCGGCGTCCCTCCTACTGAACGCCGTCTCTCCCTCGATTGCACCAGCTCGAAAACCAACATCTGGAATATCGGACGAACGGAGTACCGACGTTCACCGCCGCAGCGCTGAGTGTCAAAATTTTATTGCAATGTCTAACATGGGCATCGGCGATCTCGCCTTATTATCTCTGCCCGCAACGTGATTCCATGTGCCCTTGTCAGCAGTCGAGCTTCAAGTGTCGAGGCCAGAGTTCATTACAGCTTTTCTCTTTTTCATGTAGGTCTTATTATGCGCCAGATGGTTCAAGCAGAGCGAGGGAGGTTTCTTTTTCGAAAGTTCCTGGTGGGTACCATACCCTCAATTTTCCAATCTTCCCAACAGTCTTGGCAATAAAAACACAGAACCCAAAGTAGGTACACGTACAAATTACGTGTATCTACAGAATTTCTCTTGGCAGCACTATGAGCGCGTGGGGAGCAGAAAAGTTCTATAATATTTACCTGACGATAGACCACAAAGGTACCAAATTGTCGGTCCACGGCCCTTATTTAGTTGGTATAGTAGAATCTAAGGATCTTAAAATCTGCTCGACCACGCTGCTTAATATACATATCCTACTCTTGCTCGAATAACGAACTAATTCTATCTACTGAATTCTGGGAATTTCTAACGGAACACAAAATGTAACTAGACGAAGGCTATTTAGAAATAAATAATAAGATATTTAAAACTAAACACGACAAAATATTACAACAGAATCGATTTTAAAAATAAAAATAATCAAATATATACAATTATAATTAAAAATTGTGCTTAAGTCGACTGTTTTGAATTAAATCTATAAATATTTTTATAGGTCCTACAGTTTCTATAATATAATATATTAGCTAAAATAACGACGGTCAGACTGTCCTTGCTCATTTTCACTCATGTAAAATCTGAAAAAAAACTTATTACTACAATAAATTATATTAAAAATTAAAAATAAAAATAAAATAAAATTAATAATATAATAAAAATACAAATACAATAATAAGTAAAATAAAAATAAAATAAAAATAATAAAAACAATATTCTATTTTAGAAAAGGAGAACCTGACTGCCCCCACCACCTTAAATTTAGAATCACCTTTGGTCTCTGACGTTTCGAACCGCTACGGTTCATCCTCAAGAAATAAACTAAATTGAAAAACCCAGCATGCTACTTTATACACCCCATCCCCATTCTAAATTTATTAGAATTGAGGTATTAAAAATAAATATAAAAGAGAACCTCTTGAAAATATTCATATTTTGAAGAATCCCAATAATATAAATTTAATGTTAGAATCAAGTAAATTGGACAACACTTTTTATTTCGCATTTAAGTTAAGAAAGGGGGTTGTAATGTTAATTATATAAAACTTAAAGAGAATACGCGGAATAAATAATATGAATAGAATAATATTTATATATATAAATAATATAAATAAAAGAGTAAATAATATGTGAGAGGTAAATAAATCAATAATAATAATTTTTAAGAGTTGATACAAGTAAGTTTATTAATACTACTCTACGGCATAAAAAAAACTCCACTCAGTAAATGGAGGAAAAAGCCACAAGAACAAATAAGTAAATATAAAAATACAAGAATATAATAAGCACTTACAATGATACTTAAAATTAGAAGAATGATCATTCTTAATAGTTATTAATTACACACACTAAACTTACGCACGCTGATTGCAATCAAAATTGGCCGGCACACTCAATGAATCGGCGGGCAAGACTTATGCGCTGTAACCCACGCCGATAGAAATTCCAATTGAAGGGCGAGACTTATACGCTACAACCCGTTATTTCAATTGAAAAGCACAGAAAATATTACACTTGTAAGGTAGATATTTTAGAACAGGCGAGATTATGCTGTGCAACCCTTTATAGTTCCAAACAGAAAGTATTACTTTAATAATGCAGATATTTTGGAACGGGCTAGATTATGCTCTGCAACCCATTACAGTTCCGAACAGAATGACCCGCGAGAATATAGCGCGCTCTTTTCGGCGCTACAAATAATTTGAAACCATACATATGCTTAGCGCATGCAGCGCGAACATTCCGCCCGCCTTCGTCTATTAGACGAATTCACGAATAGTCTTATTTTAATTAATACTAAATTACATAACATACACCATACTAACCACTTAAATCGCATTATTTCTTATTTTCTTCTGTATATAAAGGGCTTGATCTTACAATGTGACATCGTAGGACCGTTGTGGCAGTTTTCACCGTCACTACTCGTACGATGACGTCTGAGCCAGGGTGGATTTCAACAATACGGCCTAGAGGCCATTTAGAAGGAGGACACCGATCATCCTTTAATATTACTAATTGTCCAATAGCAAAGTTTTCCTTTATATCTCTCCATTTACTTCGATCTTGTAAGAGACTTAGATACTCAAGTGACCAACGTTTCCGGAATTGATGTCTATGTCTCTGGACTAATTGATAACGAGAAAGGCGGTTTTCTGGAATCTCAATAACAACTTCTTTATCGGAAATCAAAGACAGATTTTTGCCGATCAGAAAATGAGCATGTGTTAAAACTTCTAAATATTCGATATCCGCACTTAATGGACAAATCGGTCTCGAATTTAAGCATGATTCTATTTCTGCAAGAAGTGTAGTAAGCTCCTCGAAGGTAAGAGTGTGTTGTCCTATCATTCTTTTGAGGTGATGCTTAACGGACTTCACCCCAGCCTCCCATAGTCCGCCATAATGTAGCGCATTAGGAGGAATAAAAATCCAGTTGATTCCATTATTAGATAGAGTAGCAGCTGTTTCGTTATAAAATAGTGAAGCTGATGCGAACATGGAGCGTAGTTCCTTATCAGCCCCATGAAAAGTCGTTGCATTATTGCTATATAGTGTACTGCATATGCCTCTACGACTTACGAAGCGTTTATATGCTGCTAAAAACGATGCAGTCGTCAAATCGCTTACTAGCTCGAGATGGAGAGCACGAGTTGAAAAAC
This sequence comes from Sycobia sp. Sy_11, assembly GCA_018907035.1. Taxonomy (NCBI): domain Eukaryota; kingdom Metazoa; phylum Arthropoda; class Insecta; order Hymenoptera; family Epichrysomallidae; genus Sycobia; species Sycobia sp. Sy_11. The sequence continues at coordinate 240,446 of JACCIC010000245.1, forward strand.
ACACAAATAGGGCTATATAGCCCTTATAAGGTCGATGGCCTCTGCCCTTCGTTGTTCTAACTTGAATAGGCCCGGAATAGTCTAAACCAGAGATTGAAAATGGTCTAGAAGGAGTCACATGCACAGCGGTCAAGTCGCCCATGAGTTGATGAGCGAGACGAGGCTTGACTCGCTGACAAATAGTATAATTTCGAATTGTCGTTTTTATAAGCTTATTTCTACCGATAATCCAAACATTTTTTAAAAGTATGCTTGCAGTCAGTGTAGGTCCACCATGTAACGAAGTTTTATGTGCGTATCTTACATAAAGCCGACTGAGTGAAGATCGAGAAGGTCATATCGGTGGGTGTTTATGATCATCAGATATATTTGCATGCCTGAGACGACCACCGATGCGCAAGATATCGTTTTCTTTATCATAAAATGGATAGATTTTGCACAAAGCATGTCGGTTTGGTAAAGACTTTCCTGCTTTAAGAATATTTATCTCGGTAAAAAACGCATGCCTTTGCGCTAAGCGGATTAAAATCAAACGAGCTCTAACAATCTCAGAGGTAGTAAGAAACGGGAGAAATTTAATATTATTTTCTCTTTCTTGTCTTAATCTTAATAATGGCCGGAAGCAGTAAGCGATAATATGAATTAATCTACTTAAATTAGAAAATCGGCTAAAAATTTCAGGCTCTTGCAATTCTAAATGAGCATGCAAAGCTCGAGAACTATTGAATGCTGACGGCCAATGATCGCTAGATTTTGAAAGCCACCATTGGCCATGCCACCATAGCTCATTATTTATTAAGTCAATTGGTTTGCAACCCCGCGAAGCCAAATCTGCCGGATTATCTGACGATGGAACATGTCTCCATACTGCTGAAGGTAACTGTTTGTAAATAGGAAATTCGATTGGCAACAAAAACCTTCCAGTAGCATGGATGCCGCCGTAGCCACATGAGTACTATTTAACTGTCAGTCCAGACGTTAATGGACAAGTCTTTTAAAAAATTTAAGGTTCTCAACCGACATATAAGCTTCACTAATAGCACCGTACCACACCATTCTAAATTAGATATGCTCACTGTTTTTACAGGAGCTACCTTTGTTGTAGCAAATAAGAGAGTAACCTGAAAGTCTTCTTTTCCTTTATTTATTCGTAAATATATCGCTGCGCCATAAGCACGCGAAGACGCATCGGAGAAACCATGCAATTCATAAGAAACAGCTTCTGCTGTTCCCAACCAACGATTAATTTTTAATTCGTAAAGATTTGATAGTGATTTACAAAATTCGCACCATCTAGCAGTTATTTCGGTAGGTAAAGAGTGTCCCACTCACATTTGAGGACCCACAAATCTTGAATAATAATTTTTGCTCTTAACGTTATCGGTGATAGCCATCCTAACGAATCAAAGAGCCACGCTATTGTTGACAGAATTATTCTTTTAGTGGGCGCGGTAGTCACCAGTTCGTTGATTTTTAAGTCAAATTTAAAAATATCATGCACAGGGTCCCATTGGACTCCAAGTGCTTTAACTATTTCATTATTGGCCTTTATCTGTTTCGGAATTTGAATTTCTGTATTTCCAGGTAAGAGTTTGTTATTATTTGCAGCCCATTTATTCAGCGTAATGCCCGCGGATTTTAATATTTCAACAAGTTCATTACGCTTACTAATTGCAACAAAAAGATCATTATCTCCGGCGAACGTGTCATTTAGGTATGTATTATTTTCTATACAGTCCGCACCCAAAGGAAACCGAGAACGCTCATCTTGCGCTAGCTGCAACAACGTTCGTATAGCTAAGAAAGGGACACAAGTCGTCCCGCATGTTACCGTGTTCAAGCGATACTCAATAGGCATGCTTTGCGCGTTTGCTGACCACAAAATTCTTTGAGAATCTTGATCGCGTTCATCAACAAGAATTTGTCTAAACATTTTCACAATGTCCGTTGTAAAAACAAATTTATATTGTCGCCAATTCAATAAAATTAGAGACAAGTCTGGTTGAAGCGCGGGTACGGAACTTAAATATTTATTCAAACAATCTTTATCCGAGATTTCACGAGAAGCGTCGAAAACAACCCGGAGTTTTCTCTTTACATTAGATGAGGTAATCTCTTTACATGATACTACCGCATGATGCGACAAGTACCATGATCGCGCATTTTTAATTTCACCCTCCGGAATACGTGACATATACCCTAATTGTTCATAGCTAGTCATAAACTCGCTATATGCCACTGACAATTCTTTATCACGAGCTAAACGAAAATGAATCTGCCTCAACGAACGCAATGCCATGACTGATTTAATTTATTTTTACATTTCGGCATTTCTTTTAAAAGCCAAAAACGTTGTAACGAATCTTGCAAAGAAATGTCAGTAGAACAATGAAGAACAACATTAGATTTTGGTAACAAGCAATCCGCCTGCCGTGCGACGCTAGCGTCTAAAGAACCGGATAAAATCCACCCGAGGACTGTATTTTGAGCCGTTAAATTACATGCGGGAAAATGTTTTAAACCATTTCTAAGTAGCTGGCCGTACACATCTGCTCCTAAAATAATATCAATCCTCTGTGCCTTATAAAAATTTGGATCGGCTAGATGTAAGTTATTAAATCTATTTAACGTTGAATGATTAAATAGAAGTACCGGTGTATTTGTCGTTAATTGGTTCAAAACTAACTCCTTAACATCTAAAAAGAACTTAGAATCTATGGTCGATTTGATTACCATACTTGTAGACGAACGAGCAGTACAATACAAAAAAAAAACGTTAAATTTGAATCTATACAAAGCGACGCAGGCTTCCATATACGAGATCGTAAAAATCGCTTCCTTTGTTCAAACGCGTGATGTTACTTGAAACTACGCGGGAAGCTTATCTGTAAACACTTGAGAAACTTCGCTCTGTGAACCAACAAAGAACTGGTCCAATCTAATTTCTCTCGATAGAACTATTATGTATAAAATAATTACAAAATATTAATTATATACATCAATTACAAATAATTAATAATAAGTATAAATAACTAATTTAACACAAAAAAACTTACGAATCGTATAATTAGCAAATCGATATAAAGGCGGTAAATTAATATTATAACTTAATATTAAAATCAATCAATGTTATAGATTAATATTTTTAAGATACTAGATATAAAATTACAGCTATAAATATGAATATGACAAGTAAATTATTATTATTAAAAAGGAACGATATATTTACCTCCTCACCCGGGGCACCAAAATGTAATGTTAATTATATAAAACTTAAAGAGAATACGCGGAATAAATAATATGAATAGAATAATATTTATATATATAAATAATATAAATAAAAGTGTAAATAATATATGAGAGGTAAATAAATCAATAATAATAATTTTTAAGAGTTGATACAAGTAAGTTTATTAATACTACTCTACGGCATAAAAAAACTCCACTCAGTAAATGGAGGAAAAAGCCACAAGAACAAATAAGTAAATATAAAAATACAAGAATATAATAAGCACTTACAATGATACTTAAAATTAGAAGAATGATCATTCTTAATAGTTATTAATTACACACACCAAACTTACGCACGCTGATTGCAATCAAAATTGGCCGGCACACTCAATGAATCGGCGGGCAAGACTTATGCGCTGTAACCCACGCCGATAGAAATTCCAATTGAAGGGCGAGACTTATACGCTACAACCCGTTATTTCAATTGAAAAGCACAGAAAATATTACACTTGTAAGGTAGATATTTTAGAACAGGCGAGATTATGCTGTGCAACCCTTTATAGTTCCAAACAGAAAGTATTACTTTAATAATGCAGATATTTTGGAACGGGCTAGATTATGCTCTGCAACCCATTACAGTTCCAAACAGAATGACCCGCGAGAGCGCTATACTCCCTAACCATAGCATCGGAAGAGAGAATAGCGCGCTCTTTTCGGCGCTACAAGTAATTTGAAACCATACATATGCTTAGCGCATGCGGCGCGAACACGGGGGTCCTATAAATGTTATACTAATAAATTTAGAGTGGGGGTGGGGTATATTTTTTATTTTTTAATTTAGTAAATGTTTTTATTCCAGAAAAATTATGTACGTATATATGGATACAAAAACATAACAAAAACCATATTAAATATACTGATTTTTAAAATGATGTAACACCACGCAGGTTATAATAATATTATGTAGAATAAATACATACGCGATTACTTATTTATAATTTTTGCTGGTACATATTACAAACTGGTATTACATGAGATGTGTTGCTAGGAAACATTGATGAAATCAACAAAAACTAGCTTTACTCTATTAAATCATGAAAGAAATATAAAAGAGAAGAAAATGAGAAAAAAATGATTGTATTTTAGGATAGTAGAACAGTGCTTAATTTAATAATTCTTGTCCAAATTAATTATATTTAAAGTTACACAGAGTTTTAACGTCTTTTGTTGTAATTTCCGTTATGAATCTTGACGCAATATTATACTCATATTGATACATTTTTTTGTTGCTATTTCTGCGCGGTTGATGATACAGTATTGGTATGCCGTTACTATTTACAATATCATTATTTTCATCAAGGTATTGAAATTCGTTAACTGTTGCATAGCCTCTTTTTATTAGCTCGAGCCATTTGGATTTATTCGGTTCGTGTAGTTCTGTAATTAAGTGGTTGTTAATGTTACTCATTGATTTAATGTAGTTTATGATAAGCTCACTTATAAAAATATCGATTCTGATTATTTCAGCTTTTCTATATAATGTAATATTGGAGATTCGTTTTTTGTTTTCATCTGTGAAATTGCTATATAGCCTCAAGCAACATCTAAGTATTTTACGTTCGAAAATTCTTATTTTTTTCATTAAGTTCGGATTAATATTAAACCAAATGGGATAAGCGTGTGTCAGTATAGGTCTTAATAAGCTCAAAGACGTTATAAATTTGGTTGTTTGATTCAGTCGTGAGTAATAAATATTATGCAATTTGATGAAAATATCGTTCGCTTTAATTAGCTGCATGTTAACATGGAAATTGAATCTCAGTAGATCGTTAAGATATACACCTAAATATCTTACCGATCTATTATGCCTGATACTTTCGCTATTATCTTTATTATTAAAATACCTCCAGTTCTTTTTGACATTTTTTGATGTCCTGTTGTTTATTGGGTTGCGAAACAGGGTTGTTGGCACTTACTGGGATTAATTTATAGGTTCCAATTGCTGTAGTGGTAGTGGCGCTTTATTTTATAGTATAGAGATTGTAGGGATGTAGCTTTGTTTCTGCTGTAATCACATTTTTAGAGGCTACGTAAACAATAAGGTCATCTGCGAATGCTATTATGTAAGATTTTTTATTTTCGGTGGGATTGATCAATTTTAGTACCTCGCTATTATAAATATTAAATAGAATTGGAGAATTTACAGTTCCTTGTTGTAGATCCCGTGTCATAGTGAACGTTTCTTTTGCATCTATGAAATTAAAATTTATATGGAATTTTTTATCAGTGATCATATTGAATATTATTTTAATTACATGTATAGGAAACTTGTAATTATTGAGCGAACTTGTAGCGAGCTCGAAACGTTGGACAAGTCAAATTAGGTAAGGGTGTTGGGGACAGTCAGACTGCACTTTACTAACAAAGAATTTTTTCAGCTAATATTTTATTTTCAGATTAGTCTACGGGGGTGAATGTAAACAAGAACAGTATGACAGTTATTCTAATTTTAATTTAATTTTTAATTTAATTTTTATTTTTAATTTTTATTTTATTTTTATTTTTATTTTTTATTTTTAAATTGAATTGATTGGACTGTAAGACCAATAAAAAAATATTTATTAATTTGTAATTATTGAGCTTAAAAATTAGTGCGTCTAACCATAAACTGTCAAATACTTTTTTTATGTCAATTATGCATGCGCCTATAACCTCATTGTTTACCATATGCTTGTTTATGTTTGTTAACAATAAGTTAATTGCATGTGTGGTTGAGTGTTTATTTTTAAAACCGAATTGGTTTGCAGGAATTATATTCTTAGTTTTGCAGAGGTTGATAATGTTTCTTTTAAGAATTTTTTCAAATATTTTACTTACAACTGACAACAAACAGATGGGTCTTAAGTTGTCTAGAGGGTTTGCTTGCGATTGTTTCTTTTTTAGTATAATAGTGTGTACTATTTACATTGTTTTTGAAAATGGCTATTGTTGATTAAATTATTGAAGAAAATACAGCACATTTTTATTATTTTAGGTGGAATATTTTTAAGACCAATGTTGGGTATTTTATCAACTCCAAAGGAAGTTTTATTTTTTATATGTTTGATATGCCATGATATTTCTTTAAGATTAGTAAAGGCACTAGTTATATTATCTGTTGGGCTCCAAGCAGGGTTGCTCTTGGTGAAGTGTGTTAGTGGAGGTAGTTCGTTAAATAATGATTTTAATTCATACATTTTTTCACTAACTGTGTCATGCAGTGCTAAGTTCATAGTATTGTTTAGTGTATTTATTTAATGAAAATATATACCTATAGTTTTTTAAATAATATCTGGATTATTTATTAGGAAACTTTGCCATCTAGTATTTTTAATTCATCTGGATCATCTGTATTGTTTAAAGAAGAATTATAATTTTTTAATGACAACCATTTGCTGTTACTGACTATAAGGCTGTCAATACTGTTATTTTTATTTTTTCGAAATAATCTATTTAGATTTGGAAAGAAGCTAGCCAATTCTTTATAATTAATTTGATTTACTGCTTTTAACCATTGCATTCTGTTTTGAATTTTGTATTAATTTTTTATGGCTGTTAGTGTAGCGTTTAAGCGGCTTATTTCATTTTTATCATTAATATTATTTTTACTTTTCAGGTTGTGAATGATAGTTAATAGTTTACTTTTAATCTTGCGAAGTTGAGCAATTTTTTTGTTAACTAGTTTATTAGTTTGGTTAACAACTTTGAGTTTTGGGGCTGTGACTTCAATTATCTGAAAAATCTTATTTTATAAATATTCAATGTGCGATTTTATTTCTGCATTGCTTAAATTTGTGCTTTGTGACTGTTTGCATAATTTTATTGATTCATTTAGGATTAACGTTACCTGAATTGCATTATGGTCACAATCATACGTTACAGTTTTTAGGTAGTTTTGTATCATCATTAGGTTAGAATTTATGAGTGCTAAATGAAGAAATGACTGATCTGACAAATGTTGGCAAGTCTGCTATTAATGTTTTAATTCCATATTTTGCATGATTATTACTAAGCCACTGAACCAAATCAATTCCCTGACTGTTACATACTTTATTGCCTAATTTATTATGTCTAACATTAAAATCTCCTATAATAACAAAATTATTTTTTATATTATTTAGTTTTAATTTATTGTAGAATTGATTCAGATCTTTGCTCAATCTAAATCTATTATTATATGTTGCATATATGCTTACAATGTAAAAATTAGTGTCATGCTTGAGATTGATTACAATGATTGTTGCTTCTAAATTATTAAAAGAAGACTGCCTGAAGTTGTTATTGTGTGGAATTTGCTTTTTTATTAGAATAGCCGTGTCTCCACCTGCGTCAAATAATCTATCATTTCTAAATGTGTTATAATCCTTATGAAATAAATTATGGAATTTATTTAGTTTCGTTTCACTGAGGGCTACAATAACTGGGTTATATTCTTTTAAGAATAGATTGAGTGAGCGAGTATCTTCTTCGATGATTTATTAATGAATTTACATTTATTGTTGTGATTTTTAGTGTCAATGAATTTTTCTATATTGTCCTCTGAATGAAAAATACCTGCCATTGTAAATCAATATCTAGGTGTGTTGCAATTAACTCTATTTTGTTTGAATTCGAGTTAATTTTTTCCATGATATTTTGCTTAAATATATTTAAAAGTGATGTTAATTCTACGCTTAATTTTGTTGTAACTTTTTGGATTATGTCCTCAATCATGTCTAGTTTTGGTTATTGTACTGTCTGTAGAATAACCAAACGGGATTCCTGCTTTTCCTGCTTTATTTGTTGTCATCTTTAGGATAATGTTATACTTGGCAGGAGGTGGTAGTGATTTATTTAATATTGGAATATTAGTTGACTCTCTCTTTGCTTTAGCATGTTCTTTTGAATTTTTTAATATATTTCATTCCAGGTATACTAGACAACCTTTAAAATTGGCTGAATGACTCTTCGCTCCATAGTTTATACAGTGGATGTCATTAGTATTTGATTTTTCAGTTATTGTGCAGTCTCCTGGCTGGTGTACTGATAGACATTTACAGCATCTGTAATGCATATAACAATTAGATGCCACAATCCAAATCTTTGGCATTTTTTGTATTTCGTTATAGGATTTCTTCTTAGTGGTTCCCATTTAATTATCTACATTAAAATGACTCTTATATTTAACAGAGCTATTTTTTTTTTTTTTTTTTATGTTATTTAACGTCGCTCTATTTATGCTTCCAAATATTGGTGCTAATCAGCGACGGAGGTCTACGATGTGTTTGTAAACAAAGCACATGTAAATTATTACAGCGGTGCTTGTGTCAATCGGCCGAGACCGGGATTTGAACTCGGATCACCAAGTTACTTGTCCTTCGCTCTAGCGATCGAGCCATCATAGACCTCAAAAAAACAGAGCTATTGTTTTTTTTTACTTTACTTTGCGACGCCTTACTAGTGTCGTTTTCTAATTGATTTTTGATATCATTAGGATTTTGTACCACTGATATATTGTTGTTGATGTTATTAACAATTTTTTTTTGTCGGGTTTTTTATTCTTGTGAACTCGTTACTTTTGTTTAGAATCTTATTACAGGATGCCATGTTGGTGCCTTTATCTTCTGATGTAATTTTTCTTTTTGAGGGCTTATTCATTGGCCCGCTCTTGGTGGCAAAAAACAATGTTTCCTTGCATTGTGTTACATTATTATTTAAATTGTAGTACCAAGATGTTAACTGTCCCAAGGTTGAGACAAGATTATGGGGATGGAGTATATAAAGTAGCATGCTAGGTTTTTTAATTTATTTTAGTTCCTGAGGATGAACCGTAGTGGTTCGAAACGTCGGAGACCAAAGGTGATTCTAAATTTAAGGTGGTGGGGGCAGTCAGGTTGCCCTTTATTTTATTTTATTTATTATTTTATGTTTATTTTATTATTTTTTTTCTTTTAGTTTTATTTTTAATTTTTAATATAATTCATTGTAGTAATAAGTTTTATTTCAGATTCTACGGGGGTGAATAATGACAGTCGGACTGTCATTATTTTAGCTAATATATTATATTATAAAGACTGTAAGACCGATAAAAATATTTATTAATTTAATTCAAATATATACAGATAAAAAAAAAACAGAAAAGTCTCCTGAAAAAAGCAAAACTATAAAAAATGAACAAAACAACTTATAAAAATCACATACAACAAAAAGAACTTACAAGAGTAAATGAAATAGACTGTTGTCCAGAGAAAGAAGTTCAGCTCTAAACTAAACTCCAACTAACAGCAACTTAGATTTATATCAATAGTAGATTGCACATTTAGACAGGAAAAATATTGAAATTTGACTTTTTTGTATTTTAATTTTTCACCTTATTGTGAAAAGCAATTGGAGAAGAATTTTGATTTTTTCCACTTTATTCATTACAATTAGATGATTTTTAATTCTGAGCTATTAGAAAAAAATTTGTATTCAGAAGAATTTTCAGGAGAAGCAGTGATTTTCTATCACTGTAGAAACCTGATTGAGTAGCAAGAAAAATATTTATTAGAGTAATAGCAAATCATGAATCCCGTTAGCATTACAGCTTGACAAACACTGATCTAATTGCCAATTCGTAATATATTCGTAATGTCGGCCATATTGGATCCACCATTTTGAATTTGTAAAATCTGACTCCGTATTTTTAATTAGTGACCCTAATATAAATAATTTTTTGTATATGTTGATGATCTAGTTTCGTCGGTAACGAATTAGATTCATAAAAATACCATTTCTTTTGTATATATTTATTTATGACAATAATTGTAGTTTTAATAATAAACTTAATTTTAAAGGACGAATAGGGAGAAGGTGAAAAACTGTAGAACAGAATATTTAATCAATATATAACAAAATGGAAAAGTGTATTCAAATAGTAAAAGGACGTAAAATACATTGACGAACAAACTAATACGAACAACCAATAGTACGCACATGCCACACTCTTCGTTCCGTCACTATCGTCTCACTGCTGTTGCCGTTTCTTCTCAATACTTTTCACCTCGCCCCCCCCCCACTTTTCACAAATCTTTTCTGCAGATGTGCATGAGTCATTACTAGATTTTTGCGTCTATAATATTATATTATTGTATTTTCGTTGAAGAGACGGAAAGTCCCAAACTTTTCTAACACAATGAATTGTAAAGACGAACTGCAATAAACTGTAAAGACCGCGCACATCTGGAGAGTGGGCCGCTATTCGAAAAGATCGGCGAGGATTTGTTCTTATATATACTTTAATAAATTATATTCTAGACATACTATAAATAAGTTTAACTCAGAATACATTCGGCTTGTTTACATTATTTAGACATACCACTGAAAAATACAACAATAATAATTATTCGTAAATTCCTAAAAATCTTCGAGCATGTTGAAGTTTAAAAAATTTAGTACCAGAAAATACAAAAACTTCCACATTTACTAGCGTTTCCAAAGAGTAAATGAAGAAAAAAGGAAATAAAATATGTTGCCACTATAGTGGCGTCTGCGAATGAATGAGTTAACACATTCCCTACTAGACACTGGAGAATTGATTTTTACGAAGACAAAAAAAATCGTAAAAAATTGTACCACACGATTATTATAAATAGCTGAATTGCAAGAAGTAAGAATGATTTAGTGCAAAATTATAATTATTAAAACAATCTTTCACTGCGGAATGTTTTCCCATTTAACCGCAATACAAATGGAATACAAGAATATATGTCCGATGTCAGTTAAGAGAAATGTGAGATCGAAAACATAACAAGAATATTTAAATATGACAATTCACATACAATTATTAATCTAAAAGTAAACTCTACAAAACTAATAGAAATCGATCTAGCAGAGAAAATAGAGAAATCGTTATATATAGGAACCGTATACGCAGATGACTACCACACATGGAACAACGTAAACGTACAAGGACTAATCGGGATAACATTACTCAAACAAAATGCACAAGTCAGTTTACTAGCAGACAAGATGAAGCTCCCATATGGAACAACATGCTAATTTTTAGAGCAATAATGCATCGACATAGATGCATATCACACTTTTTGAAAAATATCACAAAACAACGATTGCTGCTAAATAAATATAATGTCTTGTACAACGCCAAGCAGATAAAATATGTCCAAAGAAAGACACAGTCTTTACCATCGAACGAGAACAGACGATATGTCCATTGGGTAAATTCGCGTTCACAAACAAATTAAGTAACTATAAAAACGATTTGGGTCAAATAAAGCAGCATATAAATGAAGACTGTAATAAAATAATTCGGGTAGTTTCGATCAAATTTATAATGTTGATTCCGTCCCACGATCGATGACTCTGGTGTACTCAATAAAAAAGTTATTTTAAATCATTAATTTGTCTCAATTTATCCCCATCGTTCCTACACACGAATTGGTCAGAGCAGTGATAAAAGAGAAAATAAATAAGTAAAAAATTTATATTCATATTGAAATTAATTATATTCATATTCTTAAAAACAAAATAAACAATTCACCCGAACATCCGTGGAGTTAAGATCCCGCTACAATCAGCGTTGAAATTCCAACACAAGTGTGTAAGAATCTGGACGTCAGAATGCTCTTTGTCCTTGCTATCAATACTACTACTTTTGTAAAATTCAAATAACTCTGACATCTTCTAACTGGCGAAATAATCGCACACTTCTGAGAGCATATGATTAGCTTTATATACTTTTTTACAATATAGTACCAATTCTCGCATCTGCTGTTTCCTTATGGCACCTAATTATATATTTTCAACGTAAGAAAAAATTTGTATAAATTTATTTACAATTTGATATTAAAATTAGCAAAAAATTGATGCTTCAACTATAATTAGCCCACATTGTGTAAAAAATGACTAGATATGAAGTTAGTAACAAGTACACAATTTGTAAGTTGCGGATACAATATAATATGTTTTATTATTCAATTACATCTACATATTGATATATTTTGATTCCTACTTAATGCCATCTCTAAAGACTGGTTCGTTCAGCTCCTCAAAATAAATATTTACAGCTTCGATTAATTCTTCATTTTCCGCAAATCTCTTATCACTAAGCCATTTTTTGAGGTTAGGAAACAGATAATAGTCACTCGGGGCTAGGTTTGGAGAATACAGAGGGTGTGGCATCAATTCAAACTTCAGATCCTTGAGTTTAGCCATCGCAACGATTGACGTGATTGATGTTTGGTTTCAGGAGTGTAGTGGTGGACTCAAGTTTCGTCAACGGTTACGAATCGACGCAAAAATTTGCTTGGATTACGCTTATGCAACGCCACATTTGCGGTAGAAATGTTCTTTCGAATCAATTTTTGGTCAACTGTTAGCAAACGCGGCACCCATCTTGCACAGAGCTTTTCCATATACAAATTTTGGTGCAAAATATTTTGTACACGTTCATATGATATCTTACAGGTCTCAGCTATCTCACCCACTTTTAATCTGCGGTCTTTCAGCACTATTTGTTGGATTTTGGGGCGTCCTGAGCGAGGCTCATCAGAGGTGCTCACACGACCCTTTTTAAACTCGGAAACCCACTGCTTAACGGTTGAGTATCATGGGGAGGATGTCCCCAGTGTTGAGTCCATCTCTTCTTTAATTTCCATCGACGTTAAACCCTTCAAATAAAAGTATTTGATGACAGCACGATTTTCCAGCTTTTCCATTTTTACGAAAAACACAGAGGCGCCTTGTTCAGCGTACTCTCAAACCTCAACTAACATGGCGATCGGACTGAAATAATAGCTACAAGTTATCTAAGGATGGTATTATAGAACGCCAACTCAAAGTAGGCCTAGTGGCGCCATCTCTTAGTCAGGGCGGAAACTTATCAATCCACCCTCGTACAGCGATGGTCTTTCAGGCTAGGATCAAACGACCTTTTGACTTAACGGTCTTGGGGCACCCGGGAGTTACCGATTTTGGGAGTGGAAAATTGGCGTTTACTTGCTAATTACCACAAATACGTTATAAGTGGTTCAGCGAGCACCGACAGTTAAATTGTTCAAATGTTCTGCTTTAAGGCAGTATTCTACTTTGGACCTTCGAAAAAAAGCTATTTTTGTGAAATTTTTCTGAGAATGCTATTGAAGATATGGATGTAGGATTTAAAATGCTTAATCAATACACTCTTGAAGTACATAAAAAAAAATTTTTTAATTATTTTATACATTTTTTATACATGTAAAGTATGGTCAAAGCCAACACCTTAAAAAGTACGTAACGTTGTCGTGGTCGTAAAATCTTGCCGACGGATGGTCTGAAACAAAAAAATCAAATAATTCTATGTTTAGTATGATTCCAGAAACCGATCTAACTAGAATATTTTATGTACATGCAAAATCAACAAACTAGTGGCTACATACGAAAAAAAATTGCATTTTTTCCGTCTTTCTTTGTAATAAAAATATAGTTAGAATTAAAATTTTTAAGTTGATTGTAGTGAGGACGATTGATACAAATATATAGAATATATGTTCAAAATTTCATACGGATCAGTTCAGTAGTTTTTTAGTTTTCACGACCACCGCATATTGGCGATCTGCATGGCCGTTTGGCCGATTTTCATGCCCATAATTTCCATTCTTTTCAAAAGTGGGTTGAATCCTTCATTAAAAATGCAGGCAGCAGTGAGGCATGCAATTTTAACGATTTTTTTCCATTACAGACATGGTTCGGTGCCATAGCCCAACCTGTTGAGTTGAAACACTCATTGTTATTTTGAGTGTTTCTGCCGAAACATCTCTCCAGTAATTCCGTTTTTGTTAGATTTTCGTAGATCGGTTTCAGCACCTCTTGTACGTCATTAGCAAGAGCAGGACGATGTTTATAATTGTTTAAAGCGTTGATTGCTTCGGCCTTCTTATACTTACATCAGCTGTCTGAAGAGTACGTATGCTATGATTTGGAGTATGTTGAGATTTTGTGGTAATAGCCGGCCCAGATCTCGTTTCGCATGCCTTCTACTGAATTTGAATTCTTTTCAATTGCAAGACTGTAGTTTTTAGATAACTCCTTCATTAATCTGATACTTAGATCAGCAGTCTTCACGTTTTTAATCATGACTTTTGGTTTCTTCACAACTTTCTTCGAAATACAGAAGCAAAATTTTAAAGGGAAGGTAATATTGAGAAGCAAAGGTATATATTTTGATGAGAATATATATAGGTGTAATGATTTACAATAGGGGAACAGCTGCTGCAGCGAACAAGGCCAGGTAGATGGCCTATCCGGCGCGCGCGCTGGGCGGGTCGGAATAGCGCGCTCAGGTAAATGCGTTCGATAGGTGTAAAAGTATAGTTAGACTACCTGAATCTTTCTAAAATTTTGAGCTAATATTCTTGAATATATTTGTTTTCGAAAAATGTAAAAAAAAACATTTTTTTTCAAAGTTGTAAAGTAGAATACTGCCTTAATAGGCCGGGGCTTGGCTTCGTCGCCCGGCTAAGAGATGGAACTAGTTAATAAAAACCTCCCTAATCCTAACTCGGAGACAGATGCGATAGGAGGTGCATGGTTCCGGGGTAGAAGATGGGAGGAGCCCCTACAACTGTCAATGATATTTATATACCGTCCCTTTTTTCAAAAACTTCGTCCACGAAGAAATGAATAAAAATAATACGAACAAAAAGAAAGTCAAATAGGAAAAGGAGAAAGATAGATAGACTAGGGTGCCTAAGAATCCAGGGCTAAGAGTACAGAGAGGGAGAAATCTAAAAATGAATTAGGGAATAAAAAGACGCTGCAAATTAGGCTCACTAAGACTAGTGAGACTAAAGCAACCATCAGAGCGACAAGTAAAGACAGGCAACAACCCACTGCTTATAAACCAGCCAGCCCCTCTTCAGGGCCGATAAAGAAGAATAGTTGCACAGGACAGCAACATATCAAGCCCAGCAAAGAAACAGAGATGGAAAAAGTTGCAGAAGCAAACGCCAGCGTAGCCCCACCCATGTAAGAGACAAGAAAAGTCTGAAGATTTTAGCCCAGGCTGCGGACATTTTTAAAACTATGAAAGTGGTCCTAAATACATTAGAAGATCCTGAAATGAGGAAGAAGGGGCTTAAAAGCCTCAGAGAGTTAATGGTGCCCATGTCAGAGATGGCCATAAGAATGTGCTCGAGCGAAGGCCAGATAGCAAGCCCTGCAAGAGTTTGCCGCAAATATCAATACAGTCAAGGGACCGCAGACCTATGTATCTGCGGTAACGAAAACTGTAGAGAAACAAGCAGAAAATAGGTTGGTTGCTCCGAAGGCCCAAATTGCAAAAGCCATTATAAGGCCATCACCGAAGGTGGTCTTTCTGAAGCCAAGGGATGTGGATAAAACCTCCTCCACTCGAAAGTTCGAAACCCACTATTAACTGGGGATCCAATAAAAGTTGCAATAATGTACAGATCTGCAACTAAAAGAAAAGTTCAGCAAAAAATGAAAGTTTTGGTGCACAACCGGCCGATAAAGCGAGAACTACGTGCGGCCAGGATTGTTTATGTGTAAAAAAACATAACTGCTTTTTTTATCTCAAAAAGTAATAATAACAATACAAAATATTAGAAACGGAGTAAAATTAAAGTTTAAGAAAAAAAGTCGCACGTGCACGTATAATACATGAGAATAGCGTGAGCGTACGGACTACTCGATCCACCGCAATTAGAGAGAGTTTCTTTTAGAATACCTCCTTGAACTTACTAAGCTTGACTTAGTCGAGAAGTTCCAGTATCTCCTCGTTTCCTATTGCCGAAAAGGTACTGCACCTGAACAGAGGTAAATGATTCTTTATAATAACCGTTCTCGTCTAGAAACGTATATTCTCTTTGCCATTGGAAAGATGATTCGCCGGATAAACGCTCCAGCGAATGAAAATAACCGATGTCAGACGAAGTATACCGATCATCCCTAGCCGAGGTAAACTGGGCAAGATACCGGGACTTTCAACTCCCCTTTACGGAGTATCTCTCAGATCTGGAACACGTTCAACAAGAGTATATGCATCATAACGCCACCAGTTAAAGGTATCGGCGGTGCTAATTCCTTCTGGAGCCACAGTGTCAACTGGTGACATACATTCCAGCGGCTTCAACCATCCCCTTATGAACTCACGTACTTGACACTCCTCATCCCCACCCACGGCAGAATTTAAACTATTTTAAACACTAACTGTTTTCATAATACAGAATTTAACTTTTTTTTATGTTATTTAACCATGCTCTAGTTACACTCCTAAATAGCACCAAATTTACAGCTGTACTTGTGTTATTCGGCCGCGAGTGGAACTCGATCTCAGATCACCGAATTACTAGTATTTTGGTCTAGCGAATGAGCTATTGTATACCTACTACGAATCATATTTAATTATAAATTAAAAATTTATTTATTTTTCAAATTTGTAGTATTATACTCTAAAACATAAAATAAGTTCGGATGTAATTAGTAAAAAAAATATTACGCAAAAAATATTTTTCAACAAGTCAGATTATGTTACAAAAGAATATCTTTTTTTTTATGTTATTTAACGTCGCTCTATTTATGCTTCCAAATATTGGTCTAATCAGCGACGGATGTTTACAATGTGTTTGTAAACAAAGCACATGTAAATTATTAGAGCGGTGCTTGTGTCAATCAGCCGAGACCTGGATTTGAACTCGGATCACTAAGTTACTAGTCCTTCGCTCTAGCGATCGAGCCATCATAGCCCTAAAAAGCATTATATTACTTTTTACTTTTTTATAAAGTTTTCTTTTAAAGATTTCACAACTTTTTAAAATATAAAATATAAAAGTTATTGAGAAAATAAAATCATAAGTTACGATGGAATTTATATTTTTTACTTATTTTGTTTTGTTATTATTTTGTTTATTATTAACATAAAATAACAGCTGACAGGCTGACGGCTTACCTGTGGCAGGTTTAAAGGGCCGTAGGCAAGACGTGGGGACTCAGACCTGACACGATGAAATGGCTATATGAGGCTGTTCAAAAACCCAGACTAACATATGGTGCTTTGGTTTGTTGGGAGAGAACAGTATTCTCCTCTACTGTTAGTGTTACCGACGGATTTGAAAACACTTTAAAATTAAAACAGTATATTATTAAATCGACTTCGAGACAAAAGTAACGATATATATATCGACAAATACCGCACCATCTCGTTCTAATTCGCGTTGGCGTTACTATATATATATATATATATATATTGTAAAATTTGTTATTGGTATAATTATCGTAAGTAAAAAGTAAAAAATATTAATAAAACATGTTATGAATAACACATTGTAAATTCTTATTTTTGGAGAAGGTTTTCTCCTCAAGCTCTTTTCCCAATTGGATTTTTGCGGAGTTTTCCCTTTTCCTCAGAATGATATGTGAGTCTGGGCGAATGCAAAAATAAGAATATCTATGTTTGTAAGAAAGGGAAGACGCTCGAGTTTTATATCTATTTATTACTGTAAGTTTATTTAATATTATTTTACATTAGATTTAATATTATTTATATTATATTTTAGAATTGTGTGTTTATATCATTGATAATATTATTTTAATTAATTAATATCAAAAATAACAGGCCTAGGGCGACAAGAGACTCCCAACGACCTAGCTAGGGCTGATCATGGGCTTGCCCATGGCCTGTAAGCCATGAATGCGTGCCAGATGTACTCTAGGCTCGCGACTATTCTTTAAGAATAGACGTGCACGAATTACTATTTGTAAAATAGTGGCCGTGAAGGGTATAAGCCTCAACGTGATGTTTTGTTGAGTCTCTCTAAGCGAAGCCGCGGGGAGTCCGAAGTCGCGCGCCTAAATAAACATTGATATATAATTCTATTGCGATTCGGCGAAGGATCGTAGCGCCTCATGCCCTTTCGATGGAGGCGATTTTTGTAGTGTAAATATTTCGAGACTCAAGCGTCATTCTTTTCGTGGCAGACTTCTAGTGCAGATGTCTTATTGTTTTCGTTTATTAATTGTTCCGTTTAAACCATTTTGTTTAATAAAATATTCTCTGTTCTATTATATTAATAATTTTGCAGTTTTCTTTTACATAGCCTTAAAATCCCAAATCCAGTCCTCGTACGTTATAATTTTTGGTGCCGAAATCCGGGAATCATTTCCGGAAATCTGGATTTGAAGATACATTAAATTTTATAAACTGCGTTTTTTAAAAGGTGAAGTTTTCAAGTTTCTCATTTGCGTTTTTTTAATCGAAAATGGCTTCTAAGAAAACTACTAGAGCCACTACCAGCAGGCAGGCAAAGCAGTTAGCAACTGCTAAGATACAATTTATGAAGACGGTAACTAAACGATCTACCGTATTGCCATTGATCGAGAAGGAAGACCGTAGAGTTAAGCGCTCACGGAAGGGAAAGTTTACAGAATACCAAGAACAGAATGATTTTAATGTTCCATTCAACGCCGAGTCCGATCAGGTCTTGCCGAATTTACCAGCACAACCAAATGTACAACATCAACGTGAGCAGCAACTTTCGACTGTCAACACTGCGCAGCCACTGGCCAGAAATGATGACATCTAGAATTTTCCAGTGGCCGACGCAGACGAACAAGTTAACATCTGTGAGTGGAGAAATATTATCGCCTTACCGAATAGACCGACTATTTTGTATGATTCTACTGGTGATCCGACCATACGTTTAGTACAAGTGATTGAGCGTACGTTAAATACTGTGCGTGATGCGTCTTTCAGCGACGGAAATTCGCGATTGCTTAATCGACTTACGATGGCGAAAGAGTTACCACATTTTTCAGGAGACCCATTAGAATGGATCTATTTTAAAGAAGTGTATTAGATTTCGTCCTGGCTCGGAGATTATAGCGTTCGCGAAAACATAGCTCGATTGTTCAAATCTTTGAAAGGACAAGCGCGAGAATACGTAAGCATGCTGCTTGATAGCAGCCACGATGCAAATGCAATTATGCACACACTGGAACTACATTTTGGCAATAAAAAAACTGTTGCAGCAAAAATAATTTCTGATTTGAAATCATTACCAGATATTGAACTTAAAAATATTAATTTAATCCAGTTTGCGACTAAATTGCAAAATTCCGTAATAGCGTTTAAAAATTTTAATTTAGTAGGATATCTACATAGTCCCGACATAGTTAAAGCAATTGGAAATAAACTTCCATCTGCTTTAACATATATGTACAATAGGCACGCCGCTGATAATACGACAAGTAGTTCAGATTTAGAAAAATTAAATGATTTCATTTATTCTGAAGCCGAATTATCAGCGAACGCGGGTATATTTGATTTCTAGGTTACTCCTGTAACCGCTGCGCCGAATAGGAAATCGAATATATTTGATAAAAATCGTCGATCTCGCAAGACGGACAATGTATTTATAGTAAATGATGAGTCAAAGGATATCGAACAAAACGCGAGCGCAATTTTCGACGGAGTAAAAAAGACAAAGAAATTAATAAATATTTTTTATTGGTCTTACAGTCCAATCAATTCAATCCAAAAATAAAATAAAAATAAAAATAAAAATAAAAAATAAAATATAATAAAAATAAAATAATAATAATAATAAAAATAAAAAATAAAAAATAATACAAAATAAAAAAATAAAAATAAAATAAAAATTAAAAATAAAAATTAAATTAAAAATTAAATTAAAATTATAATGACAGTCAGACTGTCCTTGTTTACATTCACCCCCGTAGACTAATCTGAAAATAAAATATTAGCTGAAAAAATTCTTTGTTAGTAATGTGCAGTCTGACTGTCCCTGAATTGATGTTAACGGAGGCAATATTATTGTCTTACCATATGTTCGAGGATTATCTGAAAGAATAAAAAGAAATTTTCGGAAATATAACATTCAAATTTTCTTTAAAAATAGCAATAATTTAAGTAGATTGTTTAATAATTGCAAAGATAAGGATTATTTATGTTTAAAATCAGGAGTTGTTTACAAGATTAATTGCATGGATTGTGATAAATACTATATTGGACAAACAGGTAGATATTTAAAAAAGAGAATTTATTAGCATAAATATAGTTTGCGTAGCTCACATATTACTTCCGGTTTAAAAGAGCATTGTTTAAAGTTTTTACATTCTTTTGATTTTGTGAATGTGGATATTTTGGAACATGGTATTAATAATAAGTATAAACGGGAGAGTCTTGAAAGTATTCACATTTCCAGGAATCGAAATAATTTGAATTTAATGTTAGAGTCTGGTAGATTGGACAGTGTTTATCATTCCTTATTAAATTGATTGGTTTTGGACAATTTGTGTAGAGGGGGAATTTATATTTAATTTACTAAATTTGGTGGTGGGGATGGGTATATATAGATTAGAATATAAGGTTTAGATTAGTCCCTGATGAGGAGCCGTAGCGAGCTCGAAACGTTGGACAAGTCTTCAATTAGGTAAGGGTGTTAGGGATAGTCAGACTGCACTTTAATAACAAAGAATTTTTTCAGCTAATATTTTATTTTCAGATTAGTCTACGGGGGTGAATGTAAACAAGGACAGTCTGACTGTCATTATAATTTTAATTTAATTTTTAATTTAATTTTTATTTTTAATTTTTATTTTATTTTTATTTTTTTATTTTTTATTTTTTATTATTTTTTATTTTTTATTTTTATTATTATTTTTATTTTTTATTTTTATTATTATTTTTATTTTTTATTTTTATTTTTATTTTTATTTTATTTTTGGATTGAATTGATTTGACTGTAAGACCAATAAAAAATATTTATTAATTTGTATATGGTCAGTCGACAAAAGTACAATTCAATTGTTTTAAAGACAGAGAAAACTTGCCCAATATGCAAGCATAAAAATCATTGGCCGGATAAATGCTTTGCACTTAAGCGTAAATCGTTAGATCGACATTTGACTTTAGCTAAAAATCATTCTCTTTGTTTCGGTTGCTTGAAGCCAGGTCATTCGCGAGATAAATGCAAAAATGCTTCTTGTGATGTTTGCAAGAAGCAACATCAGACGCTGTTGCATAACCCCAAATACGCTTCAAAAAATAAATTTAATACGTTTGACAGAGGAAATATCTCAGATCAACACGTAAACACGATATGTGAATCTGATAATTCTATCGCATGACTATATGAAGGCAATGTTTTATTGAAAATCCTCCTAATACGCGTTTTCGGTTACTCAAAATTTATAGATACTTTTGCCTTATTAGATGACGGGTCTACAATAACGTTACTCGACAACAAATTAGCCCGCAAAATAGGAGTGCGAGGAGAGAAATTAAGCTTATCACTTAAAGGTATTAATAATGCAATCGCGGTGACGAGTGCGTCAGAAAAAATAAACATTTTATTCTCGGGAAGTACTGGTAAATACGAAATAACAGGCGTTGTCACCGTAAATAACGTGAAATTCCCTTCACAGTTTAATTTTACAAGAAGCCAGCAAATTAAAATTAAATATAAATTTATATCGCAACGCGCATGTTAAATTATTAATTGGACAAGACAATTAGAAATTAATCACGATGCGAAAAATTCGGGAGATTTAAAAAACTAATTTGGCTTTTTCACGTACGGAACTAGGATGGGTATTGGATGGTAATCCTTGTAAGGATCCCTCCGAGGAAATATATGTTAAGAATAAAAACGCGGAGTGTTTAAGTAAAACTAATCCAATAGCATCTAGAAGCATTATTAAAAATAGTTATATAGACGATTATTTAGCGAGTATAAAAACAGAAAACGAATCAGCCTCTCTTGTTCGCGATGTAATTTAAATAAATTCTAATGCTAATTTCGAGATGCATGGCTGGGCTAGCAATAGGCCAATTATTTCAACTAAAAATACGCGTGTAAAAGATGCACAAATGCGATTGTGTGATCGAGGGGGAGAACGTGTGCTAGGATGGTTCTGGGATACTAATCTCGATATATTAAAATTCAATATAGGACTATCAAACATTTCCAAAGATATTCTATATGGTAGTAAAAAATCAATGCAACGTGAATTCTTACGTGTCATAATATCCGTATTTGATCCCCTTGGTATGCTCGCTCCATATACTATAAAATCTAAAATAATCATGCAAGAAATATGAAGGGGCGGGATAAATTGGGATGATCATTTGCGAGACGAAGAATTCACATCTTGGTTCGAGTGAATTTCGCGAATTAAAGCGTTGAAAGATTGTACAATACCGCGTTGTTATATGCCGGAAAATATGGAAGACGAAGAAGCTGAACTCCACGTATTTTGCGATGCAAGTTTAACAGCTTATGCTGCCTTGGCATATTTACGTTTTGAAAAAGAAAATAGCGCGCATGTCTCCCTAATAATGACTAAGAGTCGAGTAGCGCCCTTGAAGCCCTTATCTGTACCACGTCTAGAACCACAAGCGGGTTTGTTAGGGGCTCGCTTAGCTAAATTTATTAAATCTGAATTAGAGATAAAAATTACTAAACGTTTCTTATGGTCAGATTCAACGACCGTATTACACTAGATAAAATCTGAACCGCGAACGCGACAA
Organism: Sycobia sp. Sy_11; assembly: GCA_018907035.1. Classification (NCBI taxonomy): domain Eukaryota; kingdom Metazoa; phylum Arthropoda; class Insecta; order Hymenoptera; family Epichrysomallidae; genus Sycobia; species Sycobia sp. Sy_11. The sequence continues at coordinate 263,241 of JACCIC010000245.1, forward strand.
GTTTTTGTAGCTCATCGGCTTGGTGGAATTGGCGAAATAACGCAGAGTTCGGAATGGCATTGGGTGCCAACGAATCAAAATCCGGCTGATGACGTGACACGGTATTCGAGCAGCGTATTGAATGAAAATTTTCGATGGTTTAATGGACCGTCATTTCTGAAAAAACAAAAAACTGACTGGCCAATCGATAAACTACTTCGTCCAGAAGAAAAATCGATTGCTGAAAAATTAGAATTACGAAAATCTGTAATAAATACGTTATCTGTCAGCTTATTTAATTTTTCATTAGCTATTAGGTTAATGGGGTGGCACGGTTTAGCTTTCGGAGAGGTTAGCTCCCCAAGGGACTGGACAGAAAGGCGATTTTACGAATGAACCTGGACGCCACAAACAGAAGCTTCTTCTTCGACAAGAAATATAGTCAGTATTTCATCCAAAGATGAATGGAAATCTGGTTTAACGGGCATCCCAAAAATTACGGAACTGTGGTTCACAGACGGCTCTAAAAATTAAAGGGGTGCAGGTGCAGGGGTGTTCCGCAGAAGTAATGGCAGGGGAATAATCGTCCAATCGGATCGATACCTCACCGTTGTTCAAGCTAAGTTAATGGCAATAATGAGAGGAGCGGCGATGGCCACGGAGGCGGCTCCCACCACGCGTATTTGCATTCGCTCAGACACTAAGAGCGCATAACAAGCGCTAAATAGGTACACTATAATATCCAAGCTAGTTAGAGACTGTTTTCTAGTCCTGAACAGGTTGAACTTAACCTTCTCGAAGGTAAAGGTCATACTACTGTGGGTCCTGGGCCATCAAGGGATCAAGGGAAATATGGTGGCGGATGATCTATCCAAAATGGGAACTAGAGCTGCCTATCAGGGCCTGGAGCCGGCTGTAGGACTCTGTAACACCCTCATCAAAGGGGAGGTGAGTAGCGGAGAAAAACAGCCGACAATGGGAGCAAAATGGGAAATGCAGGCAGACAAAAGCCTTCATTACCATTAGAAACGCGAAGGACTGAACCAAGGTTATTCTTTGTCTCAGTAGAAATAAGGCTAAGGTACTTATCGAGATCCTCACGAGTCACGGCAAACTTAATGCTCACAAGTACAGAATGGGTCTTATAAGGGACCCCTGCTATCGCTTCTGTTATACAGAAGATGAAACCCCTGAACATATTCTGCGTCACTGTCCTAAACATAAAGTAGGCACGATAAAAAAGTAAGCATGAAAAAAATTAGCAAACATTTGTTTCACGAAACAGCACAAAATTTATTCACTTATAAAAATAGATTTTTTTAAACTTCACGACCACGGTAATCGAATATACGTTGGTAACAATTGCTTTGTTCGCATCTACACTGTTAACTAAACTTATTTACGGCGAGCACGAGAACTAGATCCGCGCGAGTCCCGAACTTTTGTCTGAGTTATGCTCCAGAAATTTTAAAGTCGCGAGAAAGTAGCGAGACGAATGACACAGATACGCGTTTAATAGATAAATATTACCTTGGAACTAATCACGGTGTGCACGTGGCGTGGTTTATAGCTCGAGTAAAGTAGTTTTTTAATTTTCGCGTCAAGTTTCTATTGGTCGGTTTCGGAAAACACAGCTACAATTTTCCCTGAACAATATTTCGAGGAACTACCTGGGCCAGTTCGACGACCTGTATGCTGACATTGCGCGACAGCCTAGTCAGCCTCTGGCTGGGCCATCCGATATCTTTTACGGGCTATATATATAGTAATGCTTTACAATGTTTTTCGCTTATAAGTTTTATAGAGTTGTTTCAAATATTATAATTAAACATTGTGGTCCGTTTGCCGCTAAACTTTAACCCATTAAAAACCAGGCAAAACTGGGCAGAGATATGGAAAAACGAACTGCACCATCCTTTGCATAACCAAAAATAAAAGTACCTGTGTTTTTTCTTTTGTCGATTACAATTGTTTGTAACAAATTATTTAAAAAAATGATCCAAAATGTTGTAATTTTACAAAATTGAATGCGGATGTGGATATTACGGGCAAAAACACGACAAAAACCTATGTAACATTTTTTTTCAGAGTTCAATGGATTAGTGTATAATAAGGATAAACAATCGTGCGCAAAGTAGTACATATTTCAATAAGTTTCCAAGTTATTAACCCAATTATGGCTCATTGCCGTGATCTTCTTTGTGATTTCTGCAAATAGGTTTGTAACATTCAGGTCTCGTTGAACACGTACCTATCCTGCATTTTGTCATACTTCTTTGTTTCATGACGTGTTCTGAAGAATTTTCAGGCTTCCTTTTTTTCCTGAGAAGATATTCAAATGCTTAGTCAGACTCCTTAATTAATCAAATGTTTTATCTTACAATGATTTTAGTAAATTTATTGATTTTCAATAGTTCATTAATTAGTTAATCAAATAATTAATTACTTTATCGAATTAAAACAATTGAAAAGGGAAATTTGTAAAATTATATTCGTATATATATTTTTTTTATTAAAGCAAAGGAAAAGACAGATTATTTATTCCGTCAAAAAGCAATTAAAAAGCGAAAATTCGAAATTACATTCGTATATATATAGTTATTTTTTTAAATAAAGGAAAAACAGATCCCTAAGCTGTCACCAAATGTTACGTCTGGGTCAGGATCTTGATATGGTATGTGCTGGTACAGTATCGTGCAAGAGGAAAAAAGAGCTCTTTCCACAACTCGGGGCAACATGCAGAATTCTTTTACAGAAACGAACGAGCACTTGTTGGTAGAATGCAGCATTTATAGTAGTAACTTTAAGAACAAATTTTTTGTCGATAATATCTTTAGAATAAAAATTCGATTAATATTGTCTTAAATTTTGATTTTAGAAAGCGCAATTTTTTTAGTCGCGGCGAGTTTTCACCAACCTACTCAGCACATTGACGTTTCATTACAGGGTCTTATGCAAAACACTAACTCTCATCACCCGTAATAATAGTTTTAAGAAAATTTATCTGCATTTCAATAATTTCCAGAAAGTCACGTACATGAGAAACTCGTTGTTCTTGCTGTTCGGCAATTAATACATGTGGATCAAAATGCATGCACTCCTTGATTTTTTTCAAGTCATTCGTTACAATACGTTTAACGGTGGATTTTGATATTCCAGTAAGTTTTTTAATCAATTTGCAACTAGAATTACGGTTATACTTTAACGCACTTGCGACTTTGTTAATATTATTGTCACTTTTAGTGGTGCATGACCGTCCGTTCACCTTCTTCTTATCGACAATAGGTTACACGAAGAAGAAATAGAAGCACGAGACATAGCACATTCACTATAGGCCACTTTCAAAATTTCCTTCATTTTCGTTGTACTTTTACCAACTTTAAAGCAAAATTTAATTGCAACAAGTTGTTCGATATTCGTATTCATCTATTATTCATCAACAATGATAGTAACCACTTTTATATTCTCATGCAAACAGCTAGAGAACAACTGTATGTAATCTGATGAACTCAATATTCTGTATAGTGGAAGAAGATTGTTATAAATAGTAGCTAAAGCTTCATGAAAATAGCTTAAGTAGTATGCATTTTATACCCGTAGTCATACAACTGTTGAGACATGCTGTATATATACTAAACATATTAAATTAGCATGTTTGTACTTTAAGTCTCCATGCTGACTAATAGTAAAAAAAAAGTGTAGCAAAAAATTTCAACTGCTCTATACAGTCAAAAATATTTGCAAGATTGGAGGAAATAAAGCATTAATTTCCCTCAATCAAGGTATTTTAAACTCTTCCAGCTGCTCTTCAAGAAGCTGTCTAGGAAAACCTGAAATGAACATAGTAGGATTAATCAAGAAAATTCTGACTGTGATAATATATTAATAAATGAACGTATCATTTTCGTATCAAACGATGTTATTTACTATATCATCATATCATACAAATTTATAAAGTCAAATCTTATTTTTGTTTGAACACATTCGTAAAGTAGTACCGTGCATATGCACAGTTAACGCTCATAGTAGTAAGTTCCATCAACGCCCAGTGGATAGCAACTTCAATTATATCGAATATACACTCAAATAAATTAGTCTAAACTATTAAAAATAAGCCAACTCATTTGAATGGTCATATCGAACTTTGGAATAATTTTTCAATAAAGATGTGATTTTAACCAATATGGGCCTTTTTATTCTTCATCTGAAATTGATATTACCACAACATTCGATATTCGTTCAACATTTTATTTTTGCCTAGGCAGAAAAAAATGTATATTTTATTTTGAAATACAAATATGATTATATAGAATGTTCTAAAAGAATAAAAATAATCAAATAACTTTTGAAAAGTGTTAATTTTATAATTATCAGATTTATTCCTTGCTATTGAATTGCGAATCATAGATTAGATTATTTTAATGTTAATGTAGCTTGGCTGCAAACCCGTACCTATGAGGTCAGACAACTAAGTAATACGAACCTGTAACTCTGCCACCTTAATAGTAGATCCCTACTTTTTCGATTGAGATCTTTGCGACTCTTGAACGATCATTTCTTCGCCAGCTGTTTAGTATTTCGTAACAACGCGCGAGTAGTGCATGTCACGAAAATGGAACAGAGAAATTTAGAACAACTGTGCGCGATAAAATTTTGTGCGAAACTGAAAAAGTGCTTAAAGTGTATGGTACTGTTGCCCTGAGTCAGAGTCAGGTGCTTCGATGGCATGTCGATTTTAAAAAAGGCTGTGAGAGCGGCAAAGACGAGGCCCAGAGAATGAGCAAGTCCAAAGTAAAAACCATGTTCATATGCTTCTTCGACAGCAATGGGGTGGTTCACAAAGCGCTTATACTACCTGGATAAACCTTAAATCAAGTATTCTACCGCAATGTGCTCAAAGAATTACGAAAAAGGGTGCTCAGAGTACGTCCAAAGATCGCGAAAACTTGGGTTCTACATCTCAACAAGGCTCCCTGTCACATTGCATTCAGTGTCTTTCAGTTATTGGCGTCTAAAGGCATCGCAGCGTTATAACAACCGTCCTATTCACCGGAGATGTCATCCTGCGACATTTTCCTGTTCTTCCATTTAAAAAAATTCGTCAAAGGTCGACATTTTAACTCAGAATCTGTGACGACGGTACTCAGAGAGATCCGACAAAAAGTCTTCCAACATTGTTACGAAAACTGTAAAACTGACTGGAGTAAGTATATAGATGCGAGAGGGAATCACAATGATGTACCTTAATTTTTAAATATATTCGATTTTTTAATTTTGTCGCATTACTAAATTGTCTGACCTTGTATGAATATTCTGTGGGGTCCTTATAGATTTTTATTAAAAAAATTACTTTAAGGCAGTATTCTATTTTTCAACTTTGAAACAAAATGTTTTTTTTTTACATTTTTCGAAATAAATATATTCAAGAATGTTCGTTCAAAATTTTAGAAAGATTCAGGATACCTGAGCGCGCTATTCCGACCCGCCCAGCGCGCGCGCCGGATAGGCCATCTACCTGGCCTTGTTCGCTGCAGCAGCTGTTCCCCTATTGTAAATCATTAAACCTATATATATTCTCATCAAAATATATACGTTTGCTTCTCAATATTACATTTCCTTTATAATTTTGCTTCTGTATTTCGAAGAACGTTGTGAAGAAACCAAAAAGTGAAGACTGCTGATCTAAGTATCAGATTAATGAAGGAGTTATCTAAAAACTACAGTCTTGCAATTGAAAAAAATTCAAATACAATAGAAAGCATGCGAAACGAGATCTGGGACGGCTATTACCACAAAATCTAAACAGACTCCAAATCGCAGCATACGTACTGTTCAGACAGCTGATGTAAGTATAAGAAGGCCGAAGCAATCAACACTTTAAACAATTATAAACATCGTCCTGCTTTTGCTAGTGACGTACAAGAGGTGCTGAAACCGATCTACGAAACACTCAAAATAACAATGAGTGTTCCAACTCAACAGTTTGAGCTATGGCGCCGAAGCATGTCTATACTGGAAAAAAATCGTTAAAATTGCATGCCTCACTGCTGCCTGCATTTTTAATGAAGGATTCAACCCACTTTTGAAAATAATGGATGACTGGATAGAGGCGAAACCGGTCGAATTTTTTCGCAACGGGATTCGTATGTTGCCAGAAAGATGGGAAAAAGTTGTAGCTAGCGATGGCCAATACTTTCAATAATTCATTTGTAACCATTTTTTCACAATAAAGGCTCAAAATTTGAAAAAAAACGGGAAAGACTTATTCACATACCTGATATAATCTTCTTATCATTTGTTTACTTTACATGAAGTCAGGAAACATTAATGGTAAACTCATGAATGTGAAGGTAATGAGAAATTTCTTGTATTTACGTGATAAAATCTGCATGAAATAATATAATACTGCAAACTTCGCTGTTAAGCGAATCCAGTTGGTCCCACAAAATACACAGCAATACTTTTTGGCCGTAGATGTTCCGTTCTGGTGTCGATGTGGACGGTTGACCTTGGTCCACCTATGACTTTTTGCGCTTAGAATTGTCACATTAGGTTTACTTCTCATCAACAATCTCAATACTACACAGAAAAGTCTTCTTTTATTGCCTGGTAAACGAAGACAGTGCGATGTTGTATCGATTCATAATGGCACTTTCGGCCAAATCATGTAGCATCCATTTTCCTTCTTTATAAATCTTGCCCATCGCATGTAAACGTTTGCCCACTGCTTTGTCACTGACTCTTAACTTACAATTCACAATCTTCAAACCTTTTCGGTTGTCCAGAACGTTCTTCGTCATTAACATCAGTATCTCCACTTCTAAATCGATGAAACCACTCGAGTTTGTTTGCCATAACAATCTTGAAGCAATCGATAAGTGTCTGCTACACTTTTTTCAAATCAAAATAGTACAAAAGAACATGTCGAAAAATAATTTATCATGATTCATTTTTCACTGATCAAACAATTATAATGTTCACACAAATAATGGCGCATATTAACTGAATTTTATTCGTAAATTTCCAAACTAAAAAATAATTACTAGATCCGACATATGCGACATTTCATCACAATCTAAACATGAAGGTCGAAAACTAAGTTCGTCTCCTAATAAATGGAATCGGGTACTTTAGAATCTCCAGTGTAGCCTAGGCAGAGGATGCTGTATATGTATATAATTAAAAATGCGAAAACTTATTTAAAGTTGTTTTTAATAATTTAGATAGTAGAAAATATTATTTTGGAGAATAAGCGTACTATAGATTTTAAGAGATTGTTAGTTTGGTCAGATGAAATCGGGAAATGTATAAATATGGCAAATAAAAAGATGATCACAAATGTAATTCATATGGAATCTTGAACATCAAGAATGATTAAAAAAAAGAAAAAAGAACAAATAAAAAATATTGAAGAGAGAAAAAAATTGCGACGAAAAGGAAGCAACTCGTTTAAAAAAACAAATTTTTATTAAGAAATAATTTTTATTGAATTAATTTAAATGAATAAATTTTTATTAAAAATATATAAAAAGTATAATATTAAAATGAATTATCATCTATAATACTTTTAAAGATATGTTAGATTTTAAAATGTATGTTTTTTTCTCAAACCGCAATACCTTCATTTGTTATACATAATTTATTTTACATTTATTTTATTTTTTTTTCTTTAAAAAATATAATATAAAACTTTTGATTCAATTTATTTAAAGTAGTTTGCAAGATTGCTTTTTAAATTTTGGCATTTCGTTATATACTAAGAAATGAGTTTTAAACTAGTGGTACATTCTTTTGTACTATAGCTGTTTACTGATGCACATATAAGTAATTAAAAATTGTTGTGTATTATTAAATTTTTTTCTAGAATAATTTGTAAATTTATTTTCTTGTTAGCATTACTATTTCTCATTAAATCCATAAGCTTCAAACAGTCATCTATTGGTATAGTTACACTATAACATTAAATACAAAAATAAGTAAAATTTATTGGAAATCATCCACTAATCACGTATACATGAAGTTATACATACTAGAATTTGATGTACCATACGACATGTATAAATGATGAAAAAACACTGTTTTGTAAAGTACTACTTAATCAAGTGACCTTAACTCGAGAAGTAAAGTTCGGTGTTTATAGTAAACGGTAATAAACAAATTGATACTTTTAGCACCTGGTTCAACGGCTGCAGATTATACCTTTTTTAAGGTACACTAAAACTATCCATAAAAATTTATGACATAAATTTGAAGAAAAGTGTAAACTTGAATTTGATTATTTTTAGTTTGTGATAGATATACGAACCTCTCCCCCTTTATAAAAATAAATAAGACTAATCAATTGAAGATAAGTTTGTTAATAATCTACTATTAAATTAAAATTTAAAAAAATTTAATAGCATCATAAATAGAATTTAAAATTAAATCTAATTAAGAAAAAGATATAGATAATTTTTAATACTTAAAAAACATTATAAGAATTTTTATAATAAATTTCACATAGAATATAAATCTTATTTTATTTTAAAATCTCGAATACCTAACTCAAAGTGCAAAAAAAAAGGTCGAACCCGCGGTCGACTGGCGCATATACTCGTAAGTTTAAACATCGTAAATCCCAGATGTTGCACAGGCACGGAAAACTGAGAATCCTACCGGACTACACGGTTCCGTTCATTCACTTTTCTTCCCAAGGGAGGAAAAGTAAAATTCTGCTTTCTAATTGGTCGGGAATCGGCCATAAACACTTTTCCTCCCTAGGGAGGAAAAGTAGTATTTTGCTCCCTCTAGACAGCTGCAAAAAATCGTATTTTGCGCCCCGAGTGCGGGAAAATAATTTGTATAATTTTCACGATAATATAAATAGTTAGCTCTAAGCAGTAGCTTCATTTTATTCAAATAAACGTCGCCTGACGATGCATTCTCTCTAACAGCATTTTACTGTATTTAAGTAGAAAGATTATTACAACTCTTTATAAATACATATAGTACTTAATATACATCAATAATGATGAATGCTCAGATTGTCGAAAAAATGGTAATGACAATCCGGAAAAAAATGGTACTGACAATCTAGAATAATACATTGACGCTAGGTCACTTTTATTATTTTTAATATTTATAATATTTGCAAAATGATTAAATAATAAAATTTTGAGATTTTAGAACTAATTAATAGTTTAAAATAATATATCTTGTTAAAATTAAATAAATATATAGTTAGTAATATATAGGAATATATAAATAAATTCCATACTGTTAGAGCGAGAAGAAATTCCAGAGTAAGGAAGTAAATATAGAGTTTCTGGATCCATTGGAACAAAGCCTCATAGCCTTGCAAGGGCCATCCGCAAAGACGGTTCTTCAATCCTTGGTTAGCATTGACTTAAGCAAACTCAAATTTATGCACAGCATAGAAACCGAACTGAATCATGGACGTGTCAGGATATCTCGTTGTGGTTACACGGGCGAAGACGGTTTTGAAATTTCGATACCTGTCAAGCATGCACGAACCGTCGCAGAAATGATTCTTGAACAAGCAGATGTAAAGTTAGCTGGACTTGGAGCCAGAGATAGTTTAAGGTGAACTGTTTTTATATTTTGGATTTAATATTTATTTCGAAGCTCATTTTCATTAAAAACTGTATCTAATAATTGATTAACTAAATATCGTCTTAATAATAAGCTTTTCTTGCTTTACATTAATTATGTATATATAATTATATATAATTATATATATTTTATTCTACATTAATTATTAATTATATTAAATTTTGTAAAGATTTAGATTAGCTTATATTTATTTTATTCTTATAGTAATCTGTTATTTCAGACTCGAGGCTGGTCTTTGTTTGTACGGTCATGATATTAATGAAGAAACAACACCAGTCGAAGCTACGTTACTTTGGCTAATCGGTAAGTAAAAGTGACATAAAATTCTTATTCTAGCTATTGTAGAACAAATTTTATAATCTTATATGGATGCTGCTAATGACAAACATTGAGGTAGTTTCATGATAGAGAAATTAATTCTGACACATGTTTTGTTGATGAAGGCATCAAAGAGATATATAACTTGAAGTAAACATTTATATTCTGTCGTTTCAACCGATGAGCTAACTTGAAAATATACATTTTTATGCTAAACCTATTGCGTGGTCTCAAACTTGACCAACCGCAAACATGTAAATCATGCGAAGCTAACCCGCAAATTTTTCCGGGAGGAATAACGTAAAACTTTAATTCGTTACGCCGGCACGTTATATATTGATTGCACTGGAACGCTTTCGAAAAACTAACTCACATATAATAAACTTAGCCTTCTACTGAATGTCTCATTCTCATTTGCTAAGTCTGCTTCATCGCTAAAAGGATTTTAGCTTGTAGTTTAGCTTATTTGTAAATGTTAGTTGTTAGAGCATAAACGGTAATGAGATGGCCATCGCTAGACTTTCGTAAAAATAATATAAGGTTATTGTACTTTTGATCATAGCAAATCAAATAGTGTGAGAAAACACGTGCACCTTCATAACGGAGGATAGCAAGTAATTCTGTAGTCGAATAATTAATATCTTCTCGGTCCTCTTATTTTTTTCTGATAATATCTTTAATGATTAACTATCTGCTAATCTACGTCATTGTGCAATTAAAATGTCTAGATAACCATCTGATAACTAATAAAATGCATCCGTTATCATATCTTTTCTTTACCCTAAATACGCTATCTTCAAATAATGGATGTCAGCATATCTATATACCAGAGTGGGGCATAAAGTTTCCAGGCTGATGAAGAGAATCAACTTTTTGCGACATTTTTTTCCTTTATTTCACAATATAATCTGCATCACGACTAATATACTTTTTATAATGATACTCTAATGTAATTATACCATTTGTATAATCCGATTGAACAAATGAACTCAAAATGCTATTTTGAGAGACTCGTTTACAGCATCGATGACTTTCTCATTGCTTTTAAATTTTCTACCTCCTACTCCATATTTTAGATTTGAAAATAGAGAATAAATAGATAGTTACTGGAGGTTAACTACTATTGAAGACATTTCTTCTAGGATAATGCATTATGGTATTACAGGCACACGGCGATTTAATGTCTACACTCAAAAGATAATTAGCGGATAGTCAACTATCTAAAGTAATGCCCATACATCTAAGTTTTCTACTTGACGTTTTCTTAGCATCCTCTACTCACTCTCCATTACTAACTCATCCACTAAGCAGCCTGTACTCTGGAATGGCTCTTATAAATATTTTACAAAATATGTCAAGCATACAAAGAGGTCGATCGAACACGTCATGCTTTATTCTGTTTGACAAGTAGAAACGATATTTGTTCTTGCCACTGTGTCGGAATGATTCTTTCCTTTTTATAGGAGCTGTAGAAAAATATTTTGTTTGGAAATAAGTGATCAATTTTTGAATTATTATGAGAGTATCGTTGTATAAAGGTTTCTGTTCTTTAAGCATGTTCCTTTTATACGGCATTTTCCAAATATTATATTCTACCTCCTCACAGAATGACTGCCAACACTTCGCTGGCGAATTTTTTCAAATAGGGGAATAGGAAAATGTCGCAGGTTGACATGTCCGGTGAATAGGGCGATTCTGGTAACTTTGCGATGCCTTTAGACGCCAAAAACTGAGAGACATTGAACTAACTGTGACATGTGTCGTGATGCAGAGCCTCAGACTCTGCGATCTCTAGACGCACTCTGAACACCCTTTCTCGTAATTTTTCGTGCACATTGTGGTAGGATTCTTAAATTACGGTTTCTCTACGTAGTACAAACTCTTTCTGAGCCGTCCTTTTGCTGTAGAAGAAGCAAATGAATATGGTTTCAATTTTGACTTGCTCATTCTCCGCCCCTCGTCTTTGACAATCTCAGGGCCTTTTTTAAAATCGACATGCCACCGAAGCACCTGACCACGACTCAGGGCATCAGTGCCATAAACTTTAAGTACTTTTTCATAAGTTTTTGTCGTGGCTTCGCCGAGTTTTTGATAAAATTTTATCGCGCACCGTTGCTCTAAATTTCTTTGTTCCATTTTCGTAACATGCACTACTCGTGCATTATTGCAAAACACTAAGTAGCCTGCGAAGAAATGCTCGTACAAAGGTCGTCAAGGTCTCAATCGAGAGGGTAGGAATCTACTCTTATGGTAGCGGAGTAACAGATTCGCAGTGTTAGCACAGGCCGAGAAATAAAATCAATCGCATTAATTAATTTTCTGACCTCGTATAAATATATTATTTAATTATCTAATAAAATTTATCAATACATAGAATCTTAAAGTAGAAATGTAAAAATATAAGTACCCTGTAAAGTTTCTACAAGACAGGTATAACAAATAAAAATGATTTTACATGGTTTTTTTGGCTGAAATATTGTACTTATATTACAGGAATACTGCAGCAATCTCGCGGACATATTATGGGAATACGACTGAAATATAGTAGCAATATTATAGGTAAATTGAATGTTTTAGACAAACGGATTGCAGAAATATTACGATATATTTGTGTAATAACCGCAGACATATTACAAGAAAATTAAATTCCCTGCACAAGCGAATTACCGCAATATGCGGTATGGAAGTACTTATAATATGGAAGTATCCGCAGTATGGAATATTCAATTTTTGTGATGTTACTGCGATAATGTGTGTGTTATATTGTCGTAAGATTCATTTAATATCGGTACAATATTGCTATGTTATGTAATGATATGTTGGTAATATATTTCTGAATGTTTTAAAAAATATATATTTTATATAAAGTTTTTTAAAGTACATGACTAGATTTATAGATATTAAAATTCTTAATAAATTCTAAATAGATCATGCTCCTTGGCGTTCACAGTATTGTTCAAAATTTGTTTTGGAAATGCCCTTTACTTATATAAAGTGTTGCGTCCAGCAACCATACATGTATTTTTGAGGCAGGTCAAAATCGTACGGCGCGTCATTACGTATACGTCCCGACGATTTTTCAACGGAGGGAAGTAAGCAACGGCAATTGGAAAAGAGGAGAAGGCAATACGGTATTAATAAGGAGAGGGAGCGAAGAAAGTGAAAGAGGTTAAGTGTGGCAACGCTGTTTGTACGCCACAAAGAGAATATACATTGGAGATACAGTCTCCAAAAAATTCCAGTATAATCCCTGGAATATTTTGGAGACGTATAAATGGTACACAAGGGTATTCACCAATGTATATGCGCGACTAACTGCGTAGCTCGCACCTCCCTCCCCAAATAAAAGTCCGACCAGATGCGGCCCGAACCGTATAGCTAGGCCGCATCTCCGTCCGTGGGGACCTAGCTATACGCACACGTGAACATAACAATAAAGCAAAAAGCTACTTGCCGCCGACGATGATGATGCTGTCGCTCGCGCTCGCTGATGCTGTTGCTGATGCTCGCTGGTCCTGTCGCTGGCGCTCGCTGATGCTCGCCGGTGTCAGGGCGACCGGGCGCGCGCTCTCTCTCTCTTGCTCCTGGCTGCTGACTTGCGCGGTCGCGCGTGGCTGCGGCTCGTAGCCGCTGATGGCGTCGCTGGCTCACGACGGTACAGGTATGGTAACGCGTACACGCTTCCTCGGAGCTTTCGCTCACGGTCCGGGGCTGATGCGAGGATGTCGCCGCGTGTCCTCTCCTCGTCGACACCGGTGCGCTCGCACGGAGTTTGCACGAGGGCAAACTTGTAATACGTTACCGCGAAAGGCGCAAAAACTGCGGCCTTAACTCTACGATTCGCAATACGATCGCGAATGGAAAATACCACGGTATTTCAAAGTGGGACGAAATAAAGGTGCGTCGGGGACGAAAGGAAAAAGGTGTAAATGTAGAACTACGAACGACGAAAGCGAACTCAAGAACGCGAATTGACGAAGGTCAAATCAAGAATGCGAAGTTCGTTCCGAACTTCTTACTTCCTATAGCGCTTCTAGCGCCTTCGCGGCTCGCGCGTATCGTTTCGCGGACACGCCCGAACACTCGCGGTTTCACACGAGCGCTCTCGCCTACAGCCGCCGTTCGGGCGGTTACAATATATATATATATATATATATATATATATATAACTAAGATAGATTTAAGAAATTGTAAGAGATGAACGGAGGCTGCTTTGTCTTTATGAAAAACCCCCTTCCATTTCCCCACCACAATAGAATTTTCCGTGGAGAAAATTTCGGCGGCGTCGCGGCCCGGGTATAAATACGGGCCCTCGAACACGCAAAAGCCAGACTGCCGGCCTTGTTCGATCCGCGCATAGCTTAATAGTTTTCATTGTAAGCAATATATCGGTTAAAATAAAAGTATGTTAACCTTTAGACTGCCGGGATTTTTCCCTTATAAATTGACTTTTATTTTTGATGTGAGCCTTATATATGAGCCATGCCGGCAATCTAAAGGTTAACCAAAATCTTATTTTTCATTGTTTTTCATTCGAATCCGCGAAGCACGCGCTCAGTTTCAGCATGGGGGACGATAGTCTTTGCAGGGCAAGAAAATTGTCGCTGGACTTTGCAGTCTCGGCTAAAATTTAGCGCGGATAGCTAGTGAGGTGGACTGGAGGCCGAGGAAGCTCGTGCTCCTACTACCTCCTAAAGGATATCAGATCCGTTGCCGCTTCTGATATCTAACTGGTCATGTTGGAGTTGCCGCGAATGTGGCTCTTACGAACGGCGAAATATCGGTACCGCGCCGTAAATAAACGAGCTCGCGATCCAGAACGCGTATCGCTGGCTTCAGCGCTAAAGCGTGGCGAAAAGACGAGGAAGTAACCAACAGAAGTCAACGGCAGTAAATCGCCGTTGTAACCTCCGTGTAACACCAACGCTGTTGGAAGTTACACCAGTTTTTCGTATACATTTGAAATAATTATTTTTCAGGGTTCTCTAGATTTAAACTGTTAATTTCCAAAGCTTAATGGAAAAATTTCATTTTCACAGTATTTACTGTAAAACAATTCATGCTATCTTATGCATTATAGCCGAGCCATTTTCTCTATACCACCAATACATGAGGAAGCTCCATTACTTTAAAAAACTGGCGGTAGAAATCTGTTTTCCAGTTTTCTTTCCCGCACTAAAAGTCGCCATTTTGATAAGTAGAATCGAAAGAAAGATTCCTTATTACAAAAAATAATACCTTATAAAATCAAAATAAAATCAATGTTTATGTTATTTAGTTAACCATGTTGATTTAAACTGCAATATCGCATTCATTACTCTACCTACTTCCCTATAATGTCTCTTTTTCTCGCTTGTCGGTCTGGGCTATATCTCTGTTATCTAGAAGTTATTATCTTAAGCATTTCAGATTACGAGTACCATTTCTATTTGATTAGACAGTCGGAGTGTATCCCCATATATTTTATTGCTAAGAATATTGCGCGCATGATTCGTTTTCACATTATAATTTTAGATACATAAATAATTTTTAAAGCGTAAATTGAATACAACATTGATCCGAATTCCAAAATGTATACTGAACGAAAGAAAAAGTTGCGGTAACTTAAAAGTGATGTAACTATCCTAACTGGATTATGTGTGTACTTTAGTAACTGACCGTCAGGTAAAATGAACGTTAGGTGTGCCATAGTTTTAATAGTATTATTCACAGCAGTACTTACTTGCATTAGGCAACGTTGAGTTTATGTATGTATTAAGTATATATAACTAGAGAATTAGAGAATTTTAAGTATACTTGGTTTTGTAATTATTTTTCATATATTAATGTAATGTATTATATAATATACATATTAATACCAGCTTATAACGAACACATATTGTATTGCGTATACATATATATATATATATATATATATATATCATACAGACTGATGTCATTGGATGACGGTTGGCATGTTTGTGCGCACACTCAAAAATGGCCGCTACACTGTATGCCTGTGCGGCTATCTGCTTGCTGCTATGCCTTTTGCACAGGAAAAAATTTAACGAACGTTTTAACTCAGGGCAAAAAGATTTTTTTAGTTAAAACGAGGTTTTTTTTATTTAAAGTTAATTTTTATTTAAAGTTAAAAGGGGGAAAGGGGAAAAGACTCGTGCCGTGTATACACTCTTTCGCCGCGGGCTCCACGCTTTAGGCGCCATTTATAACCGCA
The DNA here is from genome assembly GCA_018907035.1 of Sycobia sp. Sy_11. Classification (NCBI taxonomy): domain Eukaryota; kingdom Metazoa; phylum Arthropoda; class Insecta; order Hymenoptera; family Epichrysomallidae; genus Sycobia; species Sycobia sp. Sy_11. The sequence goes on from JACCIC010000245.1 coordinate 279,364, forward strand.
TAAACGCAGCTACTCTTACCTTGTGATGAAGCGTATATATGTGCGTATGTGTGTATACGTGTTCACCGCAACGCATACGCTGGACTCACCGGCTGCTGCAACAGGAAATGGGAAAACGGGGGACGCGGTAGTAAATAAATAACCGATTATTCCATTATAATTAACATGACATTTATTAAAACGCGGATATATACACACGATAACGGAGTGTTATGGCTCGCATACCAGTTACTTCTAGCAGTTTCCGCGACGTGAGAAACGGAGACACGAATACACTAACACGCGATCATTCACCGGAAACGATAAGAGGGTATCGTGGTACTCGGGACGAGAATGTGCGCTGACACGAAGGACGCGGATGCGCGCGCTATACGACGACGGCGGTGCCTAACTCTAGCATAATTCTCGCTTGCTTTCGGGCGAGAGTTACACTCAATATTTAAATATAAGAGGCTACTTGCCAGTGCTGGACGCGGAGCTGTTCTCTTTCGATGATGCGTGAACAGCGTCCTCGTCGCCACTCAGTCTTCTGTCTCTCTTTCTCTCTCTCGAATGGTCCCTCGGCGTCCTTGATGCTCTGGACGCGGGTACGTCTCACAGACGGGTCGCTGGAAATCGGGAGGCTAAGACGTAAAACGTCTGACTTCGACAATACTCGTCGACTTGTAGGCACCCTCGAAGCCGCTGGATGTCTGGGGCTGAATTTCGTGGATGAGAGAGATGTCGAAGGTCGGGACGATATCTGCTCGATAGCTGGAAGCGTCTATATTCTTTGACGGCTGGGACGAGAAGAAGGAACGCGCTCGTTGCATTTCAGTTTTTCCCCTTACTCGTTTGCTGTGCGCGCACTCGCGCTGTTTGCAAACGCGATATTCGCGATCGACCGCGAACACTCGCGGTTTTGCACGAACGCTTAACGCGCGACCGGTAAATCGGCGGTCACAATCTCTCCTTCCAAAACCGACGTGGGGAAGCGGTAAACGCGATTCATTTCGGTATCGTGTTGTTATGCTGCGCAGGAGTTGCGACAGTAACCATTACGATGGCCACGCGTATCGGGGATAAAATGCGGAAAATAGGTTACCTGCGAGAAGTGGTTTGTACCGTTAATAAAAGAGTAATTTTTAATTAACACCAGCTGGTCTTTTACATGAGTCATATATTTTTCGCTGGCTCTTCTATTGCCTTTGTCCTCGCCCGCCGACACTGTCCCATCGCGATATTGCTTTGCTCGCGAAAAGAAAAAAAAGGTTATCGTTATTTGTAGCTTGCTTTAAAATTTCTCGTTCATTCCGTATGTGATTTTATTTTACTTCACGGTCTACAGGTATTTGGCATCATTTGCTCTGGTGCTGTAATGTTCTCGCGGTAGGGAGAAAATCACGGGGACATGATACGGGAAAACGCTCGATAACCTTTTCTGGGCCCAATTATATCTTGCGACTGACCAAATAAGTTTTCTACTAGCTCAAGTAGACTGATGAGCCTTCTATATTAATTGAGATCGGCTGACGGTCTCCTACTGCACCAGCAACCTCCTGTAGCGCATGGGCTGCAGTGGGACATTCACTTTGCTGACGTACATCTTCTTTTTCTACCACTTCCTGGGCTCTTAACGTGTCGTCTTTAGGTCCTCTGCTGACTGCATCCCGCAGTCGCCCTCTCCCTCGCAAGACGATGCGGCAGGAACCGATCGCTCTGGGCAAGTCGTACACCTGTGTACGTTGCAACTTGCCGTGTCACACCTGAAACAGAAACGTCTGTTTCTGTTTAATGCTATTCAATTTAAGCTAATCGATGTCCCTACGCTCCACAGTTTCAGCAATCGGTGCTGCTCAACTGTTATTCGGATCACTACCTAACCCTGGTCGAGGTTATGCTGGCGATAACGGATATAGGCGAAGGCGGGAGGGGGGTAGAAAGTTGGGGGCGACGTAACTTTTAAAGCCATCAGGGCTATAATTGCTTTTTCTAAGCTGGCGGTATGCGTCATCGCCTGTGGCCCTGGTGGGAGCAGTCTTAAATTGATCTTCGGAAGCTGATACCTTAAAGGCGTTAAATCTCTTTCGCTGGGGATCTTCGTGGCTGGCTAGGGATTTTTCTTGGTGCATCGGGGTATGGAGGAGTTTTGAGTACCTTGGGATTTGGGGCGTGTTGTCCAGCTGCCCGTCTTGGAGCTGAGCGCATGAAGGCGTATCGGTTACCGCGATACAGACGGACCTCACCGTCCTCTGTCGTACTGGCATACATTATTGGGACAGTTGGCTCCTTTGCGGGCTGCCCGTTAGGGTGGGATTTCCGGAGGCAATTAGGGCCAGGCTGGAACGGTAGGGGGAAATAGACCTTATCTGTCTACCAGATGTATAGGGGATTGCATCTTGCGGGTGTCTATGAACCACCGTTTAAAGAACGCTTGGTCGACAGTTTGTACATCTGTCTCACTCCCAAGATCCTCTACGACCTCCTGTGTCGAATTCGGACTGAACTCTATGACTTCCGGTTGCTGGAGCTCTTTTCAAGCTTACGTCACCTCAGTAAGAACGAGGTCGGTATGTTCGGTATATTGTCTATAGGTATATTGTCTGGCCTGTTTATGGCTAGCGGTGCTCAGAGGTTTTTTCACCATCGTGTGTATTGATGGCAGTCTGTTAATTCGATTCCATCAGTCCATCTGTGATAAGCTTTGCATTTTCAATGCCCTATTTGTGTCGGTACATCGGCATTTCGTACGGGTTACACCCAAAATCCCAAAAGGCCGATGACGCTTGTGTGCTTCTGTATACAGCGGTATTAATTGCAAATGCAAGCTCTGGGGGATGTAAATCCCAGTCTTTGTGGTCGTTTTTTACGAGGATGGCTATGGTCGTTTTGAAAACGCGATTCACGCGTTCGACCGGATTGGCTTGGGCATGGTCGGCCGCGATAAATTGGTGTATGATACCTAGTATGGCTAACTTGGTCTTGAGCCAGTTGTTGTCGAATTCTGTACCATAATCCATTATTAGGTACTTTGGGCAACCCCACTTGAATATGATCTGCTCTTCAAATGCCCTGGCGATCGCTTGACCATTTGCCTTTTTTAGTGGCCGTATTTCCACGTATTTCGTGAACAGGTCCTGGAATACGAGGAGGTATTTACACTGTCCTTTACTCGCCGGGAAGGGCCCCTTTATGTCTGCTGGAACGCTGATCCACGGCCCTTCTATAGTCCATTATGCCATCAATCCAGTCGGCCCTCGTTGTGATAACGTGTATATTTAGCAGTTGGGATAGTGCCTGACATACTGATGTACATCTCTTCGCATTCCAGTCCAGTAGTAACACTGTCTCACTTTATTTAACGTCTTGTCCGTACCGAAATGCCCAGACGTTGGTCTGTCGTGGCGCTCACGAAGTACTCGCTCGTAATCTCCTAGCGGTACTACTAGCTTCCAATCATTTTGACTGTCGCCTAGTGTCCGTGAGTGTGTTAGGACGGCGCTTGTATAGTTCATTGTCCATGATTGTCCAGTCTGGATATTTGTTTCCTTTTTCGCGTATTTCTTTAATTTTTTCATTATACCAACTGTGTCTTTCTATGTCGCTGAGGATAGCGGTAGATACTTCAGCTGGCTGGGGGAGGGTCTAGAAATAGCGAAATAGCGTCAGGTACATAATGTAGAGCTTCCTTACGATGGACAATATTCATGTTTTACGCATGGTCTGCTGTTTCCCATCTTAGTAGGCATCCTGTGGGTTCCTTCAAAATGTGCAACCACTTCAGGCTGCTGTGGTTTATCACCACCGTAAATTTCTCGCCGAGTAAATACCGGCAGAATTTTTGCAGAGCCTACACGACGGCTAGGCACTTCTTCTCGGTCATGGTGTAATTCGATTCTGAACATGTTAAGGTTCTGCTCGTGTAGCCGATCGGATGTTCCTCGCCTTGATGCTCTTGACTGAGTACTGCGCCTAAGGCGTAATTGCTCGCATCTGTATGCAGAATGTATGGCTTACGTTTTGTGGGGCACATGAGTACTGGCACTTGCGTCAGGAGAATCTTGAGCATGTCGAAAGTTTCTTCCTGCGCTTGTTCACAGTGCTATTTGACGCTTCTCTTGAGTAATTTTGTGAGAGGCAGATTGATTTTCGCCAGATCTTGGACAAATTTAGCGTACCATCCGACCATGCTTAAAAAAGGCCCGTAATTGCTTCAGGTTGCTAGGCCTCGGAAATTCGCTCACCAGGCGAATCTTCCCAGGGTCAGTGTTTAAACCATTTTCGTCTCCTATGTAACCCAAGTACTTGATTTCCCGGTAGCAGAACTGGGATTTTTCTGGATTTATTTGTAATCCGACCTCATTAAGGCGGGTGAGCACCGCTTTAAATTCACGAGTGTGCTGCTGCTCGAAAGTCTTCGTCGTGACAATGGTCTCGTCCATGTAAACGAAGACACACTATCTGATGCGGCTGCATCAGGGCCAACTGAAGCTCCTCGTTTGCTAGCGGTACATATTTATTATGTATTATACATCATATATTATATATTATATTTTGTATATTTATTTTGTTTGGCGTATCTTCAGATTTTATGCACTTAACAATTTATCAGTATGTTATTATATGAAACCTTCATATAGGCTGCTTCCGTATGCTTTGTCATTAATAGTTGCAATATTCACTAAGTATCCAGTCAGTAATTAAAAATAATTTTCTACTATATGTCTCTGATTGATATATATTTTCTATTTCGATTTATGGTCTTAGAAATATCTTGGAGGTAGTCTGTGTAGTTGATAATTACGAACTATTATAATCATGTGTTTGCCTATTATATGATGATCTATTATATATTAGTCCATCATATATTATATAAATTATTATGTATTATATAAATGTTTATATTTATTATTCTTGTTATCGTTAAGGTTATTTACTTAGTAATTTATATGACAATAAAAACTTTGTTAATATGTAATTACTCTTAAGTGATGTAATATTTATTACTTAATAGTTTATATGATGAACTTATTTAGTTATTATTGTTATTAATAATGCAGATCCTGTTTGTATCTATGTCTTTTAAGTTGTTATGTTCCTCCTGTTATAAGTACTTGTCTCGTCAGGTAACTATTCCATATATGGTATTATGTTTTGAGGTTAGCTGTCATACACTGAATTTTAATTGAATGGTTATATAATTTAGGAAATGATATCTCCTTGAATTTTGCTAATCTTAGTATGTATTAATTATTATATTCAGTACGTATTCGTATCAAGTTATTATAAATTTCAAAAGAAAAAAGGAATATGTGTGTGTGTGTATGTGTGTGTGTGTGTGTGTATGTGTGTGTGTGTGTAATAATGACAAAACTGAAAGAAAAGTTTATCCGTTCATAATAATTATTAAAATTTATTTATAGAATATTTTTGGTCTTATTATTGTAAAAACTCACTTGTTATGGTTTATCAGTCTATCATACGCCTTCCTTTATTTAAAAGATATAGCATTGTTCAATTTTTCATGTCCTCTTGATGGAATTGTATGATTAATGTTGAATTTATTTATTATGGCTTATTTATTAATTAATATTTATATCATTTGCCCTGCTTGTTTATTTTCTATATTTACATTTCTTATATCTCCCCTCAGTGTGCACGTTATCTATAAATAGATGAGAAAAACGTAGAATCCTCGCTCAGTGAATTACCTGCAGCTTTATTAAATAATAAATTATTAGTAATTCATCAATAGCTCTGGTTTCAATTTCCATAAATGTACAGCTTTTCACATTCATATGAGCTTTACAGATCTTGGAAATTCCTATTATTTCTCATCTTTTTGCTCTTTTAAATTTTTCTGTACTGAGCCAGCATATGGTGTACAGGTTATATACACACCATTATGCTCCTGTAAGTGCAATTATGTTTATAACTTTATCAGTTTTGTTTTCATCATCACTCTTCGACGAGGCTACTATTATTATTGCTTCTGTCTATAGATAAATTGTTAAAGAGGGGGGGGGGAACTAATTCACCTGCTTATAAGGCTGATCTTGTCCGAATGGAAGAGGCACTTTTTAACAACAAGTTATTTTTCTGAAAATTGTGAATTTTCATTCTATCAGGCTGAAAATTTTATCCACCATTGCTGGTGTACTTTTGAACCTACCTTTTACAGAATTTGAAAAAGTTGATTCCTTCCTGGTTAAAAAGAACTTCTCAAGGGGACTGGGATTGGGACGTATTATTATCTTGAATAACTACAAGTAATTTCAGACGGAACTGCGCCTCTTAAGGGACATGAACATTAAAGGGCGAGTAAAGTGTATGTCTAGACGGTGCTATTATTCATATTATAATATAATAGAAATAGCAATGGGTATATATATGTTAAAATATATAAATAAAAATTAATATAAACGTTAATGTATATTCAGTGATATCAAACACATAAAATGTGTTTACGTGCAAATTATTTTGTATATGGCTTATAAATTTGCTAATGAAGATGTTTACCTCTGTTTTGAAACAGAGCAAAGAAAGCTGTTTTCAGTTTAACTATTATGAAAACAAATATTTAACGTTACTTAAAAAAGGTGTGTTTTCATTAGACTGTTATTGTCGATTATTTGCTATTTTCGTAGGAGGTGTGAAAAAGCATGACAATTACTTGCTCTGTTTCATCTGTATTAACTATAGCTTATGCACACTAGTACTTATGCACACTAATGCTTATAAATTGTACATATAATAAAATAATCTAATTAACGTATAATCACTTTACATTTAAAATGTATTTAATCTATGAGGGGTTATACAGGGGTTTATTAAATTATTTATAAGATCATAGCAATTTTGATGAACAACATAAGAGACCTGAGGGGGGTATGCACAGTGCCATCAGCTTGGCTGCTGCTGCCTGTAGCTGTCTACTGCCACTACTGTGCACGTTGGTACGCACACTTTAAAATGGCCGCTACACTGTATGCCTGTTGCACGGGGGAAAATTTAACCGTTTTAACTCGGGGGGAAAAGGTTTTTAGATTCGTGCTGTCTATACACTCATTCGCCGCGGGCTCCACGCTTTGGGCGCCATTTACAACCACATAAATACAGGTACTACTATCTTATGATGAAGCGTATGTAAGTGCGTATGTGTGTGTGCATGTTCACCGCAATGCACACGCTGAACTCGCTGGCTGCTGAAACGGAAAATGGGGAAAGGACAGGAGGACGCGGTAGTAAATAAATAACCAATTGTTCAATTATAATTCACATAACATTTATTAAAACGCAGATATATTCACGGTAACGGGGCACTATGGCTCGCTTGCCGATCAATCCTAGCAGGTTCTGCGACGCGAGAAGCGAAGACACGAATACACTAACACGCGATCGTTCACCGGAAACGATAAGAGGAGATCATGGTACTCGGGACGAGAATGTGCGTTGACACGAAGGACACAGACGCGCGCGCTTCACAACGACGACGGGACTTGACTCGAACCTCATTCGCTCTAGCTTTCGGGAGAGAGTTACACGCAATATTGAAATATAAGAGGCTACTTATCGATGCTGGACGCTGCGCTGTCTTCTTTCGATGATCTGTGAGCGGCGTCCTCGTCGATTACTCCCTTTACAGTTCCCCAATAGATGGTGTGAGTTAAAATTTAACAACATATTCGACTAATAACATTAACGTCCAAAGTCTAATAACATTAACGTCCAAAAAATTTAATTTATTATCTCATTCTATTTCTTTTGTATATTTGATTCTATCATGGATGAAATTCAAAACATCCACCATTTCGTCTACACATGTTTATGGTAGAATTGTAAAGATGTCATCAACATATCTTTTATCGATAATTGTTTCAAAATTCAACTTATTTAATGCAATATTTTCTAATTTTTCCATTACCAAATTAGCAATCACCGGTGATAAAGTTGATCCCTCGCACCATCGATTCGGAAACTGTAAAGGGACTCATCGATAGAGCAATCAAATTATCACACAAAGATTTTAGAAAAGAAAATTTAAAATTAGTTAAAGAGATATTCATTATCAATGATTATCCAATAGACTTTCTAGATAAAATGATTGCATAGAGAGTGGATTAAATTTATAATAGCACTAGAGAACGTAATATGGAAAAGAAGGATAATAATAATAATATTAGAAAGCTATTTAATAATTGTAAAGATAAGGATGATACATGTTTGAAAACAAGAGTGGTAGACAAAATAAATTGTATAGATTGTGACAAATATTACAATGGAAAATCGGTTAGACACCTAAAACAAACAAAATATGAACAACAGTATAGATTACAAAGTATGAATGATACATCCGGGCTGAAAGAATATTGTTTAAACTTGTTACATTCTTTCGATTTTGAAAATGTAAATATTTTGGAACAAGGTATTAAAAGTAAATTGAGAAACTCTTGAAAATATTCATACTTTGAAGAGTTCTAATAATCTAAATTTAATGTTAGAGTCAAGTAAATTGGACAACACTTATCATTCCTTATTAATATGAAATTTTTATTTCGTATTTAAGTTAAGAAAAAGGGAGTCCTATAAATTTTATACTAATAAAGTTAGAGTGGGGATGGTGTATATAAAGCAGCATGCTGGAGTTTTCAATTTAGTTTAATTCCTGAGGATGAATCGTAGCGGTTTGATACATCGGGCGCCAAAGGAGAAGTTAATTTAAGGTGGTGGGGGCAGTCAGATTGTTTACTAACATAGAATATTGCTTTTAATCTTTTTATTTTATGTTATTTATTATTTTATTTTTATTTTTATTTAATTTGCATTTTATTATTAATTTAATTTATTCTGATTTGTAATCTGATCTGTAGCCTGACTGTTTTGTATTAAATAAAACTTATTATCTATAATGTAACTATATATATAATGTAAAAAACTTTCATTTAAATTAATCAGAAAAATGCGTAATTTATGTAATTTATTTGAACAAAATGTTAAAATGTTGTCTTATTATTGTTAAATTAATATTAAAATGAATCATGTTTCAAAAATTTTTGTAAAAATTTGTAAGGCAATGCGAATAACAAATGGAAATTTAAAATTATAAATGAAATAATTTAGATTGATCGAGGCCTACGATGGCTCGATCGCTAGAGCGAAGGACTACTAACTCGGTGATCCGAGTTCAAATCCCGGTCTCGGCCGATTGATACAGGCACCGATGTAATTATTTACATGTGCTTTGTTTACAAACACATCGTAGACCTCCGTCGCTGATTAGCACCGATAATTGGAAGCATAAATAAAGCGACGTTAAATAACATAAAAAAAAAAAAAAAAAAAATTTAGATTGATAATCCTTACAAAAGAAAAGTTTATTAATTAAAATTTGAGCAATTTTTGGTGACTCTTTACTTGCGAAGCAACAGGGTTGCTTCGTAGTCGTTATGTCGTACGACAAGGTAGATGTAAATCTATCTGGGGCCGTTATAGACCTGGCGGAATGTAATTCCTTGTAAATGAAGATCGCCTATGCATGATGAGTGCAACTTGTCATGATCGTTAGACAACCAAGAGTGCACCAAAATATATTGAAAAACTTTATTAATAAATGAAATGTATTGATTTTAGATTTATATAATCTTATGTGATAATTCAACAAAAAGAAAAAAAAAAGAAATAGAAAAAGAAAATAAAAAGGTAAATAAAATGAAATTAAAAAATTTCATATCAACTGTTAAAAAAAGGAAGCTTTTTATTTGAAAATCAAATGTTAATAAAAGAAAATTAAAATATTTAAAAACATCTGTTTTAAAAAACAAAAGAAATTTAAATGAATTGCATTAAGTTTAATTGAAAAGTATTTAAAATCTTCATCTGTAATTTGTAGTTTCCATAGAAACAATAATAAACAACGATCAGAGGTTATTTCGCCAGCTGCTAAGCGAGCTGTAAATAGATTTAAATTAGCCTCCCAACGCGAACCACTTAGCTTCATTTTTAATGTCATTATTTTTATAAATTAAATTAATTTTAAAACTAACTTTTCTATATTTATTTATCAACCTTAACTCCTATCCAGAGCACTGACTGTCATTATTTTAGCTAATATATTATATTATAAAGACCGAAATAGATAATTTCTTGTTTATATAGTCCATGCCCAATTTTTTAGAATTTAACTGTTACGGAACGGCGATATATAATATGTTATACGATAGAGAGTATTACGTTATTAAATAATCGATAAGTAGATATAATATGCGTTAGTAATAATTATAAAATAAAATACTTTGTTTAGATTATTGTAAGTATAAAAGAAAAAGGATATCGAATCAGGCGAAGAAAATTCTTAGCATCGTAATGTGATCAATATAAACTGATAGCTTGGCTGTAAGCTGTAAGAGAGAATATGGTTAATATAAGTTGTTAAAAATAGTTTCATTTTTCATTTTATATTTATATTATATGGTTTTATCTTTTTAGAATTCATCGAATGTACTATGTTATATCGTTTGTTAATATTATCCGATATTTTAGATGTCTACGTTAAATATACTTCGTAAGATAAATACACTTAATAAGAATAATTTATATAAAATAAATATATTCAATATAATTTTGTTTTAGATATCAAAATCATGATTTAAGTAAATTGAATGCGTTATGATTAATAATTACGTTGTCGTAAAAATATGTAAAGAAAAGCCAGTAACATATAGAAATGTAGGTATGAGTTATTTAAATATGTTGCAAGGGCGCGAAGAATAGTGTACATGTAGTAAATGAAAGTTTATAATAATAATCATGTGTTGCTAAATGAATAATAAAGATATAAAAGTCTCTCGGGGAATTTCAAGTTATCAGTGCTGTGACTGGAAAATGCCATTTTTTTTTATTGGCAAGTTGTATATTTAAAATCCATCGGTGCCGTGACCGGAAAACCACTAGGTTTTCGAAAGCTGTATTTTTTTAATATATAACTTGCTTTAAGGAAAATGTGGATACTATTTTCGAAAGCTGCAAGTCATACTTCAAAATAACTATGACGAAATACCATCTTTTGCCTCGTATAAAGTATAAATTTGGATCAATCGGTGCCGTGACCGGAAAACCATTTAGTTTTCGAAAGCTGTAGATTTGAAATTTATGCTTTATTTTAGCAAAATTTGGGAATTTTCAGTATGAAAGTTTCTATAAAAAGATAGAAACTAATAGCTTTAAAATAAAGCTTTTATATCCGGGCCAATAAGGCTGCGAGGCGAAACTTCTCGAGAGATCGACACTCTGCCGTTTGTGGCTTATCGCTAAATTTGAGAAACCTAATAGCTAAGGGAAGGGCGAGCCTATAAAAGGTCTAGCGCATGCGTTTATCCATTCATTATGTTACTGGTTCTTCTACGAGGTGCGTTTGTAACAGTTTCCAATTTATTAAAAATTATTATAAAATTTATATCTTATCTGGTTATTATTTGTGGCTAAATTTATTAAATTGAATCCCATTTGTCTGTTGATTAAATTAACATTCATATTATATATATTTTTCATGACAAATTTTATCAGAATTTTGTTACAAGTAAATAATTTAGTAGTATATTATGCACAGTTTGTTGTACATAAATAAATATAATAATACATGAAATAGAGTAATAACATGAAAGAGAGAATTTGTTTTTTTTTTTTTTTTTTATGTTATTTAACGTCGCTCTATTTATGCTTCCAAATATTGGTGCTAATCAGCGACGGAGGTCTACGATGTGTTTGTAAACAAAGCACATGTAAATTATTACAGCGGTGCTTGTGTCAATCGGCCGAGACCGGGATTCGAAACTCGGATCACCAAGTTACTAGTCCTTCGCTCTAGCGATCGAGCCATCGTAGGCCTCGAAAGAGAAACTATAAGTAAATAGTAATATATATATATATATATATATATATATATATATATATATATATATATCATATCATATCATATTTTATTATTGTTCGCATAATATCCTAAACGAAAACCATAGTTCCTAAATATATAAATAGATTTGACAGATGAAGTAACCGTTAAAACAACGTTGTTAAACGCTCGTTCTTATAACAGAAAGCTTAAGTTAAAATTACGAGTTCCAGAAACCTTTTACCCAAGTTATGCAAATAAAATTTTTCGCTCAGTGTAGAGTATGGTATTTTTTTCTTTTCAAATGCAAGATAATTTCTCTATGAAAAGAAATTTATTGTTTGATAAATTTTCCTCGGATCAAAGTTTTTCCTTTTTAGGTAACGAACATGCAATCGCGAGATCTCTTCATCAGGTCGCGAATCCGGCCGAGCCCAATTAGTTCTCTCTTCGAACCAGTTGGTCTTAAAAACGATTCCGGGTGATCGTCATTCTTTTACCTGGGAATTATAGTACGATACCCCTGCAGTTAGTTGTGCAGGTGAAGGTAATATACAAACGAAATAACCAAATAACTTGTCAATACGTAACTTTTTAATGCACTGACTGAGGTGAGATGGGCGCTAAACTTTTCTAAAAGTATAAATATCGAAACTTCTACTCCATGTTTATGATGCATGTAATTATGGCCAAGGGAGTATATTGATCGACGGATTTTAATTCATATGTAATATGTATATACAGCTTTGTAAAACTTCATTTCGTTTCTTTTTTGCAGCTAAACGTCGTCGAACTGAAGCTAACTTTCCGGGTGCTCAACGTATTCTGAATCAGATAAAAGATGGCCCAACAAAAAAACGTGTGGGATTAACACTCGAACAAGGTCCACCAGCACGCGAAAGTGCGCCTATCCTGACCCTCGAAGGTAATCCAATCGGCCGCGTCACTTCGGGCTGCCCAAGTCCCAGTTTGGGGAAATCAATTGCCATGGGTTATGTGCCATATGCATTAAGTCGAACTGGTACTAACGTTCTAATCGAAGTCCGTAGCAAGATGTATAAAGCTGTTGTTACAAAGATGCCCTTTATAAAGTCGAAATACTATACCAAGTGTCATACTTGACAATCTTAAATCTTGTCCGAATGAAGATGTCATTTTAAATTCATCAATTACTAAAATTAACTATTAATATTTTACAATGATTTATTACGCTATGCCTGGCTAAGATGGTTTCCAACATTATTGTTCTCTAAAGATGATCTTAGTAAAAATGCTGCAGTGAAATAAATGTATAAAAATAATTATCTACATTGAAATAGAAATTTAATAACTGCATTCTGTTGCAATCAAGAGCATATATATGTATTCTACTGATTATTTCTATTTAACCATTTGTTTTAGGATAAAAAGTAAGATTGTTTATTTGTTATGCTAATATTTTGAGCCACTTCTGTTATTGGGCTGTTTGTTAAGGAAAAATTGTAAAAAATTGATCATAATTTGTACTAAAAATGAATAAACGTAATATGGATACCAACAATAATATTCTAATAACAGCAATTATAACATAATGTAGATTAACATTTTTAAATAGTGAACTACAAATCAGTTACACTAAAGATATTTTTAGTTATTGACTAAACTTTTAAACACAGAAGAAGACACTTATTTCTTTCTTTATATAAAATCAGTAAGCCGACGTTTGTGTCAAAGAATCATTTAAAATAGCAGACCTCTGGTAAACAAATTTGTTATTATTCAAGGAAAAACTATTGCACATCATTGCGTATAAATTACCTGAATTTGAACTATTTAACTTAACATTCAATATATATCATGAAAATAAACTAACTTATTTCTTTAACAATTGAATTATATATATATATATATATATATATATATATTGTTAATTTATATTTTATAATTGTTTTATAATTATCAATTGTTTTATAATTATCAATAATTATTATTAATCATGGACAATATAATTACTAAACTAGGTTGGGTTTCTCTATAACATAAAGATTTATTTAAAATACTTTCATTGTGCTTTCGTCGACTGCTTATATACAAATTAATAAATATTTTTTCATTAATCTTACAGTCCAATCAAATCAATCGAAAACAATACGTAACAACATCAATACACATCTACATTAACATTAATACATCAATACACAAAAATAATAAAAACAAAATAAAAATTAAATTAAAAATTATAATGACAGTCAAACTATCCTTATTTACAATCACCCCCGTAGAATAATCTGAAAATAAAATATTAGTTATAACTTATAATTCATACCATGTTCTAAAATATCCACATTCACAAAATCAAAAGAATATAAAAACTTTAAACAATATTTATGATCATAAATTCTCTTTTTTATATATCTACCTGTTTGTCCAATGTAGTATTTATTACAATCTATACAATTAATTTTGTAAAAAACTCCAGATTTTAAACATAAATCATCCCTATCTTTGCAATTATAGGTTAAGAAATTTAGAGAAGATAGTATTATTCTAAATGTCAGTTTTTCTTTATGACACTTTGGAAGCCAATAACATTTTGCTACCATTTTCACATTTTAAATATTTATATGTAGTATGATTTATATATTCATTCGAATTATTTAATAATTCTTTTAAATTATTTTGCAGCTCAATATATGAATTACCAATTTTCACATAAGTACTATCATCATTTAATATACTATTTATACTATTTATGTAATCAATTTTATTGGAAACTACAGTTATATTACCTTTGTCGGCTTTTTAGAAGATTATATTAGGGTTATTTCAAAAAATTCTTCGCTGTAATTAATACATGTATAAAATTACTGTATAAAAAATTATCCAATTTATTTTCTCGTTTTAAATTACTAATGACATTAACCAAAAACGTACGACATTCTTTTTTACTTCATCATTTAAACCAAAAATATTACTTTCGACCTCCGCGACGATTTCTTTGATCGGGAGATTATTTTTAGAATATATTTCATGTTTGGCACCTTTAGACATGATGTTTACTACTTCATTTTGTATTTCTTTGACAGTTAGATTCTTAAACTAATTTTTATTATTTGCATTGTTAATCTGATAGCTTCAAAATTGTTTTTTATTTCTTAAACATTCAAATTGCCTTTTTAATGTTTGTCTATTATTATATTTTATTTTAATAAAACGCTTGTTCTGACCTATAGTTTGATATAAATAATATTATATAGTTTGATATAAATAATATTTAATCATTAATAAATATCTATTTAAGGAATGAATCTGAATATGTAAATTTCTAATTTTTAAATTCATTTTTATCCATTTTGAACAATAATCTTTAATAATACTTACTATATTTAAAATAAATTTCTCTAAAGTAAATCATGACATACCCCTTTAATTTAAGTTAAAATAGACCTTTAATTTAAAATACTTTAATTGTGCTTTTGTCAACTGCTTATATACAAATTGATAAATATTTTCATTGGTCTTACAGTCCAATTAAATCAATCAAAAATAATACGTAATGATATCAATATATATTTATACGATCCTCATCCTATTTTTTCAGATAACCCTCTAAAATATGGTAAAACAATAATTTTGCCTATGTTCAATCAGAAGTCAAAATAATATAAGGTTTAGTTTAGTCCCTGATGAGGTGCCGTAGCGAGCTCGAAGCGTTGGACTACGTC
Source organism: Sycobia sp. Sy_11 (assembly GCA_018907035.1). Classification (NCBI taxonomy): domain Eukaryota; kingdom Metazoa; phylum Arthropoda; class Insecta; order Hymenoptera; family Epichrysomallidae; genus Sycobia; species Sycobia sp. Sy_11. The sequence goes on from JACCIC010000245.1 coordinate 294,934, forward strand.
TTCAATTAGGTAAGGGTGGCGGGGACAGTCAGATTGCACTTTACTAACAAAAATCTTTTCAGCTAATATTTTATTTTCAGATTAGTCTACAGGGGTGATTGTATACAAAGACAGTCTGACTGTCATTATTATTTTTAATTTTAATTTTAATTTTTATTATTTTTGTATATTGATGTATTAATATTAATATAAATATATATTAATATTATTACATATTATTTTCGATTGATTTAATTGAACTGTAAGACCAATGAAAATATTTATTAATTTAAAGCTTTATTTAATATGAAACATTATTTACATTATTACATCCTACTTATAAAATCAAGAAGCGACATTTTAAATTTATTAACACTATCCAGTAGGTATTTCTATTGTATTTTTGTATTTTCTTTACATATAATATATACGTACATATTACATACGGCTTTTACGAGTAAATATTGTACTTTCGAGTATTAGAAAAGCTACCCAACTGTCTCGAGATAATTTCTACGCGGACTTTTGAGTTCAGACGATATAATATGGCTCGGAATGAATTTTATAGAGAGTTTCATGTTCGGGAGGTAGAATACGAAATTCTCCGGGAACGTATTCTTCCATCTGAACACAAAACTTTCCGTAGAAGTTGTCTTAAACACCTGAACATCGTATTTTGCTTCCTGAACATGAAATGCCTTGTAGAAGGCGTCCCAAAACACTTGGATATCGTATTCTACGATATCTATACATCAATGATTTATATCCAACGTGCGGCAATTGGCCGCAAGGCGTCGACATTCATTGATATTCCTCGTTCAATGGCATGTATTTGAAGAAAAGCGAGTGGAGGTATGTAGTGAGCGAGGAGAGGGGGAAAAATTAAATCTCTGCGCCCCTACGTTTCTTTCTTTTCTTCCCCTTAATTTCTTTGGCATTTGCTTTCTTTCTCTATACACGCAAAATTATCGAGAGATTTCGCAGAAAGTGTCGTTTGTCGGACAGACCTGAACTATCATCTTCGACCAAATTTTTGATCAGCTTTTTTTATGTAAAGCGAGCGGAGTTTACAATACTTCTTTCTACCCTTCATAATGCTCACTCAGCTAACCGTGCTTACAACCAGCTGACGATCCAATGTAAACTGGAGGATTGTGTCAAGCGCTTGATTTCGGAGATCAAATAGCCTAAGACAAGTATTTTGAGTATAAAATGTTTTTGAGTATAAAATTCTGATTTGTGCAGTATGCAGTGATATTTTAAATAAACTAGATTTATCATGAAGATAGATGAAGGACTTATTATGAAAGTGCCTAAGATAAAAGGAGAGCTGAAAATAACACAATAAGCCACTCTCGATATTCAAAACTGGACCAGTAAATGAAAGAAAAAATTATGAGGAGTTGAACATTTAAAATATTTAAAATATTCAAAATGATTATATTGGAAAAGAAAAAAATGAAAAGAGGTTAATAAACGAATGGAAATTAGGATGGATTTAAAGAGTAAAATTGATAGTATAGATTTATGCAAAATTAAATTAGATATAAAACATAACATAATAAGCTTACAAGTCAAAAATGGCAAGCCGAGGTTATGTTGATTTGTCATGAACCTTTTTGGTTTCCTGTATTTATCGACAAAAAAATAATGAAAAAAAAAACAATCTGCTAAAATGTATTAATTATAAAATTATATTTAATAAATTATATTAAATAAATTTTCTTGGAATTTCGGTTATAAAAAATATGCACATAATAATGATGTGTAAGAAAATTATATTTATTATATTGAAAAATATATTTATTATTTATTTATTTTAAAAATGTATAATACTTTTTATGTATAATACTGTGTGCTTTTTCCGGGAATTTACAAATTTGTTGACTATATCCATCAATACTATATTACACATACTCAAAGAAACAAGCACGAAATAAATTAGTATACATATAATTGATACTTTGACAATAATAATTATCTGTTTCAATATATTATGTAACTGCACTTTGTTACTTTTACAAGAAAAATCTATTGTTTCATTTTGGATTTGAACTTTGTTCACCTTTATATGGATAATACTTATATAATGTTATAATATATTGACTAACTATCATATATCATAAACTGATCATAAGAATAATCTTGTATAATTCTTTTTTATTGATACTGCTAAGGCTAATCCAGTAGTTTCAAGCGTAAACGTAGAAAATTTATGATTAATTTTTCGAAATAATGATTAGTTAATACTTCTATTATACTTTATATTCAAAAGTCATAAAGAGGTTATACCAGCGAAAAATCGTAGCCCGAGATATAACACATTCACCATAAGTTACTTTTGTCATTTTCTTGAACATATCTCACGATGCACTTTTATCAACTATCAAGCAAAATTTAATTGCAACAAGTTGCTTGATATTTTTATTCATCTTAAACAATACAGCGACGACTTTGATATTCTCACGTAAACTGCTACAGAACAGCTGTATGTAATCCGATGAACTCAAAATTTTACATAGAGGTAGATGAAGGTTGGAATAACTATTGGCCAAAGCTTCATGAAGATAGAGAAAATAGTACGGATTTTATACCCGTAGTCTTACAGCTTTTGAGGCACACTGTGTATTAAGGTAGGATCTTCAACATACGCTATCAAGAAAAGATTGTAGTATTTTCTACTATTTTAATTATGTTTATTCTTTCAAGTAATATAAATACTTCGAAATAGATCTAAATAATTCACTTATAATAAATAAACATAACTTCGGTTTGACAGTTTTGAATTGTCAGCTTATTATCTTATGCCTTATAACTAATTAAATTTTGCTGATATCTATACTATCAATCTCGCTCTTTAAATCCATCCTAATTTTCATCCGTTTATTAACCTCTTTTCATTTTTTGCTTTTCCAATATAATCATTTTGAATATTTTAAATATATTAAATGTTCAATTCCTCATACTTTTTTATTTCATTTACTGGTTCAGTTTCTAGTATCGAGAGTGGCTTATTGTGTTATTTTCAGCTCTCCTTTTATTTTAGAGACTTTCATAATAAGTCCTTCATCCATCTTCATGATAAATCTAGTTTATATAAAATCTCTGGCATACTGTACAAATCAGAAAAGCAGTGTTTATAGAAATTATGCAAATCTAAATTATGCTCAAAATACTTGTCTTAGGCTATTTGATCTTCTTGAATACCAATCTGTTTTTTACGTGAAATTATCCTTTATTTTTTTGTGACTCCACTATTCATTCATCGATTTTTCTTCCAGTCACTACAATATGATAATTTTTTTCACTATAGGACTATTGTCCATGAATTAATATTAACAATATTACAACCTTTAAGTTAACTTCAATTAACTTAAATAACTGTTTACCGGCAATTTAAAAACATTTACATGTGTTCTCTATTGTGTTAAAATTTTCGAATATAATTAATTTTACGTACACAGTGTGACATGGACCACGAAGAGTGACAATAACATCGAGAAATTCTCAGGCGTGTTAAAGGATAACCGTAATTCTAGTTGCAGATTGATTGAAGAACTTACTGGAATATCAAAATCCGTCGTACCACGTACTATGACGAGCGGCTTAAAAAAGGTGTGTGCTCGTTTCGTTCCTTTTGCATGATAATGCACCAGCGCATACAACGGCAACTAACACTCAATTTTTCGCCAAGAAATGGTGCTTATATTAAAATACCAATCATAATCGCCTGATTTAAGCCCCCCCTGACTACTTTCAGTTTGCAAACTTAAAAATGGACTTGAAAGGAAACCTTTTTACGTCGATTGACAAGATACAAAAAGCTGTAACAATCAATATAAAATATATTCCAACATAGAATTATTTAGATGGCAGGAAGAGACTGAAAAATCGTACCAACTTGTGTGTTACTTCTAATGGATTGTACCAACTTGTGTGTTACTTTTGTGTAATGAATGTGTGTAATGAATTTTCTTTTCGATTTTCCAGTTTGATTGGTTCGCTAAATTTGTCAGCGAATTTACCATTGATTTGATTCGCATTATTCGATAAACTATATTGTCGTTTCAGTACTTTATCACCAATTTTTGGAGGTCAGTCTCTGCGCCATAATTTATACTATTTACGCTGGCGCATGAACTAGTGCGCCGTAGCTATTGTAGCTAATTCCAGTGCTTCTTTTATGTTTTATATCTGTTCATACATTTTGCAGCGCAAACGACTTCCTTCTTCCTGCTGCAGTCTGCCTGATGTATGAAAGTCTTTTCCGAAGTATAATTATGCCGGCGTATAATGCGTACTATTATGTATAGCGGTGTTATATGGGAAAGCAATTTCGCTCAGGTAATTATCGCACGTACACTGGAATTTTTCAATGTACTGTTTTATGATCGTTTTTATAATGCGATTCACTCTTTCAATGGAAATTTCACTGTAAACGTATGTTATAAAAGTATGTTATATTTCAGAGAAATTTATTTTAAATATCGGTGGGTTCTTAAAGAGCATTGCTCAAAATGGATAAAAATAAATTTAAAGGCTATAACAATTCAAGAACAACTGAGATGTAAAAAATCGAACATTTTTCCGACATATATAGATAAAAATGTTCAAAATAAACATTTTTCTTGGAATTACAATAAAAGAGTCTCTTATGGTTTAGAAATAAATATTTTCTATTTTAAAAACAAATTAATAAATTTAGAAATCAAATATAAAAATTATGAAATTTATCAATTATGAAAATCTTTATTAAAAATAAAAGAATATTTATATAAATACTTAGAAAATGATGATTTAAAAGAAATCTTTCCAGTTCAAAACAGACACTTTAATCAAAAAAAAATACGAGAAAAGAAATAAACTGAAAAGTAAATTTGAATTATTAAATATTTTTATCGGTCTAACAGTTTTTATAATATTATATATTAGTTAAAACCAGTCTTTATAATATCATATATTAGATAAAAACCGATAAAAATATTTATTAATTTAAGTCAATACAGTCTACATAAGTACAATTTTTAATTTTAAAGTAAATTTGAACATTTAAAAATTATAAAAATTATCAAACAAATAATACTTATAATAATAATAAAAATTGGTTTAAAAATTTTACAAATATTACCATTCCAAAAGAACTTGTAAATATCCTTTCAAAAGCTGCAAAATTTGGAATATCTTATTTAAATAACAAATTGCCTATTAAGGAAATCATAGCTGACGTACAAAATAGTATTGTTAGTTGCAATAATGATATGAAAAAACAATGTAGAACCTCATTAGTGAAGATTATTAATAATTTTAAAAAAGAAAAGAGATATCAAAATTATATAAATACTAACATTATACATGAATACAAAACAGTCAAAAATTTCTTAAAAGAGAACACAAATATTATATTCCAGAATACAGATAAAGGAAATGTAACAGTAGCATCTGACAAGAAAGAATACATTAATTGATGTTAAAGGATAATACAGCTTACAAGAAAATTGAAGATCCTCATATTAATAGGCTATAAAATAAATTGAAAGAATTAGTAAAAGAATGGAAAAATAAATGTTACATTAATGAAATTAGTTTTAAACACTTAAAATGCAAAAATGGAACAATAGCCAAATGTTATGGGGTTCCCAAGATTCACAAAGAGCAATTGACCTATAGAATAATAATATCATCAATTAATTTTCAAATTAATTAACATCTAATTTTGCAAAATTTTTATCAAATATATTAGTTAAGATCGCTAGAAAAATCAACTTTTATGTTAAAGATAGTTGGAGTTTTTATGAAGCAGTCAAAGATATTAATATTCCGAATAATTATAAGATGATTTCATTGGACATAGTATCTTTGTTTACAAATTTACCATTAGATTTATTTAAAGAAATTATAGAAGAAAAATAGTTAGAAATTAACATACACACAAAATTAATAAAAGATGCATTTATAAAGGCAATACATTTAGTTTTCAATAACACAATTTTTTCAAAATAATTTTTATGAACGAAAATATGACCTTTATCATCGGTGATTGCTAATTTGGTAATGGGAAAATTAGAAAATATTGCATTAAATAAGTTGAATTTTGAACCAATTATCTATAAAAGATATGTTGATGACATCTTTACAATTCTACCAGAAAGGTGTGTAGACGAAATGGTGGATGTTTTGAATTCCATCCATGATAGAATTAAATATACAAAGGAAATAGAATGAGACAATAAATTAAGTTTCTTGAACGTCAATGTTATTAGAGTTAGTCATGACAGAGTAAAATTAAATTGATACAGAAAACCTACATGGTCAGGTAGGTTGTTAAATTTTAACTTACACCATCTATTCGAAAACAAGATATGTACTATAAACAATAAATGTTTGACAACAGGAGTAGTATATAAAATAAATTGTAAGGATTGTGACAAATATTATATTGAACAAACGGAAAGGTACCTAAAACAAAGAATATATGAACATCAATATAGCTTACGAAACATGAATGTTACATCTGGGCTAAAAAAACATAGTTTAAACTTGTTACATTCTTTCGACTTTGAAAATGTAAATATTTTGGAACATGGCATTAAGAATAAATATAAAAGAGAAACTCTTGAAAATATTCATAATTTGAGAAATTTCAATAATCTAAATTTAATGTTAGAGTCGAGTAAATTGGACAACACTTATCATTCCTTATTAATATAAAATTTGTATTTCGCATTTAAGTTAAAGAAAAAAGGGGGTCCTATAAATATTATACTAATAAATATAGAGTAGGGACGGGGTATATAAAATAGCATGTTGGGTTTTTCTATTTAGTTTAGTCTCTGAGGATGAACCGTAGCGGTTCGAAACGTCGGACAAGAAGGCAATCCTAAATTTAAGGTGGTGAGGGCAGTCAGATTATTCTCTTTACTAACATAGAATAAGTACTTTTATTATGTTTAGTTTTTATTTTACTTATTATTGTAATTTTATTTTTATTTTTATTTTTATATTTTATTATTAATTTTATTTTATTTGTATTTTTAATTTTCTGATATAATTTATTGTAGTAATAGGTTTTATTTCAGATTCTATGGGGATCTGAAATAAAATTAGGAAAATAACTATCTAGGACAGTCTGACTGTCATTATTTTAGCTAATATATAATATTATAAAGACTGTAAGACTGATAAAAATATATTTATTAATTTAATTTAGAACAGTCGACATAAGTACAACTTTTAATTTTAATTTCACTAGAGTAAATATGGTGGGGTTGTTCGGTATTCAATTTTTGCCGTTTTTAAGACTTGACAGAATTTCATAGAAATAAATTCTCGACCGTTATGGCTTATGATAACTCGCAAATATCCCAAGCGTAAATATATTTGTTCGTTTATCATCTTCTCGACGGCAATACATGTTGCTTTTCTTAGCGCTTTTAGCTGTATCCATCTCGTCAGCTAGTTCTGCATAAAAACATTGTACAAGAATTATTTGACAGCGTCAGTGACTCCACTAGATCTACAGAGAATATATCTCACGGCTGATTGAGATTTGTCGATTGATCTTTCGTGGGGGTACCGTTTCCTGCGCTGTATATTTTTGGCAATGTTGACATGCGCATGTATACTAGGTGACTTCTCGGAACATACCGGGCCAATAATAACTTTTGGATGATTATGCTATTGTTTTAGCAACTCCTAAGTATTCTGCTCTCAATCATCAAAATTTTTTTGTAATATACGATCACGTTTGTTTTCTGCTACACATGACTTCCATTCATCGATTTCTGAATGTTCGTCAAAATCTAACAAATGGAGAATATTTGTATATTTGTTCATTATTTATTCTATAATTCAGAAAATCTTTCGAATATTTCTCTACGGCTTTTGGCATTCGACCGTACCTGTTATTTTCTATCGGTTAAATTGCACGTGCATCAACAGCATTTCGGGATAAAATGTCTGCAACGTGATTTTCTGCGCCTTGTCTATACTGTACGTCAAAATCCTATTCTGAGAGTTCGAGCACCCATCATGCTAGTCTGAAAGATGGATTTTCTATTTATTCCAAATATTTTAGAGATTGATGGTTTGTAATAACCGTAAATGGATAACGCTTAAACTATTGCCACAATTTCCAAATGATTCTTTTTGCTGCATTTAGCATTCTACTTGCATAAACTTTTATGTATGCTTTATCAGCCTATACTTGTATCAATACGGCTGCTAATTCTAGCAAAGTTGTTTCTATCTGGAGTACGAACGGCACAGACCACTTTCCACAGGCTAGTACAGGATTCCGTTAAGTTTTTCTTCAAAGTTCTAAAAGATACTTCTTGTTTATTATTCGATATCCGTTCTATATTTTTCTTTTACAATATACTTAATGGAACTGCTGCATTTTTTAAATCTTTAATAAACCGTCTATACCATGACAGCATTTCAAAGAACTTGGTTTTAAGTTCCTTCCGGTTTTTGGACGTTGATATTATCATTCATGTTTTGAATTTTTCAGGATCCTTATCTAGTCCTTCATTATCCACAACATGTCCCTGATATATCCTCAAAAACTGTCCTCAAAAACTTTCCTTATGCTTTGCGATCGTCTCTGTGACAAAATGTCGAGATAAGTGAATGAATTTGGTGCTATATCTAGTGTAATAATTCTATCGAGTAGCCTTTGAATCGTAGCTGGCGTCGTAGGCAAACCAAAATCACGACATTAAATTCAAATAAGCCGCGTCCAGGCACTGTGAATGCTGTAAGCTGTTTACCCTCTTCAAATAATTATATATGCCAGTATCTATTTTTTACAACTATCGAGAATTACCTGTATCTGTGGCAAAGAATACGTGTTCCTTTTTCACTTTTATTTAAGTAGCGAAAATCTATACAAAAGCATGGCTTTCCTTTTTTTTCGCAATAACGACTCGACTACTCCAAGGACTCTCAGGTGGTTGCACGATGCCTTCTTTCGGCCTTCTCTTCCTCATGAATTATTTTCTGTATTGCAAGATTTCTTAGTTAATATTTCTGTTCAGCGGCGTTATACGAGGGGATTAATAAGTCCTTAGAAAATCTGACAGTTGGCGCTGGTATCATCGGAAATGGTCTGTTTCTAGTAGGAATCATTCCTTACTAGATATCTCGCAAAGTTGCAGCCATATTCATCTAGTGCACGGAGTTAATTTATATCTAATGAATACAGATATATCAAAACCCACAACTGGTGACCCTACGTGCGCGAACAAAAGGTTAGTTCCGCGCACCTTCGTTTTTTTTTCTTATTCGCGATAGAACACCTTGCAGAAGCTATAGTGAATCATCCGCGTAAAGAAAAGAAAAAAATATAATCACGACCGCGCAACCTGTAGTTAGTGCGTCACATGTGTTTAAGGTTTTCTCTCGTGAAATATTCGCGTGTGAGTAATCTAGTCTATGTGCGTCAGGTGCTGATCGCGAAGAAAATAAATTAAATTATTTCGATAAATTCATGTAAAAAGGTTCAGTAGTGTATAGATAGTGAAAGCGTGAACTCAAAACACCCCGCTGTCAAATCGGCGTACACATGCACGCTGCACGCATAGCCGAGTATCTCTGAGAATTCACGGGAAGGCTCGAGGAGGGCACCCGTACACAAGGAATTAAGGGAAAGAAGTGCATACATCGCGGAGCCGGGCGCAAGGCCGCGCCGACTCTATACACCGCGCACACTGCGCATGCAGCAAAAGACATCGGAAACGTCGTCGATAAAGGTAAAACTTTATAGAATAATTAATAAAAATTTAACCCGGTGTTTTAGGCAAGGGATGCAGGCCACGTTTCCTCGAAGCCTAACAGCTTTCGAGCAGCCAGCAACAACATTAATAAAACTGCATCATCCACGGGAAGGCCCGAGGACACCGCCTGCACAGAGCCGAATCAAGGAAAAGCAGCATCTACGAGGATAGCGTAGCGGCAGACAGGGTGCGTAAACTAGAAGACGTCGAAAACGCCGAGGACAAGGTAAAAATTCATAGAATCATTAACAAAACTTGTAATACGATGCTTTAGGTGAGAGATGCAGGCCGCGTTTCCTCGAAGCCTTTCCAGCTTTCGAGGTTTCGAGGCTTTCGAGCCACGTGATTTCCCAGAAAAAATTTAGCGATCGGTCTAGTTCTGGTGAACGCAATCAGTGACAGCGGCAACACTATAGCAGCAGCTGCAGCGCCATATCAGTTAGCAGCCGCAGCGGCACTATCAAAGCAATGTTTACTTCGGTGCAGATAGCAGCTATCAAGAAGGCGCTGCACAAATGATATGACATAATTAAATTACATCGAGGGTTTTTATGCCGTAAGGCTTTTCCCTAGCACTAATAAAGGGAATTTCCCACACTGCTCAAAAATTTTCGTGTTTTATTTAATAACCTCATATATGTCAAATTCAGGATTCCGAACGAAGAAGGGCGGATTCTCGACGATACAAAATTGGTGCTTTCTGTGAGGTATGGACATCAATGACCAGCCTCGACGTCTATTTTACGCTGATAACACTCTCCGATGCAACTCTTTTCCGGCCAGTCAAGAATCGAACCTGCATCACATATAATTAAAGATAAGTCTATATTCAATTTTTTTTTCGCAATTCATCGTTTACAAAACTAAAATTTACAAAAATTAAATTTTTCCATTACAAAAAAAAACGAGATATCGCTTAGGCCGATTCATAGAAGGACTAGGCTGTGTGTTAGTTTGCATCCGCGTCATTCTTGGCAAACAAAATTTTCAATCTTTCTCTCACGCGGCTTAGCCTAGACGCAGTAAAATCACGCGTACAATCATGGCTTCGGTCGCTATAGCTAAAAAACGGTCGGTTTTGAAAGGATAGATGACTAACTTACGCGCGGCTGTGGATCGCGGCGAATTGAGCCCTATGAATATCAAATTGCGCGTTCAAAGACTTACGGAACAATTTCATAAATATGAAGATTTGCACATGAATCTTCAGGAAACGAAAGAAAATGATGATTATCTAGTAGAAATTCAAGACACTTTTTACGCCTTGATATCATCGATATTAGAAACAACCGCGCTAGGAAAATTCGGAATTCCGAACGAAGAAGGGCGGATTCTCGACGATACATCTTATTTAAATATTAAGAAGAATAGACACTTTTAATAAAAAAATTTCTTTTTAAATCAATAAATATTTTTTTCATCGGTCTTATAGTCCAATCAAATCAATCGAAAACAATACGTAACAACGTCAATATATATCTACATTAACATTAATACATCAATACACAAAAATAATAAAAATTAAAATTAAAATTAAATTAAAAATGATAATGACAGTCCGACTGTCCTTGCATACAGTCACCTCCGTAGACTAATCTGAAAATAAAATGTTAACTGATTTTATGAAAATAATTAATGAAAAAATTTTTTTGTTAGTAAAGTGCAATCTGACTGTTCCAAACATCCTCACCGAATTGAAGATCCAGTCCAACATTTCGAGCTCGCTACGGCTCCTCATCAGGGACTAAACTAAACCTTTATTCTAATCTATATATACCTTATCCCCACTACCAAATTTAGTAAATTAAATCTGAATTCCCCCTCTACACAAATATTCACAACTAATCAATTTAATAAGGAACGATAAACACTGTCCAATCACCAGACTCTAACATTAAATTCACATTATTTCGATTCCTGGAAATGTGAATACTTTCAAGAGTCTCCCGTTTATACTTATTATTAATACCATGTTCCAAAATATCCACATTCACAAAATCAAAAGAATGTAAAAACTTTAAACAATGCCCCTTTAAACCGGAAATAATATGTGAGCTACGTAAACTATATTTATGCTCATAAATTCTCTTTTTTAAATATCTACCTGTTTGTCGAATATAGTATTTATTACAATCCTTACACTTAATTTTGTAAACAACAGCTGATGTTAAACATAAATGATCCTTATCTTTGCGATTATTAAACAACATACTTAAATTATTGCTATTTTTAATAAAAATTTGAATGTTATATTTCCGAAAATTTCTTTTAATTATTTCACATAATCCTCTAACATATGGGAAGATAATAATTTTGCCTCTGTTAACATCAACTCGTGCACAATCTCTATTTTCGGTATTATAAATGTCAAACAAGCTCTCAGCAATTAATCTATTCATAAATTCAATTGGATAACCATTATTAATGAAAGTTTCTCTTATTATCTGCAAATTATTTTGTCTAAAATCTTTATGTGACAACTTTATTGCTCTGTCAATGACTCCGTTTAATGCTCCAATTTTGTTTCTGAATTAGTGATGTGAACTAAAATCTAAAAACCTACCTGACCAAGTAGGCTTTCTGTACCATTTAAGTTTTACCTTATTATTACTATATCTAATGACATTAATGTCCTAAAAAATTCAACTGATTATTAACTCCAATTTCCCTCAATTAAGGTATTTTAAAAGGTATTTTATTTTTTGTTTTGTTTCTTTTGTTAAATACTTAATTGAAATTGTAGCTGATTTAATTACACAATCGATACTAAAATTTCTTTAAATAAGCTAATTTTTAAACTAAGCGATATATATATATATATATATATATATATATATATATTTGTCTTTTTAATTTTAAAATTAAATATTTAGTCATTGTATAAAAACCAAGCACTATCCGTGTATTTAATTTTTTTAACGGAATAACTCACATGTTAGAGAGAAACTGAAAACAGCGATTAAGCTTGTTGCGATAGCAAGTCATCTCAAGTTCTCTTCTCACTTCCACACCAAACCAAGAGTCCAAACTGATTACAGTGCAGAGCAAAAAGCCAAAGTCGCACAGATGCTTAAGTATAAATCTCGCGTTGCGATTGACGCAAAAACTAGCCAGTACTTGTCTTTAAGACAAACAGCAAGCTCATAACCTATATAGCACCTATAATCAATCAACCCAGTGAAGGACCTATAGGATATACATCATTTCGATATAGTGCATCATAGTTTAGGGAACTCCCGTCCCATGCGAAGCTCTCAGAGAATAAATAGTAGTTTATTGATACACACTAGGTAAGCTTAGTTTAACTTAAATTCAGATAGATAGTAGTAAGTTTGCTGCATACACAAGTATAGTTGTAAGGGAGCCTCGAACGTCCCATTAGTTTGATGTTTGAAAATCAAAATACGGAATACAGACATACTGACAGACTATTGAGAAGCGGTAGGCCGTTTGGGGATAATAAAGTGGAATAAAGAGTGGAATAAAGAAGGCTCCGAAACATTTAACACGTGCAAGGACGCTATCTGCAACGCTGCAGTACTCCCTTTATAATCTTTTTCAATACTTTGAAGCAATCACGCAGCGTGGTAGCTTTACTGACAGGCAGAGCGTGTATTGAACCATCTTCGGAAAACACTAACATAGAATCTAATGTTTTGCTCAATATGTACGAGAACCCTACGTCTTTTGTCTTCGACGAAAATCGAGGCGGATCTTTCACTGTTCGATGACTGGGAACGGTCGCAGCGCGCCGGTCCAGCAAGAGATGACGCATTCTTGGCACGCATCTAAATCTTCGAATTCAGGACGTTGTTCCTGGCGAGTTACCAGCGTGAATCACTGACGGTAACAAAACCCATGCGGAATAGCATAGCTCACGAAAGAAGCGACCGAAGCTATAACATTCCGCGCCTTATAATAAAGGGAGAGCTGGCTCTCGACGTCTTTACGTTTAATATCCGTATTAGAGTCAGTCCACTTCACGTCAGAGAATTATTAGACCAGCTTGGATTTTCGAACATAATAATTGTTGAGTCAAGCTTAAAGACCCCCTACAGCAATTTTAAGAGCCTCGAACCTAGCCAGTTCAGCAGAGATACAGGCCAGTTCATCCCTGAAATTATTACGTTTAACGTACATATACAGAGCCACTTCCGCGATCCGGATCACCTTTCGAGACGAGGCCGGAACCCCGAAAAACACCTCCGTAGTTAGACAAGATCCTCATTTCCTACACGCTCGGCAGAGCTGTAGCGTAGCAGAAATTTTCACGCGCGAACTAAAGAGCGAACAATTTCTAAGCTTATTTGAGATCGCAGAAAACCATCATCTTCCTTAGATAGCAAAATTGTTTTGGACGCGTCGAGTCCACGTTATGCAACAAATAAAGGTTCATATTAATGGGATTTGACGCGCGACAATTTCACTTCAAACGTATAGTATCGAGAAGCCACGCAAACTCTTCAATTCGTCAATTGTCGCAGACATTCTCGGCAATCAAGCTGCCAGATCACTCCGTAGGTCTTTGCAATTGACAAGGATCAGCCTAACGGAAGTGGATATAGCACCCATAATTCGGACGATGCTGTCAGACGTCTACAGAACGCCAGAATCCTTGGTCAAACTCGCCATATTCCAGATAGCTTTCTACAAATCAAAGACTTGCTTAGTCTAAGTTTCCACGAAAAAATTATTTTAGGGGAGGTTTCTTAGGAAAGTGCTGGAATCCCTCACTACTCGGGAATTAACTCACTACTACGGAATCCCTCACTACTCTGGAATTAGTGAATTGCAAACGTTTAATAATTCGGTCGATTTACCTTTTCGTGGTTCAAAACCCTAAACTTAAATCATTACAGATAATAGATTGCACAAGCATTGACAGACAGACACACATTAGCATCGTACTAGAAACCGTCTTCTCCGGGTGAAATACCCTCGTAAAAGCGGAGTTCAGATATTTCGTGAAACCCCAGGACGACGTACTGTATTATCCGTTTCCGTTGATCACAGAATCATCAAATATATGCAAACCCATAAAACAAAACAAAGGTCGCTAAGTTATGCTTTGTTGCACATAAACCTAGCTTTCGTTTTATCGGCCGGTTGTGCTCCAGAGCTTTGCAGTATTGCTGATCTTTTCTTATTGGTGCAGATCTATGTATCATTGCGACTTTTGTGAACCTATAGTTTATAGTGGGTTCCGAACTACTTCTATTGCACCATTTTATTACAGGCTAGAGTTGTAACCAGTGTAGAGGCGGGTTTTGCGTTATTGCTAATTTCTATTGCACTTGTAGACCAGTGTATAGTGCTGGTCCACTTATATAGGAAAGATAGGAAAAATAAATTTGTGTGAGTGTATATATAAATATTCCGTTTATAATTTGTTGCGATTTCTTAATTTATATTATTATATAATTTTATGCTTATGTTATGCCCACTATATTAATGTTATGTTTATGTAAAATTTATTTGTATATGATCCTTATTTTGTATATATTTTCTGTGACAACTGCCAGTTCCCTACCTAGCTAATCAGGTTCCTCTATTATATCTGCTTCAAGCAGACGCTTTAGCGCTTCAAGATACTCCTTTGTCTGTAGGAGCTCTTTGACTAGATTTTCAAGTGTCTTATGGTTAGCTTGGCTCAACAGAGTTCTGACCTCAATAGAGGTGTTTCTCTCGGGAACCTGATCCTAATTTCATCATATTTGGGACAGATAGTCAGGACATGCTCAGGTGTGTCCACCTCCCCACATGTGCATGTATCGCTCTCTCTCTCTCTCAGATGAAAATGAAAGAGATATGACCCGAAGTCACCATGCCCAGTGAGGAACTGGATTAATCATCGCGACGGCATGATCCAGTCTGCCTTAATCCTGGTGACACCAGGATTCCACTTCTTCAATGTAACTCTGGCCATTGCTTTCGATCTCCCCACACGAGTCTCCCTCCACCAGGAGTGCGATGTCGTCTGCATACGCAATGACTTCGCACCCTAGTCTTGAGAGCTGCCAAGGAAGGGGCTCTAGAATTAGGTTTCACAGAATTGAGCCCAGTACGGATCCCTGCGGGCATTCTTTACTGACCACAAATTGTACTTCCTCAAAGCCATCTCGCATGAGAACTGGACGGTTCTTCAGGTAATCTTTTATCCGTTTGTAGAGACTCCTGGGGCATGTTTTGCTTTTCAATGTTGTTAGCACAGTGGGCTACCAAACATTTTCGAAGGCGCCCTTGATGTCCAGGTTGATACAACATATTTTCTGTTCGATTCACTCACAGACTTACGCAACTGAACAATGGCCTCCTCTGTGGAACACCCTCTCCTGAAGCCGTACTGTCCAGGAGATAACCTCGTTTCAATGACCCTATTTAATTTGTTCAGTATCAGAGCCTCAAGGGTTTTGCTGAGCAGTGGCAAGAGGAAATGGGCCTGTAGGTCGCAGGGTCCTCAGGTTTTTTGTCCTCACCCTTTCGGATTGTGACAACTTGGCGAACCATCCATTCATTAGGGAAGACCGTAAAGCTCAATCACGAATTGTATATGTTGATCAGGACCTGCCTGATGGTCGGCAGTGCTGTTCGAATAATGGCCAAGTCGAAGCTGTCTGGACCTGGGGCCTTACCCAGCTTCATCTTGGCCATGACCTGATCCAACTCGTTGAGATTAAATGCAACCTTCACTCAGAGCGTTAGCCAAGGACCTCATATCTTTTTGTTCTTGCGTTTCATCCTGCGTTTCAATTGTCTGGAGTGAACAGAATGTTTAGCACTGCCGTAGCGGTACTCACCCAGTCCGTCGTATAGGTGTCATTATCCAGACGGACGTTGCAAGCAACTTCTTTGATGGACAGCTTACCGATTTGGAGTCGGTGACCTACACCCCAGCGGTTCTGACTACTCTTTACAGTGATAAAGTCTTGCCATTTGGACTCTTTAGTATGCCTGAGTCTACGGACATACTCCCTTCTGACCGCTTTGTATTCTTTCTTGAGATACTCCCGTCTGAAGGGATCACGCTCTTTCTGGAATACTCAACGAGCCCGAATTGTAGCCTTTCTAAGTCAGGGTTTTTCTACATATCTGCCTATTTAAGTCAGAGTTCCACCAGGGAACCCTCCTAAGAGTTATCCTTCTCCTCGGTATGGCAGCATTGCACGCTTTCTTCAAAGTGGCTGTCAATGAGCAAACTCTCTCAATTGTCTCCATTTTGCAGCCGGGCATTTGTTTAGAGACCTGGTCCCATTCATCCTCAAGTATAGCGCAGAAAGTATCCCAGTTCGCTTTCTATATAGAGTATCGCTTTAACTTGTTTCCCTGATTTGCAGCACCTGATCTTGCAGGTGTACTTGCTCCATTAAGGTGGAACGTGATCGTTCTACGATCACTCGAGGTCTAGTCCTTCCTGACGGCCCATCCTGAGATGAGTGTCTCCAGATTCGTGGTGACAAGAGTTACGTCCACATTTCTCTCTCCACCTTCGTAGGAGACGGTAGCGATACTACCAGGCAGATTGGCGATCCGAAGATTCCATTGTGCTGTAAAATTTTCTAATTCCTCCCCTTTGCGTTCGGTGCGATCAGACCCCTACGAGGGGGATCTGGCATTGGAGTCGACACCTATTAACACCATCCTCCCTCGAAGTGCGTGCAGCACCTTACTTAAGTATACCCCTATTTCGTGGCTCAGCTGGAAGTATCCACTGACCACATTCATCGTGAAAGAACGTAACGTAACCACCGCAACAGCGAGGTGTGTATTTGTTAGGTGCTTTAATTTAAGCACGGTCACCTCAGGGTTGAGGACTGCTATTGTCGCCCAGGGGATTTGCCCTTCCACATATACCATCCGCTTGCGCAGCCCGAACCCCTCTATTCGGCCGCTGCGCTGGTATGGCTCCTGGAGAAATAGGATGTCTATTCCTCTTTCCACACATTTAGGTATTATTTCTGGAGTGACTCTGCGTGCTCTTCTCGCGTGCTCTTCCCGCGTGCTCTTCTCTGCGTGCGTTCTCTTCGCCTTCTTACAATTTATACATTTCGGCGTTGCATCTTTTTTATTACATTTCTTGCTGCCATGCCTCCCTAAACTGCAGTGGGAGCAGCATTGGTCTGATCTACAGTGCTTGGTTACGTGCCCGTAGCCCTGGCACTGATAGCACCTGGTCACCCTAAGGTAGTCTTGTAGACGATAAGAACGTTCTAATAATTTGGCCCGGATGGCCTGGGTGACTTCAACCACCCAGTTTGAGACTGTGTCGCTCCTCTTGCCCGTTTTGAAGCGGGATTTGAAGAATTCAGATAATTCTTCTGTCGAGGAGGCCAGAACATCGTTTTGCTCATATATAGCCGAGGACACCTCAAATGGCGATATGTCCTTAGGCACATTGTAGATGATGAGCCTCGGCTTTCCCCTTGTTGGTGCTTCATCGCCGTCATCGGCACGTCGACGGTGTCCGGCACCGAGTTAATTTATATCTAGTAAACACAGATATATCAAAACCGACAAATACATATATATATATATATATATATATATATATATATATATATATATAATAGTTTACTGTTTGTGCGTGGCCATACATTTCACTAAAAGAATACGAAAAGTAGATTAAACGCTATATACTATAATATATGCTAATATATAAGAAATGTAAAGGATTCTGATAACAACAGTAATCCCCACACAAGGCATTCAAATCACAAACTAGAATTAAAAATTGTACTGAATCGACTGATATTTTTATCAGTCTTACAGTCTTTAAAATATCATATATTCGCTAAAATAATGACAGTCAGACTGTCCTTGCTTATGTTCACCCCCGTACAATCTGAAATAAAACTTATTACTACAATAAGTTATATTCAAAATTAAAAATAAAAATAAAATAAAATTAATATTAATATACAAATAAAATTAAAAATAAAATAATAAATAAAATAAAATATAAATAATAAAATAATTATTCTATGTTTGCAAAGGACAACCTGACGGCCTCCAACCCTTAAATTGAGAATCACCTTGGTGTCCTACGTTTCAAACCGCTACGGTTCATCCTCAGGAACTAAACTATTAGTTACTAAACAGTATAGTTTCTGAGCTTCCCTAAAGAACGTTCTCTGTCTTTAAATACGAGTACTTATTGAACCGTTCTCGTATTATCTGACGAGTTCACACGTGTATACTTGCAAATAAGAACATAACCTACCTTATTATATTAAATATTATTAAAATATAATTTGTAAATACATTACACTGTGGTATCTGGATGTTACACTGACGTATCTCTATTAGGGGCACGATACTGGGAAAGAAACGAGGCGGTAGAGTGCATTACACGAACGAATTTACTTCGTTATTTTACTTTTTTGTTATAAAGACAAATCATGAAATATAAATTGGACGAAGAAGTTAAAGTTACATTCAAGAAATTTAAAGAATTTACAATTTTATGTCTATTTTTCGAATGTTATTATTGTTAATATTTTTTTCGATTATTAATATTGCTCGATTTTTAAAATACTTTATGCGATAGTGATAATGCTAGAAACGGTATATATTTCAAATAACATATATGTTTGTGTCTCTCTTGAGCTGTCATGCAGTCTTGGAATTTTATGCGTTCATAAACGCATATTGTCGAGCCCCACATTGTTGGGCGCCATTTATGTTTATATTACCTTTATGTTTATTCTGGCCATTTCTCCTATACAAACGAATAATTTGCGTTCGATAAAATGGTCCTTCGATGGTTTGACCACGCGGAAGTAGTTCGTAGTATACGACATCATTTTGACTCTATTTTATGTAGAGCATAACCTTATATATGTGAATATTTCGTTTCGGTGTCGATGGGACGGGTTCGCCGAACTTTGTATACGATGTTCTGTGTTTAGGTTTATCATAATATTTTTTATTCTATTCTTTTTGATCGCCACCAAAAATACAATTCAAAAATGATTTATTTTTATATCGCTGCAGCAACATTTCGGACATGCAAAATCGCAGTTCGGCGTCGCTCGACCTTAATTCATACAGCACCCAGTTTCCAACCTATTCAATGAATCCCAATATCTTTAGACACAGGGAAATGGCTTGCTGTGCGACGTCTAATGATGTAGATTCTTCTTTTTGAATCTGATACGGATCCTCATCCAGCTAAGCGTCTAATTCCTCGTCATCAAAAGTTTTAGGTTTTCCGAAGTGACCTTTGTCTTTAACTTATAAATCACCACTTTTAAACCATTTGAAGTACTCACGACACGCCGATTCGTCATTACATTCTGCCCCATAGATTTCCCAAAGCAAACGATAGGACTGAGTTACAATTCCTCATATTAAACAATAAAAACAGCGCTTCCTACAAATGACGTTTATTTAGCTAGAAACTATATGCAACTGTTAAGGCAGTATTCTACTTTACAACTTTGAAAAAAACTGTTTTATTTTTTTTACATTTTCGGAAGTAAATATATTCAACAATGTTAGCTCAAAATTTTAGAAAGATTCAGGTAGTCTAACTATACTTTTTCACTTTTCGAACGCACTTACCTGAGCGCGCTATTCCGACCCCCCCCCCCCCGCCGCACGCGCCAAATAAGCCATCTACCTGGCCTTGTTCGCTGCAGCAGCTGTTCGCCTATTGTAAATCATTATACCTACACATATTCTCATCAAAATATATACCTTTGTTTCTCAATATTACCTTCCCTATATAATTTTGCTTCTTTATTTCAGTTCTGTATTTCTGTAGTGGAGAATCAGTCGTGATTCGAAGTTCAAATGTGAAGCATTTATTTATTCACAATGGATACGAAGAAAGTGTATCGTGCACAGAAAACTTTTGGTTGTCCATTTAGAACTAGAAAACATTCTTTTCACGGAAACAGATTCACTGACGAAGGAGGTACTAGTAACACAAGTAGGTCAGCAGCATAACTGAAAAAGTCTAACGATCCGAGTTTTGATGTGAAAGTTGATAATACTGGTGGTTATTCTATTATTCATTTTTTTACTATGTTTTTAATGCTCTCACAGTGGGCAATGTGTTCTGTTTCTATCAACAGACTCCAAACCACAGCATACGTACTGTTCAGACAGCTGGTGCAAGTATAACAAGACCGAAGCAAATAACGCTTTAAAAGTTATAAATATCGTTCTGCTCTAGCTAGTGACGTACAAGAGCTGATGAAACCGATCTACGAAGATCTAACAAAAACGAAATTGCTGGAGAGATGTTTGGGCAGAAACACTCAAAATAACAATTAGTATTTCAACTCAACAGTTTGGGCTATGGCACCGAAGCATATCTATAATGGAAAAATTGTTAAAATTGCATGCCTCACTGCTGCCACCATTTTTAATGAAGAATTCAGCCCACTTTTGAAAATAATGAAAATTATGGGCCTGAAAATCGACCAAACCGCCATACAGTTCGCCAATATGCGCGACCAATAGCGCATCATTCGAGAGAACCGCCACTCGACTGAGTCTTCTAAGGAGAGCAGAACTCAAAAATCAGGATAAATTAGATGAAAATACTCGCCTGGAACAAGTTGAAGGCATATTGTATGGCCCAGGCATCGCTGATTGATGGTAAGATAATTTTTTCTACGATTTTTCACTTACAAAAACTTTAAACGTATTTTCCTCAAAACAGCGTTTTCAAGTACCGTGGTCGTGAAAACTAAAAAACTATTGAACCGATCCTTATGAAATTTTGAACACATATTCTATATGTTTGTATCACCCGTTTTAACTACAACCAATTTAAAATTTTAATTCTGACTATATTTTTATTGCAAAAAAGACGGAAAAAAGCAATTTTTTTCTTTCGTATTTTAGCTGCCATTTTGTTGATTTTGCACATACATAAAATATTCTAGTTAGATCGGTTTCTGAAGTTATGCTGAACATACACCTATTTGATTTTTTTGTTTCAGACTATCCGTCGGCAAGATTTTACGACCACGACAACTTTACCTACTTTTTGAGGTGTTGGCTTTGACCATACTTTACATGTATAAAAAATGTATAAAATAAATAAAAAAAATTTTTTTATGTACTTCAAGAGCGTATTTATTAAACATTTCAAATCCTACATCCATATCTTGAATAGTATTCTCAGAAAAATTTCACAAAAATAGCGTTTTTTTCGAGGGTCTAAAGTAGAATACTGCCTTAACATATCAAGAGTTTTATAGCACTGAATTCCATTTTTGACACAAAATTTAATGCAAACTCTTTTCTCTATTTTTTTGGTAAAAAAAAATCGCCGAGCACACGAAACATTTATAACATTGTATGCCTTTCACCCACAAAAAAATGCTATAGAGTATTAATATATCAATATATCAATGATATAAACATTGATAATCGAACGGATGTAGCCCTCGATATTTACAAAGTCACCTTATTATTTAAATAGATCTCGTATATATATATATATATATATATATATATAAAAGAAAGTAGAAAAACATTCATTATAAAGGAGAAGTAATAAAGTAAACAAAGTACACACTGTAGTTGGGCATGCATAAGGTGTGTGGATGCTGCAGACCAAGACCGTTGTGTTGGAGACATGCGCGTACGTGAATGGGAAAGGAGAGTGATTAACTACCAATTACAATGCAGTACGTACGTCATCGGAAAAAGAGTACGCTGGTGAAGACAGCTTCCAAAGAGAATGCAATCAATCGCGTTTGTAAAGGACGCCAGAGCTCCATGGGCCACGTATGTAGGGCAGGAGGTGAAGATCGTGAGTGGAAAGGTGGATGTTACACGAAACTCGTATCCAGTACTCTAAATTGCCACATTCACAACGACGGAGAAAAATGCGAAGAGCAACAGCAAAGCCGGAATTGACACCAATAAAACGAAGTAAACTATGCACATCGACAGGCGGATAAACAACGATTTCTCACTTTCAGACAGAAGTACAGAACAGACTCTTTCGATGGCACACAATTGACTCTCTAATTTCGTCGACATTAGACTCACACCTGTTGTGTTAGCTCTCCCATCCTCTCTCTTCCCGTCTCAGTTATCTCACAGATTCCTTTTATCCGTTGTTCGTATGCAACATATTCCAGTTAACACGCAGCTAACTATGAGGATATTTATACTTAACTTTGAACAGATGAAGGGCACTTCAACGATAGCTTAAAAACTTATACGTGTAAGATAAACGTCTTATTTACATCTTAAATGTAACTTATAGTAAATCATAAAGAAATCTTATAGATATCTAAAAGTTTACTATACGCTTCGTACAGTTAATTTGCCTTTACATTAGGTAAATAATGTTTTAATAAGACGACTGATAGATGTTCTCTTGATGTATTAATTACCACCATAAATGTACATTATAGATATAGTTAAGAAACAGTACAGTTAACTAAACATTAATTTAAGACAAAAAAATGAGATAAGTATAACATCATATAGATACCAATGTGATTCTGCACTTTTAGTCCAAATAATTAACATTTTGTATATAAGAAAAACAATTGCCTTATTCAGGAGGCTAATATAAAAATATTTACTCAGATTGCTAATTAAAAAACTATGATGTATGTATTTGATATATAATACAAATTTTAATGAACTGTATCTAATTAAAACATTTCTATCCGTATGGTCTATAATTATCTGATAACTTAGCAATTTTTTCTCTTATATAGAAAAAATAAATTCTTTACAGTGAAAGATTATAGATCTATCGCCATAAATATAGCTTGGCTAGGACATATATATATATATATATATAGGATATATATATATATATATATATATATATATCATATCATATCGTACTAATTTATAAAGACAAAGCGTGTTATTGTTTTTGAACATTTTCTTGAATTTCAGTTGTCATCACTACAAAAATATTCACGGTATTTAATGGAAAAA
Organism: Sycobia sp. Sy_11; assembly: GCA_018907035.1. Taxonomy (NCBI): domain Eukaryota; kingdom Metazoa; phylum Arthropoda; class Insecta; order Hymenoptera; family Epichrysomallidae; genus Sycobia; species Sycobia sp. Sy_11. Next base: position 318,609 of record JACCIC010000245.1, read on the forward strand.
ACGAGCCTATACGAAATATGTAACATATATTGTACATATTATATATACATATTTGAAATACCGTTTCTACTGAGAAATATTATATTGGCGTGTGCGGGCGGTTGATTACGATATCCCGTTGCCTCCAGATGATTTCTATAGGCAGTTATGTATTTCGATGATAGAATGCGATGTCCAGGTGTCTCAGCGCAATTTTTACGGGGCATATTGTATTTAGTTGGTAAAAACAATGTCCAAGGAAATCAACTTCTATGGGAAGATTCGTGTTCGGACGGTAGATGACGACGTCCAGGTATGACGAGACGATTTCTACGTGTAGTATCGTGGTCAGTTGGTAGGAAACGATGTTCAGGTCTGTTGGGCCAACTTCTACGGGGAGTTTCGTGTTCGGACGATAGAATGCGATTTCCAGATGATTTGGAACGCCTTCTACAGGGAGTGTCGTGTATAGTTGGTGGGAAATAATGTCCAGGTATGTCAGTACGACTTCTATAAAGAGATTAGTATTCTATCATTCGAACATGCACACTCCCAGTAAGCGTAATTCCGGGATAACTGGACATTGTATTCTACCTTCCCAATACAAAACTCTCTATAGAGGCAGTCTCGAGACATTTCCTGTTTGAACATGATACTCTCTGTAAACGTCGTCTCGAGGCACTTGGACATCTTTTTCTACCTCTCGAACTCGAAAGTAAAATTTTCTCCATCGAAGCCATATTTAATATGCATATTTACATATATATATATATATATATATATATATATTTTAACGTCCAACAACGTTGGTGTCACACGGACGTAATAACGGCGATTTACTGCCGTTGACTTCTGTTTGTTGCCCCCTAGTTTTTTGGCCACACTTTAGCGCTGAATCCAGGGATATGCGAGGCGGATCGCGAGATTGGTTATTCGCGGCGCGTTGGCGTAATTTCGCCGTTCGTGAGGACCATACTCGCGGCAGCTCCAACACGACCGGTTGGATATCAGTAGCAGCGATGAATCTGATATCCTCTAGGAGTTAGTAGGAGCGCGAGCTTCCTCTGCCACCAGCCCACCTCACTAGCTATCCGCGCTAAACTTTAGCGGAGACTGCCAGGTCCAGCGGCAATTTTCTTGCCTGCAAAGACTAGCGTCCCCCGACCTAAAGATGAGCGCGTGTTTCGCGGATTTAAAAGAAAAACGACGCAGAACGAGATTTTGATTAACTTACTTTTTATTAAAATCGATATATTTCTTAAAAAACTCTGTTAAGGTATGCGCGGATCGAATACGGCTGGCAGTCTCGCTTTTGCGTGTTCGAGGACCCGTATTTATACCCGGGCCGCGACGCCGCCGAAATTTTCTCCACGGAAAAGTTTCATAAAGACAAAGCAGCCTCCGTTCATCTCTTACAATTTCTTAAATTTATCTTAGTTATATATATATATATATATATATATATATATATATTTTCAAAATAAAACTGAAAAGAATAATTAAAAAGGTTATTTATATTTTATATATATATATATATATATATATAAAGTTATTAAATAATTATACGTGTAGAGAAATAATAATAATAATAAACATAAAATATTTTGATGTAAATATTCTTGAACGTAGTAGTATTAATTGGAGGTAACTATAAATTGGTTAATAGTACTAATTGTAGATAACAAACACATATCTTGCAATTGAAAATTAATAATAATGATAATTATAATAATTGATTATAAACGTATACTATCGAATATAATAGTAAAACCATTAGAATCTTAAATAATCGGTAATAATTATAGATTGTAAGTAATAATAATAACGATGATAATGATAATAATAATAATAATAGTAATAATAATAATATCAGGAATAAGTAACACCGAGAGGTGAACTTCTACCTTACTCAGTTTCTATCCGGACATGGATACTTCCGTAAGTACCTCTGCAGGATGAAGAGGATTTCCTCTCCGGAATGCACGTACTGTGGATGGACTTGGGACGATGCGGAGCACACGTTCTTTGTGTGCGACCATTGGACCGAGTTACGACTAGGGCTACAGACGAGGATAGGTGAGATTACGCCAGAACACGTAACGAAACTTTTGACAACGGGCGCAGACAGATGGCGGTTGATCGCAAAATAAGTTACGCATGTGCTACGGAGCAAAAAAGCAGATGGATGCCGTGATGATGAAAGTATGTGAATGTAAACGCGACATAGAGTATGCATGCGAACCCCGGATGAAAGGTATGAACGAAAAATGACCACGCAAGGACAGCCGCCCAGGCTGAAGTAATGTGCATAACAGTTTCGAGCTGGTGTCGGTGTTTAGTGCGTAGTGGCGTGGGATTTGTGTCGAGTCGCACATATTCCGATGGCCGTTTCCCAGGAATGTTCTTGGGAAGAACGGTCATTGGAAATGCATAAATAGCATTCACAGACTCCTAAAAAAAAAAAAAAATAATCGTATGAATTAATTACGCGCAGATCGACATTTCGTATTTTATTCTGGAATTTTCTTCAAAATAATATTGTCTTCGGCTCCGGGGTTTCATCATATATTTTAAAACTCTCTGTTGAATTGCATTCGTCAAAACCGGTGGTGATATTCGGCGGCCTCTCGGATTTCATACGTTGTATCTAAAGGGGGGTCATAAATAACGCACAAGCGCGCATTTCGCTTTCTTCCGACTTTCCTACGGGAAGATAACATCGGTGAGGGAGGTAGAGAGGAGCATTTCAGTCCGAGTCGTAATTTCGGAGCGCTCAGTCCGAGCCACGGACGGACCTGCGGCCTAGCTATACGGTTCGGGCCGCATCTGGTCGGACTTTTATTGGGGGAGAGAGGCGCGAGCTACGCAGTTAGTCGCCCATATACATTGGCGGGTACCCTTGTATACCATTTATACGTCTCCAAAATTTTCCAGGGATTATACTGGAATTTTCTGGACACTGTATCTCCAATGTATATTCTCCTTGCGGCGTACGAACAGCGTTGCCACACTTCACCTCTTTCCCGATTTCCGTTGCTTACTTCCCCCCGTTGAAAAATCGTCGGAAAGTATACGTAATAACGCACCGTAGAATTTAGCCTGCCTCAAAAATACATGTATGGTTGCTAGACGTAACCGCCGCCGCCTTGAATGGTTGGTTGGGTATGGAAATGATCCCAATCAACCATCAGGCTGAGTTACAAACGTGATCTTCGGTCTTATAGAATTTACTTCCTTGTTTCCTCCTTATTGTCGCTTGAAGTATAGGTAGATGATGAGTATCAGCTGCAGTGGTAATTCTTCCTTCTTCTAATAACTTCTAAATGTTAAGTGCCATTTTACAACTTAGTTAACGTATAGATCGTACAAAAATTTAGAAAAAAAAAATCATAAGTATTAATGGAAATTTCAGTCTATTACAAAAGACACGTAATTACATAAATATTTTTTTGACTTTGATATAATTAATCTCAATTTTAGCAAGGTTTGTGTATTGTAATCTCCGTAACTTATGAATATTACTTCAGTATTTAAATAATAGTTACATCGTTCTACTATTGATTATTAATATTTCAGAAATTAAAAAGAAAAAATACTGAACTAATGACGCTAGTAATCCGCATTTTTTGTATTTTAGTTATTTTTCATTTTTTTTAATTTTCTATTCTTTTTGATTACGATACGTACAGATATGCACACATATTTACATATGGGTTCATATATATTCACATATTCTCTAATTGGAGACTGCCAGTTATGTGTACGTTTAAAAGGTATTATTACTTTATGATTCTAAGTTTTTCGCGTCATTTTTCTATACGATTTACGTAATCTATTAGCGTGAACGATTTTTCCGCCCTTTTTGTATTGAATTTTGATATTATTCTTTCCGATGATTTCTAATATACGGAACGGACCGGAATATTGATTCGATAACTTCGCCGGTTTTTGGCCACTTAATAAGAACGCGTAATCGGCTACTCTAAATTTTATTTCCTTTGTATGTCGGTCATACAGTTTTTTCGATTTTTCTTTAGATTTGATAAGATTATCGTACACTAGTCTCTTAATTCCAGTTAATCTAATAACTAACTCCTTTACGTATGCTTGATAGGTTGGGACCGGATCCACTTCACGTAGGGGATCGTTGGAGGGGGGTCTAGCTAGTCTGCCGTAGACTACTTCAAACAGCGGATGTTTAGTACTTTCTTGTATACACGTATTATATAATTCAGCATCGCTATTTCCACCCATTCGTCCTATTCGGAATCCTTCTCCGTGAATTGTTTAAGAAATTCTCCTAACGTGTGATGGAATCGCTAAAAACCCATTAGATTGAGGGTGGAACGCCGTCGTCCTGACCTTTTTTATTTTGAATCTTTTTGCGACCCGCTGCATGAGACTACTCAAAAATTTCTACATTGATCTGTAAGTATTACTTTCGGAGCTCCTGGAAATACAGCTTTTTCTAAATGCATCGGCAATTGTTGACACTACCGCGTTGGGTAGCGGGACAGCTATACAATACTTGGATAATTGATTCTGCATCATTAGGATATATTCGTTTCCGATTCTTGTTTTCGGTAATGGGCCCACTATATCGAGGGCTATTTTCTCGAATGTAGTACCTGGAGTGTCTGTAATCACCATGGGTTGCCTTGTTTTTACACGTACGTGTTTCTTCAATTGGCAGTCTATACATTGCTGGATGCGCCGTTGTACATCTGCCTTTAAATTATCCCAGTAATAATCCTGTCTAATACGGTTATATATTTGAGACGCCTCTATGACCACTACTTTATGCATGTTTTCCTTTACTCATGATAATGACTCGGGCTTATCGCCCCTGATACTTAGAGCAATTAGAAATTTACGATTGCTCCGTTTACACGAGTTTATTCTAGCTTCCTCTACATATTGCTGCTCTGGAATTTTATTTGATTCGGCGAGCTTCCGTGCTGCTACATTGCAAGATTCACCTTTATTATTGATGAAATAGACAATATGATCGTTGCGAAACTGAATTAATTCTTTGGTTTCTACGAAGTTATTTTTGATCTCTTTCGAATTTGTCCTGCTATCGTCAGCTGTGCTCTCTTTAGCCTTATCTTTTTCGTGCTCTGAATGGTTACTCCGATCCATTTTACTGAGTTTTCGCTACTAGAGGTATCCGAATCATTACTGCTTTGACTACTATTATTTTCGGACGTTAAAGTAATTAATTTCTGTTTAGGTTTTCTACCTTTCCGTTTGGGCTTTTGCGGTACATATGACGATTCGCTGCCTGATTCGCTAGTAAATTCACTACCTGTCTGCAAGGTATTTGTTACATCTCTCTTTCGAACAAATGTTGGTTTATTATTTTTTAATTTATCTATCTTAGTACGCGGCTGCTTTTGTTTATTTTGCTGCGTGTTCACTAATTTGGGAGATTTACTCTCGAAAATATCGTTTGATTTTCTTTGCTCTTGAATTTCTGTAATTCGCGGTCGTCCTCGTCGTCTAAGAATACGTGTTCGATCATTATTAGTCCCTGTCTCTATCTGTTGCAGATACGGAGCATCAACATTCCCCTGTCTAGACATAGAAGTATCAATTGGACCGTTGTATTTTAGTTGGCTACTGATAGCCGCTTTTTCAGTCCCTTGTATTTTCTCGTTGTGTTTTTGGGTTAATTTTACGTCGTTGCGAACGAACATTTTTCGTTGAAATCTTCCTATGTGATTCTTTGCTAATGCCCTCAACTCCCGACTTAGAAAAAATTTGCACGACTTCTCTTATCTTTACTTAAACTTGGAAAATATTGAATTCTTTCCGAAAAATTAGAAATATATGGCATCATATTCTCGCCATTCTCAGTGATATCAACTTCCGACTTAGAAAAATTAGCACGACTTCTCTCATCTTTGCTGAAACTTGGAAAATCTTTAACTCTTTCCGAAAATTTAGAAATATATCGCATCTTATTCTCGCCATTCTCAGTGATATCAACTCCCCACTTAGAAAAATTAGCACAATTTCTCTCATCTTTTCTTAAACTTGGAAAATCTTTAACACCTTCTGAAACATTAGAAACATTCGGCGTCTTATCCTCGCCATTCTCTCCTCGGACTTTAGATCTGGTAATTCGCTGATTTGGGACAGTACTTCTAATCGCTTTTAACTTAGCATTCCTCGTACATGCCTTCGGAATTTTGGGAGGCTCAGTACAATGAGGATCCGGATTTTCAGGATTCACCACTGGTTTATCAAGATTAAGTTGCTTTTGCCTTTACCCCGGAGTTACTACGGTTACATTGTCAACAGGTTTACGTGAAAACGTACATTCGTCTTTCATAAACGACTTTATAGTCATACTCCGAAAGTTTAAACCTCCACTTTATCACATGCGTGTTCAAATCAGCTGTTTTGAATCACATGAGTGGTTGGTGGTCAGTCACGAGGGAAAATGTACACCCGAATACATACAGCCTAAAAGTTTGCACGAAATGAAGCATAGCAAGTGCATCTTTCTCGTATACCTCGTAGCGTAACTTGGGTCCTCGCAGAACTCGTGACGTATAGGCAATCGGTTGATCCCTACCGAATTTTCCTTGTGATAGGATGCCTCCAATCGCATAACCCGACGCGTCCGTCGTGATAATGAATGGTTGTTCCATATCAGGGAATCACAACACAGGCGCTCTGCATAGAGCACTTTTTGGGCATGCAAACGCATTTTCTGCGTTTTCTTCCCAGACAAACGGTTCGTTGCTTTGCAGAAGCTTGGTGAGGAGTTTAGACATTTTGGCAAATTCCTTAATAAATCTACGGTAGTATCCGGCTAAACCCAAAAATTATCGAATAGTTTTGACGTGCTTAGGACGCGGGAATCGGTCTACCGCTTCTAGGTTCTTTGAATTGGGTGCTTACGTGTCCTAAATATGCTACTTTTCGTTGTAGAATTTTGCATTTTCCGGGTTCAAGTTTCCAGTTTGCTTTACGTAATCTTTCCATTACTTCATGGAACAATTTTTCGTGTTCTTCCAAAGTCTTGGCGTAGATTACTATGGTACCCATATAGACGAACACGCCCTTGCCAATAACGCCCTCGAGCGTAAAGTTAATCGTGCGCTGATATTCCACGCCTGTGTCTTCAAACCGAATGGTATGCGAACTAATTTAAAATGCCTGTCAGGGGTTGAAACAGCAGTTTTATGCATGTCTTCCGGACTCATCGGTATTTGATGGAATCCGCAGACGGAATCCATGACAGTGTAGTATTTAGCAGCACCAACGGTGTCGAGTATTTCGACAATATTGGGTAGCGGATATGCCATTGCTACTGTTTTCTTGTTCAGAAGACGGAAATCTACTACAACTCGCCATCATGGCTTATTATCAGTTAATTGCTTTTTTGGCACGATCCAAAGCGCTGACGAATAGCTACTTCTAGAGTGTCTGATTACGACTTTCTGCAGTAACTCATTCACTTGTCGGTTCACCTGGTCTTTCAGAGCATGCGGCAATCTGTATTAACGCATGCTCACCGGAATATCATCGGTTGTTGGAATCTTATGAGCTACTATATTACTTGTAGTAAGTTCATCACCCTCGAGATAAAACCGATCCGGATTATTTTTCAAAAATTTTGCGGCTTGCTGGTATTCTTCCTTTTGTAGCTTAGCGATTTCCGTAAGTCCGATTAACTTGGTTAGTCGGTCCGAATGTACAGGTATATCATCATACCGTACGGCTGCCAAGAAAAGGTTTTTATAATCTCTTTTACGCCAGTCAAACTCTTGGAGATTGGTATTGTCAAATCGCATTAGGGACTTAAGAGTCTCGAACTCCCAATCATGTATTGCATCTGTTTCTGATTCCTCGTTATTATACATTAGTATTTCTTCGTCATGTAGAAACTCTAATTTTGTTATTTTATTTTTAACCGTGATGATTTTTTCTCCAAAATCAATAATTGCTTTAGCGCTGTACAAAAAGTCTGATCCTAATATCGCATCGTATGGTATGGCGCTGTTATTCGGTATTACTATACTTGTTGATTCTACGCTTAATATATTAATGGTGCGGTACCGAGTGTAGGCATTAGTAATCCATCAATCACTTTTAAATAAGTTTCGTGTGTTGTGTCGACAATTTCCATTGATGATAGTACTTTTACCTTAATAACGCTCGCTTCACAACCAGTGTCGATTAAAATTAGTGTTCCTTCGTCGTTTAAAAATAAAAATTTATTGTGGTTTCCGGCAAAGTTAGTGTTAAGTAACCTTGGGGATTGTTCAGAACTACTTTTACCACCCAGTCGCAGTTCGTGTTCTCCGATCTTCAATGTATTTTTTCCGAAATCTGCTATGGATCTTTGCTGAACTAAGAAGCTTATTCCTAGTATGCCATCGTACGGGAGTTAAAAAACTCTCTTCTATAATGTAAAATCTTATTAATTCTCTGAACCCTTTTATACAAGCGGTTCCCAGGGACTTAATACATTGTTGGTTATTCATTTTAAATTTACTACGTCAGTTGTGCTTATTTCTATGTCAAAGGGTAGGTTCCCATGCTTTAATATATTGCCGTGTGACCCTGAGTCCACCAAAAATGAAAGTTTCCTGCTCTCAAACCTTAGATTTATATGGAGCAGAAACTCGTTTTTTACAATGGTTGCAATTTTGAGGGTTCCTCCTCCATCCTCGCTATATTGGCTGAGCGGATGGAGGCACCGTTGGAGTTTTCCGCTCGCATTTTTTCTTATACATTCTTTTTCTGCACTATTTGATGTCATGCCCCGTATTTTTGCAATATGCACAATTCTTTGAAGTAGGGCAAGATCCCACCATATGTCCTGGTCGGTTGCACTTTCTACAGACCGGACGGTAAGGTGGATTATTGCGTTGTTGAGCCCCCGTTATGATATTCAACGGACACGTCGCCGATCTATGTCTGAGCTCGTTACACCAGAAAGATCTTTCGATAGGTTTAGAGTTCTTTGCCGTATGGCCAACCAAATTGCAAATCATGCGGTTGCAGCACGTATTTGCTGTATGTTCAGGTTTATCGCATAGTTCGCATGTTTCAATGGATGCCTTATTCGCACTTCGTTCTCTGCAACTAAAGGCACTATATTCCGATCGTCTACACCGTGTGAATGTTTCAGTTTGCTGCTGAGCAGAAGGTTCCTCGAGTTGACATATATATGCCCTTTTGCGGTCTTCTCTTCCCCGAACTGTGAGTTTGCGACTAAGATCTCTTAATAAACTACGCTCGTCGAGGTCTCTTTCTTTATGTATTGCTTTGTCAACGATAGTATTAAGATCTGTTACTGCTGTTCCGATACTTCTATCGATTTTCTTTCTCAGGCCTTTGCAAAAGCAAGTGAATACTGTAACTTCAGCTTCGCGGCGCATCGCTTCCGACACAGATCCTACTAGATTACACGTGACCGTAACGGTCACGGTTACACGTGACCGTAAGAACTTGACGAAGCTTGACTCGCTGGTCGCATTTATGATCTCTAGGGCTTCGTCGCAGCCTTCGAGAAACTCGCTTAAGGTAATATTGCACCCATCGAATACGGGCACTACCTTAAGCGCGTCTTTCAACGGGACCGCCTGCGTAGGCATTTTTACCTGCATTTGTTTGTTATCTGGTATATGTATAGTGAGGTTCTCAGATTCCTCTTTTTGTTTGTTATCCGCCGATTTTGCCGTTTGCACGATTGATTCTAGGAAAGAGTTTTCCAACACGTCAATCGTTCCTTGTAACGCTCGCGATGGAGTTTTTATTTTTCTATCCCTTGGGATCTCTTTAGTCGGAGAGAAAGGGTCGACGTTGTCGATATCTTTTGGACAGGATTTATTCTTATCTGCCCGACTTCTAGTGACACGCTGTTCAGACATGCGTCCTTATTATAAGCTGGTGTTAAATTTTCACAAATTTTCGCATTAAAATCAGTATTAAAATCGGTATTATGTATTATGTAGACGTATAAACGTCACATAAAGAATAATTAAAATTAATAACATATTAATTAAAAATATTTTTACAACATTATAATGTTATATAATTAATGCAGGGCTAGTCGTTGAGGTAAGTTTCTGACGACTGTACCGCTTAATTAACCTTACGTGCGTATATAAAAAAATGAAAGTGAGTTGAAAAAAATTAGTTGGCAGTGTCTCTACCTTATTCAATCGTCCAAGTTTAATTGTCTAACGGCTTCTTCCAAAAGTTTTATGTCTACTTCGCTGACGATTTGTTTTCGGTTTAAATCCCTAAAAGCGCGCGCAGTTATCGCCCAACTTTTTTCTAACCAAGCTTTAAGTTGTTCGTTTTCTTTTTCTAACCCCTCTATTCGCACTTTTTATCTTTCGTAGCAAGAAATTAGTGTTTCTGTGTGTCTCCGCACAGGCCTCTTGTAGTTCCTCAATATAAGTGCGATTATTTCGCGATAGCATTCCGACCGTACAAAGAGCCCTATGGTGAGAGCTTATTCGCTCTTCTATCGTGTTGAGTCTTCTTCTATCGTCTTCGTTAGGCAAAGGATAATACCCATTTAACCATACTATTTAGACAGAGGAGTTTCCGGGTTGGGAACAAGGATAAAAAACAATTTATAAATAAAAATTGAATTATTAAATAAATAATTATTAAGAAAATAATAAAAAAAAACAGAAAATATTGAAATTATAAAAATATGTAAAAAGTCTTAATTATTAAAAAAAACGAATTATTAAATTATGAAATTAATTTTAACGTTAATAAAAAAATTTATAAATAAAAATTGAAAAATAGTAATTAAGAAAATAATAAAATATATATATATATATATATATATATATATATATATATATAGAAAATATTGAAATTTAAAAATTGTTAAAAAAGGAATTATTGAATATTAAATTAATAAAAAAATCTTGATTAAAATTAGAAAAATCGAAATGAATAATTAAACAGTTAAATTAGTATTAAAAATTAGGCTAACAATTGTTCATAAGAAAAAAAAATAGAAAGCAAATGGGAAGAGAATATAATGAAATTTTTAAACAATAAAAACAAATGAAACTTAACGGTAAGTAATGAATAATAAGAATTTAATAAGTTAGATTTTGTTAATAATAAATAAAATTAAAAAAATAGAATTACTATTCATGAAATTGTTAAAATATGGAATGAAGGATAGGAGAAAAAATAATCCCGACCCTGAGTTATTATTATTAGTTTTCTTTTATTTGTATCTATTACAGACACACGCACGCGCGCACACACACACACATATATATATATATATATATATATATATATATATATGCAGGTATTTCCCTCTCTCTCTCTCTCTCTATATATATATATATATATATATTCAGACACAATTATTAATATATATGCTCGGTACGGGGGCCTCGCGGCGCGGCACAGCGAAGGAATGGTGGGCCTACTTCTCTAGGCACGGCGGAGGAGGGGCGGGCCTTGCTAGGCGCGGGCTAATTGAGGGCGCCGGATGGGTCACTGTCCTGTGGTTAGCGCCGGAGGGTGGAATCACTCGGCGCAACGGATGTAATAACGGTGATTTACTGCCGTTAACTTCTGTTTGTTGCCCCCTAGTTTTTTGGCCACGCTTCAACGCTGAAGCCAGGGATACGCGGGGCGGATCGCGAGATTGGTTATTCGCGGCGCGTTAGCGTAATTTCGCCGTTTGTGAGGGCCACACTCGTGGCAGCTCCAACACGACCGGTTGGATATCAGGAGCGGCGACGAATATGATATCCTCTAGGAGTTACTAGGGGCGCGAGCTTCCTCTGCCTCCAGTCCACCTCACTAGTTATCCGCGCTAAACTTTAGCGGAGACTGCAAGGTCCAGCGGTAATTTTCTTGCCTGCAAAGACTAGCGTCCCCCGACCTAAACAGCAGCGCGTGTTTCGTGGATTTAAAAGAAAAACGACGCAAAACGATATTTTGTTTAAGCTATGAGTGGATTGAACACGGCTGGCAGTCTGGCTTTTGCGTGTTCGAGGGCCCGTATTTATACCCATGCTGTGACGCCGCCGAATTTTCTCCACGGAAAATTTTCATAAAGACAAAGCAGCCTCCGTTCATCTATTACAATTTCTTAAATTTATCTTAGTTATATATATATATATATATATATATATATATATATATATATATATATATTTTCAAAATAAAACTGAGAAGAATAATTAAAAAGGTTATTTATATTTTCACATCTCCCCAGTAATTAGCGGCTGCACTTTGGGGACGCGCTTCTTCGTAAGGAGCACAATCTCAGTTTTCACCTCTGCTAGTTCCAGCCCGTGATCACCCATCCAATGGCGAATTCTGCGTATGATCTGATCAGACGCGTCTGTGCCAGTGTCATATTGCGCGCAATAATAACAGCTGCAACATCATCCGCATACCCGATCAGCGATCAGTCTTCTGGCATGTCCAACCGAAGGATCCCGGCATAGGAAATATTCCATAGATCGGGACCCAGGACGTTAGCTCTTTTCGCTAGAGCCCTCTGCCGTTTCGTACAGAATGGATCTGTCCTTCAAATAATTACCGATGTTCTGGAGTAGGTACTTAGGCACATTGAAGTCCTTCTCCAGTGCCCCCAGCACGTCTGTCCACCTAATCGAGTTGAAGGCATTTTTGACATCGAGTGTAACCAGAAGACACACAAGTCAGGAGAAGTGATTCCCCCGCTCCGTAGTCTTGGCCGCCTCCACTACCTCCTGAATAGCATCTATGGTTGACCGCCCTCTCCGAAAGCCATATTGCCTCTCGAAAGGTCACCAGATGTAAAAAGCGCCGCCTGAAGGCGGGGTCTCACCAGCTTTTCCAGGAGTTTCCTGGCGGTGTCTAGCATGCATCAGGTTCTGTACGCCGACGGAGCACTAGATAATCCTTTGCTCTTGCTTATCAGCACAAGTCTCGCCTCCTTCCAGCAGGGATAAAATATTCCCGCGCGAAGGCACGAGTTGTACATGCCCAGCAAGAGTTTAGGATGGCTCTGTGCCACGGCTTTCAACACTTCTGCCGGAAGTCCGTCAGGTCCTGGCGCCTTTTTGTTCTTCAGAGAGCGCACTGCTCTTTTTAGCTCCGTCCTTGTGAAAGACGGTGCCTCAGGACCCTCTGGAACCAGGAGCTCATCCCTTCGTTTGGGATGAGTAGAGAATAGGGCATGGACGATACTGTCCATCACTTCCGAGCTCATAGGCATGCTTTTACAGAACATGCCTAATTTGCGGGCTATGATTTTATACCCCAATCTCCATGGATCGTTGATGGCTCGCTTTAGAGTCTTCTTCGCCGTTAGATGTTGGGCGATCCTAAGAGCGGCATCACGGTCGCTCCTTTGAGCCCTTTGGGCTACGCGGCGCATCCGCAGGCATTGTCGCCGCAGCTCCGCAATTTCGTCCGTCCACCAATAAGTCGGACGGCGAGCACGACCCGCGAATTTTCTCGGTATCGCTTGCTTACAGGCTTGGCGGATCAGATGCATTGTAGCTTCCGTTGCCACTTTCGCACGCCTGCAAAGTGTTGTGCTCCTTGCTAATTCAATCAGGAGGTGCTGTCTGCGTTCTAGTGCCTTGGAAAACTTCTCGTGGTCCATCCTCGCGACGATCCATCTGGCTGGGCGACGTTCAACTGTCGCCCTGGCTGGCGTGGCATCACCGATGCAGAAGTTGATGTATTGGTGATCGCTGGCTGTATAGTCTCCGATCACCCGCCAGTCCCGCACTCGTGCGGCCAGAATCATCGTCGCAAAGGATACATCAGGGATGGTATCTCTGTAGCTAAGTCTCCGAAAGGTCGACGTAGATCCGGAGTTCAAGACAAGCAGACCTAGTCTGCATGCCATATCCATCACGATCCATCTGACTTCCAGTAGCCGCTGGCCAGCCTCTTCAGAGAGGCTCACGAGGGCTAGTCGTTTGCCGACTTTATTCTCCCTCGTAAGCCTTACCTCGAGGGGGCCAGTATAGTCTCGCAAGATGCCATGGAGAGCTGTCTTCACTTCGTCGAGTGTCGCACAGCTGTCCACGTCTCTGATCTCCAAGGTAGTCTTGGGGGTCAGAGCGTGAAGTGCCGCGTTTTGCCCGACGACCTTTGAGGGCATTCATAAAGCCCTCCTTGCCCTCCGCTGAAGCCTTCTTAAAGTCGATCAGGGCATCGCCGTTTAATGTTCGGCGAATGTCCCTGATTGTGAGTCCATGCTGAGAGGTGTCGACCTTATGGCGGATCCCTCCAAGGATCTCCGCGTAGGTCTTCCCCTCCGCGGGCTTGAGGAGCAGCGCCTCAGGCCTTGCCCTTCTCCCTATTTTACCTTTCGGTTTGGTAGGGCCCTTTCCAGATTTGGTGGCCCCCTTTGCATTGAACTTCCTTTTTTCTGTTTCTTTTTTTTGGCTACTCTCTTTTCTTGCTTAATGGGAACATTTTTCCAGGCTTGCTCAGGCTGTGGTTTGGCAGCCGCATCTTCTTCTTTTAATGGATCTTCGTCTCTTTATTTTTCTTCTGTTTTCGCCCCCCCCCCCTCAAGTAATTCCGTTGGAGAGGTAGAAGGATGTCTCTTCTGGCCTCCTATTATCGCGGCAACTTCGGGTATATGTAGGCGCCGTGCTCTGAGGCGTCTTCTGCTTACGAGCTCCTCGAATTGGCTTTTTAAAGCCGGAAGCCCCTCCTTTATTATATTATTAACGTTTTTTTACCTTTTCAGCGACTCCATCATCATTTTAAACAAATTTTGTATGGAGTCGATGAGGGCTTTATCCTGATCATCCACAACTGTGCTGCACCAGCAATAATGTTGATAATATTAATAAAGATAATAATAATAACTATCATAATAATAATTATAATAATTAATTATAACGTATAGTATTTAATATAGTAAAACAATTAGAATCTTAAATCCTCTGTAAAAATTATAGATCATAAATACGTAAATAATAATAATGATGATAATAATAATTATAATAATAATAATTGATTATAAACATATACTCTTGTGTATATAGTAACACAACGAAAATATTAAATAATCAGTAATAATTATAGATTATATATATATATTTTGCATTATAATGGTAAAAGTAATAATAATAATTAGTAATGATAATAACAATTATAATAATAATAAACGTAGTAATAACAGTAGTAATAATCGTATGAATTAACTACGCGCAGACCGACGTTTTCATTGTTTATTCTGGAATTTTCTTCAAAATAATATTTTCTTCGGCTCCGGGGTTTCATCATATATTTTAAAACTCTCTTGAGTTGCATTCGTCAAAACCATTGATGATATTCGGCGGCCTCTCCGATTTCATACTTTACATAAGGGGGGTCATAAATGCATACATGCAAAGGGGGGTCATAAATGACGCACAAGCGCGCATTTCGCTTTCTTCCGACTTTCCTACGGGAAGATAGCATCGTTGGGGGAGGTAGACAGGGGAATTTCCGTCCGAGTCATAATTTCGGCGCCACGAATGCGCGCCTCGGTCGGGCCTGCGGCCTAGCTATACGATTCAGTCCGTATCTGGTCGGAATTTTATATGGGGGAGGGAGGCGCGAGTTACGCAGTTAATCGCCCATATACATTGGCGAATACCCTTGTACACCATTTATACGTCTCCAAAATTTTCCAGAGATTATACTGGAATTTTCTGGAGACTGTATCTCCAATGTATATGCTCTTTGCGGCGTACAAACAGCGTTGCCACACTTCATCTTTTTCACTTTCATCTTTTTCACACTTCATCTTTTTCACTTTCTTTTTCCCTCTCCTTATTAACACAGTATTGCATTCTCCTCCTTCCCGATTTCCGTTGCTTACTTCTCCCCGTTTAAAAATCGTCGGGAAGTATACGTAATAACGCGCCGTACGATTTGGCCTGCCTCAAAAGACATGTATGGTTGCTGGACGCAACAATATATATATATATATATATATAATATCTAAATATATATATATATGTACATATATATATATAATATCTAAATTGATATATATATATATATATATATATATATATATATATATGTATTGTATAAAATGGTCGGATAAATATCAACTTTTTGAAGTGGACGCTACACTCAAGCAGCTTTTTATGCAGAAGCGACGATAGGTAAATTACGGTGAATTATTTATAGAAACATAGATTTTTATATATAGAGTACTTTTTACTTAGATATTATTGAATTGTTTATGAAATCGGTTAAATTATTATCACGGGCGAAGCCGAGACGAGGGATGCTAGTGTGTGTGTCTGTATATATATATATATATATATATATATATATATATATGAGGGTGGTTTGATAAGTCCGTGACTTCTCGAAAGGTGGCGCTGTTATCGTAAATATTTTACTACTCTAAGAGGCTATCATCTGATACAAGTAGGTACACAAAGTTTCAAGTCTATACGTTGGTTAGAAATTTTTTGCTAGTCTTTTGAATTTAGTATTTCATGGTTTATACCAAAGCATGGAAAAAATCGAATTTCAAGTGGTTATTAAACATTACTTTCTGTATGGAAAAACAATTAAGGAAACTGAAGATAAGCTTAAAAGTATTATAAGAATAACTCTACTCCATCACATAGAATGGTTTACGATTGGATTACTGAATTTCGTTGTGGTAGAACGTATACAAGTGATGCTGAGCGTACTGGCCGCCCAAAAGTGGTGACTAATCAAGATATGGCCAATAAAATCCATGATATGTTACTCGAAAATCGTCGATTAAAGATTTGCGAGATTAGTAACACTGTAGGAATTTCGACTGAACGCGTATTTAATATTTTGCATGAAATGTTGAATATGAGAAAACTATATGTATGATAAGTGCCGCGTTTTCTCACAGTCGGCAATAAACGGTCACGCATTGTTGCATCTAAACTATGTTTGGACATGTTTCAGCGTAATCGAACCGAATTTGTGCTTCCTTATGTTACTGTTGATGAAATATAGATTCATTATTATACGCCAGAAACGAAACGGCAGTCAAAAATATGGACTGAACCTGGAAACCTACTCCGAAAAAACCAAAAACTGTTTTATCAGCCGGTAAGGTTAGTTTTTTGGGACTCACAGAGTACAATACTACTCGATTACCTACAGAAGGGAAAAACAATTACAGGACAGTATTATGATTCATTATTGGATAGATTTGAAGCCATAGTGAAGGAAAAGCGGCCCCATTTGGTGAAGAAAAAAGTGCTCTTCCACCACGACAACGCACCAGCTCACACGAGTGCTATAGCGACAGTCAAATTAGCCGAATTACGTTACGAATTACTTCCTCACCCTTCTCCAGATTTAGGACCCTCCGATTATTTTCTATTTCCAAACATGAAAACTGATTATGACTGCAACAAATGATTATTTTGAGCATTTCGACAAAAGTTAGTTTTTGAAAGGCTTAAAAAATATTGAATACCTCTGTAGGAAATATATCGAGTTGGGAGGGAACTATATTGAAAAATAAAGGAAAATTGTTTAAATAAATTGTTTTCTCATTTAAAGGTGACGGACTTATCATACCACCATCGTATATATATATATATATATATATATATATATATATATATATATATATTGTAATCATCGTTTTCGACGATTACAATTAGAGGTAAAAAAGTATCGATGTTGCGAACAAGTACCGCTAATATACTCCAATACAAATTTCTAATACATCGCGTCCTGTCGGTTCTCAAGTATGTGCCGCGCCCCCTTGTTTCCCCGC
Organism: Sycobia sp. Sy_11; assembly: GCA_018907035.1. Lineage (NCBI taxonomy): Eukaryota > Metazoa > Arthropoda > Insecta > Hymenoptera > Epichrysomallidae > Sycobia > Sycobia sp. Sy_11. The sequence goes on from JACCIC010000245.1 coordinate 336,340, forward strand.
GCCTACCATCGTGCAACGTGACAGCGCCCGTGCTTCACAAAGTACGCTGAGCGCGTAATAAATATGTATCAATGTTAGAACGCTCTCGAGATTCGAATCACCCACGATAGCTTTAGTTGAGTTAGCTTCTATTAATAGTCAGCCGAGCAATAATTGTCCCGAAATAAGTGTGGTAAATATTCGTTGTAAATAGATGTACATTATACGCATGCTAAATAAATAATCTAAAAAAGCGACAAATGAAATACATGTATGTGTCATTCCGCCTTTACCTTTGTCTCTCACTAAGTAGGTGCAGTGAAGTTCGCAAAGACGTTACACGCCTCGATACAGTTACGATAGCCTGGTGTAAAATGAAGTTATAAAATGGCGCCCAATAATGTGAGGCTCGACAGGATGCTTTTATGAACGCATAAAATTCCCTGTCTGCATGACAGCTCAAGAGAGAAACAAACATATATACATTTGAAATATCTACCGTTTCTAGCGTTATCACTATCGCACAAAGTATTTTAAAAATCGAGCAATATGAATTATTAATAATATTAATAATCGAGAAAAAAAATTAACAATAATAATAATCGAAAACTAGACACATAAAATTACAAATTTTATAAATTTATTGAATTTAATGTTAAATTCTTCTTCCACTTTATATTTCATGATTTGTCTTTATAACAAAACACTAAAATAACGAAGTAAATTCGCTCGGGTAATGCACTCTTCTGCCTCGTTTCTTTCTCACTATCGTGTCCCCAATTATTTATTTACAGACAGGCTGTCAGTGTGATTTAGTGTACTAAATATACACAGAAATGTTATCCCTCCTGTAAATACCCCCTCTCGTTTCTATACTAATAGAGATACGTCCATATACCACAGTGTAATGTATTTACAAATTATATTTTGAAAATACTTCATATAACAAGAAAGATTATGTGTCGGTTTGCGAGTATACACGTGTGCGAAGTCGTGCCTTAATACGAGAGCGGTTCAATAAGTACCCGTATTTAACGACAGAGAACGGCCTTTAGAGAAGTTGGTAAAATTATCGGCCCGATGGGTGCCGCGATTGCTTACGGTAGACAACAAGCGAAACGGCTATTAACTTCAAAGCAGTGTTTGGAACAATGTAAGCGAGATGCGAAGGACTTTTTGGGTCGAGTTGTCACCGTTGATGAAACCTGGATTCATCACATTTCAGAAACTAAACAACAATCAAAACAATGGATTTCTCGCGGTGAATCTACTCCAAGGAAGGCGACAACGGTCCAATAGACCGAAAAAGTCATGGTAACAATTTTTTGGAATACGAAAGGTATCATCCTGATGGACTTTTTAGAAAAAGGAAGGATGATCACTGGAGAATACTACAGTGAGCTATTGGACCGTTTCGACAAAAAATTGAAGGAGATACGGCCACTTTTGGTGAGAAAAAGATGTTGTTTCATCACGATAACGGCCCAGCACATTGATCTGGTGTTATTGCCACAAAACTGCATGAATTGCGCAATTGCTATCGCATCCCCCGTACTCAGTCTATCTAGCTCCCAGCGACTTTTTTTCGTTCCCTAATATGAAGAAATGGCTCGCGGGAAAAAATTTTATTCGATCGAGCAAGTCACCGCCGAGACAGAGGTTTATTTTGGAGAGTTCGAAAAATCTTTTGTTTTGGTGGGATTTGAAAAATAGCCAGAACGTTGAGAGAAGCATATCTTTCTAAACGGAGACTATGTTCAATAATAAAAAAAATTTTGTTGAAAAAACGGTGCCTTCATTTTTAACACGGATACTAATTGAACCGCCCTCGTATACTTCAAATTGTATACATTTCACGCATCTTATAAAATGGAAAGTTAAATACAACAGTACACACATGTATGTGGTTAATACAAGAAGAATAAGTTACATGATTATATATTATATTATCATGCGAAATATGACCGCATTTCTTTCTCTTGTATAAGAAGCATATATATATATATATATATATATATATATATATATATATATATATATATATATATATATATATATGCACTCACGAACGGAGGAAAAGGGGAATGAGAATGATGAACAATACTAATAGATCAAGCATATGCACATTTATTAACTCGACTATTTACAAAATATGCGTGCGGCTACTACTAACAACCTATGTACATGTTATTCACACGGACTCAATTCGGGATAAACTGCATTATATGCATGCGGGACGAAGAGACGCGGTAAGGGGGAAAACATGGGGACATGCGTTACTGATGACGCGGTGAGAGACGGAAGAGGTCGAAAAAAATCCATCAAATATTGCTGAAAGACCGCAGATTAAAAGTACGTGAGATAGTTGATACTTGTAAGATGTCATATGAACGTGTACAAAATATTTTGCACCAACATTTGTATATGGAAAAGTTCTGTGCAAGATGGCTGCTGCGTTTCCTAACAGTCGACCAAAAATTGATGCGAAAGAACATGTTTACTGCAAATTGGGCGTTGTATAAGCGTAATCCAAGCGAATTTTCTCGTCGATTCGTAACCGTTGACGAATCTTGGATCTACCACTACATTCCTGAAACCAAACAACAGTCTAAACAGTGGTTTGGACCAGGGGAACCAACTCCAATGAAGGCAAAAACAATTTTTTTCGGTGAAAAAGGTTATGGCTACTGTTTTTTTGGCATGCAAGAGGTATTATATACATTGATTACCTTGAAAAGTGTAAAACTATCACTGATCAATACTACGCAGACTTATTGCAACGTTTGAACCCCGAAGTGAAAATTAAACGACCTCATCTGGCGAAGAAAAAAATCTTGTTTCATCACGATAACGCACCAGCGCACACGTCAATCGTTGCGATGGCGAAAATCAACGATCTGAAGTTTGAATTGATGCCACACCCTCTCTACTCTCTAAACCTAGCTCCGAGTGACTATTGGCTGTTTCTTAACCTCAATAAATGGTTCAAGGTCTCGAACTCCTTCAAATATGATATCATTCTTGGGTTGGACATACGAGTGAAATTAAAAATCAGCATTAATTTCGCAGAGGCAACGTGGTACACGCCTAGACATATCATAAGGTATTTCACAGTACAGTACATACTACATAGTACAGTACATCACTGCTATAGCAGCCGTAGATGCTGTAGCAACCCTCAATGAAGAGGAAAAAACAGGAACTAGAGTATGTACAAGATAGGGTACTACCCCGAACTATACGAACGCCGAGGACGAAAGTAATCTTCATTTCGAGCCTTGTACCTAAAGTTGCGCTCCCAGCGCCCTCGCGGCTCGCACGTACAATTTCGCGACCTCGCGTGAACACTCGCGGTTTTACCCGAGCACTCTAACCTACATCCGCCATTCAGGCGGTTAGAATATATATATATATATATATATATATATATATATATATATATAATGGCCAATGGATAAAAATATGAAAGGGTACTTCGATGAGATGAAATAAGATGACCTCACATATAGAAATTCCGATAATAAAATGGCCACAAAATATACAAGCAAAACATAAAATGGCCTCGTACAAATGCCTTTGGAAAAAAGGCACAGAAGAATGGATCCACACACAAATGCATTATAAAATAGCCCCACATACAGATGGCTAAAATCATTTTATATAGCATAATATCAGACTAGCTTAAATACATATTCCATAAAGTAATTTTCTCAGCTTAAGTTAGAATAGGAGTAATAGGACATAACATTTTTAAAAACTTTTAATTGTAGATATTTAAATGTAGATAGTGCGGAAGATGAGAATAATAATTAGATATAAAATTAACTACAGCTTTTATAATGTAGGTATAATAGATAATGTAGAAGTCAGATGGAGTCAGTTAACTTTATATGCCTATATTTTCTGGAATAAGTAAGTATCAAATAGTTTTAATAATTTATCGACTATTTTGTAAATCGCGTTTTTTGATAGGTTAGTGAGATAGATTGAATCTCGAACTGGCGATATGCGAGTAAACTCTTTCACCCTTTCATTCCCCTTTTCCCACTTATCGCGATAGCTTAACACAAATTAAGCAAGTTAGGCTCAGTGGGTTCCCACCTACTTCCGTTGTACGAGGGATGCTTTGTAACCGTCGCTTTCAAAGAGTACAGGTAGAAGCGAAAAAGTATCGATGTTTCGAGCGATATGTTGAACGCGAGATCGAGGCGACGCTCAGATAATACGCCAGACTAACGCGATGCAGAAACGCGACGCAATCGAGAGATTTGTTTCGGCTCTCGACGAGTGTGCACGTAAGTATCGAACCTATGAACACACACCTCTCGATACCGAGCTCTAGCCATTGATAGACACGGAAGAATGGAGAAAAATATCGTTCGACCACTTATATTTTTCCATGGAGGAAATAGCAAGTAAAAACGCGAGTTCGAGCCAACACCGTCGAATAGTGCCAAACAGTGCGAAGTAAGTGTTGTAAATATTCGTTTTAGATAGATGTACATAGTACGCATGCGAAATAAATAATCAAACCTGGTGGCGTCGTTGCGATGTGTTCGCAGACGCTCCCGTTGTACCTATATAGAGAGAGAAGAATGCAAAGGAAAATGGGATACTCTCTCCCCCTCTCCCCCCAAAACTCTCGAACTTTTTACGCGTCTCCTTGAGCAATAATCACTTTCCGCGTCTTCTGTTTCTTTCCACAACTCTGCCCCGGGACCTGCTTAGCTCACTCTCTCTTTCCCGCGGCGGCGGCGTACGCATTTCTCTCTCTATGTATACGACGCGTGCCCGATTCGTGCTCTTCGTCTTCACTCCGATCTTCATGCTGTGGCTGAGTTCAACGGCACCTCGAAAACAGGAAAAATGGCGATTAGTCGCAAATGTAGACACCTTCTTCCGAGACACCTGAGGCAGAGGCCGTTGTTCACGGTGACCTTCGTCACAATATATATAAACGACCATCGCATATACTAATTATATTAGAGAGATAATTATATTAGATAATTATATTAGAGAGAGAGAGAGAGAGAGAGAGAGAGAGAGTGAGTGAAGGGGGCATATTCAATATATTTTGCATATATAACCTGATATAACTAATTACGATGTAAGACAATAAAGTAATGCAACAAAATTTAAAAATCGAGTATATTTAAAAATTCATGTACATCGCTACGATCCCCTTCCAAGTAATCCCCTCCCAGATCTATACACTTATTATAGCGGTTTTTCCAGTGTTGGTAAGAATTCTGGAACGCTTTTTGTGAGACGTCTCCAAGTACCCTCATCAGAGATTCCTTGATGTCTTCAATGTGTCCAAATGTCGACATTTGACGACTTTTTTCAAATTGGGGAAATATGAAAAAGTCACAGGATAATATCCGGTAAATAGGGCGCTTGTGGTAACATTGCGATGCCTTGTATACGCCAAAAACTAAGCCTTGTATATGCTCTTGTACACGCCAAAAACTAAGAGACATTGAATGCATTGTGACAAGGAGCATTTCCTAATGCAGAACCCAAGTTATCGTGATCTCTGGACGCACTCTGAGCATCCTTTTTCGTAATTTTTCGAGTACATTACCGTAGGATACTTGATTTACCGTTCGCTCAGGTGGTACTAACTCTTTCTGATCCACCCCTTTACTGACAAACAAGCTAATGAACATGTTTTCACTTTGAACTCGCTTATTCTCGCCCTCTTTGGCTTTGGCGCTCCAAAGGATAGCCACTATTGACTTTGGCGTTTAGTTTCCGGATCATATTGAAAAAATTAACTTTCATCACCAGTAATAACTCGATCGGAAAGAGTAGAATCACTTTCAACTTGCTTGAGACAATCTTGTGCGATGTTCTTCGGTACCATCTTCGCGCACACCTTTTTCATGGTGAAATCTTCGATTAAAATCTTTCTAACTGTTTCCCTCATAATATTCAATTCGTCAGCCAACATTGGAATGATTAGTAGCCGATCTTAACGAACAAGGGCGCGGATGCCCAGCTATTCGCGTCGGTTCGCTCTTGAATTGGCCTTCCGTTCTGCGCCTCGTGTTTAACACTCTCAAGGCTTTAATGAAAATCGGCATGCCAACGAAGTATCTGCAGCATTGAGCCTGCGAGAAACCAACACACTCTCTCTCTCTCTAGACAGAAGTAGTAGGGGTTATTAAAGAAAAGAAATCAGAAATAAAAGTGAGTAAAAATTTCAATTTGTTTTCTGTAATTATTCCTCACAACCATATCCGAATCCGGGGAAGCAATTGGTCCTCCTTTTACGTAAGGACTATGCATGCCCCATAAACCCTGCACATCCCACTAACGAATAGGGTTTTAGACGGAAGAGTTCACCTTGGACGTTACAAATAATTTTTCAAAATGTGATTACTCAAACTTCAGAAAAGAAATAGTTATTTTGGGTAAATATTTCATAATCAATAGAAAGAAGCATATTTTATTTTGTTAAACAATAATGTTTACTAATTAAAATTTAGAAAATTTCAATCTGATTATGTAAATAAAATAATTATTAATATAAAACGGAAGAGATATTCTGAAAATGAAAAATTTATGCTTTTTATAAATTATATATATAATTCTGTAGATTAATGAAATAAATTTTATCAAGTTAAGGATTACTGAACATACTCTTCATATTAAACAGAACGACATTAACATTTCAAGTTAAATAAACACGTTTTTATGTATATATATTAAATAGAATTCTCCGTCTCGGCTGCATCCGAGATAATAATTTAAACGATGTCTCTTCTCTTCTTCACTCAAAAAGATATTTCGTAGACCATTTTATACAATATATATTCATATTATACACAGCTTCTACGGAGAAAATTTAACTTTCGTATTCGATGTGTAGAAAAAATTCCAAGTGTCTCGAGACGATTTCTACGGAAAATTTCATATTCGCACGATAAAACATGTTATTTGAGACTATTATAGGGAGTTTCGTGTTGAGGGTGTACAATTTTCAGGGGTGAATACGAAACTCGACCGAAGGAAACCTGTACATGTCTTCCTGTCATATCTGGGCATCGTCTTCTACCGTCCAAACATTCAATTTCCCGTAGAATTCGGCCCGAAATACCTGGACTGAGTATTCTACCATCTCAACACAAAACTCCTCGTAGAAATCGTTCCAACATACTTAGACATTGTTTTCTATCAATTAACCACGATACGATACACCTTGTAGAATCGTTCCGAAACACTTAGACATCGCCTCCTACCGATTAAATACGAAACTATAATATTTCCTCGTATTTTCGTATTCTAAATTAAATATTGTAAAATTTAGTTAATGATGCCAAATCAAATTAAATGGTCTGAAAATATAAGATTTTTGAAGCGTATACTGCGATATCCCGTTTTTATATAGAAGCGACGATGTATATACATAGTTTCGGGGTTGTTGGTAAGATAACTTCCCATTTTGTAATCTTTTTTTTTTTTGAACTGAAGCAAAAAAAGTGACAAATCTATGACACTCCGAAGATAATATAACGAGTAAATCCAAAAACATAATTTGTCTTCACAAATTTGTTTAGTATATTAGGAGGCGAACTTAATTTTCGTCCTTCACGCTTAGATGACGATATAAGTAGTACGGAAAGTAAGATGTGTCCGATATAGTACTTGTTTTTTAATTTTAGCACCAATAATATTCATATAATAGACGTCATAATATTTGTAAACATTAGAATTTTTTGATCAGTAAAAAATGAATCGTTTATTCAATATGTCCTTCTGCACTATCTTGATTTGAACTGTAACAGAAACTTCTTGATTGCTTCAAGAATGTTATGGCCAAGAAGCTCCATCATCTCCTTACAACATGTAAAGAGCGGTTTCAGCGATTTAGTAGTGGAGATACTGATGTTAATGACTGATGTTAAGTTTGAAGATAGTGAATTGTAAGCATTATTGGACGAAAACTCAGCTCAAATGAGAAAGAACTCGTTATATTTACCTTGGTCGATTAAGATATTGATGTTGAATTTATATTATTTCCCTTTTCAGTGATTAATCTAGAATTAGAGTTATTGATATTATTAATAAGATTTGAATCTCAAAATCTTACATATGTTTCCAAAGCTCCTTCTGAAACAGCAAAGGAGTTTCTACAAAACATCTCACGTCTTTTGGCGGTCGTTCATAGTCAGACTGGTAGTCAGCAGTGCTGTTGACTACAACCTTAGCCTCCGTACGGTCTGTGAACGCAGCCTTTATCCCGAGCCATGCAGCTTCGTATGGATCGAATGCCCCGTCTTCAATCGAGAATGGATTGTATATCTTATGAGTTCTATGAGTATAACGTTCTTGTTCTCTCTGATTCTCAGACGTGCTGGCCGACTCCTCAGGCTGCACATCTTCCTGTGACTCATCGATTACCTCTACTTCTGTGTCAGTCGGCATCTCTACGCTGGAATGTACCGCAGACTCGTTCTGCGTGTTCGCAACAGCAATCGCAGGCTGTGTAATAACCACCTGCATGCTATCAGGAACAAGCTCTTCTGCCAATGTAACCATGGCGGCTCCAATCTTATCGACAGAGAATCAAGAAACTAATTCTCTCAACTGATTTCCATGCTGCTTATCGTTTTTCTCCACCAAACGCCATCGACTTGGTTCATTGATCCAACTTTTTATTCGTTTTCTGCGCAATGGTCTATACATTGCGCAGAACCTCGCCCACCTTATTGGCGACTTTTACGTTCTCAAGAACTACCTTGTTCTCAGGGTAGATCTCAATCATAGCCAAACCTGATGGCCAAGCTCGAGGCGTAGCAGAGTTCGATCTTCTCTAGCTTCGTCTCGGAAAATACGATAGATGCGGTCAGTGTCCTGTACCCGGACCGATAAAAGAAAATTCTTTGAACATACAAGAAACTCTCAAAGTCGTGCCTCATCCATAATTTCTCCAATGCCTGCCTCACTAGCTTCAATAAGTTGACAGCGCAGACTTTACTTACAGTATGTCAAACATCGTCTACTGGCCAGATTTCATCGTGTTGTGGCATGCCTCGACCACCAACGTTTTGAGATCTCAACTGCCTATACCCTCATCCCCTCTTAAGTACTTCGATTTTTGCGCAAATGGGAATGAGCGATGTCCGTAACGCCATTGAAACACCCAAGTACGTATTAGAAGCTCCGGAAACCGACGTCACGCTCTAAGTCACTAAAACGTCGAAAGAATGCAGTACGTATGCACCCCGTCGGTTCAAGCGGTATGGACGGCAGATATGCATCTGTGGAACCCGAGAACAGCGGAGTCGGTACAGGCCGGCGAAACGTAAACCACCAAGCATAAGATGGGGATTCGCGGTCGTCCGTCTTCTCGGCCCGTGCCAGGCACGGTGCACCTTGTTTCCTCTCAACGACGAACATCCCGCTATACCAACGGAATTAGTCAGATGTGAACCCAAAAGTACTAATGTCATACGCGAGCTGGCTAAACGTATACCATCCAGCATATGCCAGGGATCCGCGCAGTTGCGATATATACTCGGACTATATTGTAACGACACTACTGTAGGCCAACTACAGTACGCATATAATATACTGGTATACACGTATTTACACTGAACTGTATAATCTATCTAAAATACACGGGAAAACCTTTCTCATATGGAGATGCGTGTAAATTGTACGGCGGTTACGGGAAACGCGTCCCCAGCATTGTAGGATGCCTCCCTGTACGTTTTGATAATGAACTTTGCGGGAAAAGATGCTTCCTTGCTTTTCCATCAAAAACCTCGGTGATTTTCTAATCAGAACTAATCTAACTCGGAAAGCTCTCAAGACCAAGTAAAAGCGAGCGACCACATATGTTCGAACTTTCTCTTTTTCTTATTACTTTCTTATTGCTGTACGTACAGAACTATACGTACACTCGAAAACGCGCACTACGAAAATCTCATGTATGCTCGGATCTTATGTTACAATGGCAATCCGGAAAATCACGCAAATGGCCCTTCGGTGTTCAGAGCACATATCATAATTTCCATTTCTTTAAGAGTAAATGTTTCATATTTAATGAAATGATGTTATTTATTTAATAAATGTGTTAATTAAATCTTATTTGGAATTTCTTTTGAAGTAAAATATAAAATTATTAATCTTTGGAACTTGAAGTAATTACTTTTACAAATAATTACTTTCAAAAATTAAATTTTTTAAATAAAACCATGCAATATATTGATATATTTTACAATAAAAAATAGTCATTTCTTTATAATTGATTCCAAACGTTGACATTTATAAACTTTGCGAAACTTATTGTACAACCAATAAAATTCTTCTACAGCATATGCTTATAAATGAAATCTTTGAAAATTTAGAATCTCAATAAATTTAAATAATAATGAATGTCAGGGAATTTCTATAAGAATTTTCAAAATTAAGATTATTTTTCTGGCAGAATTATTTAATACTTCTTTTCAAGCTTGTTTTAAGTTTGAATGGTTTTATATTATTTAACGTAGCTCTATTTATGCTTCCAAATATAAGTGCTAATCAGCGACTGAGGTCTACGATGAGTTTGTAAACAAAGCACGTGTAAATTATTACAGCGGTGCCTGTATCAATCGACCGAGACCGGGATTTAAACTCGGATCACCAAGTTACTAGTCCTTCGCTCTTGCGATCGAGCCATCGTAGGCCTCTTTCACTGTCCTTATTTGCATAGCTTTAACTAGTCTTTTAATTTGTTCAAAAAGTTTGTGTCTTTATCTACAACATTTCTTCGATTCATTAATACTCATTCTGATATTGTCCATTTCTTCATTATTAATAATTAATTATTTCATTAATGGTCCGTTCTGCAAATCTCATTCAAGTACTTCATACATAATTAAATAAAAATATATATATATATATATATATATATATATATATATATTAACTTAAAAGATTTAAGTATTATATATACAGTTAATCGAGAATAGATTGATTTGGAATTTTATTTAGATGTTTAATTAATAAAAATATTAAACATTACATCGAAATTTTTGTTGTTTAACAAGTGATATTTCATTTTAATATTGCACAAGTATTTATTAATTCTATATTCATACGGAATTAGATTTCATGCTTTATTTCATATCTTATAATTTAATTATGATTAAAGTGTGAATTTCATGCTGAAAACATAGATGTAAATTTCTATACAAGTTAAAATTCGTTAAGTTCAAGTGATTAGTTTTCATAATTTCAAACGCATAATTATATATAACAGTAATAATCTTTTCTTTGAAGCAATTCTCTTATTTCAAAATCGTATAATTTATTATAATTAATTATTATTCCAAATCGTATATTCATTATATTATTATTATTTATTATAGTTATTATATAATTTTAAGATATCTTCTTTTCAATAAAATAATTAATTATCAGCATAAATTCTTAGAATTATCATTGTTAACGTTAGATTGACATGTATTGTAACGAGCTACTTATTTATGGAACACCCGGTAGAAGTACCCGTCGATAGAGTTATAAAGAACCCCGAACGGATTACATTATTTAAAACAATTTATTTAGACCGTAGATTCTTTACGGATATTTCTTCCTCAGACTTACCTGTGTTTATCCTGGAATTTATTTAAATAATAATATTATATATTAATAGATTATCAATAATCCAGGAAAAAAGCGGATTAATTAACAGGTACAGGGGGAAATATTTTAATATTTTCTATTACTAATAAAAAATAAAAAGAAAATTTTGTTTGCTCTTACGTTTATACTTTCTTGTTGCTCTTACGATTTATATTCTATGCTCGTATCTCTCTGCCTCTTTCGCACTTTATAATAATAGTTTGTAATTTCTATTAATTATGAAAATAAAAGAAATTTTAATTAATAATTAATATTTTATAATTATGAAAATAAAAAAAAATCAGTAGAGAGAAATTATAATTTACTGAAACTCAAAGATATAACAAGCAAAGAAAAATCCACGAACCTTGTTATACGACGCTGAAAAAATCTCAACCCAATGATGTTTAAATGAATCAAATCATGGGTTTTGTCTATACTAATAGACGTACAGGTGACCGGCCGGTTTTCTGAACTCTTCAATTATTCCGTAGAGACTTCCACGTAAAATCACTTCTATTGAATATTACAGTAAATATTTTCAATCTCTTGAAATTAAATTTTTAAATGATACCTCGAATTAATAATTTTTTCTTTACTAACAATGGCCACGTACAAATTCTAAAATTTCAAACTTTAGTATTTTTAAGACTAACTAACTATATATTAGATATATTACATTTTTAATTTGTTCTCCTTGTCTCTCTCTCTCTTTTTCCCTTTTTCCCTCCTTTTTTTCCTATTTGTTGTATTAATCATATACATGTTACAACACCTTTCAGACATTGCGTATACCACAGTAAAGCAACTCTGCGATAAAACCCAAGGGATAACTAAAGGAAATATGGATAGGAAAAAGGAAATAATTTTATAACTATATATATAAAAAATATATATTTATTATATATACATTGACATCCCAATGGCGAAAGAAAAAAAATATATATATATACAACAACAAACAAGATTTCTTATTCTTCACCGTTGGTTGTCATGGAGAGAGAGATCTCCCGGGACCTCAACTGCCCTTAAGGAACCAGAATGTTTTCCTTACGAATTTATAGACGTCACGATTAGGATATTTATCCTCCTTTGTGATGACTGGATATCCACAAAAAAAACACCGGTAGGGTCGGCCGTATCGTCCACCAGGATCGTGGACGTAGTACGACCGGAAGTCTTCATCTGGAGTTTTTGTTTTGTTCTTGTTCTTTGAAACCCCAGGTCGGGTATCTTGTTTGCGTAAATTACCCGACTGACTTCCGCTGCCGCGACTGGTAGCGCCACCGGTGGTTCACCCTGTTACTCTACCACCACGACTCCCTCCGGGTTCTGAAGCCGCTCTTGATCGTAGCCGCTCATCCGCGGCTAACTCCGTGGAATCCCGAAGGGAGGAGGGGTCACCCTCCCCTAGCCGGCGTGCCTCTTCACTGGTACGGAGAAGCTCGGCATATACTCGCTCTGCCTCAGCCTTGGCGGCCTTTTGCCATGCAAGTGCTGCCGTAAGCTCCTCCACCCTTCGTTGTTCACGACGCTAGTCGGTGTAAACTTAGGAAAGTTTCCTGAACTCTCGCTGACTGCGCTAAGTCATCGAGTTCCTGCGTTAAGACGGGACCAACCTGCTTTTTACCACTAGGTCGACCCCGTAAATCTTCCCAGAGATCGATGACTCTATGTCGATCCTTCTGGGATACTTCTGCCTTGGCTTTAAAATCGGCCAAGGCTTCTAAGAGGCGCTGTTCTATTCGTTGGAGCGGAGTCAGACGAGGGGAAGGTTTCTCGCCTCCTCCGATACCCGAAACTCCTGCTTCGGGGGGCCTAGACGAGTGACCACAATCTGACGTTTTTGGTCTTCGTGTTCCCCGCATTCCTGGGTCGTGAACCCCAGGACTGGTGGGGGCGGTCCCAGAGGCCTCTTCTCGCTCCTCAGCTCCTGCTAGAGAGCTGGATTGCACCTCTGACTTCACCTCTTCTTGTCCCGGAACTCCTACTCCAGGAGAGGTTTTTATAGGTCCCGGGAAAGGACCAGAGTCTGCCGTCCGGTGACTCTTTTTGGAACGATCGGGACGCACCCCCTCTTGACCCGAAGCTTCTGCTTCGAGAGGGGTGGTCTTCGACCAAGACGGGCTAGTTCGTGGTTCAGACCTCACCCCTCTTGTCCCGAAGCACCTCTTGGAGCGATGGGAGGTGAAGGAGACTCCCTTCTTCCTTCATTGCCTTTTGGATGAAAAGGTCCCGACGTCGAATTAGGACGTCTGAGAGGGACGTATTTCTCCTCGTCCGAATCCGGATCTTCCTCCTCAATTTCTTCTGTTACCTCCGAGGAGGGATCCGGAAGGAAGCAACTCGGAGGGATGGGGCGAGCAGATCGGCAGCCTCGACGGACTACCGTCAAAGCTAATCCTTGCCCTTACATCTCCCCGAGTAGCTTCTTAAAGCGGGCAACAAAGGATTCGTCCATCAAGTTGTCCATCTGAAACAAATAAAAAAAGGACGAACTATATTAATAGGAAAGGGAAAACTTTTTCTCCTTCAACGCGGTCTACGTTCTGCTGGGTCTTTTCGATGAGAGGACTCCATATGAAACGAAGACTGCATCACAATTTTATTTTTACGCGGACGACCTCGTTTCCTACCCGGGACGGAACCTAACGCTTCACGAGTATTTTCGGGAAACGTCTAAGTTGCGTCAGGTTTCTCGGTTCCGTGTAACGCATTACTGGTTCGATCTTCTCGGAAACGGAACGGAATCCCTTACGATTCACGACAACACCTAAATACAAGACTTCGATGTGACCAAAGCCACTCTTTGCTCGATTTATCGTGAGTCCAGCTTCATGTACTCGAGCAAGAATCGTGGCGATGATAATATCATCAAGATATCAGAAGGTATTCGGCTCGAGGTCTGGTCCGACAATTCGGTCTATAAGTCGTTGAAACGACGCTGCAGCGTTAGATAGACCGAAGGACATCCTGGTAAACTGGAACAACCCCATTCTAGATACCGTAAATGCTTTTATTGTTTGGATTCCGGATGAAGTGGTATTTGATCATACGCACTACTCAGATCTAAGGTATAAATATATCTAGCTGATTGTAGCTTCCTTAGAATCTGGTCCATGTTAGGTAACGGGTATGCATCAGGTTTCGAAACTGAATTAACTTTTCGAAAGTCGATGCAAAATCTATACTTCCCGTTGATTTTACATACCATCACCACTGGGCTTGACCATCCATTTGTGGATGGTTCGACTACTCCAGTGTCTAGCATTTCTCTAAGTTGAGAATGCATCGCTTCTTGTATTTTCATAGAGATTGGATATGCCGTTTGACGTATAGGGCGAGCATCTCCTACATCTATAATATGTTCCGTCTACGTTGTACGTCCCAGTGGAACTTCTCCCGCCGGCAGGATTTTCTTTAAGAGCTTCTTCATACGTCCTTGTTCCTGCCGTGATATATCCGCGAGACCAATGGATGCTAACCTCGATCCCCATGGTCAGATGAAAACCAGTATTTTCTTCTGAGTTTATTTTGCCTACTCGAATAATTTCAGAAAATAAGCCGTCAGTCAATCGCAACGGTGCCAGTCGTTGGATTTCATTACATGTGACTGCGGTTACTTCCATCCTCACCTGTTTATTCGCTACTTGAACCCACAACGAATTATCCATCGGATCATGGATGGTTCCGAACGCTCGTGCGAAATTGGCTCCTACGTAGCAATCTACTTCAAGGTTTGGGATCACAGCGACTAATACATTGCGCATGATCCCTGCCAATTCGAACGGCAATTCGACGTGACCCGTGACGTAAAGCAGAGAGTTCTCTGGACCTCTAGCACCAACTCCAGACGCTGGGTAGAACTCTCGCTGGCAAGCCGTTGCTAATTGTAGCCCGATCTTGCCCATGACAGTACGAGAGGCGCCGGTGCCGTAAAATGCACGTATCCGATACTTAACAATTCGTACCGGGATCCACCAGCGCGTCTCTTCCGGCCATGCTGCAATTTGGCCGGGATCTAATTCGCCGCTGTTATTTTCCTCAGTCAACGGGATTTCCTCAACTGAATAAGGCCTCTCTTCAGTCTGATTAGTTGAGGACGACTGTGGATTCGAGGAACGAGGTACTCGAATATTTTCGTCTGGGGTCACGTTTGGGTTACAAGTCGACCTGACCCCTATTCATCGCCTTGCTTCCCGTTTCCCGAACATTTCGTGCAGTTATAAATGCGGTAACTTAATTCACCACACTTATAACATTTTACTGGACCGTCCGAACTCTTCTTCTTATCTGGTGGACGGCCCTCCGGAGCATTGTTAAGATTATTTGGCCTGGTATTTCTAGTAGCCTTCTTCTTAGGGGGTGTTCGATTCCGCCACCAGGGTTGGCGGTTCGTTGTCGAAGGCCCTCTTCTTTCTTTTATTTCTGGTTTCATCCTTCGATTACCATGAGAAGTAGATGGTCTACTAGATATTCCCACCTGCCCGAATTTTGATTCCAGGTGAGTCAGTAGTTTATGTATTTCTGCCACGTCAGGATTGATCCTTTTTTGTTGATCAGGGTTTTCCTGATGTACAGTTGCAGCTACTTTAGTTCTAGTTTGCTTGGAATTCGGCGATTTATATGCGGCTTCGCGCAAAATCGCCTTATCCGGCGAAGGAGGAGTATGGTAGCATTTTCCACACTCCAATGCAAATTCAGCGTCTCTGGCCAAATTTAAGAACTTTTGGACATTGTTAATGGACACTCCTTGATATTCTTCGCTGGATTTCGGGGCGTGTGTTGCGCAACAGTATGTCCAATTGCTCTGTCTCGGGGAGAGGTGGATTTAACCGATCAAATATCGAGAGGGGACAAGCGATATAATCACTCTAAGGTTCATTGGCTCCTTGAGTTCGAGATTCGGCCTCTCTAACCCATTTTCCTCGATATTCTGGACCGCTTCCGTACCCTTGTTTTTTAGTAGTACGGAGTTCACTCCAGGTGGGAATAATGGATATTTAATTTACGGACAACAAGACCTATATCTCTCTTGGATCCCCCAATGAATTCTAACTTATCACTGGGAAATCCTCCGGAAAGCATAATCCTCGAAGTTTCTGATAGCTTCGAGGAGTTCCCCCCTTCCAGCCACGTGCGCGGACTCAAGGACTTGAGCGTGGCGTCGAAACACCACTGTCTGCAGGTTGCAGGGAGACTCACGATTCTTCCTGCACGGTGGATGCATAACACACAAATGTGTCTTGTATTTGCACCTTCTTCTGTGCAGGGTCGTCAGCCAGTCGTATACTGCTGACCGGTGCGGAACGAACTTGTGACAGAGCAGATAATTGATTGGTTATGGAAATAATTGGTTC
Organism: Sycobia sp. Sy_11; assembly: GCA_018907035.1. Classification (NCBI taxonomy): domain Eukaryota; kingdom Metazoa; phylum Arthropoda; class Insecta; order Hymenoptera; family Epichrysomallidae; genus Sycobia; species Sycobia sp. Sy_11. The sequence goes on from JACCIC010000245.1 coordinate 353,298, forward strand.
TTCTAGCCTCTTTGTTCGGAGGTCTTGTACTGCCATAAACCGTACAATATCTTCCATTGTGCATGGAGGTAGACTGCCAGGTGGGAAATCGGGGATTGCGCTTGACGACGGGGGTGGGGTCGTCTGTCCCGACTGTTCTTCTGGGAGGAGTGGGCCTCCGGCAGTCGTCTGCCCATCCACAACAGGCTGGATGTTGAGACCTACCCTCAAGCGTAATCGAGAGGGTTCAAGATTCCGTTTGACCTCTTCATCATGCTCCAATGACTCCAACGGATGCCTCTCTTCTCTATCAGCTTCTGAATCTAGCCAGGAAGGATCACCCTGAGCTATAATCCTGTCAATGAAGGATTTCCGGGCTGACTCATATTTAAGGAAAATACGACCCGGATCTTCTTCTTTTGCTTCGGCAAAGTCATCCTGATCATATTCTCCCTTCAGCCATTGGTTTATTCTGCGAAGCCGGTCAAAAATATTACGATCGCTTCGCAGAGACAGCTGATGGAGGTAATCATCAACTTCACCTCCCGCTATATATAAACACCATTGGTCGACCGGAGTCGACATTATATTAGAGGAGGGAGAGGTCGATCTTTTGGCCATGTTATAAAAAAAAACGAAGTACCTAGTTACAGTGATAAATGTGGAGGATAACTCAAAATCTGTTTCTTTTCTTTTTATAGAGGGACCTACTAAAAAAACGGGCGCTCTCTATAACCTAAAGAAAAATAAGAATACAATATATAAATACAATATATAAATACAATATATAAATATTCGTTACCTAACACATTTTGAGCTCTTCAGTGTTCGTGAAGTGACTCCTCTTTGGCGAAATATTATATTAACTTTACTGCCTTATATGGCAAGCCTGAGGTGTTATCCTGGGCTTTGATTTTATTGTACTTGGTTATTATTGGTAGGAATTAATGTCTCCGTCCCTTGCTAGGTATCAATTCCTACTATATCCTAATATTAATAATTTGATAAAATATAATAAAAAAACAATTCACAAAATAGTTAAGCAATAAATAAAATGAAAAACAAATACAATAATTAAAAAAATATATTCTAAGCCCAGGAAGAAACAACGTTTAACACTTCTGCCTATTCCACTTTTACAAGATGAAAATAGGATCAGGCTCTGCTTAAGAGTTTCAATAAAAAAAATTAAAACTATCTTCATTCCCCTAGCTTTCTGCAGTGAGTTACGTCACGCACACTTTAGACTATCTATCGTGTGTGAAGGATTTTCCAACACGCTAACGCAAACACGTTTATTTCTAAACCTTCGGGTGCAACACCTATTCATTAACGACCTAATGTGGTAAGGAGGGTAGACCCTGTATATTGCCTGATATAATAAAACACACAAAAAAATTTTATCTTTCAATCACGTCCTTAAAGGCAGTCTGAGGAACGAGGGAAAAAACTAAATTTTCTTGCTTATTAATAATGAGAAAAGAAAAATTTCTTTAAAAATATAAATGAAAATTTTTTCCTCGGGGGTTCAAAATTGGCGTATTTATATTCGCCAAGTATTTTGACGAAAAGTATAACAGAGAGAAAAGAGGTAAAAAAAAACAATTTCCTCTAAAATGTCTAAACAATGTTGGGCGCCAAATCCTTAACGGGCTACTTATTTATGAAACACCCGGTAGAAGTACCCGTTGACAGAGTTGTAAAGAACCCTGAATGGATTAAATTGTTTAAAACAATTTATTTAGACCGTAGGTTCTTTACGGATATTTCTTCCTCAGACTTACCTTTGTTTATGTTGGAATTTATGTAAATAATAATATATATATTAATAGATTATCAATAATCCAGGAAAAGATGGATTAATTATGAGGTACAGGGGAATATATTTTAATATTTTCTATTACTAATAAAAAATAAAAAGAAAATTTATTTAATTAAATAAAAAAATTAATTTTATATTTATTAAATTATATAAAATTATAATAAATAATATACTACCCCTACCTAATACGCACCCGCGATATATTAACGCACGATTCCGTTCACACAAGGTGTGAGAGAGAAAAATTTATAATTATAGCAGAGAGACCAAGCGACAGGGCGCTTGGTCTCTCTGCTTTACATTTTCATAATTTCTATTAATTATGAAAATAAAAGAAATTTTAATTAATAATTAACTTTTTTTTTGAATTATGAAAATAAAAGAAATCAGTAGAGAGAAATTATTATATAATTTACTGAAACTCAAACATATAACAAGCAAAGAAAAATTCACCAACCTTATTATACGACGCTGAAAAAATCTCAACCCAACGATGTTTAAATGAATCAAAACATGGGTTTTGTCTATACTAATAGACGTACAGGTAACCGGCCGGTTTTTTGAACTCTTCAATTAATCCGCAGAGATTTCCACGTAAAATCACTGCTATTGAATATTACAGTAAATATTTTAAATCTCTTGAAATTCTAAAATTTCAAACGATATACTTATTTTTAAGACTAATTAACTATATATTAGATATATTAAATTTTTAATTTGTTCTCCTTCTCTCTTTCTCTCTCTCTCTCTCTCTCTGTCTCTCTCTCTCTCTCTATCTCTATCTCTCTCCCTTTTTCCCTTTTTCCCTCCTTATTTTCCTATTTTTTGTACTATTTGAACTTATATATAGGGTAAAGTAACCTATACCTGTTACAGTATATTTAATAACAATTTTTCTTTTATGAAAATATAATTTATATTAAAAACAAAAACATACATAGGAAAGACTTGGTCACTTATCCAAGGCAATAAAACTGTACGATTTGTTTAATTTACGCTACGCAGTATACAAACGAAAGAGATAAAGCGTAACACGATCCCTTTGTCCCGCATGCATTTCTGGCAACTTTCTTTAATAATATACAAAGCCATACTTACACTTTAAACAGTTAGTATAATCTTTATAATATTTATTATTATTATTATTAGATTAATTTAAAAATGAGTCGTATAAAATATATCGCGCAAAAGCGTTCGACCTTCAAAATGCAGACAACGAAGTTAAAAAAAATGGTTGAAGATCGGGAATTAGATACATGGAACGTGATAATGCGTTTAAAACATGTCACGGATTTATTTCATGCTTATGTAGAACTAATCGAGGAATTAGCAATTCTTGATTCAATAAACGAGCATCTTAAAGAATTTGACGATCTTCAAGATCATTTTTTGCGCTCGCAAGTGAAATTGAGACGTTAGAACAAGCAGCTATATCGGCGAGCGGCGAAAACACAAGTTCCATAATAGTTGAAAAACATTTACGCCGTTTGAAATTACCGGTAGCAGAACTTCCGAAATTTGATGGTAATATAGAAACTTGGTTGACTTTCAAAAATAGGTTTATTGCAATGATCGATAAATGTCCAGATCTTTCGAATCTATAAAAATTCATGTATCTAAAAGATTCATTAAATGACGAAGCGCTAAAGAAAATTTCGGTTTATGATGTCAGTGCCGAAAACTATGAAAAACTATGATAAAAAACGAATTTTAATAGCAAAACATTTAGACGCTATTATTGAAACTCCTATTCAGACGAAGGCCTGCCATAAGGCTTTAACAAAAATAATCGACGATATACGACAATATCTTAACATGCTGGCTTAATTCGATGTTCATCTAGATGAATACATAATAATACGCATTATCGAGCACGTGTTACCCGCGAAGTTCCCAGTAAATGGGAACAGCATTGATAAATACTGATATTTCTCCGAAACTTGTGGACATATGTAAATTTATTTTTGAAGCCGCATTCAGACTTTCTATCCTTGAACATGGTCTTTCTTATTGAAAACACAATTAAAAAACAGATAATAAAAGGCACTATAAAGGCGAGTTACCGGGTTCAAAGGTCAGAAAAGGGGAATTCCATGGTCGTGTATTAACTGCGCAATTATCTGGTAAATACTTTCTTTATCAAGGGGAACAACATAGTTCATATCGATATCCAGAATTTTCTAAAATGCTCGTAACAAAAAGGTGGGAAACGAATAGAAAAATTAATAATTGCGGTAATTGCTTACGAAAGCATAATGGTGTTCGTAGTTTTACGACGCGTTGTAGAATTTGTAATAAATTTGTAATAAACTCTTTATTACACGAAAAGATTTCAGCATCACAAAGGAAAAAACATAAAAATCCTTCAAATAATTTAAATAAACCGTCGAATTCACAATTGAATTTAGAAAACAAATGACTAACACTGTTTACTCTTGATTCCTGTCCACCGATTCCGTCTCAACTTATGATGAGCGCTGCTATTCGAGTGAAGGATAAACACGGGCGATTCATACAATGCCACGCGTTATTAGATACGTGCGCTACAACGCACTTTGTTACCGACAATTTAGCGAATACATTGGGTTTACCGATTCACCCATACTCTCTTTCTGTAGAAGCGATTAATGGCTTAAATACAACAACGAAAGGCATAATGGAATGTTCATTTTATTCTATACATAGTTAATTCAATAAAAAATATCGTTTTTAATAATTCCTCAAATAGCAGAAACAAAACCAAGTGAAGTTTTGCGCGTACATTAGTTCAATTGCCTGCTAATCTGAAATTGGGCGACCCACTTTTTCATCTACTACAGCAAGTTCGTATACTGATCGGATCCGGAGCCACACTTTCGTTCTTGTCAACTAGGCAAATGAATCTGTCTCAAGATAATTGTGATTTGTTTATGCAAAAAAAAACAGATAGGTTGGGTAGTTGTAGGTGGAATAATGGCAGGAGTCAAGGACACGGCAGCATCTTGTAAAATTAGCGAATTGAAACAGCAAATAGAAAATTTCTGGAAATGAGAAGATACTACTCGAAAAAATTTATAATTAATGAGTTTACAGAATGCGAAACACATTATATAGAAAATATAATTCGAAATAATAATGGAAAATATATATTGTGAGATTATCTTTCCGCAATATTGATAGGGATTTCGGTGGCTCACGTGCGATAGTATTTCTTATTTTTATAGTCTGAAGAAAAAACTTGATGAAAATTTCGCTTTTAAGATAGAATACGAACGTGTAATGCAAGAATATATTGAACTGGGCCATATGAGTCTAGTTACGGACGAATCTAGACACGGTTATTACCTACCGCATCACGCAGTTATAAAAGCTACAAGCGCGACAACTAAAATACGTATAGTTTTCGACGCGTCCGCAAAAACGAATAAAGCAATTTCGTTAAATGACACTATAATGACCGGTCCCACAACTCAAGATAAATTATTAGAGCATATCCTTAGGTTTCGTATGCATAAATACGTTCTCGTCGCCAACATCGAGAAGATGTATAGACAGATTTGGATACATCCCGATGATCAGCGATATCAAAGAATCTTTTGGTATCATAATCACAAATTATGCGTGTTTGAATTAAACACAGTAACTTTCGGTGTGTGACCAGCTCTGTTTCTTGCAATACGAACAATTCAACGACTAGTAGATGATGAAAGAGCAAGCTTTCTGATCGGCGCGGAAATTTTAAAAAGCGACTTATACGTGGATGATATGTTGACTGGAGCTCCAATTTTAAAAAATTTAATTGTAATACGCAATCAAGTAATTGCTTTTTTAAAACGCGGTGGAATTAATATTAGGCAATCGGTCTCAAACCACTCGCAAGCCCTTGAAAACTTAAATCAACGATTAATAGATATCGAATTTTTAAAGGATGCAAATTGTATAAGGCTAGGTATCTCATGGATCTCTCATCGCGACGAAGTTCAATATACTGTCAAATAAATCGACATTCCAACTATTATAACAAAGCGGTATATATTATCGAAAATAGCGAAAATAATTGATCCGTTGGTTATGCTCGGACCAATCTTACTATATGCGAAAATCATTATGCAAGAAGGATGGAAGGCCAAGATTGACTGGAATGAATCTGTTTCAAGTGCCTTGCATACACAATGGATCGAATTTAGAGAACAATTCACAGTCTTACATCAACTTTCAATAACTCGATATTTGTTGAACGAAAACCAGAAGTATATAGAAATTTATGGGTTTTGTGACGCCAATAATGTTGGTTATGGGACGTGCTTATATATAAGATCTATTGACAATACAGAGCATTTTACGGTATGCTTATTTTGCACAAACGCGCGCGTTGCACTGTGCAGGACACAAACAATGCACAGATGAAAGATATCACAATTCCGAGGCTCGCATTATGCGGAGCTTTAAGACTAGCATGGTTGTATCGCGAAGCTCAAGAAACTTTGAATTTTCAAACTAATAATGTAACCTTTTGGTCGGAATCAATGATTGTTTTGTGTTGTCTAAAGCCATTTGAAGGCAATTTCATGATAGCTGTAAAAATATTGAATGGCGGCACGTTAGGTCTGAGAATAATCCAGCCGACGCATTATCACATGGTCAGCTTCCGCAAGCATTTTTACGTAATGAATCGTGGTTTTATGGCCCTGTATGGCTAAATAGATCGGATTCACAGTGACCCATCGAATTACAAATTACGTTGAAAGATTTGTCGAGTTTAAGAAAAAATGTTTGTTTAATCACGAATATACATTTTGATACTATATTCAAAAATGTTCCTCTTATTCTTGCCTTCTTCGCGTCCTTGCCTATTGTTTAAGATTTTTAACTGCTGATACTAATAAGAACGATCTTTCAGTACAAGAGATAAATGAAATAGAATATCGCGTATTAAAGCTTATTCAGCAGTCATATTTTGCGTAAGAATGAAGAAATCTCGAAAGGGGCGATGAAATGAAAAGTACAAAATTAGCTTCATTAAACCCAATTATCGACGAAAATAGTTTATTAAGAGTATGTGGTAGATTACATAAAGCAAATATATTTTTAAATGAAAAACGCCCTATATTACTACTTTTTTACCATTACATAATCGATCTAATAATTCGTGAAATACACGAATGAAATTATCACCCCGGAATACAGATGACATTATACACAATATGGTATAAATTTGGGCTATTAGACGGCAAAAACCAATTTCGTAAAATTGTGCGACGTTGTGTACAATGTATAAGATTTACAGCTAATCCGATCAATTATAAAATGTCCAATTTGCCTAAAAGTAGATTAGAAAATGCAACTCCATTTCATCAGACAGGCGTGGATTTTTTCGGCCCCATGTTCGAAAAAGAAAAAAAGCATAGAAATCGAGGTCCAATAAAGTTTTATGGTTGCGTATTATATGTATGGCGATCAACGCAGTACACACAAAAATCGTAAATGACTTAACTACCGAAGCTTTTTTAGCAGCACATGACGATTTATCGGATGCAGAGCAATTTCATTACATATATATTCTGATAATGGGTCACATTTTGTGGGGGCGAAAAATGAGTTACGACAGTTATACGCGTTAATTCAGTCATTCGAATTTCAAACTCAAGTAAACAATTTTCACTCTCCCCTCACTTTGGTGGAATATGGGAGACTGCTGTTAAATCCTATAAACATAATTTGCGCCAGGTCATTGACGATCGCTTGTTCACTACATTTGCTATCGAAATAGAATTAATTCTAAATTCAAGACCACTTTGTTCTTTATCCACGGATCCCAATGATCCTTTAGCACTAACTCCATGCCATTTTTTAGTAGGTCGTCCTCTCAATATGTTGCTGGAAAATAATTTTTTGACTGTTCCAGAAAATCGACTAAATTCTTGGAAGTTAATCACTAGAGCACGTCAAGATTTTTGGAGACGTTGGCGAATTGAATACTTATCAGAGTTGCAAAAAATACACAAATGGACAAATAAATATTCGGATCTCAAAGATCTCTCTTGGACGGATCGTAGAGGTACACCCTTGAAATGACGGTGTTGTACGCATAGCTACAGTCAAAACAACACAAGGAATTTTCAAACGAAATACTAGATTACTTTGTCCGTTATCAAATATGATACCAGAATAGAATATGTCATTGTAATATTGTTAAAATTCTATTTGCTATGTTCTATGATATTTTCTCACCTTAATGTATAACATTTTTATTGTATCCAAGTGTTCATTATTGTATTATTCACATTTATATATTACTTATAACTGTATAAAAAAAATAGTTTTGTTAAATAGTTGTTCGTGATAGTCTCAACAGTGGGAGTCTATTCCGTGGACGGAAGACTATATTTTTTAGTTCTTGGTATTCGAGTCTTATCTATTTGTTATAGCCATCGATATCGACTGAACCGCCCAAGCGTCACAAAGGGAGTGTGCTCGCGATGATCAAGCGCGCCGATTATCTGCATAGTCAAGCGAGTCAACACTCGTCGAGTACGGTCATACTTTGTGCTTCACACACGTTTGCTATTGAATTTAAATTCATTCGTATAATTTTTGTTAGATCGGATTCTAAATCATTATATTTCATAAACTATCAAGGTTCAATAATTAATATATTTGAAATACTTTAATCAATAGCGCGAAAGCGCCCATAAGCAGTGAAAAGCGCCAAATACCGAGCGCGAAGGCGCTCATTACATAGCGTGAGAATGCTGATACATAGCGCGAAAGTGCCCAATAGAACAATAGTGCACACATGATACGCATCAAGCAATATCCAAATGACAACATTTGTTAGACGTTTCGTGGGGTTTTATGACTTTTAAGGCTTTTCCCTAAGAGCTAATAAATATTATTATTTATATTGGCTCAAATGGTGAGTTTTTACTTTATGAATCTCGTTTTACTCAGTTATACGCAATAGTGAAACCTCTCCATGTTGGAGAGTTTTTAACAGGTCTATCGATCCTATAGAGTAGATATGATCAAATTTGACTCGGAATGGTGCATTTAAACTCGGCGCGTAAAATGAGTCGGTAAAAAAATTTTTTCCCTATATTGGTTCCCTAAATTTGAGCGCCATATGTCCATGTATGTGTATTTGTCAGCAGTTTGTCGACGACGCAAAAAGTTTGTGTGGTGATATTGACTATGGAAAAAAAGTTGATCAACGAGTTTATTTGAAATTTTATGCTCCCAATGGAATTACGGCTACGGAATCGTTGAAAATGTTGCAGAATTGTTTAGGGGAGTCTACTTTATGGCGAACGCAAATATGTGAGTGGTACGAAGCATTCAGTGAAGGTCGTGAAGTCGTCGAAAACTGGTCACATGCAAATCGCCCATCCACCGAAAATCAAGGTGATGCTCATTGTTTTTTTCGATTACCATGAGGTGGTTTACCATGAATTCGTTTTCAGGAAGTCAAACGGTCAATAAGGAGTACTACTCGGCCGTTTTGACACGTCTACGTGAAGTAATTCGTTGTAAACGACTGGATTTCTGGGTAGGCCATTCATGGTTTTTTCACCACGATAATGCGCTTTTACATTCTAGCATGAGTGTGTTCGATTTCTTGACCAACACGAATTGAAAATCGTCGCTCAGGCACCGTATTCGCCAGATTTGGCTCACTGTGACTTTTTTCTCTTTCCGAAACTCAGAAAACCGCTTCGGGGAACGCACGATGAGTCCATTGAAGCTATAGAAAGTAATTCGCTATAGGAACTGAAGACAATCCCAGGTGAGGCTTATCACAGGTGTATGGAAAATTTCATTAAGCGTCGGCATGTTTGTATTGGCTCGAAAGGAGCCTATTTTAAAGGCGATAATAAAGATTTGTATTAAAATACGTAAAAATGTTCTTTTTTGGCCAGACTGGGTTATATTTGTCACATGTATAAGAGAAGTCAGTTCAGAAATAATAGAACACCCTTATTATATCTGTATACTAGTGCTTGCCTTCTATAAAACTTAAAAACTTTAATGAGTTATTTGCTGTCATCTCTCAACTTTGTTAGTGTGGTAATTCGCATCGTTATTGAATGTTCTACACTTCCTTCTTTCTGCATTAACACTATGATGAAAATTTTTGATTACATAAGTAGCATTGTATGATCGTTATTGGACTTAACTCTATTTTCAGAGAGATCAATTAAGTCGTTCGTCGTAAATGTTACTGCGACTCTACTTTTTAGCAAAGGCCATTTGGAAAAATATACTATAGCGTGGCATAACAGACACGTTCATAGTATAATTCGAAATAAGCCTACAAAGCGTCAAGTTCTCGAGTTTCAACCGTTAAAATAAAATGTATATCTTCTGCAAAAAAACAACTTTTAACAAAAGTACAATAGCTATATTTTTTGATGTATGAAAACTAAAAATTTGATTGAAAAAATTCGATTCTACGTTTAAAAATTATTTATTTTCTTTAAAGAAATATTTGTTAAACATATTTTTTTAAATATCGTATAATTCAAACAAAATATAAAATAGAACTGTAGTACCTTAACTTATTAGACCGCCAGTTTCGTAATCTTCAACTATGCCAACATACACTATTTTTTTTAGGTATTATATATTACGACGATGTCACCAGGGATCGCTGAAAACACCTTCGCGGGCGCAAGGACCGTTCTTTGCCTCTGACATCGTTGGCACTGAGCGGAGGGAGAACGTGCGCATCCAAGAAGATCTTCCCTCTCCCCGACCACGCACGTGTGACCCAGCTAAGAAGCAGCGTCGGCCGAGAAGCGGACGAGGTCCGAAACGCGGCGTATCTCCGAAGAGAGAGAGAGAGAGAGTGAGAGCGCGTGAGCGTGCGAGCGTACGTGTGGATTTGTGTGTGTGTGTGTATTCAAGTGCGCGCGTCCGTGTCTGTGTGTATGTAAGTGTGTTTATTTAAGAGAGAGAGAGAGAGGGACCGAAGAGTAAAGTATTAGAAAATACTGGACGTAGTCGAGGCTAACGGTAGAGTGTCATCGCGATGAATATTGTGTCAATTCCCGAGCACGATCGCTAGACGAATCCCCTTTTTTAGAAAAGAAAAGTCCGGTAATAATGCGTGCGAATAATTGCAAGAGTGTGATAAGAAATTCGAGAGTAATTGTAATTAATAAATTGTACCCGTGATACGGGATTTTGAATTCAAACTTGTGTTTTTTTATTTTATTAACAACTATCACGTCATAAATGGCATCACTGATGGGGATTTTTGCCTAAGCACCGTGATTTGTGATTAGAAATCCGTTGGGAAATGTGGACGTGTTTTGCGCCTTCGTAAGTTTGGAGAGAGGCAACTAGCGTGCTCACGCTCGTCATGCGTTATTTGCACGTCGGATCCAATTCTTGGAATTACTGACGGTTACAACTGCAATAAGGAGAAAGTTAATTTTTTTTTGTGCCGAAACTTATTTTAGTTTTTAGATATTTAAAATAAAAGACTTCAGAGTAATAGAATAAGCGGAAAATATTAGGTTTGTGATGGAGTGTTATATTATTATATAGTTATTATATATATATATATATATATATATATATATATATATATATATATATATATATATATATATAAATGTCATTATATCTATATAGACATTTGATTTTTTGTGGTATCGTTGCGTAGTTATCTCTGAATCTGTAGTGTCGATTAAGAAAGAATAGCGCGAACAAGGCCATCTTTCGCTTAAAAATTTAGCTTCGGTATATTATAGTAGATACAATTATTTAAGGATAATTAAGTTGGGTGGTGAATCTAATTCGGTCGGAAGAACAGTGGTATTCGTTTATTCGGAAACAACGAGTACAGCTTTAGCGCATGTATACGGGCAAACAACACGTGTGTGTTTAGGTAGGGCTTTCTTATACTTAATATCTCGTATTTCATGCTATGTTAGCGCCGATATAAGGGAAGTTCCGAGCCACGTGGGGGAGCGAGTAAGGGTGAAAACTAAGGGTCAGCTAATATGTGACGTGAAGGTGGCGTCGCCTGAGATTTCTCTTTGAGATAATCAGCGAAATGAACGATCACCCGTTACCTATGCAGGCATTGATGGTGAAGAGGAAGAGTTGCGCAATAAAGCTGGCGATAGTGCGATTGAGTCTGCACGAGGTACGGAAAGATCTGCGCGTAAGTGGCTTAAATATGGATAGATCTGAATCAATGTTACGTGACCGACTGCTACGCGTGAGTCTCATAAAATCGGAACCCGAGAATACGTTGATTCCGTGGTATGAATGGGACGTATTAGAAGCCGCAGCGGAAGGGGGGAATTTGCCGCCAGCAGGTATGAGGGAAATCTCGGCGACCAGCAATAAGGCCATAAAGTCAGAGCAGCGACGCATACAAAGCAGAAGGAGAATGTATACATAGAGTGATGAAGAAGTATGTAACGCGGAGTAATATGGCGACCGAGACGGGAAATTTTTGCAGCGCCAGTCTGTTTGTGCCGAGGTATATCCATCACCTGTTGTAACACCTACGTCATCAGCAGCCTGTACGTTTACGACTGCTATGGTTACGTAATCCAGGGAGGCGAGTCCTACGGTATCGCACACGAGCGTGGCATCGCTGATAAATGCATACTCGTTTTTCGCGACGCCGAGAATAGTTATAGTTGAAAAGACTCGTACATATTTGTAGGAAAATCCCACGGCCTGGGATTATTATTCTGCCCGAGTTATGCAAGGAGTCGGCAAAGAGTACGGATAAATTTCATGCTCCAAAAATGTGATTGGTTCACGCTGGCCCAAAAATTCGGGGTAACGAGATATAATTCTAACGAAGGGAAGCGTCAGTTTTTCGAAAGTTATATTAGCGACGATAGTGTTAAGAGTACAGTGATAAGAGGGATGGCAACACGAAGAAAGTGGCATGTGATCCATCGGTAAAGGGGGAAGAAAGTGAAGTAGAGCGTGGAGCGAAAAGAAAATGTATAGCGGTACCAGTGGGGAGAACCGAAACTTTTTAGCCGTGAAGTTAGGGGGATCAATATTTTATGCGTTATTTGATCCGGGCGCGAATCTGTCTCTAATAGGGACAAGAATCTCAGAGAAGTTTAAATCCTGACTGAGAGCGAGCGATTCTTTCATAAAAAATGTGAATGAAGGAATCACGCGGACGTTAGGCATACTTAGCGTCATTTTAGAAGTGGATGGGGCGTACAAAGCCATTGACCTTAAAGCATCATTCTCGAAATGGATTTTTGTAGGAAATTTGATTGCAACAGTCGATTAGGACGAGGTTTGTGGAGAGTACGCGAGGGGGAGTGGTAATCGTTTTCGTGCGAAAGCGATGAGGATCAAAATGAAATTTACGTGGAGTGTGCGGGGATTTCACTGCTAAATGAGACCGAGCGGATAAAGGTGGAGCGTCTGATCAAAACAATGATAAGATCGCGGCACGCGAAATTAAGCGTCAGGATCTTAACGGAGCATCACATTGATGTTCAGGGCGCTGCGCCTATCAAGCGTCGCTTATAAGGAGATAAGGGGTCATCGAGCGTTCCGCCTGTGACTAGAGTAACGTGCCGGTACTAGAAAAAAAATTTGACGGCAGCTAGCGATTTTGCGTCGAGTTCTACGACCTTACTAAGGTAACGCGGAAAGGTACGTACCCGATACTGAATATGGACACCATTCTAGATAAACTGCGAAGGACGAAGGACATTACGACAATTGACTTAAGGCAAGCCTATTTTCTGATGTCAATGGAGGAGTCGAGTAGAAAATATACACCGTTTGCAATTCCAGGTTAGGACTTTGACAATTCGTTAGAATACCGTTTGGGCTAACTAACGCGATTATGACCTTTCAGAGGCTGATCGATGCATTGTTTGGGCCCGAAATTGAGCCGTATATATTTTTTATTTATATGATATTAATATCGTGACAGAAGATTTTGAAGAACATTTGCGTTGGTTAGAAATAGTGCTTCTTGATAGAAATAGCCGGACTTGGAGAGATAAAAGATCCGTGGTACATACGGATACTAGAAAGCGTGCCAAAAAATTCTATTAAATACCGAAATTTGAAGGTGGAAGAGACGCGATTATATAGGCGCCGAGATGTTTCGCTATTAGATCACATAGTAACGAGACAAAAGGGTTGGAGACTAGTAGTGCCGTTGGATGATAAAGAAAGAGTTTTACGGAACGCGCACGATACCCCTTCGTCGGAGCACCTTGGGATCGAAAAGCCGTACGATCGGATCGCGCGCAAGTACTATTGGAAGGGTGTTTACTAAGACATACATACTTATGTCTGAGAATGCATACAGGACAAAAATATAAAGTATCGCAATCTGCTGCACCCGGACTAATGGGGAGCCGAATTGTAGAGAGACCGTGAGTCGTTGTTGCTGCGAATATGATGAAATTTCCGCCGAACAGATCACAACATAAGTATTTGTTAGTATTTTAGGTTTTTTTACGTGGTGGATTGACGTAAAGCCACTGCGGAGAGCCGATGATAATGCCGTGAGTAGAGCCATGAAGGAATTAATTTTATTCAGATGGGAGACTAACGAATATATATTAACCGAAACTGGGAGAGAGTTCGACAATAAGTTCATCAATAATATGCTAGCCGAGTACGGGATAAAGCACGCAACAATGCCGCTCTATCATCCACTGGCGAACCCGGTGAAGCGAAGTAATAGAACACTGAAAACAATGATTGCTGCCTTCGTACAAGCAGATCATCGCGACTGAGACGTGCACGTGCATGAGTTTAGATATGCCGTTAACACTGCGATGAACTTTGGGCGTCATCCGAAGCCGGTTAGAAGTCTGCGTCGAGAGGTCGAGGGTCAACATCTAGTTTCCCATATAGCGCCAAAGCTCTGGTTAGATAGGATGAAATGATTGCACGCACTATGGAACCTGGTTTCAAAGCATATAGATGGGGTGAGAGAGAAACAGGAATGATATTTTAATAAAGGGAGGAGGGATCTACGATTTTACGTGAGAGATAAAGTATTGTGACGAATTCGGATACTTTACGACACGGCAAGAAAATTTTCTGCGAAATTAACGCCGAAATTCGAGGGGCCGTATGAAATAGTAGAGGTAAAATCACCGAGTGAGTATATACTGGGGTAAGAGAATGGCTCGAATAGACGCCTATCGAAGGCTCACATAAGCGAATTGAAGCTTTCGGGAGCCAAGACGATGAAATGCTGCAAATAGCGCCTGAGAGTACCGCTGCGGCTGAGCGGTCGATCGTGGATACGGTAACCGATTCACGTAAACTTACAATTGACCAACAGCCAGACGAAGCTGGCATGAAGGAGATGGGAGAAGTAAAGAAGAGGGAGCGGGAAAATCTGGAGGAAAAAGAGAGCCGAGAGGCACAAGAGGAGTTTGAGAGGTATGTAAGTACCGACCCTCCGACAACAGTCATTTCTCCGGCGATGAGGAAGGCACTAGAGATAATCGTGGAGAAGGGACCTCGGAAGATATTAAGGGTCTGTCCCACGAACCTATCGTTACCTGCGATCGTGCCGCTGAAGAGTCGCGCCATGAAGAAGTGGTCGGCTCGCCAAGAGTGGGACGAGCCCGAGGCAACAGGGTCGCCCCAGGCGAATGCAGTCGCAGTACCCGGACGCGCCCCGCGGACTGAAGATCCTAGCAGGGCTTCTCGGATCAGATCAAGTCGGCGGCAAAGGAAGAAGACATATACCCGAGGTGGTACCTGGAGATCGAGGATTTTGTGGCGGCGCTCCCATCACCACCGAGGTATCGTCACCAGCAGGTCATCCAGCCACTCTCCGAGGATGGGAAGATCAATTTCCCGGACCGATAAGGATCGTTACATCGACGCCGGTGTCTAGCAGAAAAAGAGAACGTTCTCTAACAAGGGAAGGTCTGTGGTTGCTGGTTAAAATTATTGTAGTCGCATTTGATGGAAATTTAATTTTCATGTAAAAAACTATAAATACATAGTCCTTAAAACATATCTCGGGAAATAGTGAAATTTACAAAAAAAAATTTTAAAAACGTTGTACATCTGATTAAAATACAATTTTTTTATACTATTGAATTCGTCTTTACTAAAAAAATTTCTCGAGAAAAATGTATATGAAGGTACCTGTGCTGAGTATATGCGAAGAACCTTTTAGGTGATCTCGAGCCGGAATAGTTGATTTTTTTGTCCAGAAATATTGTTTGCACTAGAAACGGTATAGAACAAACAATATTTTAATGAGCTCTAGGATTTAAATATGTTGATCGGTTTTAAATATGTTGCAACTTTTTGGTTTTCTAAGAGAAATTCAACAAACTATGACCTTTATAGAATTTTCGTGGATTTAGGAATAAATATTCACTTTACGTCTAAAGCTGCTACGATATTCGTAATGAACTTCCTAAAAATCAGAAATATTGAGATAAATAGGGCGGGGGGAGACTGACACACCACTGACAATGTTTCAGGGGGCCCTGAGGTAGGATTCTTGACTTTTTTGCAGAAAAATCATAGGTAAAATTATCTATATGTAATATATTTTTATACATAGAGTATTTTTTACACATACATTAACTATTTGATAAGTCAATTACGTTACTAAATCGTCACCCAATTGAAAAAATACAACTAAATTGACATTATTTGAATAATATTTTGAATTTGAATGCTACTTAACTTGAGAAAAATTTAGTAGAAAATTATTTTAATAATTTTTAAAAATATTTTATAAATATTATAATGTGATTTCATTTTAAAAAAAATTTACTTTTCAAGGGTAATTTTTTCAAAATGGGTTTTCTTAACAGTAATTGTAGTTCGAAGAAAACTTCTAATTGTAAATTGTAATTTTACATTGTAATTTATGAACCAACATTTAATTAAAAAATTTGAAGGTATTATCATATTTATAAAACTAATACGCAATCAAAGATTATTTATTAGGACCATTTTAATTAAAACAATAGTTGGCTCACGTACAAACTATTTAGAAAAATCATTTGAAGTTTACCGGATATTATAGTTTTCACCATTCGAATTGTTGGTTAGTGTAATTGAATACGAAGTTGAAATTTTGCAAAATTAATTCCATTAAAAAATTTTAAAAACATTAATTTGTATTTAATTCGTTATTATGTGTTTCTGTGTAAGGAGATTCATGTACGTGGCAATCAAAATATTATAATTTGCTTTAATTTCTGTGAAATAGTGAATAATAAGATTATAATTTTATATAAACATGATTTTAAGTATCTAATAACATAATTTACATTGTACTAAACATTGAAAAAAAGCTTAAATGCAAATGAGTCAATTTCGTAAAAGTAAAAGTGTATTTATTTCAATTCAACAAATATTTATTGAAATTCTATTTATTTGAAACACATACATACATATTTAAAACGAACGAATATTTTGTAATTTTGCAACAATCATGTACTTGAAATAAATAGATTTATTTAAAAAGCAAAAAACTATTTCTTACGTTACAAATGCATGAACAATTCTAATTTACATAAATTAATTATCTAATAACATGTATTACATTTTTATATTATAGGTTTTACTTCTTTCTACTTACATTATCATATCGTGCAATTTTCTAAAGAATATTATTTACACTGTACTACATACTGAAAAAAAGTCTAAATGCCAATGAATCAATTTTGTAAAAGTAAAAGTATATTTATTTCAATTCAACAAATATTTATTGAAATTCTATTTACTTGAAATCAAAATATACATATTTCAAACGAGTGAATATTTTCTAATTTTGAGTAAACTATGTTTCGGAAACCAACAATTAGGTTTATTTGAATAGAAAAAATATTTTATTACATTACACTAAATCAATTAAAAATAATAAATATTTCTGGAGTTTTTCTAAACAAAATATAAAAGTAAATAAATAGATATTCGAGAATACTATATATTTGAGGTGTGTTCAAAAAGTAACAAGAATTTTTAAATTTCGCGGGTTTGGAGAGTCCGCCTGTATAAAAAATTTCTTATTATTTTGGTACACATGCCCCTGATGTACGATCAAATTTTCAGTAATATTCATTGCTTAGTTTTAAGTAGCAGCCACTAACGTTAGACGTGTTTTTTGACCTGGCGATTTTCATTTGTGAAAAAAAATCGAGCAATGAATTTGTATTCAGTTTTGCGTAAAAAATGAAATAAAATGTAGTCAACTTTGTAAAATGTTAACAAAGGCATATCGTAAGTCTGGTATGAGTAAAGCAAGGACTTACGAGTGGTATAAGCGTTTCCAAAATGGCCGCGAAAACGTTAAAGATTACGAACGACCCGGACGCCCATGCATATCATCAACCGATGAAAATGTGAAAAAAATGAAAGAAATGATTATGAACGATCGCCAAATCACATTCAGAGAAATCGCGTGTGATGTTGGTATATCAGTTGGCTCATACCATGGAATTTTTTCGGATGTTTTGGATATGAAATGTGTGGCAGCAAAATTTGTTCCAAAATTGTTGAATTTCGAACAAAAACAGCGGTGAATGGAAGTTGCTCAGGATTTACTAAATGAAGTTAACAACGATGCAGAACTCCTAAAATATGTTCTAACAGGTGACAAAACATGGGTTTACGGATATAATGTCGAAACTAAGGCTGAATCGTCCCAGTGGAGACATTCTGGATCGCCAAGACCGAAAGAGGCTCGACAAGTGCGGTCGAATGTGAAGGTTATGTTCACTGTGTTCTTCGATTTTAATGGCATAGTGCATCATGAATTTTGCCACAAGGTCAAACAATCAATAAGGAGTACTACGCCCGGATTTGTGGCAAAACAATTCATGGCTTTTGCACCATGATAATGCACCTCCTAACACTCCATTGCTTGTTCGTGAATTTTTGGCCAAAAACATAACTTTAACGATGCATCAGCCTCCATATTGGCCAGATATAGCTCGATGTGACTTTTTTCTATTTCCAAAAATAAAGAGATCATTAAAAGGCCGTCATTGTACAAGCATAGATGACATTAAAAGCCAATCGTTGAAAGAGCTAAAAGCAATTACAAAGATCGAGTTTTAAAAGTGTTTCGAGGATTGGAAAAAGCATTGGCATAAGCGCGTTATATTCGAGGGGGATTACTTTCCAGGGGACAAAACAGATATTGATGAATAAATAAATAAATAAATACATAAATAAATATATATATATATACAAAAAATATATTCAATTTTTTAAAAAACCTACTCGAAAGAATGAAATATTTTTCTCAAAGGGTGCATTAGATTTATGTGATTATTCGCTGCTAGTTATAAAATCTAATAAATATTTATTTCATTTTATTAAATGAAGCACAAAGATTTAAATATTAAATTTAATAAATAAATAGTAACAACTACAAAATGTAATATAAATCAAAAAAATATTTTCTATTTTTTAAAAAAATTATTTACTTATCACATATAAATAGTTTTATTAAAAGATTTATTCATTTAAATTTAATATTTAAATCTTTGTACTTCGTTGAATGAAATCGAAGAAATGTTTATTAGTTTTTAATAATTCGTTGTGTATCATCAAATAAATATATTTCACCTTTTGATTAAGCTATTTAATTGTTCATATTTAATAGCTTCTCCAAAAATTAAATATCTTTTTTAAATTTGAGTATATATATATATATATATATATATATATATATATATATATATATATAGTTTTTCAAATATCTATTTATTTAACTTTATTTTTACGTATATTTATTTCCATTTAGTAAAATTCAAGAAATCTTTATTACTTTTCAATAATTTATTAAGTGTAATGTAATAAATATGTGTTTGCTATTCAAATAAACTTAATTTTTTGTTTTAAATATATGGTTTACTCCAAATTATAAAGTATTCATTCGTTTTAAATATGTATGTTATTGTTTTAAACATAAATTTAAATAAATATTTGTTGTTGTTTTTTTATGTTATTTAAGGACGCTCTATTTATGCTACCAAATACCGGTGATAATCAGCGACGGAGGTCTACGATGTGTTTATAAACAAAGCACATGTAAATTATTACAGCGGTGCTTGTGTCAATCGGCCGAGACCGGGATTTGAATTCGGATCACCAAGTTAGTAATCCTTCACTCTAGCGATCGAGCCATCGTAAGCCTTAAATATTTGTTGTATTCTAATAACTATTAAATTAATTTTAAAGAATTTAATTTACTTTAAATAAAGATTTGTTTGATTCAAATAATGTCTAATTTATGAAATGGATTTCTTAAAATTTATACAAATTTATTTTTCAGTCAGATAGTAAAATAATGTAAATTATATTCTTTAGAAAATTGTATGATATAATGTAATTTTTTTTTCTTTTTTTTTTTTTTTTTTTTTTTTTCGTTGGATAGTGGGAAGTTTATCGGCCATGATTTGACGGCTAGTGGCTCTCGCCAACTTAGACTACCGCTGGAGCCGGTTCCAGGGTATGCAGGATTCTAATCTACTAAACCCACTAACCATATCAGGGTGCAAATATATGCTCAGAAACACTTAGCTATCGCCATTGTATTCCTTTCCCCTTGATTAATCTTCCACGGTTTCCGCCACATTCAGTTCTCTACAACATGCCCGAAGACTGAGTACATCCACCTTGGAAAAACTCTCGTAGTCGAGGTTATCTTCTCCTAGCCAGTTTACGCGATATTTCGTTAAGTTAGGGCATGTGCAGAAGAAATGTCTCGGAGTTTGCTCCTCTTTCCCACACCATCTGCAGAGGTTACTGTGTCCTCTGATCTTGTGTGTATAACACCGTAAATTGCTGTGTCCTGTTGTAAGTTCCAGGATTAGTTTTGCTTCACGTTTATTTAATTTGATCATCCCTTGAGCCCATCCGCAGATCTTACTGCCAAGAAGGTCTTTGGACCATCTATATCTACGTGAGTTTTCCCACGTTGTTTGTTTTACTTTCTCAAGGCTTTTCACTATCACATTGTATCCCGCTTGGTAAGGTACAGCGGTATCACTTACCCGATGACACCCCGATGAGCATCCTTGTTTTGTCATAATGTCTGCTTTCATGTTTCCCTTACGGGCCGATTTTCTCGGTATCCATGTAATACAGACCTTATTTGCCCTGGTCAAATTGTCTAAAGCAATTTTAGCTTCTTTGACCAGTAGTGACGTAGTGCAGGGTTGATCGAGGGCCTTCAGCGTTGCTAGGCTGTTTATTATATATATATATATATATATATATATATATATATATATATATATATTTATACATCTGCCCTTAATTCCCCTTTGCATTAAGCCGTTTGCACAGGTTTCAATGGCAGCTATTTCTGCCTGAAACACTGTGTTATATTTATTCAGTCTAAAGGCTGAATTTAAACTGCATTCTGGTCCATATATACCGAATCCAGTACCAATATCTGTTCTGGATCCTGCTGTGAACCAGATATCACCTCCCAAATTTAGGTCATTATTCCAATCCTCTCTGCTCGGTATCCTGATCTTATATCGTTGCCCGAAGCAAAGAGTTTTGTTAATACGATCCTGAGTGAGATTAAAAGTTGGACCTCTCAGTATTCCCCTGCAAATGGTAGCATGCCCAGTTGCGGTACTATCCCACTGACCGCTGCATATTATTCTATAAGCCGATCTGGTAGCTGTTCTTGTTATTTCCAAGTCCAGGCTGTCCAGACCTAGCATCATCCTGACAGCAGCAGTAGGGGTACTTCTTTTTAATCCAAATGCTCCCCTTAGCTAGATTGCCTGTATATGATCCAGGATTCTCGCAGAGGATTTATTATCGATCACTTTCCACCACACCAAGGCAGCATAAGTCAGCCCCGGCATCAGTATTGCTTTATATATCCATAAAACTTTCTGCGGTTCAAGCCCCCAGTCCGTGCCGATAGCGGACCTACATTGCATCAGTATGTTGATGATCTTTTTACTCTGCATTCGTAGGTATTGTCCCCACGATAGTTTCTTATCTAGGTATACACCTAGGTATTGAACTCCTTCCATAGACGGTATACCTTGCCCGCGGAAGTTTACGCAAGATTTTATTTTGCTCTTGTATTTCCTAGTAAAGGCTACAACTTCGGTCTTCTTTGGATTGATCCCCAGGGATCTCTCTTGACACCAGATATTGACCTTTACCAGAACGTCCTGAAGAATTTCAGGTAATATCTCTTCGTACTTACCCCTGACAAGTATTGCGAAATCATCTGCGTATGCGACTGCGAAGATTCTTTCCTCCTCAAGCATACGCAGTAAGCCATCAGCTGCAAGATTCCACAGGAGAGGTGAAAGTAACCCTCCTTGTGGACATCCTTCGTTGACTTTACCTCTTACAAGTTTACCTTTCCATTCACTATATACCTCTCTATTACTTGAGGAACTCATAATTCACCTTCACCACATGGAGGATGTTATTCCCTTAGCATATAGAGCGTTGTCAATGGCAATCCTATTGGTGCTATTGAAAGCACCTTCTATGTCTACGAATGAATGGTTAATTAATGGTATACGAGTCAACCCTTTATTTAAATCTATAAAAATTTTTTTCAGTGTAGACTTATTTCTATGACTATTATTTCTAAGTTGCAACAAAATATATGTACGATTTAAAAAACTTAACTTAACATTGAGACAATATTCATGGCCATTGTCATCATTTGATTTATATTTACGAATGCAATAGATCTCGAAAAAGCTGCTAATTGTAGACTGTAAACTTTTCCAAAAATTATTTGATTGCTTTTTATATTTTTGGAGTATCATATCAGAATCCTATATAATCATATTTGACACATAACTACCTTATATGGAGAAGACAGAGAATGAGAGAGAGAGAGAGAGAGAGAGAGAGAGAGAGAGAGAGAGAGAGAGAGAAAGGGAATATGAGAGCGAGAGGGGGAGGAGAGAATGAAAAATCCAAGGGGATTAACATGGATTACTCGATGTTGGTGGGTGTTGAAATATCATGTACCTGCATGTATCCGCGAGTGTCCTCTATACTGTTTCGTTTCTTTCTCTCACCTGCTCTTACTTTTTATTACCTGTCCATCTGCACACACGTTGTACGCGGTTTAGCAGGCAGTTTACCGATATACATGCAACAAATGTTGCCATCATTTTGTTTTTTTGTTTTTTTTTTTTTGTTAAATTTGCAGTAAAACATATCCTATCATTTAATGCTGACCGTATAGAATACGTATTCAAAATTTGAAGGCGATTGAAATATTAACTTACATTCAGGAAACACATGATTTTCTTAAACCAAGAAAATAGATTTGCTTAAGAACAAAATATCAATCAAGTAAATAATTATTTAATTATAATGTTCTAATCACTTAAATTTAGCTCATCATAATCTAAAAATAAGCATTTTCATTTTCTAGAAAACGTTTCTTTCAAACAAGCTGATCAAAATTAAAATGAAAAACCTGAGTTTCTTAAATTTAGTAATTATATACCTGAACACAATACTTTTGATTGTTTCAAAAAGGCTTTACAGAATCAAACTAATATTTTCTAGAAATTAGTATTTAATTGTTTTTATACAGTATATATAGAACAGAGTTACGCAATACATATATAAATAAATATGTTCTTAATTTAAGAAAAACATTTTTGAATCAGAAGGTTATTATATTAAAACAAAAAAGTAATACATTGAATTCAGAAAATCTAATAGCTAGAATTGCAAATAATCTAAATACTTAAATTATAGATTGATCAAATCTGTGGTCAAAGATTTTTCTGATACTACTAAAAGAACAATATTATCGAATTAATTAAATAAAAATGTTCTTAATTTAAGAAATAGATTTTTCGAAATAATTCATTAAAATTATATACTGCTAGAATTCTAATATAAAGTAAATATTACTTCAAAAAATTTAGGCGATTTTCTGTACTAAGTAAATATTTTCTTTAACCAAGTAATCGCATAAACCTTAACCACGTAAGTAGTTACTAAAATAAAGCTTAGATTTTTTCAACAGCAGAACAGAAATATTGGAAGTTAAATGAATATTTTCTTATCTAAAGAAAATATTATCTGGAACCAATGATTTCAAATTTAAAATTAGGAAAATAAATTCTTGGAGTAATTAACTATCTCCTAGATTTTTGTGAAGATTTTCTAGAAAATGAGTAAAAATATTTTCTTGAACCAATAACTGAAAATTTTGAATCAAAAAATTTAGATATTTGATTCAAACCGACAAAATTAAGTGAATATATACTTGGATTGAGAATTTCAATAATTCACTGAAGAAATTTAATTTAAAATGAAGAACTTGATTCTTATTTTTAAAACAACAATTACTTGAAATACGTTTTTATTTTCAAAAACATGAAAATTCAAGTATGTTGTGGGGTTTGTGGTAATATTCAATATTACTCGACCGCCCACGCGTCGGTCGTTGCCGAGGTTGCTCAAGAAACACTAGGTAACAGTTAACAATAAGTTTATTATATAAAGAGATACTACAAAAATATAGGTAAGAGCAGGACTATATGATCCTGACTCTACCGATTGCCCGTACAGGAATGCCGCGGCGTGCGGCCGTTGCCCACGCCGCGGCGTCGCGACCCCCTCCACGCAGTCGGAGGCGCCGCCGGTCGATTTAATACGTGCGCGGTATATACATTAGTGCACATGCGCATATCGTTGTGAGCTCGTACCGTGTACTATCCCCACACCACTCTCCCCCAATTTTGCGACTTGACTGTGGTGAAGTCGTAAATTCCTCCCGTGTACATTTTGACGTTAGGATGAGGGCGTATATACATAGGATTAAATATGAGCGTTATATACATACTTACAACTACTGTATATTACAAGCTAACTTAACAGACGTAATTACATAGTATATTTTAATACCCGCGACGTATATCCTATTATCCTGTATAACTGTATTATCCTTTTGGTCGATGACCACGCGTTCGCGTCGCAATTGTTGCGCCAGGTGGCCTGGGATCGTGATACGGCACCGCTCAAGATGGACGTGGAAGCGCGGATTGTGTCTCGCCATGTTCAGTATGAATCTCTCGTTGAGAGCCCTGGTCTTTCGCTTGCCTAGATTGTTAACGGCGGTGATGAATCGCACGCCTCTGCTGCTGAGATTAACTATCTCTTCCAGCGCTGTAGCGTTGCTGGTGATAGCGAGGATCGAGTCCTCGGCGTATGGGTTGTTGCATACGAGGAGTGATCGCAACGTCCGCGACTCCTTGACGGTGGGCCACCTGTACCCGTTACCCATAGGTATGTCCTGTTTCTCCGAGTAGGCGAAACTAAAAGCCTGCAGCACGTTCTCGCCGGAGAATACACCTGCGAATATTTCTCTGATATGAAAGTCTTTATCAAGGTACGCGCAGTTGTCAAAGTTGAACTTGACCAACTGCTTGTTGTTCTTAACGAACTCAACAATGGGTTTGACATACACTTTCGTGCAATTAACGATTTCGAGACAACGCAAGTTCGCGAATTTCGCGTGGGTCAGGCTGATTGCCTGATAATGTACGTTGTTGATCATCACGAGGTGATCCGCATTTTCCGCGTGGAAGACGCCATCGAAGGTGTCGCGGACGGGGCCTAGAGCCAGGCTATTCGCCTGATAGGTGTCCACGATCAGCTTGACGACTTCCACCGTTATTTCGGTAGCACTCGTGTCGATTCTCTCGATGATCGGCTTTTTGCCGTCGAAACGCCTAACCTGAGCTCGTAGAACGCGCTCTACGATATTCGCGTCGATCGCGATTCGGTCTGCCCCGAATGATGCGGATTGAAATCTGAACCGCTGTGCGTCCTGGATCATCGTGTTGACCGCGGCAAGACCGGAGTAACGCTCGTTGGCTGCATCGAAGTGCATGCGCAACCCATTGAACTATTCCGCTTGATTCAGCGCGCTGTACGAAGATAAGAAGTCGCTCGAAGAGAGCGGCGCGGTTATGCGCTCTAGCACCTCTGTGCACCCCAACAATCTCTGCACTCGTATGGGCAGTGGTGGTGCTCGCGGAAGATGCGCTCTTTTTTCTGCTTCCGCGGCGAATATCGCGGGCTTGATGCTCACAGAACTGGGGGTGCCGCGAGGGTAGTGCCATTTCAGCGTGCTGAGGCAGGACCTGGCCTGCAGGCGGTACGACGTCTCCAGGCTCTTTGTACTGAGTGTGTCCGTGGTCGTGCGGCCGTTGTTGAAGGCCTTATCTACAACTACGCCGCTGAACCCCTCGTTCTGGAGATAGTTTGTGATCTTGCTCTTGGTCGCGGGTACGCGGATATTGTATAAAAATAGGCGCAATACCGGCTGGCCGTTGACGACTAGCCGCGGATGTATATAGTCCCGATCAAAGCGCTCCTTAGATACGGTACGAAGCATACCTTTGCGCATACGGCGTGCCTAGTTCTCGTACTTGGTGGTGAATTCGGCGCGGTATTTTTCGAGCTCCAGCACGGCCAGCTCGCAGCTGAGCCGAAACTGGCCTCGCGGCAGGCTCGCGGTGAGCCTTTCTATCTCGCCTAGCTGGTTAATTACCTGCCCGAGCGGCAGACTTTCTGGCTCCTTCACCTGTAAAACGAACATGTTTCTCATGGTTACGTTGGGGAAGCTTGTCGCCATCTCGCCGAGTTGCACGGTGTGCACGAGTCGCTGCGAGTACTTTTACGTAATATGTTGGGCCGATATTTTACGCGTCGGCTACGATCGCGTAGCTGCGGTATGATATATTTGTCGGCGCTGTGGAAGCTTTCTCCGCGGATGCCTCTAGCAGGGCTGCCTGAGTCAGGCTGATGCTTCGACGTCTTGAGGATACCCTTCAGTCGACGCACTGGCTCGCGATCGTTATCATCGTCGGTTAGTTCGCCCGTGTCGCTATTAATGATCAGATGTCTGTTCGCGTGCGATCGATCAGGCTGATCTGCGTTGTCGGAGAAATCATCCTCGGTGTCGATTTCATTTTCTATGTCCTCGTTGAGGTAGTGCGCGGGTTTGACGCGTTCAATGGATACAGTCTTTTCGCGACCATTGACATCGATGCGTAATGTTTTCCCGTCTATATTACGTTCTAACACCCGATGCGGTCCGGAGTACGGTCTACATAACGTCGGCCTATTGGGGTTAGTTTGAAGAAACACGTGCGTGCATTGCCCCATTTCCTGGTAAACGAAAGGTTTGTGCGTGTTCCTGTGCTCAACTCGAGCTGGTTGTACATTATGCATGTACTTTTTGAGGTCGCGGAGGAACGCGCTGTCGTCGGGTTTGACTCCGCCGTCTACGCAAAACGCTCCGGGAATCTTGAGGGTCTTGCCGTATAAATATTCTGCGGGACTGACTCCTACGTCGGCGCGGATGCGTGTGCGTAAGCCCAGTAGCACCATCGGTAGTGCTCTGGGCCAATCTGGGTTATTACCCTGGTACATAAGCGCGGTTTTGAGGTCGCGATGCCACCTTTCTACGATACCGTTCGCGGCCGGGTGATAGGAGGTGGTGCGTATTCTTTTGCACCCCGAGAACTTTAAGAGTTCTTCGAAAAGTCTGGACGGCTTTTAGTACGGCTTCGGGCCATCGCGAATATCGGTTGATCATAGTGAGGATGTACTGATAGTCAATCCTCGCGATGAGCGGTCCGACTATGTCAATGTGTATGTGTTTAAACCGCGCGTCTGGCACTGTAAAATGATCGGGCAGCGGCTTGTTGTGTCGCGCTACCTTGGAGAGCTGACGCTCCACGCATTCTCTGCATTTCCTAGTGATTTCTCGACTCATGTTCGGCCACACGTACTGTCGGTGTATCAGCCGATCGGTGACCTTTCCGCTCGGATGCGACGTCCCGTGGAATAGGTTAAAAATCTCGTCGCGCAGCGGGAATATACGGCCGAATGATGTCTCCCTGTATATCGCAGTAGAACGGTAAGGTCGGGTCGTCGTTAAAGGTGAGTTGCCTCAGCTTTAACGGGTGTTGCGGATCGCGTAAAACTCGATACAGATCCGTATCTGAGTCTTGCTCTTTCGCAAGTTCTTTCGCGTCGAACAGTGTCGGGAGGCGGAAGGCGTTTACGGCCTTTCTGACCGGGTCGACGTCCACCTCGTATCTGTTCCATGGATCGCTCCAGTTGAACATACTAGGTATGCGGAACGACTCGATGCGCGACAGTGCGTCGGTAACCACGTTTTCGTCCCCTGCTCAGTATACGATTTTCGCGTTGAATTGCGCGATATAGTTGAGCTGCCGGCAGCGTAGCCCGGGCGCCTTGTCCTGATTTTGCGACGTTACGTACATCAGTGGCTTGTGATCGGTGACGATTGCGAATTCGCGCCCCTCTAAGTAATAGAAAAACTTACGTACCGCGTAGTATAACGCGGTCAGCTCGTAGTCGATCGTCGCGTATTTGGCTTGTGCATTGTTGAATTTCTTGGAGAAAAATGCGATAGGACGCTATTGTTCTCCGTCTTTTTGCTCGAGCGCGGCTCCCATCGCGGTGTTTGATGCGTCGGTAACTAGACGTATTTCCGCGTCCTCGTCTGGGAAACCCATCTCCGCGATATCGAGAACCGACTGCTTACATTTTTCGAACGCTTGCTCGGCCTCGGGACACCAACGGATAGTGCGATTATCTTTCTTTTTCGCGCCCTGCAGGTATTTCGTGAGAGGTTCCTGGATTTCAGCCGCGTGGGGAATGCAGGCGTTATAAAAATTGATCAGTCCTAGAAAACGCCGCATGTCTTGTATCGACGTTGGTTTCGGGAAGCTCCTGACGGCGTCGAGCTTCTCCGCAGTCTGCTGAAACCCGGTGGTATTAATCGTGTGCCCTAAGAATTCTACTTCGACCTGCCCAAACTTACACTTCTTGACGTTGAGTCGCAGCGCGTATTTCTCTAGCTTACTAAGGACCTTCTCTAGGTCGCGCCTGTGTTCCTCCTCGTTGCTCGACGCGATGAGAATGTCGTCGAGGAACACAAACATGCAACAGAGGCCGCCTAGTGCGCTGTTAATGTAACGCTGGAACGTTTGTCCGGCGTTACGCAATCCGAACGTCATCACGTTGTATTCGAAAAGACCAAAGGGGGTAATCACGGCCGTCTTCTCCTTATCCTCCTCCGCGAGAGGTATTTGATGGTACGCCGCTTGGAGATCAAGTTTGGAGAAGACGTTCTTCCCGGTCACGAAGTTCGGAAAACCCTGGATATGCGGTATCGGGTATTTGTCCGCGATGGTCACGCTGTTGAGACGCCGATAGTCTCCGCATATCCGCCATGCCCCGTCGTTCTTGGGTACGAGGTGGATGGGGCTTGCCCACGGGCTCTTTGACGGTCGCACTATGCCGTCTTTGAGCATCTCCTCAAAGTGCTCCTTGGCCGCGCGGAGCTTTTCCGGCGGTAGCCTGCGCGCGCGTTGGCTTACGGGAGGTCCGGTCGTTTGTATATAGTGGAAGACTCCGTGGTCCTTCCTGGGCGTACTTTGCTCGAGTCCCATTACTTTGGGGAATTTCGCGGCGATGTCCGCGTAAGCGCTGCCCGGTTGTACAGTGTGTACGGTGAAATTCGCGACTACTTTGGATATGCATCTGACGCAAGTCCCGGATGGCTGGTGCGTCTGAGTGCGTACTCTGAGGTCGGAGACTAGGTGGAAGCCGCGTAGTAGATCGCTGCCGATGATGGCATTTTCAACGTCGGCTACCATGAAGTTCCACGACATTTCAGTGTTGAATCCGAAGTCGAGGTTCAACTTCTTTGCCCCGTATGTACTGATATGCGTCCTGTTCGCGGCGTAAAGCTTGGGATCTTCCATCTGAGCGTCTTGTGCGTATATAGTGCCATAGGCGAGGCTGCGTTATCACGCGAACGCCGGGCATGGGACGCCTTCCTACTCCTGAAGCTGCTGCTCCTTGCGGCGGGCGTGCGCCGTGGGCTCTGAGGGCTTGCTGAACGATCTCTGCGCCAGCTACGTACCTCTGATTCGCGTGCGCGAAGCTTTCGCGATAATTTTTCGATCTTGTCGTACGCGCGCTCTAGTTCGCTATTCGCATCGCGGCTCGATCTGAGCTCGTCGTGCGACGTTAGATTTGAGTCCTCGCACCTACGCGCTATCTCGTAATCTTATCCGCGTGTTCGGGTGCGCGGTCGTCGTCGTCGTTTACGATCTGTATTTGTATTTCTGCGGGGAGACGTGAGCGCCAGAAACGCATTACCGTATTCATATGTATCTGGTCGCCTGCGAACTTCGACATCTCTGCGAGTATTTCACTCGGTTTGCGATCGTGAATCGTAGTCTCGCGGAATACGCTCTCCATGCGCTCCTCGATCGATAACGAGTAGCGCGTACATACATCGCGTTTAAGTTATACTGCCCTTCTTGCGGAAGATTCTGAAGACACTCGAAAAGCGTGTCGGTAATTTCGGACTGATATGAGTGATTAGTGAATCAAGTTTTTCCGCGTCGTCGGTAATTATAAAGATCTGCAACATGCGCTCGAACGACTGAAACCAGCCGTCGCAGTCGTGTGTGCGGAATCGCGGGAAACGAAAGTCTCGCGGCCTATTGTTCGGTTGAACTATATTACGGACCGCTGCCGGATTGTTTTCTGCGTTTCTTACCCCGTTCGCGTTCTCGCGTGCAGGTGGTCGCGCGCGGTCTGCAGCCCTATCTGCGCGGATGCCGTCGCGTGTATTAAGCTCCTGCATGTGAGCGCTGATCTCTTCTACGCGGTCGCGAAGTGCCGCGTTCTCGTCGGCCAGTCTATCGAACCGTTGGTGGATCCTACGACAAAGCTCCAACAACTCTGTCGTATCGCGGTTACCGCTCGCGCTATTCTTAGGCGGCGAGTGAGAAAGCGCCATATTATTGTCTGCGAAGACTATAGCGTACGAGATACCGCTTCGCGTTTTGCTCGTACCCGACCCTGTACACTTATTTTGTTGCCCGCCTTTCTCGGCTGGGGGGCTGACTATAACGGTCTCGGGGTTGCTCATAGAGCCCGACTTACAAGCCGCAGGGTATACGCAAATACCCGCCTATGGCGATGTCGGGGTAGAGCCGCGTCCCTACCTACCGTGTGTGTGCACTGTGTAAAACGCAAAAAAGGGGGGGTGGCTAGGAAGCAACGGTACGCTTCGCTTTCTTGTTCGGAAAAGGCGCTCGTTTATCTTTCCTGAGTGCTTTAAGCTTTTGCCGTGCTGTCTGCTCGTGAGCAGTGCGGATGGTGACAGCTCTCGCTTTCGCGAGCCTCGTTGGAGCGACCGGTGCGATTGCGGAGGATGCTGATGCACAGGTCCGTCTAACCGACGCTTGGTTCAAACTCCAGACGATGCCAACCAGTTGCAGTAACGTGGTTCCACCCGCCTTCCCATTTACTGGAGCTTTCGCCAGAAGGCGTGTACTCTTATTGAAAAGCACGGTGTTTGCTTGATAAGCACTTACTTTACTGTTACTAATTTACAGAACTGTTGCGCGCGCTGTTCGCACTGCACTCTGCGTATATATTTTTTCTTTTTAATTATTTTACGATCTGCGCAGAATTAATCTCTTTTCCGCTTCTCGCAGTCGCTATTTGGATGGCAGAACTGAGACTCGCCCTTTGTCCTCCTGTGCGCATAAAGAAGCGGGAAGCAGGAAATCCGGTACTTGTACGCGCGCGTGGCCGTACAGAGCGGCTTCGCGGTAAAACGTTTTTCCGGATAACAAAGAGGTTCTACGTTAGAATCGTGCGATGTTGCACAAGATCTATTGGAGCGTGAACAGCTCGAGCAGCTTATTTACAATAATTAAAAATATTGCAATCAAAGTCTTTAACACGATTACGTGACAATTATTAATGCGGTTTAAAATAAGTAAATGCGTGTTGCTACAGTATCCACGCGTAATTCCCGCGCTCCCCGAACAAACTAATGGGGAGAAACAAAAAAGACTATGTGCACACTATCAAAATCTCAACATACATGAATTTCTGCCATGACGATGCTGCTGGGCGATGAAGGCTGCTACCCGGCTTGCGCTGCAAGAAGTTGGTGCTGCTGCTGCTGCGGCCGCGCCTGAAGCGCTGCAACCGCGTGCGCGGCTCCTGCTGCCGCTGCTGCAGGGGTTGCGCCTGTGAGGCTGCAACCACGTGCACGGGCTACTGCCGCTGATGCTGCTAGGGTTGCGCCTGGTATGCTGCAACCACGTGTGCGGGGCTCCTGCCGCCGCTGCTGTTAGGGTTGCGCCTGGTAGGCTACAACCACGTATGCGGGGCTCCTGCCACCGCTGCTGCTGGGGTCGTGCCTGGTAGGCCGCAACCTGGTGTGCGGGGCTCCTGCCGCCGCTGCAGTTGGTTGAATTGCAGTGCAGACGCACTGCGCGCTATACCTCTGCTGCTGCACGGACCGTTACACGACGCGCGTCCTTTGTGTCGCGCGCCTATGTTATACGCGTGGTCTTTGTTCCCGCCCACGTGCTGCTGCCGTGCGTTCTTGCACGCGTTGCTGGAATCCAATTTTTGAAAAAATTAGTGGTTGTACTTAAGTAGCGTACCTGGTGATGCTGTCTTAAGCTATTCCCGGCGCTTTTCCGTTTTCATCCGCGTGGATGCCGCTGGATGAATTCTGCTCCTCAGATTCTTGACTGGGAGCGTGTTTTTTTAGTCGGGGTCACCAGTGTGGGGTTTGTGGTAGTATTCAATATTACTCGACCGCCGACGCGTCGGTCGTTGCCGAGGTTGCTCAATGAAACACTAGGTAACAGTTAACAATAAGTTTATTATATAAAGAGATACTACAAAGATATAGGTGAGAGCAGGACTATATGATCCTGACTCTACCGATTGCCCGTACAGGAATGCCGCGGTGTGCGGCCGTTGCCCACGTTGCGGCGTCGCGGCCCCCTCCACGCAGTCGGAGGCACCGCCGCTCGCTATAATACGTGCGCGGTATATACATTGGTGCGCATGCGCATATCGTTGTGGGCTCGTACCGTGTACGATCCCCACAATGTTAAATGTTTAAAAGTAGTGCATAGTTCGTTGATTCAAAGCATTATTTTCTTGACTTTAAAAATCAAAACTTTAAACTAAGCGAATAATTTCTTATATTCTTTTACAATTTATACATTAATTTACTTTTATTACATTTATTTCAAGACTTCTACCTAAGCGGGATTCTATCCGCAGACCTTTGGATTCACAAGGTAACATCTTATTAATTACGCTATGGCAGTACACTATGGGTAATTATAAAAATCTTATATATCAATTTTAGATCTCTTATAGTTATACATTATGAAATTCATTTATGGATTGCAATGAATAGTATATGCATTTGTATATAATACATACTTATATTATAACAATTTATATGTCGTTTTGGTTTTAATATTTGATTTCCCACATCTAGATAATATTTTCTTAAATGTAATTTTCTTAGGTATATGAAGTTGAAAAATAATTCTTTTCTGTATCACTCTATAGGACAGAAAAAATATTTGCTAAGATCAAATGTGGACCGATCACGAGCAATGCAGCAATAAGACTAAAACCAAACATCGTTTGTGAAGTGTTCAGCAACGTATAACTTGCTTAAAAACTTTGAAATATTTCTTAAAAATAAACCACGATTTTCAAACTTCTTGATATTATATTATATTATATTATATTAAACAAATCTAGATAATATAGATAATATTTTCTTAAATGTAATTTTCTTAGGTATATGAAGCTGAAAAATAATTATTTGTTGTATTACTATATATCACTGAAAAAATATCTGCCAATATCAAGTAAATATTTATGTGCCTTGTAGCACATAAAGAATTATTTCTTAAATTAAAATTAAAACAAATATTTTCTTAGACTGTTGCTTAAAATACGAAAACCAGAATCTAAAAAATTCCTTGATCAAGAACTTATTCGCTTGAATTAAAACGATATAAGCTAGATATTTTACAACATCCGTTCAACTAAACCGAATGAGTTATGGATTTCTCGAAATTAGCTAAAAAGTAAGAAATTGCTTACCTAGATTACCTCATATTTTTTCTTATTACCGAATTTCACGCAAAAAATTATTTTCTTAAATCTAGAGATTATTTATCACCCTCAAAAATAAATTTCCTATTTTTTAGCTCATATAATTAAATATCAATCTTACATCATTTGAATTCTAGCGAACAAGTTCTTGATGAAGGAAATTTTTAAATGCTGGTTTTCTTATTTGAAGCAACTTATTTCACAATCTAAAAAATATTTATTTAATATACAGTCACAAAAATTTATTGACTACATTTAAATCAATATTTACTAATATTTATCTAGTATTTTTTTTAGTTCAACGATTAATTGGATAAATAACTACTTTGAAGATCTTAATTTCTTACAGTGAGATATTAGTTTCATAAATTAAGAAAATGATAACCTTGCTTTTATTACTGTAAAAAACAAATTTACTACTCTTCACTTTATAATGGAAAATATTAAATATAATATAAAAGATCAAATATAAATATAAAATATCACTTATATCTAAATATAAGAATATATTTATTGAATATTCGGACGCAGAGAATTTTATTAATTATCATTTAATCAATATTTACTAATTATATCTAATATTTTTAGATTACAAGAAAATGATTGCTTATTAATTAACTTCTTTCAAGAACTCAATTCATTATATCAAGACATTGGTTTGAAAATTTTACAATATAATAATCTTGAGTTGTACACTTAATGCACAAATGGGTAATATGAGAACTGGGTTCTCCTGTAATTTTGAATTGAAGCGAATAAGTTCTTCAATAAGGAATTTCTTTTATAATTTCTTCTAACATCATCTAATCATGTATATAGTATGAGTAAGCATAATTACTTTAATGTGTAAAGCATAATTAATTTCTAAATATATATGTTATATTTTTAAAAAAATTTTTTAACTTAATTTTTTTAATTATACAGAAATATTGACTTGATATGAGAACCATTTTTTTCTGTGATATAAATACAAAAATTAATTATTTATCGATTTCGTATATGTATTATGATTCAATTTAAGAAAATATTATCTGGATATAGAAAATCACGTTTTAAAATGAAAACGTTATATAAATTGTTATAATATAAGTACAAATTATATATAAATGAATATATACTATTCATTGGAATCAATAAATTAATTTCATAATGTATAACTATGAGAGATCTAAAATTGATATATAAGATTTTTATAATTGTCCACAGCGTACTGCGATAGCGTAATTAATAAGGTGTTAGCTTGCGAATCCAAAGGTCTGTGGATAGAATCCCGGTTAGGTCGAAGTTCTTTTAAGCGAAAGAAATTATTCGCTTAGTTTAAACTTTTGATTTTTAAAGTCAAGAAAATAATGCTTTGAATCAAGAAACTATGCACTTCTTTTAAACATTTAGCATACTTAAATTTTCATATTTCTAAAAAATAAAAACGTATTTCAAGTAATTATTGTTTTAAAGATAGGAATCGAATTCTTAATTTTAAATTCAATGTCTCGAGTGAAGTATTGAAATTCTTAATCCAAGTATATATTCACTTAATTTTGTCGGCTTGAATCAAATGACTAAATTTTTTTATTCAAAATCTTCAGTTATTGGTTCAAGAAAAGAGTTTCTTTAGATAAGAAAATATTTATTTAATTTCCAATTTCAGCCACCTATTTTCTAGAAAATCTTGACAAAAATCTAGGAGATATTTAATTAATCAAAGAATTTATTTTCCTGTTATTAAATTTGAATCTATTGGGTGGAGGATATATTTTCTCAAAATAAAAAAATATTCATTTAATTCCCAATATTTGTGTTCTGCTGTTGAGAAATAATAAGCGTGATATTAGAAATGATTTTTTTCAGTATATATATACAAGAAATATATTCAATTTTTTAAAAAACCATTTACTCAAAAGAATGAACTAGTTTTCTCAAATGGTGGATTAGATATATTTGATTATTCCCTGCCAGTTGTAAAATCTAATAAATATTTATTTAATTTTATTAAACGAAACACAAAGATTTAAATATTAAAAGTAATAAATAAATAGTAAAAACTACGAAATATATATATAAATCAAAAAAATATTTTCTATTTTTGAAAAAATTATTTGCTTATAACATATAAATAGTTTTATTAAAAGATTCATTCCTTTAAATTTAATATTTAAATCTTTGTGCCTCGTATAATAAAATCAAAAAAATGTTTATTAATTATTAACAACTCGTTGGGTCTAATCAAATAAATATATTGCACCTTTTGATAAAGCTATTTAATTCTTCATATTGAATAGCTTTTCCAAAAATTGATTATATTTGTTAAATTTGAGTGTATATATATAGTTTTTCAAATATTTATTTATTTAACTTTATTTTTTGTATCTAGGTAGTTCCGTTTAGTAAAATTCAAGAAATATTTATTACTTTTCAATAATTTATTTAGTGTAATGTAATATGTTCGCTATTCAAATAAACTTAATTGTTTGTTTCAAATATGTGGTTTGCTCTAAATTACAAAATATTCATTTGTGTTAAATATGTATGTTTCTGTGTTGAACATAAATTTAAATAAATATTTGTTGTATTCTAATAACTATTGAATTAATTTTAATGAATGCATGATATAATGTAAATAGCAATGAAATAAAATTTATTATATAAAAATTTAATAAATGCTATTATATAAATAATTTACAGGAAGTATAATTTTTTATATCAAATTAGTGTTATTATTAAGATCAACGCAGTCTTATTATCAAGTTTTAAACTCAAAATTTTAAGAAAATACGTGTATATATATATATATATATATATATACCTATTTTATTAAAAATTTGGCAACGGGGTATAGCAAATGGAATTTACTGGTGTGGACGAAGAAATTCTTTAAGTGCGTATACCTAGGTATACCTTTTCGTAGCCTCGATCATCGCCATGCATCGAATTTCAAATTTAAGAAAATACGTGTGTATAAATACATACATACACACTTAACACGCAGACAAGAAAATCTATACGCACTTCAAGAATTCCGACACCAGTTAATCCTTTTTATTGCATCTATTGTTTCGGCGTCCTCCCTACTGATCGCCGTCTCTCCCCCGATTGCACCAACTCGAAAACCAACATCTGGAATATCGCACGAACGGAGTACCGACGTTCACCGCCGCAGCGCTGAGTGTCAAAATTTTACTGCAATGTCTAATATGGGCATCGGGGATCTCCCCTTATTATCTCTGGTCACAGGTTGTCGCCGCCTTACGGTTAATTCTGTCCCGAAGTCCTGTCGTGTAACTTAACACGTTCTTAGGGCAGTTTCCACTCATCTCTGCCCTCCATAGCTCCGAGATAACCCACGAAACTATCGAAAAAATGGAGGCATTGGAGACAATATAATTTAACTCTTTTAAATACTTAAAACGTAATTTAAAAAATTATCATAAATTATTTAACAAATATTCCAATAGAGAAATCAAGTGCACGAGTAAAAGAAGTTGTTGACGTTGTGCTCATAATAAATAATAATGGCAGAATGCAGTGACATATCGTACTTCGATCTTCGAATAGTGCATGATCATTTTGATCGTGCACTCCTTCAGGAAAATGATATTGATATTAAGTCTTACCTTCAAGCATATAACGAACTTTATAAGTATGTTTAAATGTTTCATTTGTAATAACACAAACAATATGAATATACTAATTAATGTTCAATACGTTTTTTATTTAGATTTTTTCATTTAATGGGTAGTGTATTTGGATTTGTATCCTCAGATCTTATACAGAAAATTGAAATTTTACATAATCTAGTTGAAAAGGATCGAGAAAATTATGTTACAATTAAAAAAATGATTGAATATGAAAAACAAAACAATCTCTTAGAAAGAACAGATTTTATAAATGGTGCAAGAACTCTTCTTCGATTACATAGAGGCCTTGGTAAATTTGACATAATTTTTTGAATATACTGTAATAGTATTGCATATATTACTAAGATTTTTTTTCTAATAATATACTTATTAATTTATAGATTTTATATCCGAATTTTTAAGGCAATTAGGTAAGTTATCAGATACTGATAATACATCATCATGCTGCCAAGAAGCATATAATAAAACTTTAGCAAAACATCATTCTTGGATTATCCGTAAAGCAGCTATTGTTGCAATGTATACAATGCCCAATAGAGAAACACTATTTAAGAAGGTATTTTTTATTTTATTTGCAACACATAATTAAGTTATTGAGTTTTTTACCATATCATAGTTATGTGACAAGAATGAAGGGCATACTTTGTTTACTTCTAACAGAGACCTGATGTATTACATATCCTCTGTCTATAGGGCAGAATTAACATGCAGAACATATTAAAGGCTTGGATCATATAGACCTGGAAGTAACTTGTTGAATGGAGGATAGTTTTGTACTATACAATAAAGATAGAATAATTTTATATCTTTTCTTTGTACAAAAGTAGTGCTTCGTCGGTTACTTCATGCAATAGTAAGGAGTCCATCACAGTAATTGCAAAAGAAAGATCAAAATTCTATATATTACTTTTACGTCTCATTTATATCATAAGAAAATTGTCCACAACTTATTAACATGGTATACTGCCTCCAGGCCTATATGCTTTAAGGTTAATGCTGATTAGTTATTGCACAATTATAAATGTCCAAAATGATTACACTTATTTGACACAGATCACATATTTACTTACAATCAATTATATTATTTTTATAAAATAAATATATTTATATACAAGAAATAATTAAATATATATTATTCAATTCAAGCTTTCGAAAAGAAAATTTAAAGTAAATGAATCTTTTTATAAATTTAAATGTGTAACATTTTTTTTATTCAGGTAGTATTTAAAATAAATGTGCTTTTACTTTGATCATTACAGAAGATATTGATTTCAATAATACATAAAAGATTCTATTAATAAATTTAAAGTAAGAGGATAGTATAGATGACGTTCCTAATAATTGTCTACATGGGTTCTTTTGATATCTTAAATTAATAAAATTTTTATTGGTCATTACACAATAATATATTATACTGATGAATTATTACTATTGAATTTTTATTAAATATATTAGGTGGAATGTTAAAATAAAGATACACGAAATAATCTTTTAACATGAACTTTATTTCAAACGAGGAAAGAAAAGACGTCTGTTCAAACGAAAGGACAACGCAAGACTCACTGCAGTACTTGAAATCGAAAACTCTGCAAGCCTTTGTGAGAAACTTAAAACCTATATAAAAACTCATCAGGCATCTAGGAAATAAACTCATAAATCATTTGCCGCGCAGGGCAGCAAAGACGCAGATCGTAATAAGATCCAGTGGACACATATGTTTACATCCTTTTACGATACTCTCCAATATTTAGTTTCAAGTATTTTTTGCTTTATTATTTATAGAAGGCTAAAATAATCTAACACGCCCCCTCAAAAATTACTTGAGCAAATACAATAATATATAATAAAATAAAACTCAATATTAGATATATGATAGTTCCTTTCAGTCTTTTTCTTTCTTCGTTTGTTTTGGGAAATTACACACGGTCCAAAATTTGTTGCAAGGAATAGGGAAACCCAGCAAAACCTATTCAAGCCGTCTCTATTACTAATATAAAATATATTTATGAAAACAATATCAATTATATTTTATTATTCCTCCATCCTCATTCCCTTTCTGAGTTCAAGGAATTTCACAGTTGGCAATGGCTTTGTTAGTGCATCAGCAATCCGCTCCCCTGTGGAAATATGTTTCAATATTATTATATTTTTCTCTATTTGCTCTCTCGAGAAATGATATTTAATATCTATATGTTTTGATCGCTTATGATTACTTGGGTTATTCGCTATACTTATACAACCGTTATTATCTTCATAAATTACAATCGGTTTCATGATTTTCACTTCTATACTATTTACTAAAGACATTAGCCATAATGCTTCTTTAACACCTTCAAATGAAGCCATATATTCTGCCTCTGTTGAAGAAGCTGCTACACATGCTTGTCTTTTAGTATTCCAGCAAATCGTCCATTTTTCAAATAACTTAAATAAGTAGCCTGTAGTACATTTTCTATCATTACCTTCATGACCACCCTAATAAGATTTAAGATAACCGCTTAAAATATTTTCACTGTTGCCTTTTGTATAAGATAATTTTAAATTCAGCGAACCATTCAAATATCTTAAAACTCTTTCTAGGCATTTCCATAGTTCTATATTATTTTTATTTGAATATCTACTTAGAAAATGTTTTGCTGTACTCAAATAGGGACGCGTATTTTGAAAAGGGCATCGTATTTGTTATCTGAATTGAAATCAATATAATTTATATTATTTTCAAATGGTGTGCTTACAGCATCACAATCACTCCTGTTAAATTAATTTAAAATCGTTTTTATATATGAACTCTAATTCAGAATAATAACATCATTATGCCATTATTTCATAATTTCATTATTTCATAATTTCATTATTTCATCATTTCATTATTTCATAATTTCATTATTTCATAATTTCATTATTTCATCATTTCATTATTTCATAATTTTATTATTTCATAATTTCATTATTTCATAATTTAATTATTTCATTATTTCATAATTTCATTATTTTATAATTTCATTATTTCATTATTTTATAATGTCATTATTTTATTATTTCATAATTTCATTATTTCTTAATTTCATTATTTAATTATTTCATTATATACATCGTAATTATAATTTTTATTCCATGAAATAGTTTAATTTCTTTTAAATCTGTCATTCTGAATTTATTCATTAAATAAGTTTTTAAATTATTCATTGTTTGAATATTCGTTGTAACAATTACTAAGTCATCTACGTAGAGTACAACATATATATTCTTAGACATTTCTCCTTTATTTAAATATATATGCAACGATCAACTAATGAATTTTTAAAACCATTTGCTATTCATGATTTATCAAAAGTTTTAAACCAACATCTTACTGCTCGTTTCAATCCATATATATACATAGCTTTATTTAATTTACAAACTTGATTTGTTTTGTATTTAATTCTTTCAGAATTTTCATGTAAATTTCTTTCTACAATGAACCATTTAAAAATGCAGTTTTTACATCCGTATGGTGAATAAGCAAATTATATTGATTTGCAAACGCTATAATTAATCTAAAGCTTGTAATTCTTGCTACAGAAGCAAAAGTCTCATTATAATCAATTAAATATTTTGGATTGAAACTATGAGCAATAAGACGCGCTTTATATTTTAATGGATTTCCATGTTCATCATTTTTAATAGCGAATACCCATTTGCAATCTATAATATTTTTGTTTTGTGGCTTTGATACTAGTGTCCAAGTTAAATTAAAATAATATGAATTGAATTCATCTTTAATTGCTTTTTCCTATTTTTCTTTATGGATATTATTTTGAATATCATTGAAATTATTGGGAATTTCACAATTTACTGATTGGGCACACAAAACGTAATTTATTTTCTCAGAAGAAATTCTTAGTTTATATTTGACTCTATTACTCCTTCTTAGATTTGTAATTATTTTCTTTGTATTATATTTATCATTTTGAAATTCTGACTGATTGCAATGATCTATTTCTATTATAGATGTATTAGACTTGATCAAATTTTTATTTAAATTTCTGTCTATTTGCAAATCTTGTTTATCTGATTCATTTTTCTCAGATTGGTCTTCCAGAAATTTTTCTGATTTTTCATTATCAGATTTTTGAAGCTCTACTGATTTGACGCCAACATCACGTTCATCAGTTTTCTTGGAATTTTCTATGACAATTCCTTCCAGAAATTTTTCTGATTTTCCATTATCAGATTTCTGAGGCTCTACTGATTTATTACGAACATTAAGTTCATCAGTTTTCTTGGAATTTTTTTCAAATTCCTTCAAGTCTCATTTTTGGTCTCGAATTCAAAAAATTTATTTCATCAGCTATCACATCTCTTGCTAAATTTTTCTGATTCTACATCCCATATTTTATAGTAAAATTAAAATTAAAACGTAACCAACTAAAATACGTTTCAAAGATTTATCTTCAAAATTTTACTTTTTGTTTTTCTCATTCTATTATTCACATATATTGTACTATCGAAAACTTTTAAATATTTTACTTGAGGATTTTTACCATGCCATAATTGATATGGTATTTTATACTATTTTAAAGCATTAGTAAGGGTTCAATTGATTAAATACATAGCAGTTAAAACTGCTTCTCCCCAAATTACTTCCTTCAGTTTATCTCACTTATCAAGGTAGTACTTTTTCAGTAATTGTTCTAATCATTCTTTCTCCATTTAATAATAGAGTATGATGAACTGTTAAATGATAGCTGATTTAATTATATTTGCAATAGTCCTTCATTTCATTCGATAAATACTTTCCACCATAATCACAATATAAATTTACTATTTTTAAATTAAAATGAGTTTGACCTTTTTTTTTATAAAGTCTTTAAAAACAGAAGATACATCTGACTTTAATACTATTAAATATGTAATGCAGTAGTGCGTAAATACATCTATAAACAATACAAAATAATTTTTACCGTCTAATGGCGAAGGAGTGATTGGTCCGCAAACGTCTGAATGAATAATAAAAAAATGGTCTTTTTATATGATTTTTATTTTTTATTTTCTGAAAAAGGTACTCTTGCTTGTTTGCCAAAAATACAAGCTTCACACATATAATCATTTAGTAGAATATTATTAATTAATTTAATACCATCGACCATTTTATTATTTTTCATTTCAATAATTTTCGATTTGCCCATATGTACAAGTCTTTGATCCCATCAACTATAATTACTGTTTATCGCATTAGAGACTTTTTATTATATAATTTATTAATAATGAATCCTATAGGAAACAAATTATTTATGGGCTTACTGACAAAAATTATTTTATCATTTTTAGTAACTTCAATCCCATTTGGATTGAAGTGAATACTCATCTGTGCCTGTTGCTGACAGATAGTAAATTTTGTGGCACCTCCGAACAACATAAGACGTCCTCCAGAACACCTTTAATCCTTCCTTGCTGGTAATATTCAGGATACTTCTTTTAAGTGCAACTGTCAAGTTTTACTATCTCCTGAATATTGCTGTTCATTTTTCGTAGAGAATCTGCGATTCTTTATAAGATGATTCTCTCTGCCATATTGGAAAACCATATCAAAGACTGCAAAACTGTTTACGCCGTATCATTGGCTTTTACGAAACCCAAAAAAGAATCTGACAGATACTCCACTATTACACCTTTTGCAATTCGTTCACACTTTTTCCATTCTTCTGTCATTACTGCAGGAACTTGCTCATCAAGAACGTACAATAGATCAAGTTCAGATAGAAGAGATCGAATTTTAAACTTCCACACACTATATTTATCACCGTTAAAAGGCTTAATATTCCTTTTTGTTTTAATGGATTCCATTTTTCACTTACTGGAAAAAAACTGTTTTTTGTTCTGTATTTGAGACAGTTTTATTTTATTACTCGATTACACTATACTTAAAATCACGGAAAGTTTACTCGCGAAATCTGGGCCGATAACCTATTGAATTTTTATTAAATATATTAGGTGGAATGTTAAAATAAAGATACACGAAATAATCTTTTAACATGAACTTTATTTCAAACGAGGAAAGAAAAAACGTCTGTTCAAACGAAAGGACAACGCAAGACTCACTGCAGTACTCGAAATCGAAAACTCTGCAAGCCTTTGTGAGAAACTTAAGACCTATATAAAAACTCATCAGGCATCTAGGAAATAAACTCATAAATCATTTGCCGCGCAGGGCAGCAAAGACGCAGATCGTAATAAGACCCAGTGGACACATATGTTTACATCCTTTTTCGATACTCTCCAATATTTAGTTTCAAGTATTTTTTGCTTTATTATTTATAGAAGGCTAAACTAATCTAACAATTACTAACAATAAAATAAAATTAGATTAAAAAAAAAAATAATAAAAAAAAAAAATAAACTATATTCTATGTTAGAAAAGAACAACCTGACTGCCCCTACCACCTTACATTTAAATTTACCTTAGATTTCCAACATTTCAAACCGCTAAGGTTTATATTCAAGGTTTATATACCTGATTAATTTATATAATAGGGTATGTATAGTAGCATTCTAGGTTTTTATTTTAGTATAGTTAATAA
Organism: Sycobia sp. Sy_11; assembly: GCA_018907035.1. Classification (NCBI taxonomy): domain Eukaryota; kingdom Metazoa; phylum Arthropoda; class Insecta; order Hymenoptera; family Epichrysomallidae; genus Sycobia; species Sycobia sp. Sy_11. Next base: position 397,268 of record JACCIC010000245.1, read on the forward strand.
TTTATATAATATTTACCCTAAAATAATTTATATAAGATTTATAGAACCCCCAACCTCCTTGAATTTAAAGTTAAAACAAAATTTATGTTATTGGATCATTTTATACTAATAATAAATGATAAGTGTTTCTCAATTTACTTGACTCTAACATTAAATTTACATTATTGCGATTTTTCGAAATATAAATACTTTCAAGAATTTTTCTTTTATATCTACTTTTAATACCTTGTTATAAAATATTTACATTTTCAAAATTGAAAGAATGTAAGAAGTCTAAACTATGTTCTTTTAGCCCGGATGTACCATTCGTGCTTTGTAAACTATACTGATGTTCATATTTTGTTTGTTTTAGGTGTCTAACCGATTTTCCAATGTAATATTTGTCACAATCTTTACAATTTATTTTATATACTACTCCTGCCTTTAAAGATTTATCATCCTTATCTTTAGCATTATTAAATAGTAAAAAGTAAACATGAATATTATGCTTTTTGAAAGAACTTCTAATTTTTTATAACAAACCTTTTACATTTGGGAATACTACAAGTTTATTATTATTGTTTTTATTTTTTATATACGTTTTCTACTATTATTGTCTATGATTCACTGTCTCCATAATCATTTTATCTATAAGATCTATTGGATAATCATTATTAATGAACATCTCTGTAACTAAGTTTAAATTATTTTTACTAAAATTTTTGATTGATAATTTAATTACTCTGTGATGACTTTCTTTATAGTATCTATTTTATTTCCTAATTGATGGTGTGAGTTAAAATTTAACAACCTATCTGACCATCTAGGTTTTCTATACTAATTTAATTTTACTCTGTTATAACTCTAATGAGATTGTCGTCCAAAAAACTTAATTTATTGTTTAATTCTATTCTTTGTTCTATTCCTTATTATAGATGGAATTAAAAACATCTACCATTTGGTCTATACACCTTTCTGGTACAATTGTAAAGAAGTAATTGTGAATAAGTAATACAATTGTAATGGATATTTCTTTTATAGGCAATTGGTTTAAATTTTAATTTAGTTAATGCAATATTCTCTAATTTTTCTATTACCAAATTACAATGACCTGTAATAAAGGTTTGGATAATCATATCTTCGTTCATAAGAAATATTTTGAAAAAAAATTGTATTATTAAAAACTAAATTTATTTGTTTAATAAATTCATCTTTTATTAATTTTATGTGTGTACTAATTTCCTTCCATTTTTCTTCTATAATTTCTTAAAATAAATCCAAAAGTATATTCTTAAATAAAGATAAGACATCCAACGAATTCATCTTAAAATTAGCGTAAAATTACTGTTTCGTACTTTCCGTTTCCTGGGCATGGTGGCATCGCATAGGCGCTGGAGAAAGCCAGTCGTTGCCGCCGCTAACGCCTCCACCCTGTCCCGGTTCGTCAACTCTTGAGGCACCTCTCGTAAGGGAGGTTCTGCATTTTGCAGATACCTTTCGAGTTCGTCTATGTCTAGGCGTTTGGCGTTCCACCCCGCAGATCTTGTGCCCCGTCTCCTCGTCTATCTCGTCGCGTCTGTCAGTTTGAAGGCAATGTACTGGTGATCACTGGCCGTATAGTCCTGGATCACTCGCCATGCCCTTATCCTAGTCCGAATTCTGTCCGAGGTCAGAGTCACGTCTGGTATGGAGTTACCATACCCCGGTCGTCTGTACGTCGGTATCGTTCCTTCGTTAACTACTGCCAGGTCCAGCCTTGCGGCCATCTCCAGCAGCAGTCTTCCCCGTCTGTTGGTCAAGGGCATTCCCCACTCGATCGCCCGCGCGTTAAAGTTGCCCGCCACGATCACGTTACCAGGGATTTCCCGCAACGCGTCCTCGATTTTTCCAAGTTTAGCCGCGTACTCGGAGGCACTGCTGTTTGGGCTCAGATAAACACTGACATAGGTTATGTCAGCGACCGTCACCCAAACACAGTCCTCCTCAGTCCCGCTGCGTACGATATTCGACGCACCCTTTCCACGTAACCAAACTGCCCGACTTGCCCGAGCTGCTTGTGAGCCAAGTCGGTAATCGCCTGTCTTTGTATTGCTCACTGATAATCAGCACATCGATATTCAGTTCCGCCGCAATCTGGGGGAGCAGTGCGTCTGCCACGCTACTCCCGTTCATATTGCATTGGAGTATCGTCGTCGTCATTGTGTGACTGTCTTTGTCTTCTGTTCTGTTGGTGCTATCCTGAACGCGGCACACGAGGACGAGCCGGGTAAGTGTCCTCTGTTTCGGATATTATCCTCAGTGCACAGGAAACACTCCCCACGACTCTTGCAGTCCTTGTGGGAATGACCTTCGAGGCCGCATCGCCAGCAGCAGCTTCATCTGTCCAGTCCTTTACAGTCTTTCCGTACATGACCGAACCCGAGGCATCTATAGCATCGCGAGACGCGTATCCTTGCTCTTATTCTTGATATAACCCACCCGATTTTAATACGCCCTTTCCTTAAGAGGTCGGTAGCCTCTTTTACGTCAAAATCGCAGACCGCCATTCTCTGTCCTCGACTGTTAACGTCGAAAACATGGGGCCGACGGTCTGCAGTCCGTCCCGTTTCCCGATTTAACGCGTTCGCGATGTCCCCGTCGGTCGTGACACAGTCCAAGTCTAGGAATTCCAGTGTCACTCTGGAGGTCAAATCTTTTACGTGTTTAGTCTCTCCGACAGCGTCTTGAAGAACCTGTCGGAAGTCCGTCTCGTTGTTCTGTCTGGAGAGCTGTAAAAGTACCGCGCCGTCTTTTGTCTTTCTTATTGTTCTGACTTGAGTATTACACTTGTCAGGGTCCACCTTTTGCCGTATTGTTCGTACCATGTCTACGTACGTCTGTCCCTCAGCCGGCTTGATCATGATCGCTCCTCCCCTGCTTTTGAGGTTAGGGCGATCAGACCCGCGACCTTGGAGTCTCGCTTTTGTCTGCTCTTTTGTCGGTTTGTTGTCCGTCTCGGTCGTTTTCGGTTTTTTATATTTTGAGACCACCGTCGCCCATGTTTCGGTTTCGATCGTCCGCTGTTGTGCGGCCGCCTGCTCCGGAGTAGGGGTGTGACGGTCTCTTTTCCGTTTCTGAGGAGTTGCCTCCTCACATTCACTCCGTCCTTTATCTTTCTGTTTTTGTTGGAGCAGTCTTATTCGCTTCAGTTCATACTGTCCGATTTCCACTGCTTCATTGATCTCACTCAGACCGTTTTTTATTATTTGACTTACATTTTTTTGTATGCAAGTCCTTTCCATCATTTTACTTAGGACTCTGCTTATTATGTAAAATTGCTCCTGCAATTTACATTCAGCAGCTTCCCAAGTTGCCGGCGATTTATAAACATTCGCACTTTAATTCATACTGCTACCTGTAACATTTTCTGTCACACCAGCCAGGTTGCCTACTGGTGTGATAGGAGAGCCGGGAAGCTCCATTGACTCTACTGAGTCGCTTGCAGGCGGCACTCGAGAGCCTGCTATAATTTTTTTATCACCTTTCATGATTATATTATTAACTTGTGTTAAATGTTTTATATTTGTGATGGTCAGGAGGATCACTTGTTGGAGATGATGGTTCAGCGTCCTGAATCTCCCCAATACTGAAGCTCTCCTACATTCCGGTGGCCTTGGCTGTTCCTCCCTCACGACTCGCAGCAGGGTCCCATCCGTACGCCATACGGCACTACTACGAGAAGCGAGATTTGACGTCTGACGACGTCTTACCACTGTGTGGGGCAGCCTCCCATGTTGGCTAGACTGAGTTCGGGCCCCCTACTTGTGGCGGCCCAGGAGTGCCATCTGGTTTTACAATTGTACCCTCCAGAAGGGGAACGCACATAAGCATGAAGTGATTCCCTCGCAGCTAATCCCACCAATCAACAAGTAATCACTGCATCCGCAAGACCTTACCATCGCTCAAACTGATCACATTCATACGTGAGAGATGCTCGTTTATAGGGCCTCTCATTCATTCATAACCCGCCTGGAAGTTACCCGTTTATAGGGTCTCCATCTCCACCATTCGTGTGTGACTTATTTCGTGACTGACCGCGAGTGGTCGTTCCCCTATCCGCAACCCCGGGGACGCGTGTGGTAGCTGAACTCAAGGCCCCACAGTGCGCGAAACATGCCTTATTTATTTGAAATTACAATTATTATATCAAGTAAGTGTTATTTATAAAAGAGTTTTAGTAATTATGTGCAATTCTCAACCTTCTATCAGTATTAAAACATTTAAAATTTGAGGCATTAGCGCTGTTATTTTATTATTGATGATGTGCAATGGATAGATTGAATAGATGCATAAATTAGCTTCCTACCTTCTAATAGTATGTAAAATGTTGAATAGACTTACTAGGTATACCAAAAGAAAAATTAAAAGAGTTATTTATCAACCTAATACACGTATGAGTACGAAACTCACTTTGTTCCTATTAAGGTTTGACCAGTATGCATGGAAGTAACAAAGTATTTCTATCAAAGGAGTTAAGTGGGTATAAGCATCCAATCTCTTAATGCAGTCCATACTTTGCTTGAGCTATTACTTCATTCCATGTATCCTTTATCCCCCAACTTATTTTTTTGATTCATTATGTACTAGTTCCTTTAAATATTTATATTAGTTCAACCTTATAATAATAACAAGACTTACCTTCCTCCCGTGGCTCAGGCATAAACTTTTTCAAAAGATAAATATCAGTTTCTGCAACCACGATGAAATAAATTATTTTTCATAGCTTTGAAAACAAAATTAAATATGAAATTTTATCTGATATCTTTACAAAAAAAAAGAAATAGAAGAGTTTATTTTGTTCACTGTTCAATATTTCTTAATTATAAAAGAGACAAAATATATCATAAATATTTTTATTTTTACTGGCATTTAAATATATTTTTATTATAACACTTCAATAATAAATTAGTCTACATCAACTAAATTAATTTACAATTTCTACATTCTTTTAAAGTAAATACATTTTATTAATAAAATTTATAATATAGAGAATTTATATGTAAAGAATATTGAAATGTTTTTTGAATATCACTATGCTTTTATGAAGCTAATCAGTGATGGAGATTTACAATGTGATTATACACATAGTGTATATATAAATAATAATCAATATTATTGATTTTTATTGTACACTATTAAATCTGTGAAAAAAATAAGGAACCTACTTGATTACTGAATAAAGTTGATGTATAGTTTTACAGAATTGTTTGTGTAAATTGGCTAATACTAGGACTTGACTCAGAACTATAGAATTATTTGTCCTTCATTCAAGTGATCAAGTTATCATAAGCCTCCAATATTTAAATTAAAGCTCTAATAAATTAGTATTGTAAATAAATAAAATATATTTGGTATACAAATAACCTAAAACTCTTATTCTTTCCTATAGGTCTGTGGAGAAAATGTTCAAAAAAATGTTGATGTACTACCAAAAATGTTGAATGTTACTACTGATGTGATAAGTAGAACCCACACTATTTATGAATTATATAAGCTACATTCATTATCATAATAATTAGGTGATTCATTTAGAAAATTACAGCACAGCGTACAAAGTTGCTGTAAAATATATCGACTTTATTTTTTAGTAGTTTCTATTTTAAAAATTTAATTTCAATTCTGTGATTTTTTATTTGTCTACTTATACATTACTCTTAAAGATATTTCATGAATACCAATTTAGTTCTAAATACAAAATTTATGTTTATAGTTTAGTTTTCTTATTGAGTAATTAAAAATTTTGTACTGATATTTATTATATAATATAATTACATTTTTATTTGTTATTAGTGTATTTTCAGCATCAAAACAAGAAATTTATGTTTGAAAGATTAAGTAATTAATCTTTTCAATTGAAGTTTTATTTTTTAAAAATACACATGATATGACATATAAATGAAATATCCAGACTGACAATTGTGAATACAGTTTTGAATAAATTTAATTATAGAATGTCATTATTATTATAGCAAAAACGATTTTTTTTTGTTATTTGACGTCGCTCTATTTATGCTTTCCCATACTGGTGCTAATCAGCGATAGAGGTCTACGATGTATTTGTCAACAAAGCACATGTAAATTATTACAGCGGTGCTTATGTCAATCGGTTGAGCAGTCCAAGCGAAATAGGTCCAAAATGTCCGACTTACCAAAATTTTCTCCAAACGCTTTTTTTTTTGCATTAAATGATAGTTGAGGATGTGTAGAATAAGACCCTAAATTGTCGGGTTCGTAACCCATCGGCGACGTGTTTATTGTAAAATAGAAAAAAATGCTCTTTTTTTACTTTTTCTTCAATAGTTTAAATAATATTGCTCTAATCGAAAAATGTTTCGTATAAAAGTTGTGCAGGAGATAATTATGAACAAAAGTACGTATATAAACATAGAAAGTCCATTTTTCTATTGTTAAATAAACAATGAGAATGGAAAAATTTTCAATATTCAAAGAGCTAGAAAATTTGTTTAAACAATTGAAATTCAATAATAATGTCGCAAATAGATGTTTTTTTTATCTACTTATAATGTGTTTTAAATTGCAAAGAGTACTTTCAATATGGCGACCAGTTGCTATATTATTTATATTGTAACTTAACCATTACGAAGTTCGCCAACGGCTGGGAATTTGTTTAAAAAACTACGCAACATAAATGAACTGAATATCATAGCTAGTACGAAATTATTATCTATGTATGAGTATGAATGGACAGTATATCCTGGATAAGTGCAAAGCTAAGAACTGTAAATGGCAGAATATGCAAAAATATTATATATTTTATAAAATTTTATTGCCATATAAATTTAAACGAAAATATGTGTGTGTACGTGTGTGCGTGTGTGTGTACCGTATACGATGAAGCTATAATGTAAAGTCTAATGATAGAAAAGCTAGTTAAGTTATTTAAATAATAATTTTCAGCGCTGAGAATGTTACAGACAAGAAACAACGAAAATATGCATCAATTTAAAAATTGATTATCTGAAAAGAGCGAAGCTAATATTGAATTACGTTAATATTATACTATAAAGAAAAAGAATGAACTAAAAATAATTCGAAATTGTTAAATAAACCAACATAAAGTTTAAAAGAATTAATTTATGGTATTATACATTGGATATAATAGAATTACCATATTAGAACGAAGAGAACTATGAGCGTTAGAAAAAATAAAGTTAAATAAAAAAATGATCAAAATAGCTGCTTTTATGGTAAAGATATACTATTTTACAACTAAGATCGAGAGCAACGTAGCTGGAGCTGTCTGTGACGTATTGCACGAATGAGCGCATGCTCAGTAGACGACGCCACGTATATTTCCAGGGTATTTTTGAGAGGGGAAGAAGTATTTCAGGATATAACGGCGGATCAGTATATAAAAATAGTTTTATTCAGGACTTCCTTTTATTTACAAGGTTTTCTGAAAGAAAATAAAAATAAACGAAATAATTACTTAAAAATATAATCCGACGCTATTTTCCGCATGAATACCCAGTGCTATTTTCCACGCGGGGAATTATAAAAATACGGCAGGTAGTATTTAAAAATAGGTCATTCTAATGTGAACTTAACTCCGCTGGTATTTTGAGGAGCGCCTCGCAATCAGGATCACGTTCTCTCAAGGATGGGTAAAATTATTAGCCGTCTATCTTTTTTCGTTACTTTGTTCACTTTTTGGAAATCTACACAGAATCGAGCCTTTCCGCCTTTCTTTTTTACTATTACCACTGGCGAACTCCATGGACTGTTTAATGGTTGAATTACGTTTTCTTTTAACATTTTATCAACCTCTTGATTAATAATTTCTTGCATGGCCGGATTTCTCGGTCGATATTTTTGTTTAAACGGTGCCTTCTCCTCTAAGATGATTTCATGTAGTAGAAGAGGAGTAGGGCCTTTGATATGCTGGAATTTGCCCATTTCGTGTTCCAAAAATATTTTTAATTCTCTTTCCTCGGTAATGCTTAGATTTTTAAGTCCACTGGATGCTTCGATTGTACATACCTGATGTTTGTTGATGTTCGATAATTTGGTGATGTCAGAATCGTTTAATGTTATTTTTATTTTTAGCTTCTTGAGTGTCTCCATGCCTAAAAGCATGGGTTGGCTTAATCCATTCATCACCAAAAATCTTTGCTGGAGGCGTACTCCTTGCACATAAATAGGTCCGTATACATATTTTCCGAGATTTAATTCGGAACCGTTGGCTAGTACTGCCACGCGATTGCTCGGTTCGCTATGCCATCCATATTTCATACACGTTCTGCTAAGCTGTTAGCTTACATATGAGCTTACTGAACCTGTATCTAGGAGTGCTATTACTCCGTAATCACCGATCATAACCTTTCAGAAATAGCGATTATCTTTCTTTTCATTTAATTGTTGTCGGGCCGAGCTGGATTTGGTGTGGGCTCGGCCCTCCTGGTGTTAGCGAAGGTTAACATTTGCAGTCGTGAGTATATACGTAATCGCGACCGCAATAAGAACAAAAAATCCTCTGTTGGTTTGTGCATTTCAAACGGTCGTGGCCCGTCTGTTTGCACCTCCAATAGCACTTGTTTCTTTCGTATACTGTAGCAATTTTATTGTTTAAATTATGTACACGAATTTCAGGCTTTCTTACTTTGTATTCTGGTGTAGATCTCTGATTTTTCGGATTTTTCTGTTGCATACACTGTTCTTTTGTTTCCAGATATTCTTCTACTTGTTGTACAATATCCCACGTAGACGTGACGTCATCACGACGATATGTAGTCGATATTCGGCGAGCATGTTGTACATAGTTTCGGACTTTTGTTCTTCTGAAAAACCTCCTCGACGTGTCATCAACCTGATTAGTGTCATAACGTTGTGTGAACGTTTTCAATTAAATCTATTTCTAGAGAGACCAATTAATTCGGTCAACTTAAACGTTACTCCTATATTACTTCTTGAAAAATTACCTTCGATAATGTGTATCATAGCGCGGTAATGTTAATGATGTATCTGGTGTCACCTCTCACTTGTGCTGGTATGGATATTGGCATCGCGAATTAATGTTCTGCGCTTCATTCTTTCTGCATTAAGACTAAGATGGAAATTATTGCTTACAGATATAGCGTTGGGTGAACGGCACTCGAATCAAATCGATTTTTAACGAAATCTATTATTTGATCTTAGTAAATTTTATTTCTATTATCGTACTTCAAAAGAGACAATTGTTAAAATGTAAGCTCAATTTTCGGTATCGTATATTCTAATCGTTTAGAATTTAATAGGAGTCCGTTCAGAAATATCCTGACACTGTTACTACATCTCTCGACTTGAACTTGAGACTCTTACCCGGCTGAAATACCTTAAGAAGATATTCGTTGTCACCAATCTCATTTATTGATGTACAATTATAAAGATTGTGAGTTTCATAATTTTTTTCTTACTGTTTCCGCTAGACAGTTCTGTTTTTTTTGTACATAGCGCAGTAATGTTAATGATGTATCTGCTGTCACCTCTCACTTTTGTTGGTGTGGTTATTGGCATCGCTATTTATTGTTCTACGTTTCCTGAATTGTGCATTAACAGTTATTTGGAAAATCGTGATTACACATATAGCCTCGTGTGAACAGTGTTCAATTAAATCTATTTTTCGAATGGCCAATTAATTCATTCATCGTAATCGTTAGTCCTATATTACTTCTTGAAAAATGGCTTCGATAACGTGTAACCGCAATATTTCATATCGGCTATACCGATCATATAGAATTTAGTGGGAGTCAAAACAGAAATAACACGAAACTTCTATGACATCTCTGAACAATTGTACTTGCCTCTTACCGAGCTTGAAAACATTAAGACGATATTCGTTGTCACCAAGCAAATTTATTGATAATGCATTATGATCATTGTTATTTGGTCTTTTTTTTCTTACTGTAACCAACAGAAATTTCTGTTTTTCCATTAGCACATAGCGCGGTAACGTTAATGATGTATCTGCTGTCACCTCTCACTTTTGATGATCTAGCATTTGGCATATCTATGTAATGTTCTATGCTTCCTGAATTCTTATTGAACACTACTTTGGAAAATCGTGATTACACATCGAAGGTTGTGTGAACGCTATTCCATTAAATTTACTTCTAGAAAGACCAATTAATTCGGTCATGGTAAACGTTAGTCCTATATTACTTCTTAAAAAAGGACTTTCGGTAACGTGTAACCGCAATATTTTATATCAGATATACCGATCATATAGAATTTAGTGGGACTCGAAACAGAAATAACACGAATCTTCTACTTCATCTCTGAATAATTGTACTTGCCTCTTACCCAGCTTGCAAACATTAAGACGATATTCGTTGTCACCAAGCACATTTATTGATAAAGCATTATGATCATTGTTATTTGGTCCTTTTTTTCTTACTGTCACCAACAGAAATTTCTGTTTTTCCATTAGCACATAGCGCGGTAATGTTAATGATGTATCTGCTGTCACCTCTCACTTTTGATGATCTAGTATTTGGTATCGCTATGTAATGTTCTACGCTTCCTGAATTGTGCATTAACAGTTATTTGGAAAATCGTGATTAAACATATAGCGTCGTGTGAACACTGTTCAACGAAATTTATTTTTCGAATGACCAATTAATTCGGTCATGGTAAACGTTAGTCCTATATTACTTCTTAAAAAATGACCTTCGGTAACGTGTAACCGCAATATTTTATATCAGATATACCGATCATATAGAATTTAGTGGGACTCGAAACAGAAATAACACGAATCTTCTACTTCATCTCTGAACTAATTGTACCTTGCCTCTTACCCAGCTTGCAAACATTAAGACGATATTCGTTGTCACCAAGCACATTTATTGATAATGCATTATGATCATTGTTATTTGGTCCTTTTTTTTCTTACTGTAACCAACAGAAATTTCTGTTTTTCCATTAGCACATAGCGCGGTAACGTTAATGATGTATCTGCTGTCACCTCTCACTTTTGATGATCTAGCATTTGGCATATCTATGTAATGTTCTATGCTTCCTGAATTCTTATTGAACACTACTTTGGAAAATCGTGATTACACATCGAAGGTTGTGTGAACGCTATTCCATTAAATTTACTTCTAGAAAGACCAATTAATTCGGTCATGGTAAACGTTAGTCCTATATTACTTCTTAAAAAAGGACTTTCGGTAACGTGTAACCGCAATATTTTATATCAGATATACCGATCATATAGAATTTAGTGGGACTCGAAACAGAAATAACACGAATCTTCTACTTCATCTCTGAATAATTGTACTTGCCTCTTACCCAGCTTGCAAACATTAAGACGATATTCGTTGTCACCAAGCACATTTATTGATAAAGCATTATGATCATTGTTATTTGGTCCTTTTTTTCTTACTGTCACCAACAGAAATTTCTGTTTTTCCATTAGCACATAGCGCGGTAATGTTAATGATGTATCTGCTGTCACCTCTCACTTTTGATGATCTAGTATTTGGTATCGCTATGTAATGTTCTACGCTTCCTGAATTGTGCATTAACAGTTATTTGGAAAATCGTGATTACACATATAGCGTCGTGTGAACACTGTTCAACGAAATTTATTTTTCGAATGACCAATTAATTCGGTCATGCTAAACGTTAGTCCTATATTACTTCTTAAAAAATGACCTTCGGTAACGTGTAACCGCAATATTTTATATCAGATATACCGATCATATAGAATTTAGTGGGACTCGAAACAGAAATAACACGAATCTTCTACTTCATCTCTGAGTAATTGTACTTGCCTCTTACCCAGCTTGCAAACATTAAGACGATATTCGTTGTCACCAAGCACATTTATTGATAAAGCATTATGATCATTGTTATTTGGTCCTTTTTTTCTTACTGTCACCAACAGAAATTTCTGTTTTTCCATTAGCACATAGCGCGGTAACGTTAATGATGTATCTGCTGTCACCTCTCACTTTTCATGAACTAGCATTTGGCATATCTATGTAATGTTCTACGCTTCCTGAATTGTGCATTAACAGTTATTTGGAAAATCGTGATTACACATATAGCGTCGTGTGAACACTGTTCAACGAAATTTATTTTCTAGAATGACCAATTAATTCGGTCATGGTAAACGTTAGTCCTATATTACTTCTTAAAAAATGACCTTCGGTAACGTGTAACCGCAATATTTTATATCAGATATACCGATCATATAGAATTTAGTGGGACTCGAAACAGAAATAACACGAATCTTCTACTACATCTCTGAACAATTGTACTTGCCTCTTACCCAGCTTGCAAACATTAAGACGATATTCGTTGTCACCAAGCAAATTTATTGATAATGCATTATGATCATTGTTATTTGGTCTTTTTTTTCTTACTGTAACCAACAGAAATTTCTGTTTTTCCATTAGCACATAGCGCGGTAACGTTAATGATGTATCTGCTGTCACCTCTCACTTTTGATGATCTAGCATTTGGCATATCTATGTAATGTTCTACGCTTCCTGAATTCTTATTGAACACTACGTTGGAAAATCGTAATTACACATCGAAGGTTGTGTGAACGCTATTCCATTAAATTTACTTCTAGAAAGACCAATTAATTCGGTCATGGTAAACGTTAGTCCTATATTACTTCTTAAAAAATGACCTTCGGTAACGTGTAACCGCAATATTTTATATCAGATATACCGATCATATAGAATTTAGTGGGACTGGAAACAGAAATAACACGAATCTTCTACTACATCTCTGAACAATTGTACCTGCCTCTTACCCAGCTTGCAAACATTAAGACGATATTCGTTGTCACCAAGCACATTTATTGATAAAGCATTATGATCATTGTTATTTGGTCCTTTTTTTCTTACTGTCACCAACAGAAATTTCTGTTTTTCCATTAGCACATAGCGCGGTAATGTTAATGATGTATCTGCTGTCACCTCTCACTTTTGATGATCTAGTATTTGGTATCGCTATGTAATGTTCTACGCTTCCTGAATTGTGCATTAACAGTTATTTGGAAAATCGTGATTACACATATAGCGTCGTGTGAACACTGTTCAACGAAATTTATTTTCGAATGACCAATTAATTCGGTCATGGTAAACGTTAGTCCTATATTACTTCTTAAAAAATGACCTTCGGTAACGTGTAACCGCAATATTTTATATCAGATATACCGATCATATAGAATTTTGTGGGACTCGAAACAGAAATAACACGAATCTTCTACTACATCTCTGAACAATTGTACTTGCCTCTTACCCAGCTTGCAAACATTAAGACGATATTCGTTGTCACCAAGCACATTTATTGATAAAGAATTATGATCATTGTTATTTGGTCCTTTTTTTCTTACTGTTACCAACAGAAATTGATGTTTTTCATTAGCACATAGCGCGGTAACGTTAATGATGTATCTGCTGTCACCTCTCACTTTTGATGATCTAGCATTTGGCATATCTATGTAATGTTCTATGCTTCCTGAATTCTTATTGAACACTACTTTGGAAAATCGTGATTACACATCGAAGGTTGTGTGAACGCTATTCCATTAAATTTACTTCTAGAAAGACCAATTAATTCGGTCATGGTAAACGTTAGTCCTATATTACTTCTTAAAAAAGGACTTTCGGTAACGTGTAACCGCAATATTTTATATCAGATATACCGATCATATAGAATTTAGTGGGACTCGAAACAGAAATAACACGAATCTTCTACTTCATCTCTGAATAATTGTACTTGCCTCTTACCCAGCTTGCAAACATTAAGACGATATTCGTTGTCACCAAGCACATTTATTGATAAAGCATTATGATCATTGTTATTTGGTCCTTTTTTTCTTACTGTCACCAACAGAAATTTCTGTTTTTCCATTAGCACATAGCGCGGTAATGTTAATGATGTATCTGCTGTCACCTCTCACTTTTGATGATCTAGTATTTGGTATCGCTATGTAATGTTCTACGCTTCCTGAATTGTGCATTAACAGTTATTTGGAAAATCGTAATTACACATATAGCGTCGTGTGAACACTGTTCAACGAAATTTATTTTTCGAATGACCAATTAATTCGGTCATGGTAAATGTTAGTCCTATATTACTTCTTAAAAAATGACCTTCGGTAACGTGTAACCGCAATATTTTATATCAGATATACCGATCATATAGAATTTAGTGGGACTCGAAACAGAAATAACACGAATCTTCTACTACATCTCTGAACAATTGTACCTGCCTCTTACCCAGCTTGCAAACATTAAGACGATATTCGTTGTCACCAAGCAAATTTATTGATAATGCATTATGATCATTGTTATTTGGTCTTTTTTTTCTTACTGTAACCAACAGAAATTTCTGTTTTTCCATTAGCACATAGCGCGGTAACGTTAATGATGTATCTGCTGTCACCTCTCACTTTTGATGATCTAGCATTTGGCATATCTATGTAATGTTCTATGCTTCCTGAATTCTTATTGAACACTACTTTGGAAAATCGTGATTACACATCGAAGGTTGTGTGAACGCTATTCCATTAAATTTACTTCTAGAAAGACCAATTAATTCGGTCATGGTAAACGTTAGTCCTATATTACTTCTTAAAAAAGGACTTTCGGTAACGTGTAACCGCAATATTTTATATCAGATATACCGATCATATAGAATTTAGTGGGACTCGAAACAGAAATAACACGAATCTTCTACTTCATCTCTGAATAATTGTACTTGCGTCTTACCCAGCTTGCAAACATTAAGACGATATTCGTTGTCACCAAGCACATTTATTGATAAAGCATTATGATCATTGTTATTTGGTCCTTTTTTTCTTACTGTCACCAACAGAAATTTCTGTTTTTCCATTAGCACATAGCGCGGTAATGTTAATGATGTATCTGCTGTCACCTCTCACTTTTGATGATCTAGCATTTGGCATATCTATGTAATGTTCTACGCTTCCTGAATTCTTATTGAACACTACGTTGGAAAATCGTAATTACACATCGAAGGTTGTGTGAACGCTATTCCATTAAATTTACTTCTAGAAAGACCAATTAATTCGGTCATGGTAAACGTTAGTCCTATATTACTTCTTAAAAAAGGACCTTCGGTAACGTGTAACTGCAATATTTTATATCAGATATACCGATCATATAGAATTTAGTGGGACTCGAAACAGAAATAACACGAATCTTCTACTACATCTCTGAACAATTGTACTTGCCTCTTACCCAGCTTGCAAACATTAAGACGATATTCGTTGTCACCAAGCACATTTATTGATAAAGCATTATGATCATTGTTATTTGGTCCTTTTTTTCTTACTGTCACCAACAGAAATTTCTGTTTTTCCATTAGCACATAGCGCGGTAATGTTAATGATGTATCTGCTGTCACCTCTCACTTTTGAAGTTCTAGCATTTGGTATCGCTATGTAATGTTCTACGCTTCCTGAATTGTGCATTAACAGTTATTTGGAAAATCGTAATTACACATATAGCGTCGTGTGAACACTGTTCAACGAAATTTATTTTTCGAATGACCAATTAATTCGGTCATGGTAAACGTTAGTCCTATATTACTTCTTAAAAAATGACCTTCGGTAACGTGTAACCGCAATATTTTATATCAGATATACCGATCATATAGAATTTAGTGGGACTCGAAACAGAAATAACACGAATCTTCTACTTCATCTCTGAATAATTGTACTTGCCTCTTACCCAGCTTGCAAACATTAAGACGATATTCGTTGTCACCAAGCACATTTATTGATAAAGCATTATGATCATTGTTATTTGTTCCTTTTCTTCTTACTGTCACCAACAGAAATTTCTGTTTTTCCATTAGCACATAGCGCGGTAATGTTAATGATGTATCTGCTGTCACCTCTCACTTTTGATGATCTAGCATTTGGCATATCTATGTAATGTTCTACGCTTCCTGAATTCTTATTGAACACTACGTTGGAAAATCGTGATTACACATCGAAGGTTGTGTGAACGGTATTCCATTAAATTTACTTCTAGAAAGACCAATTAATTCGGTCATGGTAAACGTTAGTCCTATATTACTTCTTAAAAAAGGACATTCGGTAACGTGTAACCGCAATATTTTATATCAGATATACCGATCCTATAGAATTTAGTGGGAGTCAAATCAAAAATAACACGAAATTTCTACTACATCTCTGAACAATTGTACTTGCCTCTTACCCAGCTTGCAAACATTAAGACTATACTCGTTGTCACCAAGGACATTTATTCATAGACAATTCTGATCATTGTTATTTGGTCCTTTTTTTCTTAGTGTGACCAACAGAAATTTCTGTTTTTCCATTAGCACATAGCGCGGTAATGTTAATGATGTATCTGCTGTCACCTCTCACTTTTGATGATCTAGCATTTGGTATCGCTATGTAATGTTCTACGCTTCCTGAATTGTGCATTAACAGTTATTTGGAAAATCGTGATTACACATATAGCGTCGTGTGAACACTGTTCAACGAAAGTTATTTTTCGAATGACCAATTCATTCGGTCATCGTAATCGTTAGTCCTATATTACTCTTTGAAAAATTGGTTCTATAACGTCTACCGCAATATTTCATGTCGCATATACCGATCATATAGAATTTTGTGGGACTCGAAACAGAAATAACACGAATCTTCTACTACATCTCTGAACAATTGTACTTGCCTCTTACCCAGCTTGCAAACATTAAGACGATATTCGTTGTCACCAAGCACATTTATTGATAAAGCATTATGATCATTGTTATTTGGTCCTTTTTTTCTTACTGTCACCAACAGAAATTTATGTTTTTCATTAGCACATAGCGCGGTAATGTTAATGATGTATCTGCTGTCACCTCTCACTTTTGATGATCTAGCATTTGGCATATCTATGTAATGTTCTACGCTTCCTGAATTCTTATTGAACACTACGTTGGAAAATCGTGATTACACATCGAAGGTTGTGTGAACGGTATTCCATTAAATTTACTTCTAGAAAGACCAATTAATTCGGTCATGGTAAACGTTAGTCCTATATTACTTCTTCAAAAAGGACATTCGGTAACGTGTAACCGCAATATTTTATATCAGATATACCGATCATATAGAATTTAGTGGGAGACGAAAGAGAAATACCACGAAACTTCTACTATATCTCTGAACAATTGTTCTTGCCTCTTACCCAGCTTGCAAACATTAAGACGATATTCGTTGTCACCAAGCACATTTATTGATAAAGCATTATGATCATTGTTATTTGGTCCTTTTTTTCTTACTGTCACCAACAGAAATTTATGTTTTTCATTAGCACATAGCGCGGTAATGTTAATGATGTATCTGCTGTCACCTCTCACTTTTGATGATCTAGCATTTGGCATATCTATGTAATGTTCTACGCTTCCTGAATTCTTATTGAACACTACGTTGGAAAATCGTGATTGCACATCGAAGGTTGTGTGAACGGTATTCCATTAAATTTACTTCTAGAAAGACCAATTAATTCGGTCATGGTAAACGTTAGTCCTATATTACTTCTTCAAAAAGGACATTCGGTAACGTGTAACCGCAATATTTTATATCAGATATACCGATCATATAGAATTTAGTGGGAGACGAAAGAGAAATACCACGAAACTTCTACTATATCTCTGAACAATTCTTCTTGCCTCTTACTCAGCTTGCAAACATTAAGACGATATTCGTTGTCACCAAGCACATTTATTGATAAAGCATTATGATCATTGTTATTTGGTCCTTTTTTTCTTACTGTCACCAACAGAAATTTATGTTTTTCATTAGCACATAGCGCGGTAATGTTAATGATGTATCTGCTGTCACCTCTCACTTTTGATGATCTAGCATTTAGTATCGCTATGTAATGTTCTACGCTTCCTGAATTGTGCATTAACAGTTATTTGGAAAATCGTGATTACACATATAGCGTCGTGTGAACACTGTTCAACGAAGTCTTATATTACTCTTTGAAAAATTGTTTCTATAACGTGTACCGCAATATTTCATATCGGAATTACCGATCATATAGAATTTAGTGGGAGACGAAAGAGAAATAACACGAAACTTCTACTACATCTCGGAACAATTGTACTTGCCTCTTACCCAGCTTGCAAGGATTAAGACGATATTCGTTGTCACCAAGCACATTTATTGATAAAGCATTATGATCATTGTTATTTGGTCCTTTTTTTCTTACTGTCACCAACAGAAATTTCTGTTTTTCCATTAGCACATAGCGCGGTAATGTTAATGATGTATGTGCTGTCACCTCTCACTTTTGATGATCTAGCATTTGGCATATCTATGTAATGTTCTATGCTTCCTGAATTCTTATTGAACACTACGTTGGAAAATCGTGATTACACATCGAAGGTTGTGTGAACGCTATTCCATTAAATTTACTTCTAGAAAGACCAATTAATTCGGTCATGGTAAACGTTAGTCCTATATTACTTCTTAAAAAAGGACCTTCGGTAACGAGTAACCGCAATATTTCATATCGGATATACCGATCATATAGAATTTAGTGGGAGACGAAAGAGAAATACCACGAAACTTCTACTATATCTCTGAACAATTGTACTTGCCTGTTACCCAGCTTGCAAATATTAAGACGATATTCGTTGTCACCAAGCACATTTATTGATAAAGCATTATGATCATTGTTATTTGGTCCTTTTTTTCTTACTGTCACCAACAGAAATTTCTGTTTTTCCATTAGCACATAGCGCGGTAATGTTAATGATGTATCTGCTGTCACCTCTCACTTTTGATGATCTAGCATTTGGTATCGCTATGTAATATTCTACGCTTCCTGTATTGTGCATCAACAGTTATTTGGAAAATCGTGATTACACATATAGCGTCGTGTGAACACTGTTCAACGAAATTTATTTTTCGAATGACCAATTAATTCGGTCATCGTAATCGTTAGTCCTATATTACTTTTTGAAAAATTGGTTCTATAACGTGTACCGCAATATTTCATATCGCATATACCGATCATATAGAATTTATTAGGAGTCAAAACAGAAATAACACGAAACTTCTACTACATCTCTGAACAATTGTACTTGCCTCTTACCGAGCTTGAAAACATTAAGACGTTATTCGTTGTCACCAAGCACATTGATTGATAAAGAATTATGATCATTGTTATTTGGTCCTTTTTTTCTTACTGTCATCAACAGAAATTTATGTTTTTCATTAGCACATAGCGCGGTAATGTTAATGATGTATCTGCTGTCACCTCTCACTTTTGATGATCTAGCATTTGGCATATCTATGTAATGTTCTACGCTTCCTGAATTCTTATGGAACACTACGTTGGAAAATCGTGATTACACATCGAAGGTTGTGTGAACGCTATTCCATTAAATTTACTTCTAGAAAGACCAATTAATTCGGTCATGGTGAACGTTAGTCCTATATTACTTCTTAACAAAGGACCTTCGGTAACGTGTAACTGCAATATTTTATATCAGATATACCGATCATATAGAATTCAGTGGGACTCGAAACAGAAATAACACGAATCTTCTACTACATCTCTGAACAATTGTACTTGCCTCTTACCCAGCTTGCAAACATTAAGACTATACTCGTTGTCACCAAGCACATTTATTCATAGACAATTCTGATCATTGTTATTTGGTCCTTTTTTTCTTACTGTGACCAACAGAAATTTCTGTTTTTCCATTAGCACATAGCGCGGTAATGTTAATGATGTATCTGCTGTCACCTCTCACTTGTGATGGTATGGTTATTGGCATTGCGAATTAATGTTCTGTGCTTCCTTCTTTCTGCATTAAGTCTAAGATGGAAATTATTCCTTACAGTATAGCTTTGGGTGAACGGTATTCGTATCAAATCGATTTTTAACGAAATTTATTATTTGATCTTAGTAAATTTTATTTGTACTTGTACTTGAGACTCTTACCTGGCTGAAATACATTGATATGATAATCGTTGTCACCAATCTCATTTATTGATGTACAATTATAAACATTTTGAGTTTCATGATTGTTTTCTTACCGTTTCCGACTGAGATTTTGGTTTTTTCTTTAGTACATAGCGTGGTAATGTTGCTCGCCTTTGTTGGTGCGGAAATTCGAATCGTTATATAAGATTCTACGCTTTTTTCATTCTGTATTAACCCTATAATGGAAATTTTGGATTACACAAATAGCCCTGTATGTTCAATATTGGATTTTTCGATTTTCAGAGACATCATTTAAGTGGCTCTTCGTAAATGTTACCGCTACTCTAGTTTTAGGCAAAGGCTATTTGGAAACATATACTATATATTGTACCTTGGCATAACATACATGTTAATATTATTGCGCAAAAGAAGCCTCCGAAGCGTAAAGTTCTCGAGTTTCGACCCTCAAAATAAAATTTATTGTTTATTGTCATTGTAATAATTTTAAATACATTTCCTCATGTATTTTATAAAAAATTTATATAGAATATTTTTCTAAATGCAGTAATATATTAAAACAATAATACATACTATCATATCTTAAGGCAATGGATCATTAAAAGAAATGTCTGAGTGCATTTGTTTTAGAGTTTTTGATATATTTGTGTAAAGTGCTTTTATATATAGGGATGCATATAAAATGCTCTTAGCCATTTGTTTTAATGATTCTTTGATTTAAAACGTTATTCTATGTATTTTTTTCTTAATGTATTACTGAATTTAGTGTACTAATAAATATTTTATACGAATTATTCATAAAATACATAAGTAGATGTATTGAAAATTCTTACTCTGCTGCGACACATCAAACTCTCTGAACTATTTTACTTTTGTTAAAAGTTGTTTTTTGTAGAATTCATTTCTTTTTTAAAAAATGATGATTTAGTAAATTCCATGCAAAAATCTACAATACAATATAATAATTATATATATATATATATATATATATATATATTATTCTGCTTTCTTTCATCATAAACAGGACCTCTCACCATTTCAATGATCGGATTTTTTATTTCGTTATATAATATTTTATGTGATGTTTACAAAAAATACATATAAGATTTATAAGTAGTAAATTACTTAATATGCTAAGAACATATATTATTCTAGATGGCTAGAGCGACCACAAGCACCGCTATATGAATTTACATGTGCTTTTTGTTTGCAAATAGATCGTGAATTTCCGTCGCTGATTACCTCTTGTATTGGGACGTATAAATAATGCGAGGTTAAGTAACATAAAAAACATATATTGTGTTTCCCTTTATCAGAATCAATAGGGCTTCTGACTATATTAGTGAATTGATTTATAATTGAATTATGAAATATTTTTTGAGTTAATATATTAAAATCGTGTCTATTGAACATTAATTTTAATTAAATGATAGTTCTATGTTTTATAAGTATTTTTTGATTTATATTTGTAAATAACTTGTAAACTTATTGTTTACTTTTTGTGTTATATTCAAAATTATATGCGCATACGTAAAGCTGTTATTTAGAATATTTTATTAATAATTATACAAAATAAAATAATTATAATAACTTAAATATACTTTAAGTTATACCACAGGGACGAAACACGTAGCACTTTTTAATTAATTTACGTAAATAATATTGTTATACAATTTCATGTAAAGATTGAATTTTAGATGAATAGTTGTACATGTGCAAAGTTTATGAATAAAGCTTTATATTTAAAATCTAATCATCAAATTAATTAGATCCAATTAGTAGAAATTCTTTTCTAATATCATTTATTATTTATTATGTAATTGATTAGTATTCATTATATCTAACAATAAATTTATATTTAATATAGGATTAGAGTTATAGAATGGAAAAAGAAAAAAAAGAAATATAACATATAAAAATGAAGGGCATTTAATTTTTAACAATATTTTTCTATTAATAATAACTAAAAATTATATGTAAATAATAAAATGAATATATTATAACGATGATGATTATGATGATTATAAAATATTAGAATTAGTAATTCTAATTATGAGGATTATATTTTGAATGATCATTTAAATTAATCCATAGTGTTAATTTATGCACAATATAAATCCTATGTAAATGGTATTTGCACATCAATAATAATATTATAAATCTTCTCGATCAAATTTTTTAATTTTAAGGAAAATCTATAAATGTAACCTAACTTAAAAAAAGTAATTCATTTAAAACTGGAGAATGTAAACTATAAGCTGACTTTGATGGGATGAAATACTGATTTTTGTTTTCACGTCATGTGCTGCATCATCAGGCATCATTTTATCTGCTATGTGTTTTTAGATGTACTGTATATATATTATTATGTTAAAGCGTCCTATTGTACTATATATTAAAGCATCTTACTATAATATACATATGCTTAGTGCTGAACTTTTGCTACAGTATGGACGGTTTTAGTGCTGGAAATTTTTGCCGTGTATTTAATATTACTATATATATACAAAAAAGTGTTTCTGACTATTTTCTATAGTCACACATGGAGTTTTATACTAAAAACAGCTTTCTAGCCAAAAATACCGGCGGGAAACAATTCCTTAGATCATGAATAGTAGATATGCTTTCGAAAATTTTCGATAACGAAGTGATAATTTTTTTCATTGATTGAAAATTCAAAATTCCAATTTAGAAGTAAATAGTCTAGCGGCTAGGCCATGCCGGCGGTTATCAAATTCACCTTGGTGGTGCTACCGCACCACTTGATTTTATGTCTGTATACTGATACCTGCTATCTGTACAGCTTAAAAATCTTAATGATTTATTTCCTATCACTTGTCACTGGTCGAATTTAACGAAAACTAAATGTATGAATGTGTAGAGTTTCAAATATAAAAAAAATGACTTCTATAATCTATCGAACGGTAGAATATAATGGTTTGATAAAGGGTTATTATAATATATAATTACAATATAAATTGTGTAATTACAAAATATACAATATTTTTACAAGACTACAATTGCAGATTACAAGACTACAATTACGGATTACAAGACTACAATTACAGATTACAAGACTTACAGATTACAGACTTACATATTACAGACTTACAGATTACAAGATTACAATATTTGTATAACGATCTCATTAGATGTACTTGATACTTGAGCATTTTCATTTTTAAATTGTGGAAGGTAAGTGTATGAATTGAAATGTATCAAACTTAAAATATCATTTGTAACTTTTGTATTATTTTTTACAGCTTTTATGATTTCAATAATTTCTAGACTATGTAACCTTTTGCTTTTACGCATGCTATATAGTAATTATCAATTGTTTTTATCAATATTATGTACGTTGTTTAAGAGTGCTCCATACTGCGATCCCAGCGCCACGATAAACTATTAAAACGGAAATGAAAATGTGTAAATCGTAGATTTCGTTTTGCACCCTCATTTTTCGTTTTCCAATGTTGAAACAAATTTTATACGAATCTTTGAAAAATTCTACAATCGGGGGTATTCCTTACTGCTTTTATAATATGTTTCAAAGTTAGTTTAAAAAAATAAGAAAATGTGTATCTAACTGTCGTCTGCACTATAGACATCGCCGCTGTGCAGTAACATCAAATAATAACAAATATTATACATTTTATATGTATAGTACAATTCAAACTTGGATAGCCCTAGATGTAGAATTGAATAATGAATTGAATGAATTTTGTTTCATCTTTCTATTCATAGAATTGAGGGAGTAAAACGAAATATACGATTTTATTACGGTTATAATGCAAGTTGTCAATTCTGTAGATAAAAAAGTGAGAACTTTAATTTCTGATTTTTTGAATAGGTGGCGCTGAAGAAAATATTCAATGCCGTACAAATCAAATAAAAAATTATGAAGCCTGGTGCATATATATATATATATATATATATATATATATATATATATATATATATAAATGCATATAAATACACACATGCATACATACATATATACATACAAACACATTGCAAACATAGTAATGTAATACGGAAATTTGAGATTACAGGGAGGTGCGAGATGTACGAGCTTGAGCCAATAAATATATATAAAAATATAATAGCAAAGTAATTGTTCTTTTCCTAACTTAAAGTATATATAATATTTATGTAGGCAAAAATGTTATTATTGCCTATGCAGATTTAATATTTATATACATCCTAAAAATTTTTTATTAAATAAATCGTTTCTTATGACAACTAAAGCTTTTTAATTCCCAAAATTTCAAACATGTTAATTTTTTTGCAGGATAGTCTTTTAGCTACAATTAAAACGCATAATTTTAGGAGAAAAAGAGAGTTTTGAATGTTCACAACGTGTAATTGATGCATTTGAGTTATTACTTCGATATGCACTCCTATTAGATAAAACGGATAAAAAAAGTAACGTGAAAAGAATATATAATTTTTAATTCAAATAATATCATAAAACCATCATTATTTTGGAATGTAGAAGAGTATGATTGTGTATTTATAGTACTGAATTTTGTGTAAGGAGTAAGTACAACTCCTAAATTAATATATTATATTATAAATATTTAAATATATAGTTATTTATATAAAGCAATTTTTAAATTTATTCTTATATTACACATGAATATACGGTTATTGTCACTTTGTATAATTTATTCAATTTATATAATATACAGCTTTTATAGAAATTTTTTTTAAGAAAACTGTTACAGATTCAAATATTAAAATAATTTTTAATGAAGTAACATTATTTGACAATAGCACTTATATATTAGAAATTACTATCTTGTTCAATAAGTATCTTTTCAATAGTATCATTACTATCTATTCAATAGGTAATTATAAAAATTTTATTTTAAAATATATTCTTGTACGGTTAAAGTTTTCTTTAGTATTTCTTACATTGTAGTTTTTTGGAATAAATATATTAGATTAAATCAAGTCAATATGTCAAAATACAAAAATTATACATATATTGCCGCCAAGAATATCACGATATATAATATAGAAATATTTTTTGTAAACAAAGATACTACATCCAATGAAATCATCTTGTAGTTTTTCAGAATAACAATATCTTTCATTTCATTGTAAAAACACCAACTATCCTTAATGTAAGAACTAGTTCTTCCAACTATCTTAACCAATATATTAGACAAAAATCTAACAATATTATAAGTTGGGAAACCTATGGAAGATATTATTATTCTAAATGTCAGATTTTCTTTATGAATCTTGGGAAGCCCATAAAATTTTGCTACAGTTCCATTTTCACATTTTAAATACTTATATGTAGTATCATTTATATATTCATTTCTTTTCCAATTATTTAATAACTCTTTCAAATTATTTTGTAGCTTAATGATATGTGGATTACCAATCTTCAAATAAGTACTATCATCATTGAATATATTATTTATACAATTTATGCAATCAATTTTATTGGAAGCTACAGTTACATTACCTTTGTCGGCCTTTTGGAAGATTATATTAGGGTTATTTTTCAAAAAATTCTTCGCGGTAATTAAATCATGTATAAAATTACTATTTAAAAAATTATCAAATTTATTTTCTCTTTTAAAATTACTAATGACATTAACTAAAGATGCCCTACATTCCTTTTTCACTTCATCATTTAAACCAAAAAGATTACTTTCAACCTCCACGATGAGTTCTTTGATCGGGAGATTATTTTTACAATATAATATTCCATGTTTGGCACCTTTAGACATGATGTTTATTACTTCATTTGGTATCTCCTTGTCAGTTAGATTCCTAAACCAATTTTTATTGTTTGCATTGTTAATTTGATAGCTTTGAAATTGTTTTTTATTTCTTAAACATTCAAATTCCCTTTTTAATGTTTGTCTATTAATATATTTTGTCTTAATAAAATGTTTGTTTTGACCAAGAAAAAATTCATGTAATTCATTTCATTCTATATTTTGATGTAAATAATGTTTAATCTTTAATAAATATCTATTTAAGGAATGAATCTGAATATGTAAATCTCTAATTTCTAAATTAAGTAATTTATTTTTGAAAAAGAAAATATTCTTTTTTAGATCATAACAAACATTATTACTATAAACCTGCAAAAAATATTCATCATGAAATCTATTATTAATGTGTACCGGAAATATATTTGATTTCTTGCATCTAATAAGGAATGTAAGTTTTTCTTTAAGAATTACAACTTTTAAATTCATTTTAATCCATTTTGAACAATAATCTTTAATAGTACTACCATATTTACAATAAATTTCTCTAAAATAAATCATGAATTAAAGATTATTGTTCAAAATGGATTAAAATGAATTTAAAAGTTGTAATTCTTAAAGAAAAACTTACATTCCTTATTAGATGCAAGAAATCAAATATATTTCCGGTACACATTAATAATAGATTTCATGATGAATATTTTTTGCAGGTTTATAGTAATAATGTTTGTTATGATCTAAAAAAGAATATTTTCTTTTTCAAAAATAAATTACTTAATTTAGAAATTAGAGATTTACATATTCAGATTCATTCCTTAAATAGATATTTATTGAAGATTAAACATTATTTATATCAAAATATAGATAGAAATGAATTACATGAATTTTTTCTTGGTCAAAACAAACATTTTATTAAGACAAAATATATTAATAGACAAACATTAAAAAGGAAATTTGAATGTTTAAGAAATAAAAAACAATTTCAAAGCTATCACATTAACAATGCAAACAATAAAAATTGGTTTAGGAATCTAACTGACAAGGAGATACCAAATGAAGTAATAAATATCATGTCTAAAGGTGCCAAACATGGAATATTATATTGTAAAAATAATCTCCCGATCAAATCTCCCGATCTAATATAATCTTCCAAAAGACCGACAAAGGTAATGTAAATGTAAATGTAGCTTCCAATAAAATTGATTACATAAATTGTATAAATCATATATTAAATGATGATAGTACTTATTTGAAGATTGGTAATCCACATATCATTAAGCT
Organism: Sycobia sp. Sy_11; assembly: GCA_018907035.1. Taxonomy (NCBI): domain Eukaryota; kingdom Metazoa; phylum Arthropoda; class Insecta; order Hymenoptera; family Epichrysomallidae; genus Sycobia; species Sycobia sp. Sy_11. The sequence goes on from JACCIC010000245.1 coordinate 424,260, forward strand.
ACAAAATAATTTGAAAGAGTTATTAAATAATTGGAAAAGAAATGAATATATAAATGATACTACATATAAGTATTTAAAATGTGAAAATGGAACTGTAGTTCCATTTCACATTCTGCTAGTATTTCGCTCCGCTTTGTTCTATACTTAAATATACTATATATATATATATATATATATATATATATATATATATATATATATATATATATATATATGCATAACTAAATAAATATTTCCATCAGTCTTACAGTCCAAAATAAGTTAAAATTAATACACAATAATATCAATACATATTCATATCAAAATTAATACACATATATATGCATATCTCTCTCTTTTTCTCTCTCACTCTCTCCCTCTCTTTGTGCGTGCGTGTGTATAAGTGTAAATTTATATATATTATATATATATATATATATATATATATATATATATATATATATATATATATATATTATAAACTTCTTGTGACAAATGATTAACTACTCCGCTACTTATTTCATAAGAATATTATAAAATATAAATTTTGTATGGATCATTTGTAATTTACATAATTAACTTATTGGGCTACTACGGCCCTGATTAATACTGGAACAATCGATAAAACAGAACAGGATTTTTCTTACACTTCGAGTTCCGTAAACTTCCGCAGTATATTAAGAATCAGGCGCTTCAATCAATTTTAACTTCCGTTAGAGGTATGGAGCACTCTTAAGCAATATTCTAATATACCTGTCATGTTTTTGTTATTTTTTATATATTTTACATAATTCTTAAGACGTATATTTAAGGAGCGACCAATTTGCTCTATAAAAATTGTATTACAATGTATTGTTTGTCCTATAAAAATTGTATTACAATTAATTTGATAAACGCCACTATTATATTTAAAATCTATTTTTTCTTCATTACTTACTAATAATGATTTTAAATTTGAGTTGTTAACACTGATCTTATTAATATTTAAATCTTTTAAGTAATAATAATTTTTTTCGCTTGATATAAGTACATAATGAGTAAAATGGTAGAAAATATCCCTTGCGTAAGTACATGTATCAAATTGCTTTTGTAATATGTTGAAGCTTTTTTTATACATCAATTTATCAATAGTAGAGCTATTCCAGCCTTTATTTATAGCTTAAGTTTTTAATAAATTTACTTTGTTATTGTGAAAGACATTAATCTGTGTAAAAGTAAATGTATTGCACTAAGTCTTATCTGAATAAACTGATTTCTTTTATGCATTCCAATGGAATTAAAGTGTCTGAGTAAATCTGAGTTTTCAGTATATATCAAAAAGGTATGTAGAAAACAAATTCAATTGTTGATTTAATAAATATATTTATAAACACAAAATGTCATCTACATATTTATACTAGTAATATACGTTTTTTATTCAAGGATGGTTTGAATGAAATAAATTCTTTTGAAGATCCGATATAATTTTCATTTAATAAGTGTAAGAGAGGTGAACCTATTGGTAAATCATAATGTAAATAAAGATAATAACTAGCAGTAACTAAAAGCGAAATTTTTTTTGGTTGATTTTATAAAGTGGTGATTTTATTTAACATATTACATATAATATTAATTAAATAATCGGTTAGCAGTGCCGTAAAAAGATTTGAAACATCGAAAAAGATTAATTTAGTGTTTGAGGTTTATTTTAAATCTTTTATATTTTCTATTAAATCTATAGGATTTTTTTGCATTTTTCATTCATTTTTTTTAAATTAATGGTTTGACATATTTTTTACATTACGATTTTTGAAATTTGACAATCTAACAATTTTATTCTTAGACTTATACAAATAAATTTATTTTAATATATTACATACATTTTTCTTTTTTCTTAACTGTACACGGACTAAACAGATATATCACTGAAACGCAATATTCATGGAACTAGCACCTTAAAGGATTCACGTGACATCTATTAGAGTAAAAGATTTTTAGATTTATGAATTAAAAGTGATTTGTGTATTTTTTCTTATAACAGTTATCGTATTCACAAATCATACGAACTCTATTTATGATTGTATATGCTCTGATCATTGAACATTAAAAAAATTACTGTTAATAATAACAATGTTCAAAAAATTCTTGCTTAACAATCAGTTTGATAGACAAAAATTATAAACTTATAAGGATATATTTTATTTTACCTATTAAGTTTTTCTAATGCTTAAAAACTTCAAAATTGTAGGTTTTATGTAAATGTTGAATTGCTGTCTACTAAAATATTTGACGGGATAATAAAAATATAATCGAAAATTATTTTAATGTTGGAAAATGTCAGTATTGTAAGAGAATTATAAATGTGTAATTATTAGTTAGAAATCTGTTGTATTTTTATATATATTGAATAAAATACATTGAATATATTTGTAAATAAATTATTGAGATTAGTGACAACTATATCTATATATTGGATGTATAAATAAGTTTCTGCTGTATTTTTATAAAGGGATGAGAATTTATTGTAAAAAAGGTACAAATAATGTCATCCAAAATATTGCCCATCACTTTCTACTAATTTTGACCATCTTTCGGGTAACAAGTTGATACCCCGTCTAAAAAATTGCTCGTCTTTTGAGGTGATCCACGAATCGACCCATTTCTTCAATTCCTCCTAAGAAGTGAAATGCTGCTCAGCCAGACCAGGAGTCATCGACTGGAATACGTGGTACTCTGCAGGAGCAATGTTTGGTGAATATACGGCGGGTGGGGTAGGACGTACCAATTCAGTGCTTCTAACGTTTCCTTTACGATTTTTGCAATATGTGACCGAGCGTTGATATGCTGAAAAATGAATTTATCGTGCCTTTTCGCATATTGTGGACATTTAATCTTCAATGCTCGGCTCAATTACATCAGCTGTTGTTGGTAAGGTTCCTCGGTGACGATTTGATTGTTTTGGAATAGTTCGTAATAGATCAGTCTAAGCTGATCCTACCTAATGCACAGCATTAGTTTTTTGCCATGAATGTTTAGCTTAGCCATCAAAGTAGAGTCATGCACGTGCATATCCCATCACTTTCCACGCTTTGGGTTGTCGTAGTGTATCCACTTGACTCGTCTTCCGTCACGATTCGATGTAGAAATGCTTTGGGATTTTGCCTTTTGAGGAATTGTTCGCAAGCGAATAAGTTATGTTCGACATCTCTTAGCTTCAATGTGTAACGAACCCAATTTACTTGCTTTTCGACCATTTCCGGTTTTGAGACGTTGTGAAATAGCTTACTGAGTCACTTCTAACTCTTATGCAACTTCTTCTTGCGTTTCGCACGGATCTTTCGCCACCAGAGTTTCCAATTCCGTATTACCATACACTTTGGGCCTTACACTGCGTGTTTTGTCCTCCACGTCAAAATCACCACTTTTAAATTTTTGGAACCACTCCCGACAACTTCTCTCACTCAAATTAACATCACCATACGATTCTATTAGTAGCCGATATGCTTTAGCTACAGATTGATTTAAATGAAAGAAGTGAATTAATCATCCCCGCAAATGACGCTTACTGAGCTCAAAACTTGACATCATAACACGATGAAAACTAAGTGATGCTAGCAAAAATTCAGAGGTCTTAAAAGTTTATACTGTTTCCAAATATCAACATATACTATACGACTTTTTACAGTTGACAATTTCGATGTTATCTTGTCGGTGGCATCAGCTTTTCAAAACGGCGAAAACTTATTTGTACACCTAATAAGTTAAGAAGACACGAAGACACTACATTTCCCATGATCCGCAAACCTAGCTTTAATTGAGCACGCAAAACATTCTTCAATAACAAGTTTTACTTTTTAAGATGAACTGTTTTAATCAAACACGATAGGACATTTGCCATTACACTATTCATTGTTACAACACCAGTTTTATACAAAAAGATGTGAAAATATCTCAAAAAACTTGGATTAGGATGTTATCAATACCATTTTTCAGTTACTTATAAGTTCTTGCACCTAAAACTGGGTAGCACAATAAACCTTATAATAATAGTCGACGCGGAGACAGAGATGATCGTGCTCGGAGGCGGTCGCGGGAACACTTTTTATGCAGCGGCTAGCGCAGCCAGTTCACAGACTCCTGGTAATCCGGTAATGATGCGGCCTCAAAGATGCCTGAGCTCATGCAGTTACGAGGCGGATGTGGGAGTAAGGTTGGCTAAGAGATAGGACTGGTTATTATTGGCTGGACATGCTGAAGTCGATTACCAGGGTCTAATGAAAATAACCGGAAGAGCCGGTAAGCAGTTACCAGCTGACACCAGCTGTCACAACTACGTAGGGGCATAAGCTTCGACTGTTATTGTTGCCACGGAAATCAGCTTCACTCGATGTTCTATTGTAGTCGTATAATGTCTTCTCATTTTCTCGATCACGTGGCCCCGTATATGACTGCAGATTCTTGTGAATGTTCCTTCACCACTTACCGTATGGGTCGTATAACTCGACGATCACTGACGACCCATAGGGTACACGCTGTACGGTCTTGGGTAAGTTTCGTCAGCTTGGCATTCAAATCCCTCGCCTTATTTGACAACGTATAACCATTTTCCAGGACAAGTTCTTCTACTTCCGGTTGCCATTCTTGGTCTATTGTTGTAATATCGCTCCAAGACTTTCTTGATGTGTGAGAGTCGGCGGCAACTTGTTGGTTTGTGGGAGTCCTGGGGAGGAATAAATCAGTCGTCCCGTGTTTAGATATGCTGAAAAGTGTCGTGTATATTCGCTGGTGGCTGAGTTATAGGCAAATGCGATCTGTGACAGCCATTGACCCCGTTCTTTTTGCAAGTACTGTCCCATCATTGTCTTCATCAAAGGATTGGTTCGTTCCACCGAATTACGCTGTAAGGCAAACGGTGTAGACAACTCATATTTGATGTGACATTCTTTAGGTATTTCTCCCATTTCTCTCTTATCAACGGCCATCCATCGTCTGATATGTTTATGCGTGGGCAGGAATACTGGGTATGAACCGTTCGTATACTGCTCAGGTTACGACGAAGCTGGTGCTGCACGGCATCATACGTAGTTGGACCGACTTGGTTGGTAGATGATGCCATATTGACGAGGCAACGGTTCGATGAAATAGTTGGACACTACCTGCCAGGGCCTCTCTACATTGGAGGATGAATTAGTAGAGCCCAAACCGGTTTAACGTTTTTATCATCTCTAGGTGGTTCGCGGTTGAGGCTTAGCGATATTCGTAACGAATTTGGTATCTTTCCTTCGTCGATGCGCAAATTTTTCTTTGCTCGACATAATCTTTGAAGTCCAGATATTCTCCTCCTTGTATGCGGTACTTGACGTAGTCTGTGAGATGTTTAATTATTACTGTCTGGTTTCCAGGCACCAAGGATATCTCGATGTAGTAGCAATGCTGTGTGCTTTTAGAGGTTCATATGATGATTAGACGGCCACCATGTTCTCTGCCCCTTATGCGCTAGTTCTATCAAGCATTGTACGAGCCGTCCGGAGGGGCTTTTGATATGGTCGAGGCATTTCAGTGATTGGTGGTCGGTAACTACAATGAAGTGCTAGCCTCTGAGATATTGGCGGAACTCTCGAATTTCTTACTTCACTACTAGGCACACGACTTAGTTGGCAGAATAATTCTTATGGGCCTTTGTGAGCGTTCGTCTGGCGTAGGCTATTTATCGCTTTTTTTTGTCTTTTCTTGAGTGATAAATACTCCTAATCCTTGCTTATTGGTGTCGATATCTAGCATAAACGACCTTGAACAATTGGGGCAGACGAGTAAAAGAAGTCTTAGCGAACTGTTTCTTTAGTGTTTCGAACGCTTGCTGCTGCTTCGGTCTCGATGCTAATCGTTCTTTCTTCTCGAGCAGTATATTTAGTGGTACCGCTTGTGTCGAGACATCTGCCAGAAATCGTCTGCACCATAAGACTCAACCATGAGAACCCAGGAAGCATCGGAGTTGTCGCGTTCTGGACGAAAGGGCAAGTTCAACGATAGTAGCTACTTTTCTTGATTTACCACCGTTCTTATTGATGTAATTACTAAACTATTTCAACCGTTGCCTTGTGAATTTACACTTATCTCGGTTGGATCGTAAATATGCTCGCTACAGTTACTCGAACACTGTCTTCAGTACCTCGATGTGATGCTGGAAGATTTCGGTCGCTATTACGCTGTCATCTAGGTATGCGAAGATACGCAGGGCCATAGCTTCATAGATAACGTTATCCAGTAGCAAATGCAATGTGGCAGATGCGGCGTATAGCCTAAATGACATTATGGTTAAGTTGAATAATCTCCAACCAGGTACGGTGACTATAGTAAGTGGTCGGCTGGCAGGCACCAACGGAATTTGCCAAAATCCATACTTAAGACATTTGTAAATAAACATTAGACACCTTTTAGTTTGTCTACCGTGAAACTGATTTATTGTAATGGGTAGACGTCTTTCGTTGAGACTTGTTTGAGTCACTGAAAGTCGGTGTAGAAACTTTTCTTTCCATCCTTCTTAGTAACTAGCACGACTGGTGAACTCCAAGGGCTGCTGAATAGTTGTATAGCGCATGTGGTTATTAGTTTGTGCCTTTCCTCTTGTATTATAGTATTATGATCTGCACTGCTAGGTACTAAGGCAGCGATCGCTTTTTAAATGGGGTGTCTTGTGTCCGATGTTTGGTCTTCAAGCAAAATGATTTGTTTGGTTAGCGGCGTGGGTTCCAAAGTATAGGTAAAAGGGGCGACTTATTTCTGACTTATCTTCTAGGATTCTTGTCCCTCGGTAATCGATAGGGTCGCCAATACAATCGTATAAATAGCCACGGGTGTTATAAATATTCCACAGGGTTACCACATTTCGGATTCATCTGTAGCTTTAGCAACTGGTTCTTTAGGTCAATTCATATCCCCAGGTAGTTACATCGATTCCCAGTCGAACGTCGGATTTCAGGATGCTCATTACGGAATAGGTTTGACAGAGTTGTAGGCCTTATATGTTCGTTGTATCGGCGACTGTGCCTTCGAGCTGCACACAGCTGAACACTACCATCCGCCATGGTAGTATGGATGGTGTTGCTGCTTCGTGGCCATCACTGCCACATCATGGTCTAGGCTATGCGTGCAATAATGAATGATCCTGCTGCTCTTGGGTTTATTGAGTTTAAAAAAATACATTTTTAATTTTTCATAAACCATGCATATATTTTTTTATATTATTACGGTGAATATTGGTACGGTAAAAACAGTTTCTTTTTAACTTAAAAAATTTGTTATTTTAAGAATTGTATAAAAAAAAAATGTTTACGAGGGTTCAATTTTGCACTAATTTGAAGCTATGAGTCTTTACAATAATCAGTAAAAAGATTTATCTGCTACTCTCTGCTACTCGAAGAGATGTTTAATAATTAACAAATAAATTTCACGTAAAGATTCTTCGTCACGTTGTACATACGACCATATGTTTTCCGAAAAAAGCTCATAATTCTGTTGTGTCTTTAATTTTATGTAATTGTAAGATAGAAAAATTCATTATATAGTCATATAAAAAATTCAGCATTTTATTGTTATCAATAATTGCACTGTTTAATAGGCAATACAATAATAATAGTATTAAAAAATTTTGCAACTAAATATTTTTATTGAATTCATGTACCCTTTTTGCGTTTAATTTTTCGCATTCCTTATTAAAGTTCATTGTTTTAAAATAAACTTTTACAATTTAAGCATCTGTAAATGCTTAAATTGTAACTCTTAAATGTTCGGTTGATCTGTTGTGATGTAACTAGTGTTATAAGAGTATTAATTTCAGATGTTTGTAATATTTTTGTGTTTAACTTCAAAAAAATATCTGGAAAATGTAAGAAATTAATATTGACTGTTCCTTTCATTTACGTAAAGTTTGATTCTAATTAATTAACAAAGAACTAATTGAATCTCCTTCATTAAAAGAAATTGTGGATGAATTTGACACTGAGTCAATAGCAAATTTCAAAAATATTAGATACAACATTGTGGGAGATGTCAGATGGAAAACTAAAAAGAAACGTGTAAAATTTTTCTTGAAAGACATGAAAAAAATGGTCAAAATGTGGAAAAACAATGTCCAATACTCTGAAAAATGTTTTTCCCTTTTCCATTCAAATTAGTGTTTTATATTTACAAAAATTGCTCACTTCATACCGGTACATCTGGTATTTCGTTGGCTTGATGGTCCTGTTGGTTATTAGTACATCTATTGTTTTATAGCATTCTTTCGATTTTGCCGCTCCAAGATAGGATAGTTATCTTGATTGTCTTCGTGTCAAATTTTGTTTTAGTCTTCTTTACGAATTCTTCGTTGATAATAGCATCGTAACAGTAAATGAAATGGAGTAAAAAGCGATGAGTATTGTTTTAATTTGTGATTTTTCCAAGCGCAATTTTTTAGGTTTCGCTTGCACGCGGGATTTCCATTCGGTAGATTGACGTTTGGTTTTGGAATCATATTGAAAACTCTATGTCTCGTCACAAGTTAGGGTAGAATAAAGATAGTTTTGTTCCCTTTTTGCTTCTATAGTGATGTTTTTAGAATGTCGAATTCAAAATGCTTATATTACCTCAACGAGTCAAGAGCTGTCAGCTGTTGCGTATTAAGGTGTATCAAGGTGTAGTTTTCAAAAGCTCCACACGAGGTTTTCGAAGAATTCATTCAGAGTGCAACGAGGCATCTATTTTGGAATTTTCAGAGTACGAGGATCTTACGATCTACTCTTTCACGCAGTTTGTTTGCTGTTTTTGTTGTGTGTGTATGTATGTCAAAGAGTGTGAGTGCGTAAGAATGGAAGGGTCAGCGAGTCATCGATGTATTTGTTTACGCCATCGGCGCTTGGAGTCCCAGCGTTTTATTGGTGTGTATTAGGCGCGGCAATGAGTGGGGAGAAAGGGTAGAACGCTGAAGAAGCTGCGTGAAGAAAACGCATGGAACGCAAGCTCTCTCGTCCTTTGGACGTCGCTACGTTCAACAAGAGCACTTTTAAAAGAAATAGAGAGTTTTCGTTGAAGAATTTTATCCATCCAAAAGTTGTCTTTGCGTGTGAGTCTTTTCGTCGTTGCATTGTAAGCAAAGAGAAGAGAGAGAGAGAGAGAGAGAGAGAGAGAGAGAGAGAGGAATAGATTACGAAAGTTAGCGATAACAGAGTAATAATGAAATAAGAAGTGCGGTAAAGCTATATTTTATATTATAAAATTAATCATTTGTCGAAGAATTAGAATAATTAGAAACTAGTAATTTGTTTTTAATCGAAGACTTGGTTGAATGTAAATTAGTTATTAATAAACGATAATATGTATATATATATATATATATATATATATATATATATATATATATATATTGTAACGGTGCGCGTGTCCGCCTCGAGCACGAGGACGGCGGGCAAGGCCGTTGCAAATCTGTGCCCGGCTGGGCTTAGCCCCGAAGGATTCCGGCGAGGGAGAGGGGCGGTCGGCGAAGGGCGAAATATCGCGTTCGGGACTGCGCGTGGAATAGGGCGGCGAACGGAGCACACTTGATAATAATAAAAAATAAAAATAATTAAAATTTAAATAAGTTTTAATGGCGCGGTGCTAAACATACAAATACAACGCAGCGCCTATATACGAGGCGTGCGGGACGCAGGCCGAGGGTCGCCGAGGCGACGGCGCGCGAGGAGTTCGGGAAGAGAGAGAGAGAGAGAGAGAGAAAAGGAGCTGCCACTTACAGGGAGCCGGAGCTCGTAGGTCTCGCAGCACGTTCTCGCCCGGCAGTAGCGCCTTCCTTTGCCGGGGGCGGCGGTGACGTTGGCCTCCGGGAGCCCCGGGATGGGGCGGTTATTCCGCGTAGATGTGGGCGGACGACAATTCGCCCGCTCGAGCTCGTGTTCGGCGCGTGTGCACTGCACACCCTCACACCACTGTGGCACAGCAAGCACGTCAAATCGGGCACTCTCCCCGAAGACGAGGTACGAGGCGGGGGGGAACCTTGGAGCACAAGGCAGGTTCCCACACGCGATTAGTCGCGGCACGGCGGTAGCAACCAAAAAAAAGGAAACGGACGACGTGCGTAGAAGGCCGGTAACGACGCGTTGTCTTAGCTCGCGGCTTTCTTTCTTTCTGTTTCTTCGCGCGCGTGGCTGTCTCTCCCCACTCCCCGCTCTCTCTCTCTCACTTACCTCTCCGCCGGTGGTTGTGCGTCGGCCTGTAACAGATAAACATTTCTACATGCAAATATACAAATACATTTGTACATGCTACGGCTAGAAAGAGAGCAACGGGACGGGGAAAGCAAGCGCACGCAGTGCTTGCGTTCCCCGTCACACGCCCCCCTCCAGACGCTGGTAGCCGAAGCGTGACAGCTCGACCCAACATCTTTCTCTCGGATCGACCATCGTGTCAGGATGAGGAACTGGGGTGGCTGCGGTCTACCGCTGGGGATCACTGGGATGAGGAAGGACGGGTAAAGAACTCCCTGCCCTAGACGCAGTTGTTTTTGGAGGTAACAATCGCCGGTGGTCCGCCGTCAATAACGGCGCCAGTCAATAATCGAAGTTAGTCGGCCCGTTGACGGGCGCGGGCTTGGGCCCGAGTGCGGCGGGGTTGAGCGTCCGCTCTTCCTGGGGCGACCTACTTTTCGCCTCACCAGGTGCACGTCGTTATGACAGGCGGCTTCGCTGTTATTCGGCTCCGCAGAGGCTCGCGCTTGGGTTCTTCCACGAGTTACGATTTGCGTCCTACGCGGTCTCCCTAATCTACGCGGTGCGATATCGGTGTTAGATCGCGTGGCATTGCCCGCAGAGGTATCGCTTCGTACGCTTGTATCGGAATTACAATGAGGCGCGTCGTCGGGGCGCCGTACGCTCACCAGTGGTGTTACAATGTGGATTCGCTCGCTCGCCTCGACATTACAATTCGACGCATCGCAGTCACGCTCTTCGCCCGAAAGCTCTTCCGTGTCGGAACTGCTATCATCTTCGGGGTCGTGATCTCGATGGTAGGGCTTCAGGTCGGCGACGCGATGCTTACGAGCATCTCTTCCTGTAGAGTCGATCAGTCGATAAACATTCGTGCCGAGTTTCTCCATGATGGTAAAGGGCCCGTCGAATTTTGGGGCCAGCTTGGCGCTGACGCCCTGTATGCCTAACGAGAGGATGCGATTACGCCGCCATACGCGATCGCCAATCGCGTAATGCACGTCGCGACGTCTCGCATTATAATAGCGAGCTTGCTTTGCCTGCGCTTTTTGCGAGTTTTCCGCTGCCTTTAAATGGAGATCAGATAATTTCTCCATGCGCTCTTTCCAATGTTGTAGAGCAGCCTCTTCTTGCGCAATCTGTGCGCGCTGCTCCTCCTGGCGACGGTGTGTGCCAGGGGCTGAGGGGTGACGACCCGTGTTAAGGAAAGCCGGACTTACGCCAATGAAGTCTTGTACGGATGTATTGTACGCGAACATGAGCTCGGCGATGTGCGCATCCCAAGTACTGCGAGACTCCTCAATGAAGGCGATTATCGCGGTCTTCAGAGTCCTATTGATCCTCTCTACCGGATTGGCTTGAGCGTGATAAGGAGGTATCGTGGAATGCTCCACCCCACGCTCCACAAGGAATTTCTCAATGATTTTATTACGAAATTCGGTGCCATTGTCCGATAGGAATACTTCGGTCGTATCAAAGCGTAAATGGTGGATAAATCGTACCAACCCTATGCCTGGAACCGCGAAGGCAGAGAGGTGTCGCGATTCCTCACGAAGAGGGACCTGATGGTAGGCGCTGCTGAGGTCCAGTGTGGAGATGTATCGCGCATTTCTCAGTTTCCGTAAGATTACGTCCATGTAAGGAAGCGGGTACGCGCTGACCTTGGACACGGAATTCAATTTGCGATAGTCCACACAGAATCGGTAGCTCCCATCGCTCTTGCGAACCATCACGACGGGGCTAGACCATTCGCTGGTTGATCTGCGAATTACGCCCTGATCAAGCATCTTGCGAACTTGCGCATGCATTTCCAGCTCTATCTTCTGAGAGACCGGATAATAACGCTGCTTAATCGGCTTAGCATCGCCGACATCGATCACGTGGTCGGTCAGATGCGTGCAGCCCAGAGGCTGATCAGCCGGAGGCAGCATCCGGTCGAGGAGTTCCTCGAGAGCTCGACGCTGACTATCGTCAATATCGGCCAAGCCTATAGAGGCAAGCGAATACGCCGAGGTAACTGAGACGGTGCAGAGTTGTAACGGAACGAAATCCGCAGCACCCTCGATCGACATGGTGTTGTCGCGCGGGTGGATGACCGCATTGAAGGCGCGGTAGAAGTCTGCACCGAGCAGACAGTCATTTTCCAAGTCTGGAATTATGATGACGTCTAGCTCCATTTCCACGTCTGCTATGGCAAACGGAAGGGCCACCTGGCCTATTATCGGCTCAATTTTTCCTGTGGCGAGTCGAGCGCCAGATCCAGGAAAGGGTCGAACTAGACGACCGAGGGCAGATGCGATCTGCAGGCCGATTGCTCCGAGAGCTGTACGAGCAGCCCCTGCATCAAGCAGTGCATGAATGCGAAACTCGCCTATGCCTACCTGTACCCACCATCGTGAATACCGATCGGGGTCGACACTTGTGGCTGAGTCAGCGGAGTCACGGTCGTGATGCTCCTCCTTTACAGACAGGAGGGGGCAATCATCACTGTCACTCTTGCTTTCCACAAAATCTCCCGGGCTATAATTTCCTGCTAGTCTATGGTATAGCCTAGCAGCCCTTTGAAATGGGGAACCCTCATTTTTTAATTCTAGTTCCGCTGTAATTAGGTTTGTTTCTTCCTCACATAGGTTTTGAAGCCAGTCGTTAAATTCGTTTGGTGGATTTGCCATATTTTATTTCTTCCGTTGAAAATTAGAAGAAGACAAACGAACAAACGGAGAAAGAAAAAAAATACAACGTGAGAAAAATAGAGCGTTACAGCCAAAGCTTTCGATTAAATAATTAAAAGCAAATAAATAAATGGGGGGGCAATCTCAACAGATAGTGGAGTGCGAGGGCGAAAACGCAAAAATTAGGGGCGACTGACGCAAAAAAAACCCAGAAAATATAAGAGAAAAAGAATTCAACAATTTTCAAAAATTATCAAAAGAAATTTACCAAAAATTTTCCCAAAACTTTTATTTCGGCTTTCGCATTCTCGATTTTCCAAAAAAAAAATTTTATTTTGAAATTGTAATAGTTTTTCCTTTTTGTATTTTTTAAGCAATGTAAAAAAAAATACAAAAATACAAAAAAAATGAAAACACAAGAAAAACAAAAAAATAAAAATATAGTTTATTTTTAGTTCTTTTATAACTTCTACAAAAAAATTTTATTTTACAGTTTTCAAAAAAAAACTTTAATTTTTAGTTTTCGAAAAAAAAACAACAATTTTAAATTTTTAGTTTTCACAAAAGAGAAAAAAAAATTTTAATTTTTAGTTTTCAAAAAAAAAGGAAAAAAAATTTTAATTTTTAGTTTTCAAAAAAAAGGAAAAAAAAATTTTAATTTTTAGTTTTCAAAAAAAAAATAAAAAATTTAATTTTAGTTTTCAGAAAAAAAAAAAATTTTAATTTTTAGTTTTCAAAAAAAAAAATTTCAAAAAAAATTTTTTAAATATTTTCCGATTTTTTTTTTTTTTTTTTTAAAAATTCTATTTTGCATCTTTAAAAGAATAAATTTTGTTTTTGTATTTTTGAAAGATGGGAAAAACAAACAAAAATTATACTGCAAAAATATTAGAGATATTACAATATCAAAATGAAGATCAGAAAGCGAAAAGCACAAAGGGAACAATCAATTTTGATCAAATTAAATTGAGAGCAAAGAAAAATTTGCGTTAGTCACATGTACACTGTATGTACAGCGTAGAGTCGCGGTGGTGTGTATATGTGAATATACACAGATCGCTGACTTCGCTATTTATAGTCGACTATGTGTAAAGAAGAGTGTTTACAACTACGAACTCGCAACGTAAACACTCGCGATGTGCTGTGTGTTCGCACTCTGTAATATTACAATTTTCAATATATTAAAATTATTAAATTATTTTCGCGCATCCGCGTCACTTGCGAATATTCGCACTATAATACAATAGATCATTACATATATATTATAAAATGTATATATGTAATGATATATATAAAGATATATAAAATATTCTTATATAAAGTGCGATCCCGAGATCGCGTTGGGCGCCATGTAAACACTCTCGAAATCGGCCAAGGCCAACGGCAATTCGGCGAAAGCGGCTGAAAAGCAGCACAAATGAAATATAATGCCGAATACGGTAATATAATATTTGTGCAGTTTTCAAGCAAAACGAATTTTTAGTTAAATAGACACATATATTAGGAGTGTGAATAGGTCTTTCCCGTTTTTTGTAAGAGATGGCGCCACCAATACTGTGCGAGTATTCAATGGTTACATATGTCATAATCAAAGCTTATTCATATGTCAACAATTCCATACTAACACATTAGTTAAAATTTTTTCGCATCATAAATTTTTGATATCGTGAAAATGTCGAAATTTGAGCCGAGTCGACGTCATTTGCGGGAAGTTTCACTTTATTGGTTCAATTTGAAGAAATTTGCTGCCGAGACGCATCGATTGCTTGAGGAGGCTTATGGAGAAGGTTGTGTCGATGATTCAAGTGTTCGCGGATGGTTTCGACGCTTCAAAAGCGGTGATTTCGACGTGGAAGACAAGGAGCGTTCCGGGCGGCCGCAAATCTTTGAAGATCGAGAATTGGCGACTTTGCTTTATGAAGATTCTTGTCAAACGCAAGAAGAACTTGCTGAAGCATTGGGAGTTGACCGAACAACCATTTCCAAGCGTTTGAAAGCCATGGGAATGATCCAAAAGCAAGGAAATTGGGTGCCGTACGAACTGAAGCTGAGAGACGTCGAACGGCGTTTTTTAATTTGCGAACAGCTGCTTCAGCGACATAAAAGAAAGGGTTTTCTGCATCGTATCGTGACTGGCGATGAAAAGTGGATACGTTACGATAATCCGAAGCGAAGAAAATCATGGGGACTACCCGGCCATGCATCATCATCGACGGCCAAGCCAAATATTCATGGCGCCAAGCTCATGCTCTGTATATGGTGGGACCAGCTAGGTGTGGTTTACTATGAGCTTCTGAAACCGAATGAAAGGATCACAGGCGAGGTCTATCGACGACAATTGATGCGTTTGAGCCGCGCACTGCGAGAAAAACGGCCACAAAACTCCGACAGGCACGACAAAGTTATTTTGCAACATGACAATGCTCGCCCACATGTTGCACCGCCGGTGAAAACATACTTAGAAACGCTCAAATGGGAAGTCCTATCCCACCCGCCGTATAGTCCAGACGTTGCTCCGTCTGATTACCATCTCTTCAGATCGATGACGCATGGCCTGGCTGACCAGCACTTCCATTCCTACGAGGAAGCCAAAAAATGGGTGGATGACTGGATAGAGGCCAAACCGGTCGAATTTTTTCGCAACGGGATTCGTATGTTGCCAGAAAGATGGGAAAAAGTTGTAGCTAGCGATGGCCAATATTTTCAATAATTCATTTGTAACCATTTTTTCACAATAAAGGCTCAAAATTTGAAAAAAAAACGGGAAAGACTTATTCACATACCTGATATGATATGATATATAGTATGATATGATATGATATGATATGATACAATATGATATTATATGATATACTATGATATAATATGATATGATATGAAGTATGGTATGATATGATATGATATCAATACTAATATATATCAATATATAATTAATTGAAAATGATAATGACATTTAAACTGTCCTTGTTTATGTTCACTCCCATAGAATCTGAACTAAAACTTATTACTACAATAAATTATATTAAAAATAAAAAAAAATAAATAAATAAATAAAATAAAATAAAAATAAAACTTATTTACATACCTGATACATTAATTTATATAATACGGATATATATATTAATTAGATGTAACTTTAAAATTTAGCTTAAATTAAATATGTGAATTCCATCTAAGCTAAACTAAAATTAATCAATAATTAATTTTTAAGATAGCGTAATATGAAAATATAACTGCTATAAATAGATTTACATTCGCCGTTATAATATAATAATAAAATTTTCGCCGTTACAGGCATAAGGAACATTTAGTGTAAATTAAATATAATTAAAAGTTCTCTTCTTTACACATAGTCGACTATAAATAGCGAAGTCAGCGATCTGTGTATATTCACATATACACACCACCGCGACTCTACGCTGTACATACAGTGTACATGTGACTAACGCAAATTTTTCTTTGCTCTCAATTTAATTTGATCAAAATTGATTGTTCCCTTTGTGCTTTTCGCTTTCTGATCTTCATTTTGATATTGTAATATCTCTAATATTTTTGCAGTATAATTTTTGTTTGTTTTTCCCATCTTTCAAAAATACAAAAACAAAATTTATTCTTTTAAAGATGCAAAATAGAATTTTTTTAAAAAAAAAAAAAAAAATCGGAAAATATTTAAAAAATTTTTTTTGAAATTTTTTTTTTTGAAAACTAAAAATTAAAATTTTTTTTTTTTTTCTGAAAACTAAAATTAAATTTTTTATTTTTTTTTTGAAAACTAAAAATTAAAATTTTTTTTTCCTTTTTTTTGAAAACTAAAAATTAAAATTTTTTTTCCTTTTTTTTTGAAAACTAAAAATTAAAATTTTTTTTTCTCTTTTGTGAAAACTAAAAATTCAAAATTGTTGTTTTTTTTTCGAAAACTAAAAATTAAAGTTTTTTTTTGAAAACTGTAAAATAAAATTTTTTTGTAGAAGTTATAAAAGAACTAAAAATAAACTATATTTTTATTTTTTTGTTTTTCTTGTGTTTTCATTTTTTTTGTATTTTTGTATTTTTTTTTACATTGCTTAAAAAATACAAAAAGGAAAAACTATTACAATTTCAAAATAAAATTTTTTTTTTGGAAAATCGAGAATGCGAAAGCCGAAATAAAAGTTTTGGGAAAATTTTTGGTAAATTTCTTTTGATAATTTTTGAAAATTGTTGAATTCTTTTTCTCTTATATTTTCTGGATTTTTTTGCGTCAGTCGCCCCTAATTTTTGCGTTTTCGCCCTCGCACTCCACTATCTGTTCAGATTGCCCCCCCCATTTATTTATTTGCTTTTCATTATTTAATCGAAAGCTTTGGCTGTAACGCTCTAATTTTCTCACGTTGTATTTTTTTTCTTTCTCCGTTTGTTCGTTTGTCTTCTTCTAATTTTCAACGGAAGAAATAAAAGATGGCAAATCCGCCAAACGAATTTAACGACTGGCTTCAAAGCCTATGTGAGGAAGAAACAAACCTAATTACAGCGGAACTAGAATTAAAAAATGAGGGTTCCCCATTTCAAAGGGCTGCTAGGCTATACCATAGACTAGCAGGAAATTATAGCCCGGGAGATTTTGTGGAATGCCAGAGTGACAGTGATAATATAAAAACACGCGCGCGCAGAGATAAAAATCTGTTAAAGATAATCGTCACCTCGACAATGCGCGACGCAACAAAAACTTATATTTTGGATCGAATGGAAGCAACGTACACCGAACAAGCGGACGATTCAGCTGACATACAGCAGGCTCGGGAAATTTACCCGAGCACAGATCAAAGAAATAGCACAACAGCTGTCGATCACCAAATACAAAATCTGATCGACTTCAATTTGGCCGAGATGAACAGGCATGAACCGCTCGCATGGAGCACTGCCAACGAATCGCCGATTCAGGCAGCCACCACGAGCGTAATTACGCCTCCCAACTCGGGTGTCACGAATGACACCACACGTCGAACCCTAGTCGCATCTCAGGCGACAAATAAAACAGTCGAGCCTCAACCGACTGACCTCGAAAACAATGTAAACCTTCGTCAGGGATTACATGGCCTGCAAAATATGCTGCAAACTTGGATGCAACACCAAAACTGCACTGTCCAAGATTTGCAGAAGAGGCAAAGTGAGATGCACGCTACGCTAGCCAGCATCCAGCAGCAGCTGCAGAAATCGGCGCGACGCGACCGTGTCACTTTCCAAGACACGTACCATCTGCAATACGTGGAAACTGACAAAAACCTCAACAATAATAGGTTTGTAGGGTCAACCGACAAGTCTACGGTTTCGGCTCCTTGCCACCCTCGGTACCAAGGGCCTGGAAGGGGGGGACATCACATGGATCGAGATGTGATGAGCTCGCCCGCGAATACAACGCGATCAACGCTGTCAAGCACCTTGGCCCAGCGCACGGATATTGGTAAGACCGTGCGCCAATGGAAAATTAGATTCAATGGTGCCAAGGGGAAAAGTGTAGAAGAATTTCTGCAAAGGATCGCGGAATGTCGCAGGTTGACACCGCTCACGGACGAGGACATGCTCAATGCCATGACGGAGCTCCTCGACGGTGTCGCCCTGCATTGGTACCGTCTATCCCGGAAAGACTGGACCACGTGGCAAGAGTTCTGCCACGCAGCCCGGAGCTGCTACGGCGTCGATCGACGCTTCCAAGCTGAGCTAATCAGCGAAGCGCAGCGGCGTACGCAGGCGAAGCGCGAGCCAACACGTGACTACGTGTTTTGTTTGTTATCGATTCTCAATCGGTTCGAAGAACCATGGTCGGACGACAAACAACTCGCCCTGATGTACCATAATCTACTCCCGGAGATACAGAAGTTAGTTCCGCGGGAGAAGACTACGAGCGTCAATCGGCTAATCGAGCTTGCTCGAGAGACCGAATGCGTCCTCGATGCGGAGCGAAATTATAAGCCACCGCCGTCACCTGAAGACTGCATAATGCCCGAAGTGGCCTTCCATGCGGCAGACACGTCTCGAACGCGCCCGAAACCAAGGATCGCGGCCGTGGACGTGAAGCCGCCCAACTTCAAAACTCTGGTGCGTGAAGTTTTGCAAGAGGCTGGCTTTAGGGCCACCTCACCTGATTTAGAGGCGCCAGGCGTCGCAGCCCTTATCCCGAAGAGGAGCGGTCGCGATTCACGCCCGAGGTCGCCGCGTACAAGAAAAACCAGAGCGTCGACCTCACCTAAGTCGGAGAGGAAGCCCTCCTTCAAAGGAAAGCTGGTGCACGAGCCCCTCAGTGACAAGAACAAAGGTCGGACAGCAGGTCCTGATCCGCGGTTCTTGTGCTGGGGCTGTAGTTGGCCTGGCCACACCTTGCGCAGCTGTCCCGAGTGTTCGGGAAATGCGAAAAAGGGCGAGTAATTGAGGTCCAACTCGCCCCTACGCTCCGTGAGACCTCTGAAGATCAGCATGCAGCTGCGAGGACACAGAATAATGATGATTGCCCCCTCCTGTCTGTAAAGGAGGAGCATCACGACCGTGACTCCGCTGACTCAGCCACAAGTGTCGACCCCGATCGGTATTCACAGCTGCCATAATGATTGCCATTCAGACCCATTCAGAGCCGCCTGCCATAACGACGCGCGCCTGGTGAGGCGAAAAGTAGGTCGCCCCAGGAAGCACGGACGCTCAATCCCGCCGCGGGACCAATCCCCCCACCGCACTCGGGCCCAGGCCCGCGCCCGTCAATGGGCCGACTAACTCCCGAACTCACCCACGGGATACCGGCGAATCCGGCACGTCCCTCGGTTTCCACCACCCGGTTGAGTCCCCTCGTCGAGGAGTCGTCCCGGCCCAGGTTGCGCCCAGGGGGCCGTCAGATAACGTCAACTTTCCATCTTCTCCTTAGGGACAGAGAATGGCGCTCTCCCCGAGCAAGGTGACCGCCGAGATCCTCAGTTCACTATTGGAGGCCGCCTTCCAGCGCATAGAAGTCCAGGAGATGGGTCCTCCGGCCGCCCGGCCGAGTCCAGGGCTCGTGGGCCTCGAGTACGCCGCAATCGAGGAGGGCAGATGGCCGAAGACCGCCGAGCCAGACTCGACGCCCCAGGCAGGGAGCATCCGGCCCGACAGCGTCCAGGCCCTATGCCAGCGGTTGGACCGCGTGTACTTCCGGCGCCAGGAGTTGGAGGCCGAGGAGGCCAGTGCCCTCCAACAACTCCAAACCTTCGTCCAGAGGGCGACGCCCGGACAAAGAGAGCTGCTGGAGTTCGGCGAGGTGGACTACCTCGCCTGGGCGGATCATCGGCGTAAGGCAAACGCCCTACTCCACCGCTGGGAGGAAGCGGACGGAGAGGCGACCAGGTTGCTGGAGCGCGAGCGCGCCGCACGCCGGACAGTGGAGGACTTCCAGGCCGCCTGCCGCCTGCCGCCTGGAAATGCACACGCTACGGAGCTCGCTGATGCAGGCCACCCTACCGTCCAACACCAATACCGTCGGAAGGACGCGCCCCTCGGTTGTCGAGGCAGCTCAGGCCCTCGAAGCCTTCCGCAGCAACACCGCTGTGGAGGCGAGACGCCTGCAAGTCCACGTCAATCGGGTGTTTGCTCTGCGGAAGACGGCGGAGGCCCGGCCCGAACAAGCGGCGTCGGACGCGCCTCAGTTTGCGCCAATCCGCCTACCCAGTTGCAGCCAGTGCAAGCTGGAGGGCGTGCGCCGGGGACGGGAGTGCCCCAACCAACATAACCACCCCGATTACGAGGGGCACGCCCCCAGGGCCACCGAAAAGTGGAATCGCCCCCAAGGAGCGAAGCCAGCTCACACCAAGTGAGGCGCCACAAAAAATACTATAACAATGTAGTCTAATCACGAATAAAGGTGCCCTCCAAAAACAACTGCGTCTAGGGAAGGGAGTTCTTTACCCGTCCTTCCTCATCATCCTCAGTTTGTAGTTAAATCTCTCAAAATAAAATTTTATTTCATAAGAGTAAGTCGTAGTTCGGAATTCAGATTTAAGCAAGGTCGGTAATGTAAACAGTCGCGACCGGCAACTAACCGTGAGCACGAACGGGCGAAAGGGAGAGGGAGAAATAGAAAGAGAAGTAATATAAGAAATATATAAACGCACGCGTGAACCTTCGAAAAGTGTAAAATAGTGTGTGTGTGTGTGTGTGTGTGTGTGTGTGTGTGTGTGTGTGTGTGTGTGTGTGTGTGTGTGTGTGTGTGTGTGTGTGTGTGTGTGCTACATAGAACTAGAAGACTTCTCTTCGCGAAGTGAGAAAGATTAGAGACAGTAAGCGTGTGTAAGTGACTGAAAGAGAAACAGTGAGATAGTACGCGGATATATACTTCCGCGTACATTGAGCTTATATAAAGCGAAAGATATAGTAGCAATACGTGTGTATATGTATTGCGCGTGACTACATCGAATGTGAGAGAGAAAGAGTGAGAGAGGACGTGGACATATATTTCAGCGCGCTTTCAGTTTATACAGTGAGAAGGAGAGAGAGAAAGGTAGAAAGAAGGAAAATGGCCATTGTTCGCGAATTTAGATACCTTCTTCGGAGGCTCCCAGCGCAGAGGCCGTTACTCATTGTGACCTCCGCCACAATATATATATATATATATATATATATATATATATATATATATATATATACAGAGTAAGAGAGTAAAAAATTATAGAGAAAGAGAAGAGTGAGTAAGAGTGTGAGGATATATATACACGCGCTGCAATATTTTCATAGAGTGATGTGAGAGTGATGATGTGAGAGATCATGAGAGTGATTTGTATATGAATTTATGCGCTGCAGGGCCGTATCAAAAAGGGCCCCGGTGCATGAATATGTTTATGAAAACCTATTAATAGCTATCATAGTCATCAAGAGTCTAGAATAAATTAATTAATAAATTAATGCACTTATGAAATATTTATTTTAAGAATAAAATCGTATATATATATATATATATATATATATATATATATATATATTAAACACGGAAGAACATCTATGATAGTGAAATAAATTGTTTTTATCAAAATTTTTTTCTTTTATGTATTTCATTTTTTTCGACATTTTTATAATTTTATTAGAATGACAAATCATAATTTGTGGTTATTCGTTATGGTATAAATAAATAAATCGTCAAAAGAGTAAGCCGAATTTTTATTTTCTTTTATTAAAGTTTTGACCAATAATATTTAGTTTATTGTGTAACAACAATATGAATTACAAAGGGCTTTAGATATTTTTTATTAAAAATTAAAAGAATTCATATAACTGAAATTATAAATAGAAGTCTAGACACCTTTTTACGATAATTTGAGGAAAAGATTTTTTTTATTGATTATAAATTAACACAAGAGCAAAGAGTACAGACTGTAGATAATGAAGGCGTGGCTATGATGAATAATAATCGCCCTAATCGTGGACCTTTTTTGCGCACGAGAAACAGTCATTACGAACAATCGCAGTGGCAACAGAAAAATCCGTGTGTGTCTACACAAGGAGGCTGGAATGGTTCTCGTAGCCCATCCCAGCAATATCCTCAAGTACTAAATAGGCAAATACAGTCACGGCAACTTTTAGCACCTTTGACTCAACCACAGGTAAGGATTTCACGCAAGAAATGCAAATAATTTGTTATAAATGTAAAAATCCGAGATATGAATTGGTAACGTGCCGACAAATATTATGTTTTGCGTGTCAAAAATTCGAACATATAGCTACATTTTGTCCACAGATAAAAAAAAAAATATTATTGCTATCGTTGTAGTCACGATGTAGTATATAGGAATTGTCCGAAGTGTAATCCAGTTCAAGAGCCTTCGGAAAACGAGAAAGTCGAAAAATTTACTCAAGAAGAAGTTAAGATAAATTTAACAGAAGACGTTATTGAGCCATCGACTATTGAATGGCGTAGCCGCCCTGTAATAGCAAAACAAGGCAATGGTGATTATCCCTTTTATGTGGATTATCATGGATTGAGTAGATACACACAAGTGGATGCATATCCCATGACAAGTATAGATTCAGTTCTTAAACTCCGTCAGGCTAGATTAATCACTAAAATGGATTTAAAGATGGCATTTATACAAGTAATGGTTGAGAGAGAAAATCATAAATATACAGCATTCGCTGTTACCGGTTCTGACCTCTACAGATTTAAGAAAATGTCCTTTGGATTAGTTAATTTTTCAAAAACGTTTACTCAATTGGTCGGCATGCTTTTCGGACCAAACTTTGAACCTTATGGTGTCGGTTATCTTGATGATATAATCATAGTTATTGAAACTTTCGAAGATCATCTGAAATGTCTGAAGAAAGTTTTAATTAGCATAAAAGAAGACAAACTTAAAATAAATACAGAGAAGTCTGTGTTCGGATGTAAGAGTGTCGAGCACATATCTAGGATATATACTGGATAGCCACGGCCTAAGGCTAGATGAGGAGAAGGTTAAGGCAGTGCAACAATGCCTAGCCCCACAAATGTAAAAGAATTGCGAAGCGTTTTAGGATGTTAGGTGGTACTTATGATTTTTGGATAATGAAGCAGAAATTAAAATTCCGATAGTGAAATTATTAAGAAAAGATTCTCCCTCGCAGTGAAGAATAGAGGAAGAAGAAGCTTTTCATTATTTAAAGAAAACACTGACCGAAACTCCTATTGGCAAGGCCTGATCTTTTAAAAAAGTTTCAAGTTCAAAATGATGCGTCTGAGTTAGCCATTGGAGCGGTACTTACTTAAGAACAGGAGAACATCCAATTGTTTATGTCATTAAAGTCCTTTCCCCGGCAAAGAGAAACTATACAGTCACTGGTCGGAAACTGTTAGTTAATATATTCGCAGTGCGCAAATTCCGCCCATTTATAGAACTTTATCATTGAGACAGATTATGCCACGTTGAAATTTCTTCAAATAGTTACGAAACGTTCTGGCCGTTTATCACGTTGGATGCTGGAACTGTAGCAATAGAACTATGAAAAATGCCTGTTATAAAAAAAGCATTCTCCATGTCTCATTCTCCCAACGTATTGTTTGAGGAGAGGGAAATGGCTGTTTTTGCGGAAATTAAAGACGAATGATACATTCGTAGAATGAATGAAATGCGTGCTCGCCCGAATAAATATGAGGATTGGATGGTTGCCGATGGTATGTTTTATAAGTATACGAGAGATAATTTACCATATTCATTATACAGTGGAAACGAAGCTTGGGGGCTAGGAGTTCCACTGAATTATTAAGACCAGGTCATGTGGGATTCTCATAAAGAGCCACCCTCTGGCCTTCTCGGTAGGGAACAAAGATATGATCGAGTTGCACGAAAATTCTTTTAGCTCGGAATGTATTTTGATATAAAAAACAATTGTCAACAATACGATATATGCCAAAAATATAAAGTTTCATAAACGGGCCCGCAAGGGTTGTTGGCGGGAAGACATCTAGTGAGACCGTAGTTCATAGTTGCTGCAGATCTAATGCATTTTCCAAGTTCTGGTTCGCGGAATAAGTATCTGGTTTATTTGCGGAATGGATAGAAGTAAAACCTATTCAGGCTGCAACTGTGAAAGCCGTTGCAGCAGCTTTAGGGGAGCTCATCCTATTTAGATGGGGAGTTATAACGTATTTTGTAACTGATAATGGTCCTCAAGGGATCAATACATTTCTATACGAGGTACTGGAAAACTACAGTATTCAAAGATCATTATCCCACCTTACTGTGCACGCGCCAATCCGATTGAGAGGACGAATAAAACCATTTCAATGTACGTGAACAACAACCATAAAACGTTGGATAAATATCTGCACCAGTTTATATATGTGGTCAACACGTTTACTAAGTCAACCACACGGTTGATTCCATCTTTTTAAATTTTGGAAGGTATTCGGACCCAGTAAAAACTCTACGTAGGAAATGAGAACCTTGAAACGATATCGTAAAAATTACAGAAGAAGACTGGTTAGAGAGAACTAAAGAGTTAGTTAAGAGATTTAGTTTATAAACATATTAATGAAGCACTAGATGTAAAAAAATTTCGTTATAATAAGGGAATAAAAATATACGGTATTTTGTCGGCAACAAGGTTCTCAGAAAAACATATAATCTGTCTAATGCAGATACAGCGATAAATGCAAAATCGGAAACAAAATACGACGGACCCTTCATTATTACATTTGTTATAGCGTCATATATCTACAAATTGGACATGAGAAATTCAAGAAAGAATAATATAGTACATTATTCTGAATTAAAAAAAATTATTAAAAAGAAATGAGTTAGAGCAGCACTAAATGAGAATTCAGAGATTCTGTAATATTTTCTTTTTTTTTTATTTTTAACGCAAAACAAGAGATAGAGAGATGGAGTAGATTAAGAGTATAAGTTATATAGAGCGTGTTGAGTAGTAATAAATAAAATCTCAGTAATATTTTTTTTCTCTCATCGTTTTAGAACGATGGATCAACCTCAGCAAGACATGGAGATTGTGGAACTACCAGATACCAACTTGCAAGATGGTCAGGACTTGCTGTATGTCTCCCTGTCTGGGGAGGGGGCAGGGTCGACTCATGCTGCGATGTGGACTATTCCGTTATCTTTTATAGATATCAGCATCTCGGACTGTGACCTCAATGACTTCAGTCTGGATCAGTTGAAGACCCTTTGCGTGTTCTGTCAGAGAATCGGGATCTTGTCCAGTCCCTTGCAGTGTCGATCGATCAGGCCAAGCGATAGGAGGTAAAGAGAAAGGAGGAAAGAGAAGAGAGTAAGAAAGAAAGAGTCGAGAGTAAAGAGAGAATGAAAGTAAGAATTGAGAGTAAGGAGGAAGAGAGGGGAGAAGTCAGCAAGAAGAGTGAGGTTATGAAGGGAAAAGGGTGTAATGGCAGGAAGGGGGGCAGAGGATTCATTCTGGAAAGAACATGGGCGAGGGGAAAATCCTAGGGTAGCCCCTTACTTCTCGACCAACATTACAGGAAATTGAAAATAGGTCAGGAGAAAGGGGCGTCGTACGAACTTCCCCGAAATTTTTCCTTTCCTCCTCTGTTATATCGAGAAAATCTAGTACAAATGTAATGAAAGATCCCAATACCAGCGGGAATGGAGGACGATGAGGAAGAATTCACACCTTTAACCAATATGAAAAACAGTACAGATAGACTTGCAATCCTAGAAGACACTTCGCCCCCGATGATGGTGTCTCGATCCGGGATCCCGATTACAGTCCTATTCGCAAATCAAGCTGTGCGAATCCACATATACTGGAGAACCAGGAGCGAGACGGTTCACATCCCCCTTCAAGAGGACTTAGCAAGCTGCCAGATTGATAGCGTCCATCAACCTGGTCTCTCGACGACTCATTCTGGTGACCGAGACTCGTCCCGATTTCCTCCAGAACATTCTCAAGGAAGAGATGAGGTTGGAAGTGAAATTATTGCAGCAACACCTGGCTCAAATGGAGGACTGGGTGGGCTTCTGCAACTCAATGAGAAGAGGGTCTCCCTGTGAATTATTTAAGTATAAAGGATTTATCTGGAAATCCAGGGAGGCCGAGGAGAAAATCTCCAAACAACCTCGAGGATGGTTAAAACACATCCTGACCCGAGCTCCATTCGGGAGCGACTAAGATCTCGGTCTGAGAATCAAGATTTCTGTGAAATGTCTAGAGTAACCAGATTGCGCTAGGAGAGGGACGTGAGGGCTGCGCTGAGATATTATGAAACGGCTCTCTTGAGCCTTGGTCGGTTCTCGGTTGACACGAGAGATCATGAAGCGATATCTCGATGAAAGAAAGAAAGAAGAGAGAGAGAGAGATACAAAAAAGAGAAGAATATGATTCAGAAAGACGTCGTTAAAGAGAGAGAGAGAGAGAGAGAGCAAGACGCAGTAGGAAGAAGAAACAAGAAGCCGACAAGAGAATAGAGAAAGAACAGAGAGAAAGTGAAAGAATTAGTGGACAACGGAGAAAACAAGAAAAGTGTAGAGAAATGGAGAGAGCAAAGAAAAAACAGAGAGAAAGAGGAAGAGCGTGGGATGAAAGAACAGAAAAAGAAGAAAGAACGGAAAGAGTAGAGAGAGTGAAGAAGAAAGAAACACAAAGAAACACAGGGAGAGTCATAGTATTTGCTTCGGGATAACATGATGTTCGGAGTCCCTCTGGTGGTCGGGCAACGGAAGTTCCTTGCTTTGACCACCTGGGGAGGAGAGTTAGGAGTTACCAGTTCGGAGGATTACATCCGATCCCTAAAGATTCTAGGATTAATCCTGCCTCGGGACTCTGCTACGTTTTCTGGCAGAGGGTTCACACCCATGCTATGTGTCCAAACCGGGACAAGTAGAAGGCTAATTTAATTTTTTGCTTTAATTGTGGAAGGAGGTTCTGCACTTGGTGGAACTGCGAGCGCTACAGGAATGCTCATGACGCAGTCAGACAAAAAGGTTCCCTGACTCCCGAACATTACTGAAGGGAGTCATTCGCTGCTTGCATTCCTCCCTTCTTCCCTATTACAGGACTTACCGAAACATGGGCGGCGATATGGGAGCCGATGACAATGAGCCTTCTACCCGCCGCCGACACCTCTCTGGTAGTATCCGAGAAATTTGCAACCAGGCCTTTCCTCGTGTCACTGATGGCCTCACTTAAGGCCTCCTCAGGCTTAAATGGAGCGACCGGCTCTGTGGATATCGGAGGAGTTTTTGCGACAGGTGAGGTGGATGGAGGGTGAATTGGAAACAGCAGCCTAGCACAATCCCGCAAGAGTGGGGAGAAAGGAGAGAGCGCTGGAAGAACTGCGTGAAGAAAACGGGCGGAACGCAAGCTGTCTCGCCCTTTCTACGTTGTCACGATCAGTAATCCTGTGCACATTCGAAAGTTTTTGTTGAAGAAATAGTATAATCGTAATTTAGTAATATATTTTGAAAGGAAGTCTTGGTTGAATGTAAATTAGTTATTAAGAAACAATAATATTTGTGTAAATTCATTTCTCAATATTGTATTTTTAATTTATTTGCACTTAATCCAATAATATTATGCAATATTCATATACAATATAAAATTCAGTGGCTGGATTCTTTGAGGACGTCCATGCTACAGGGACAAGAAATCTTAATAACAAGGCGTGCAATCGGGCTAGAAGAAATTGTTGAGAGCATAAATATTATAAGTTCTGCTCTCGCCCAATCGCCACAATGAACTGATTACGATCGGAATCATTACTCCCGTTCCTAAACACAGATAGAGAAAGATATAGAAATACATCAGCGTCGTATTATAAAAACCGACGCAATCAATCATCTGGGTTAACCAGTAGTAATCGATCACAGCGCAATGACGATAGATTCTGTTGGAAGTGCTAATGGCTAGAACAATAAGCAGATAGATGCCCAACCAGCTCTACTGTTATAACTATGGTTAATGAGACGTCACCATACAAAACTGTCCACACTGCGGTCCCCGTAAGATATAGTGACACGCATAACGGGACAGGATCATGGAGCTTTCCTTATGGTATGACTCTATACACTGTAAAAATCACCGCTGACCGAGATCGCCTGAAGGCAAGTGAAGTAACAAGTATGCATTCCAATTCACCGATTCAAGAGGAGGAAAATTGTTGTTTTCTAAATTTTGAACTGATGAGGAAAATATTTGCTGCGTAGATTGATTCCGGTACAAGAAAGTTGTACGCGGGTCCAAGTCCAGTTAAGTTAGTTATATCAGCAATTACACCGTTAATCTCTTACACGCAAATACCAGATGGACAGCTCCGCTCAAATGATGAAGAGATAAACGTGCTACTTGATGACCAACAAACCGAGTCTCGTTTTAAAGTTGTTAAGAATAACAAGTATGATATAATTATCGGTATGGAAAGGCTTTGTATCTAGTAGCCTTGGCAGAATAATAAAGGATAAAGTTGTACTTAAATGCTTTTACTCTTGATTTGATTTTAGCATTAATATGTTACTTATAATAATTAATGTTACGATTTCTTCCATTCATAATGTTATAAATAATTCACGTTTGAAATCTCATATATTCAAAATTTTTAGAGATAACTTAGACTGCGAACAGGAATCTAAAAAAAATCCAGGCGTTTCGTTTTTCATAATCATCGATTATTTTCGTAGCGAGTAATATGCGAATTGGCTTATCAATGGTTAAATATCCTAAATAGCTTTGTTATAACGTAGACACCCTATGCAAAAGCGTATGATGCTAAGCCCTGTTTTTTTATTATTATTAATTTATTATTCATTTTATTTTATCTTTATCTTTAATGTTAATATAATTTATTATAATAATAAGTTCTATTTCATATTCTTCCGGTGACTGTAAACAAAGACAGTGTGACTGTCATTATCTTAGCTAATATATTATATTATAAAGACTGTAAGACCGAAAAGAATATATATTAATTCCGAACTTATATTAAAATATTTCTAATAAGTAAGGTTAATTTAAAAAAAGAGAGAAAACTAATATCAAAGTCTACTCATCTTTGAATGATTGAATTGAGAATCAGCATCCATGAGATAGTATCATCAGTTCAATAAATCGCTTCAGAGAATCATTCTGGATATATTCATAACTGCAGGAAATTTTCGTATAAAATTCTATACATAAAAACAACAAACTTCTTTTATTAAGAATAAATATAATCATAATAGATGAAGTAAATTTTAATACTTATGCATTTAATAATTGCAATTACTACCATTTTCAAAATATATTCGTGTACACAATTAACGAGTTTGAAACTGGTATAAAAATTTCTCTAAATGTATATCCTATACATAAGCATTATCTATTATTTATACCATGTGGTCAGAAAGCAGTTGAAACGCAACTGTCTATAACATGCTATCGAGTAACGATAACCTTAAGTAGCAGGTACAATCCTATTAGAACTCGAATATGCCACCTGATTGGTCGATCGAGAACCGCGAAAAATATTTGCATAAATAATTTGACTTGAACATGTTCCGAAGCGCGAGCAGATAGATTCCACTGCACATACCATATAATTACTCATTAAATAAGTAATAATCAAATAATCATAATTGTATAATTATATAAAGTTTACTCTATTCTTCGCATGTTTATAATTAAATAAAAATAACTTCTATGTGTAAAGAGGTGCAAAATCGCGCTCGTTACTTACTTCCAGGGCGGGAACTCGGGCTGATGATGTCTAAATTGTGATATGTATATATGCGCATATATTATTATGAGTATATATGTATATATAATTTAATATGTATCTGGGTACCTTTTTTGATTTCTACATAAGGAAAGAAAAGCTCATTAAAAAAAACCATTCGTTTATTCCAACATTTTTTACAATGTTCCTACGTTATACAAATTGTGGCGTCCGCCATCTCCCGCGCCGTCTCGCATCACGATCGCAGAACGACCCTCATTCCCCCCTTTGGGTGGCCGCCGCTACCTAATTTTCCCCGCGTTCCGTTTCCCCGCTCGCACAAATTACTAAAATTAAATGTTTAAATTAAGTGCGCGCAGGCGCACTTATCCGCTACCGCAATTTACGAGGGCGTCCCCTCGGGCATCCCCTCGGGCACTTGCTGCTGCTGCTTCCCGGTCTTCCGCGTTGACTCCCCTTGAGAGAGAGAAAAAAAAAGTCTGTCTCGTCCAGGCACCGTCCGCGCAATTTACACTCACAACTTACACAGTCCTTGTCCACACATCACTCTACTTCCCGACTACCGTGGTTTCTCACGCACGTCGCACTTCACCTTCCGCACTCTTCCCTTCCGGACAAAATCTACTTAACTCCTCGAGAAAATTAGCTTTTGGTTTTTGAGCGACAATGGCTGCGACACGTAGTGCTTCGATAATGTTTCAAAATCTTCTGAAGTCCTCTTCGTCTTCATCCCCGATTCTCCAATCACAGCTCTTCTTTTCGCTATGCTCCAATCATCAGCCTTCTTCTCCAATTTGCGCCAATTATCGTTCTTCTTCTCCGATTTGCGCCAATCCTGGGCCCTTTCGTATCATTCTTACTCTTATGACCGACAGTGTCCGTTGGCAACCTTTCGTTTCATGACTTGCGCCGCGCGCCAAGTTTAAATTAGCCCGGGGAATATATCTATACATATATCCCCGTCGGTAGTTCGGTGCGGCGTCGCTACGAGCGGTGGCGCGGTCGACCGCTCCTTCTCCGCGGCGGCTTCCGTCTTCTTGCTGGCTGCTACTTCCAGTGCGACCGTCTGCTGTGCGGACGGCGCACGCCGTATCTCTCCGTCTCTTACTAATTCACCTGTATTTTTTCAGCGTCTCCAAGCTCCCTTCCTCCATTGTTGAGCTGATGTTGCTGAGCTCAGTGTGTATCTCTTCGTCGTGGCATTTTTACTGAGCGTGCTGCTTCCTTGTTTGTTGCGACAGCAGCCTGTGCGGCGTCCGGTATGCAGCATATAACCTAGTGCGGCCACGTGTTTTCGGTCTTCCATTTTCCACTTGCGGCGTCCGCATGGCTTCTGGATCTTCGCCACGTATGCATTGTTCATTAGTTCATTTAGCCTAATATTTCCTCTCATGTCTGCTTCCCGAATATTAACAACATCACTTCCTCGTTTTCGAGGTTCTGTTGTCTCTCTCTCTTACTTCTTGTTTACTTCTATATATCTCTCTTTTCTCTCTCTGTCTATTTTCTTCTGCATGTGTCTAAGTCTTCATTTCTATCTCTCTCTATACGTGTATATTTTCTATATTTCTCTGGATGCATACTTTTACTTTTATTTCTCTCCTTATATCTTCCTCTCCTCCTCTGCATATGTTTTTCTTTATATCCCTTTCTATATATCTGTTTCTTTATTTCTTGGCATGCATATTTTACTTATATTTCTCTCCATCTATCTTCTTTTCCGTCTCTGTATATACTCTTCTTTATGTCTCTTTATATATGTATATTTCTTTATTTCTCGGTATTTTCATGTTCTGCTTTTCTCGCTAATTTTACTTCTACCTTTTTATTAATTGTTCACCTCATTTGCAGGTTGTAGGCTGCTGCAATTCCCATTACATGTAATAAAATCTATACTAATTTAAGATCAAACTCTATTAATATTAAACCTAATTATTATGTTAAGAATATGTTAATTAAATTGGGATACTAAAATAATTAATCAATAAAGGGATATATATATATATATACATATAAATCAATAAATTATTAAAATATACAAAATATTAACAATAATTAAAATTATTAATAAATAACTAAATAATTCCCAGATAAATAAGTTATCGCTGAAAAAAAACACACAATAATTTCCCTTTAAATGAACACAATTTACTGTTAGAATTATTAATTAATATTTCCTCTCCTGTCTTCCCTTTCTTTTCTTCCCATCCTTTTTTTTTAATAATAACTGTATCACATATCTTGTCACAACCAGAATTTACCAACAATTCAACTATACCTATAATAATTAATAAATGTAATTCATTGACGTAAAATAAAATAAAAAGGGGGAGATTTTTTTCTGCAAATAAGAAAAAATTACCTCATGGGTTCCTTTTAGATAGTTCCGTCCGAGAACATTATTCAAATAATCCGCCCTAACCAATACTGTATTGCAAAATTGGAAGAGAATACAGACGACTTAAAGGAAGAAAACCACGAGCAGTGGGAAACAATCGCGTACTTACACCATCATATAATGAAATTGAACACTAGTTTAGATCTCGAATCAAGCCAAAAGCTGCGATAGTGGCCACTAATTGCCTAAGATTATCGATAGTAGTACAACCTCTACGATAATGAAAAATTGTATTTAAAAAGGAAACAAATTTAGAAATTACAAAACTAAAAAGAGAGAACGAAGCTCAAAAATTTTCCTTAACTAAAGAATAAATTTTTACTTAACTAAAGAAAAATTTTCCTTAACTAAAAAATTTTCCTTAACTAAAGAATATGAAGAACGTACGACAATTTCTCGGATTAGCAGGTTACTACCGGAGATTTATTGAATGATTTTCTGGCATCTCAAAGCCTTTAACAATTGCTTGCTGCCTGCAACGATTGCTACAAAAAACATGCCATTCGAATGGAATGACAAAGCTGAAGAAGCCTTTGAAACATTAAAAGAAATTCTATGCAACGTACCTTTATGGCAATTTCCAAATCCAACACAGCCGTTGAATATAACGACAGATGCTTTCGGATATGCCGTTAAGGTATTTTATCTCAAGGAGAAATGGGCAAGGACCGACCAATTGCTTGTATATTTCAAGTTTTACGCAATGCAGAACTTAAATTTGAAAAAAAGCACTGGCTGTCGTATATAGCATGCAAGCACTTCGCTCTTATGTGTATGGAAGGAAAATAACAATTCTTACCGATCATCAGCCTCTAGTTTGGTTCATATCGTTAAATCTGAATACTCGCGTACAAAAATTGCGTGTTAAATTATCCGAATATGACTACACAGTGTTATATATACCAGGAAGATTTCGCATGCGAATCCATTTTTCAGAAACCCTCTTGAAGTATTCACAACCAATGTGGTAACGAGATCAGGATGTACGCTTGATAAAATACCTACTCAAATAGTAAGGTCAAGTATAAGCTACGAATCAGGCCAGAAATTCCAAAAACAAGGACGACCAATGAAAGTAATACAATGGGAATCTAAATCAACCTCTACATCAGAATATTCTAAAACAACGCCTTTATCAAAGGAACCTAAATCGACACCCATACTAGAGGATCATGAAATATCACCCATACCAGAATTACGCAAAGTAAATCCCCTATCAAACAAATTTCATTCAAGTACCTTAGCAGTTGAACCGGAATTAATTCCTAGAACCGATTAAAGACCTAAGCGAAAAGCTAGACAAAATACATGAAAAGGAACAAAAACTGTGGTTTAATTTTAAATACTTCGTTTATTAATATATATGAATACACGACTATCTGATCTTTGAAAGGGACAGAGTCAAAATGCCTCATTTATCGGGCGAGCTATCGTTTGTATAGCGCCGTCCCTCAACCGTCCATCAATACAGAAATACATAAATTTTATATTTTCTTTTGGACATCACGTTTCATGTAGCAACAGAATCATGGGTCACTTCGCATGTTTACATTTACAACTTTGTTCATAATATCGTTTTACAATACCGCTTAATCTCTATATCTTATTACAAAAAACTTAAACATTAAACCTAAATAATTCACTCTTTATATTATATTTAATTTTTACACACTTAAACTTATTCTGTTAAATTATTCTGTTCGTAACAATACACCTTGTTATGTTAAAACTGAAACTGAATTAACGAAAAATTTTTAAACGGAGCCTATTACTACCCCAATCATCTACTTGAGAAACAGCAAAAGAATCGCAATCTATTTTCTCGATAGTTTCCTCTTCACGCAAATTAAATAAAAATGAGAAAATTAATTATAGCAACAGTGCAATCGAAACCAAAGATTTTTTACTCTGCCACAGAAAAGACAAGATAATATGTTTCGTCACCAGTAATGGACAGTCTCGGGACGAAGGAGTACGAAAACTAATATACTACAATAAACTAAAAATCAAGTCCAACACAAAAAGGGCAAAACATGTAGGAATCTATTTGCTCTATGTATAAGAGGAGAACGAACAACTAGTATCTATGAGTATAATCCAGTTAAACATATACAAAACATTATCAGTATTAAAGGAAATCTTGATTCAAAACAACGAGAATATAATTAGTATTGCCAAACCAAAGAACACAAAAAATATAGAATGGTTAAATATATTTAACCTAAGAAACCGTCTTTGCGGATTCTCCAATAAAAGTAATTATTTGCAACGATATTTTGAAATATGTACGCGAGCAGAAAAGATACGAAATATTCTATGAAACTCATTAGTCGCCTATAGAAGGACATAGGGGCGTGTTAAAAACATACAATCGAATAAAACAAAATTAGTATTGAAATAACTTCAAGGATGATATACAAAGGCGAATACAGCAATGCGTACAATGTGAGTTGAAAAAATTGATAAGGTTCAGAACAAAGCAACCTATAGTGATTACAGATACATCTCTAGCACCATTTCAAAAGTTATCAGGTATGTGAATAAGTCTTTCACGTTTTTTTTCAAATTTTGAGCCTTTATTGTGAAAAAATGGTTACAAATGAATTATTGAAAGTATTGGCCATCGCTAGCTACAACTTTTTCCCATCTTTCTGGCAACATACGAATCCCGTTGCGAAAAAAGTCGACCGGTTTGGCCTCTATCCAGTCATCCACCCATTTTTTGGCTTCCTCGTAGGAATGGAAGTGCTGGTCAGCCAGGCCATGTGTCATCGATCTGAAGAGATGGTAATCAGACGGAGCAACGTCTGGACTATACGGCGGGTGGGGTAGAACTTCCCATTTGAGCGTTTCTAAGTATGTTTTCACCGGCGGTGCAACATGTGGGCGAGCATTGTCATGTTGCAAAATAACTTTGTCGTGCCTATCGGAGTATTGTGGCCGTTTTTCTCGCAGTGTGCGGCTCAAACGCATCAATTGTCGTCGATAGACCTCGCCTGTGATCCTTTCATTCGGTTTCAGAAGCTCATAGTAAACCACACCTAGCTGGTCCCACCATATACAGAGCATGAGCTTGGCGCCATGAATATTTGGCTTGGCCGTCGATGATGATGCATGGCCGGGTAGTCCCCATGATTTTCTTCGCTTCGGATTATCGTAACGTATCCACTTTTCATCGCCAGTCACGATACGATGCAGAAAACCCTTTCTTTTATGTCGCTGAAGCAGCTGTTCGCAAGTGAAAAAACGCCGTTCGACGTCTCTCAGCTTCAGTTCGTACGGCACCCAATTTCCTTGCTTTTGGATCATTCCCATGGCTTTCAAACGCTTAGAAATGGTTGTTCGGTCAACTCCCAATGCTTCAGCAAGTTCTTCTTGCGTTTGACAAGAATCTTCATCAAGCAAAGTCGCCAATTCTCGATCTTCAAAGATTTGCGGCCGCCCGGAACGCTCCTTGTCTTCCACGTCGAAATCACCGCTTTTGAAGCGTCGAAACCATCCGCGAACACTTGAATCATCGACACAACCTTCTCCATAAGCCTCCTGAAGCAATCGATGCGTCTCGGCAGCAGATTTCTTCAAATTGAACCAATAAAGTGAAACTTCCCGCAAATGATGTCGACTCGGCTCAAATTTCGACATTTTCACGATATCAAAAATTTATGATGCGAAAAAATTTTAACTAATGTGTTAGTATGGAATTGTTGACATAAGCTTTGATTATGACATATGTAACCATTGAATACTCGCACAGTATTGGTGGCGCCATCTCTTACAAAAAACGGGAACGACTTATTCACACAATTCCTAATAGTATTGGATATAGTAAGACTTCTAAAAACTACCAAATTAGGAAAGGAATATATTCTGACAATTCAAGATCAATTTTCTAAATTTGGTATCGGAGTTCGGTTATCAGATATTCTTTCCAGTACTACCGCGGATGCTTTTATTACAACATTCATCTGGATATTCGAAACACTGAAGGTAATGTTGATTGCCAAAGGCAAAAACTTTCTAATTAGAATTAAAAATTGTACTTATGTCGACTGTTCTGAATTAATTTAATAAATATTTTTATCGGTCTCTGTGAGATCTCTTTATAATATAACTAGCATCCCCCGTCTCGGCTTCGCTCGAGATAATAATTTAACCGATTTCATAAATAATTCAATAATATCTAAGTAAAAAGTACTCTATATATAAAAATCTATGTTTCTATAAATAATTGACCGTAATTTACCTATCGTCGCATCTGTATAAAAAGCTGTTTCAATGTCGTGCCCACTTCAAAAAGTTGATATTTTGCCCATCATTTTATTCAATATATATATATATATATATATATATATATATATATATATATATATATATATGCATATTAAATACGGCTTCAATCGAGGAAATTCTACTTTCGAGTTCGAGCGGTAGAGAAAGATGCGCAAGTATCTCGAGACGACGTTTACAGAGAGCATCATGTTCGGACTATAGGAAATCTCTCGGGACGACTGCTATAGAGAGTTTTGTGTTGGGGAGGTAGAATACAATGTCTAGTTATCTCGGAACGACTATTACTGGGAATGTGCGTGTTCGAATGATAGAATACTAATCTCTTCATAGAAGTCGTAATGACATACCTGGACATTGTTTCCCATCGACTATACACGACACTCCCCGTGGAAGTCGTTCCAAATCATCTGGAAATCACATTCTATCATTCGAACACGAAACTCCCCATAGAAGTTGACCCGACATACCTGAACATTGTTTCCTATCAACTAAACACGATAGTTCCAGTAGAAGTCATCCCGAGAAAGCTAGCAAACGATTAAGCACAATACTCCCCGTAGAAGTCGTTCGGAAAGAGTATCGTCTCAACACGAATCTTCCCATAGAAGTTGATTTCCTCATATCTGGACGTCGCTTTCTATCAACTAAATACAATATTCTCCGTAGAAATCGCCCACAGACATCTCGACATCGCATTCTATCATCCGAAAACCCAACTGCATATATACATCGTCTTGAGGCGACGGAATATTGTAATCAACCGCCCGTACACGCTAATACAATATTTCTTAGTAGAAACCGTATTTAAAAGGTGTATATATAATATGTACAATATAACGTCCATACAATATATATATATATATATATATATATATATTTGATGTTTCCTTTTTTTTCAATTAAATATCGTGAAAATTTTCGTAGTGGTGCCAACTGAAATTCGAGCAAAATGTTAGTATACACATAGCATATCTTTTAAGCAAACGATATATATTGACTTTTTATGCAGAAGTGACGATATATTTTATTTATATATACATAGTTTCGAGGTTGTTGGTAAAGAATCCTAGTTTGTCTGAAGTTAGTAGAATGTATAAAAATAAAAATATAATTTGTCGTCACAAACTATATTCAGTATGATACGACCTACAGAACCATTTTATAAGAGCAGGAGAAAGAAAGACAAAGATAGAAAGGGAGAGAGAGAGAGTGAGATTTTCCCATGTAAGAGAAAATAAAATTTACAAAAATCAAAAGATATCCATAAGGTGTGAGAGTACTGTCAGATTAACCTGATGAAGAAAAACGGTAATACCGACTAACGTCACCTTCTTTAGGATACGAATGCCAAAGTTGGATATGAACATTCGTTTGAGATGGCCTGGTATTAATTATACTTTAAGCGGACTATTTTGAATTGATGTTCGTAATTCAATACGCCACCTAGTGGTCGCTGGTGGAACTGGCTGTTAAAACCATTAACTTAATTTATTGATGAAAGTAAAATGATTTTCACATTAGTTAAAATTTTTTCGCATCATAAATTTTTGATATCGTGAAAATGTCGAAATTTGAGCCGAGTCGACATCATTTGCGGGAAGTTTCACTTTATTGGTTCAATTTGAAGAAATCTGCTGCCGAGACGCATCGATTGCTTCAGGAGGCTTATGGAGAAGGTTGTGTCGATGATTCAAGTGTTCGCGGATGGTTTCGACGCTTCAAAAGCGGTGATTTCGACGTGGAAGACAAGGAGCGTTCCGGGCGGCCGCAAATCTTTGAAGATCGAGAATTGGCGACTTTGCTTGATGAAGATTCTTGTCAAACGCAAGAAGAACTTGCTGAAGCATTGGGAGTTGACCGAACAACCATTTCCAAGCGTTTGAAAGCCATGGGAATGATCCAAAAGCAAGGAAATTGGGTGCCGTACGAACTGAAGCTGAGAGACGTCGAACGGCGTTTTTTCACTTGCGAACAGCTGCTTCAGCGACATAAAAGAAAGGGTTTTCTGCATCGTATCGTGACTGGCGATGAAAAGTGGATACGTTACGATAATCCGAAGCGAAGAAAATCATGGGGACTACCCGGCCATGCATCATCATCGACGGCCAAGCCAAATATTCATGGCGCCAAGCTCATGCTCTGTATATGGTGGGACCAGCTAGGTGTGGTTTACTATGAGCTTCTGAAACCGAATGAAAGGATCACAGGCGAGGTCTATCGACGACAATTGATGCGTTTGAGCCGCACACTGCGAGAAAAACGGCCACAATACTCCGATAGGCACGACAAAGTTATTTTGCAACATGACAATGCTCGCCCACATGTTGCACCGCCGGTGAAAACATACTTAGAAACGCTCAAATGGGAAGTCCTACCCCACCCGCCGTATAGTCCAGACGTTGCTCCGTCTGATTACCATCTCTTCAGATCGATGACACATGGCCTGGCTGACCAGCACTTCCATTCCTACGAGGAAGCCAAAAAATGGGTGGATGACTGGATAGAGGCCAAACCGGTCGACTTTTTTCGCAACGGGATTCGTATGTTGCCAGAAAGATGGGAAAAAGTTGTAGCTAGCGATGGCCAATACTTTCAATAATTCATTTGTAACCATTTTTTCACAATAAAGGCTCAAAATTTGAAAAAAAACGTGAAAGACTTATTCACATACCTGATATGATATGATATATAGTATGATATGATACAATATGATATTATATGATATACTATGATATAATATGATATGATATGATATGAAGTATGATATGATATGATATGATATCAATACTAATATATATCAATATATAATTAATTGAAAATGATAATGACATTTAAACTGTCCTTGTTTATGTTCACTCCCATAGAATCTGAACTAAAACTTATTACTACAATAAATTATATTAAAAATAAAAAAAAAAATAAATAAATAAAATAAAATAAAAATAATAAAAGTAAT
This sequence comes from Sycobia sp. Sy_11, assembly GCA_018907035.1. NCBI lineage: Eukaryota > Metazoa > Arthropoda > Insecta > Hymenoptera > Epichrysomallidae > Sycobia > Sycobia sp. Sy_11. The sequence goes on from JACCIC010000245.1 coordinate 463,912, forward strand.
ACTCTATGTTAGTAAAGGACAACCTGACTTCCCCCACCACCTTAAATAGAATTACGTTGGTGTCCTACGATTCGTACCGCTACGGTTCATTCGCAGGAACTAAACTAAATTGAAAAACTTAGCATGCTACTTTCTATACCCCATCCCGACTCTAAATTTATTAGTATAACATTTATAAAAACTTCCTAAGCAGTTTAATGAATAGAATAGCAAAACGTTTCAAGATTACGAAGCTATGTACCACGGCATTTCACCCACTATCAAATGGCTCCCTCGAACGTTCTTATCATGCCCTAAATTATTTAAAACAATATGCCTCTAGTGATGAGAAATGGAATAATTGGATTCACATCGCCATGTTAAATTATAATACCTGTGTTCAAGAGAATATAAAGCATACAACATATGAACTCGTTTTCGGGAGATTAGCGAGATTTCTATCTACTGATCCGTTACGAGAAGGAGGTTTACTACCAAAATGTTATGAATATTTAATAAACCTATTTACAAGGCTAAACGGCAAGTTAGCTTACGATAACTGAGTTTCTTAAAAATTTCATTCCAAAAAATATTATGATCAAAAAATAAATAAGCATAACTTTAAGCTACGTGATTATGTATTTTGATTATCAGGGCCAAAGCCTGGAAAGTTTGGAAATCAGTATTCAGGACCTCATAAAAACTTAGAAATATTAGATGAAAATATTGTTAGGATACAAATTAATAAAAGTAATAAAGTAGTCCGTGCAAATAGACTTAGAATATCTCACATAAATAAAGAGATTATAGAAAAGAAACGTAAACAAGAATCAGTATCTCAAAAATTAGGATTCTCATTTTACCTACCATTTCCATACTTTTTCATTCCATAACATCTCCTATTTATGACTCCCCTAGTGGGGAGAGGTATTTGCGCAACATCATCGCATTCTAATGGATGTACCTCACTAGAGGGGACGAAGGAAACCTCACCCGAGGGGGCCTCCCAATATCCTTTCCCTTTATTTCCCTTTATATTATAATTTAAGATATTTATTTTTACCAGGAACAATATTTATATTTAGATTCTGAATTTTCTTCAAGGAGTCTTAACTGATATTAAATTTGTTTTTATGAAAATAAGATTTATAATATAACTCCTTCAAATCCCATTATATTTACATTAATACATCAATACACAAAATAAATAAATACAAAAATAAAAATTAAATTAAAAATTATAATGACAGTCAGACTGTCCTTATTTACAATTACCCCCGTAGACTAATCTGAAAATAAAATATTAGCTGAAAAAAAATTTTTTGTTTTTTTGTTATTAAAGCGCAGTCTGACTGTCCCCAACACCCTTACCTAATAAAGGTATATATAGATTAGAATATAAGGTTTGGTTGAGTTCCTGATGAGGAGCCGTAGCGAGCTCGAAACATTGGACTGGATCTTGAATTAGGTAAGGGTGTTGCGGACATTCAGATTGTACTTTACTAACAAAAATCTTTTCAGCTAATATTTTATTTTCAGATTAGTCTACGTGGGTGATTGTAAATAAGGACAGTCTGACTGTCATTATAATTTATATTTTAATTTATATTTTTGTGTATTGATGTATTAATCTTAATTATATGTGTATTGATGTTGTTACGTATTGTTTTCGATTGATTTGATTTGACTGTAAGACTAATGAAAAAATATTTATTAATTAATTAATTCGATGATTCTCGCGTCATTCAATGTAAGGTTGAAATATAGACAACTATATTTCATTGTGGGGCATTTTCTCATATATCAATTGTTAATGGCGGACAAGCTCTATATGTATACGAAGCTGGTTTTAGAGCCTGTTAAGACACTCATGTAACTGTAACATTAAACCTAAACAATCAAATAATTTACAATCTTAAAGTAAATCAGTCTAGCACGCATGGTATTACTTGCGGGAACCGTCAACTCAGATGGTGCATATGATGGAGCTGCTTACTCGGATCCATTTGAAACATGGAATTCTGTTGTAGTACAAGCTTTAGTTATGATTACACTTAGAGATGAAAAAAAATAGAGTTAATCTAGATGGTAACCAGATCTGTCTTAAATCAGAATCAATGTGTCAATTTTCGAGTGGTAGTTGTATTGACCCAAAAATTATGTATACTTATTGAAAATCTATTCCAAAAGATCATTGCAAATTTAATGAACTTAGCGTCCTATATGAAGGACCCACGAAAAAGATAAGTGACCTTGATTTAAAATTTGGCCAAACAGTATACTCACTTTCCAGCAAAGACGTCACGTTTGCGCTAACCAGTAGAGGTTTTGAATATGTATGCGGATACAAAATACCAAAAACGTCACATCCTAAAATTGTACTATTTGAAACGAATGCCGGGCAATCATTTGGCAATGCAAAAAGAAATCCTGTAACCGATTTAGATTCATTTACCTATGTTAATTCTAAATTTATATACATCGAAAAACACTTTTGCATACAAATAAAGCAATTATATAGAGATTTAGTGTACCAAGCTGAAATTTGTGAAACATTGAAAAACGCACTTGTCATAGCTATTCAAGTACCAGATGAGTTTGCGTACAATTTAGTGAAAGGACCTGGATATATTTCTATTCAGAAGAGGGATCATAGTGAAAGTTGCTTCTTGGAATTATCAATAAACAGAAATAAAGTTACAGAATATTTAGCCCCAAGAGGACACATATTAAAAAATCAAGGAACACAAATTATCTGTAACCCCACGCTTCCAGCGTCATATAAGTCGAAGCCAACCTGGAAATATATAAGACCTCAGCATTTGGCAGCTGCCGGTATTTATACCCAAGATGGCTTAGACAAAATTAGAGAAAAAATCATATTACCAGTAGAAAAAGCAGCACTTTTAAATGACGTGGCTAGAGAGATCTCTGGTCATCCAGTAGCAGATCAAGAACGCCCCATAGTTAAGCTACTCAATAGTGATACTCTTGAAAAATCTTTCGACTCTACTTGTGGAAGAATCTGGGCAAAACTATTTTCCTTTGGCACTGTGAGTACTCGAATAATGGGAGTACTACTGATACTCCAAATTGTAAAATTCATCGTTGGTATTGTTATCAACATCAATTAAGACGCATCCGTTATAAATATTATTTTATTTAAATATATAATTATTATTATAAATTGCATTTATATTGTTTATTAAATAATTAATTATATAAATCTAATCTCATAAACGAAATGCATACATTAATAATGTTTAACTCGATTTAGAATCTTTTATGAGAAATTATATATCGACCAGGAATATACAGGGTGTCCAAAAATCCCGGAACACCTTAATAATTTTCCAGGTAAACATTTTGGATAAGGTCAAGGTCAATCTGGAGGTAACTTTTATCAAGGAATTTCATAGTGGCCTTGTATTTGACCTTCGGTTTAACTTTGAAGGTTATTTCAAGGTCAACTTTATTCTTTCAAATGGGAACCTCTGTTTTTGACAACGGAAATCAAAAAAGCAGAAAATTTTACGTACAAATATATGCTCAAATCATGGATCAAGGATGAGCTTGATGGTTACACAAGGTCATTTAACCCCGAACAAGCTCTGGAAATCTCTTGGTATAAGAAATTCTACCAGAAATTGTACCACAGAAGCTATTACCTTTGTCAAGGTGCATTTTACTTTAAATTTTCTTGTTTACTTTTAGCATTATCCATGAACAACGACGTAGACGTAGTAAAATCGGGTCCCTTTGGGGTGCTTGGTTAGCGTGAGTCCCCGTGCCTTATAAACTAAAACTAAAAATAAACTAAAAACTAAAAGTAGCGCAACATGCAAATCTTGAATACATAAAAAATTAATAAAATTAAATAAAAATCATTCTTTTCTTTAAAAATTTAATTAAAATTGATAAATTGAAGTATTATATAAGTTTTAACGTGATTTTGAACTAGAACTTAAACAAGTATTGAATTAAGAGTTTATTTTACATACGAAATATTATCTATTAATTTAAATTACCATTACTAAGTAAATAAGCAATAGAGCTTCAAAATAAATTAGTATTTTAATTTTTTTTTAAATATTTTTCTTCATTCTAAATATGCGATCGTCAATCTGATAACAGGATCGGATAGTTTTTCCACTTGATCGTATTAAAATTAATTCTTGAAATCTTGATCAATGTGATCGGTGTTTGAGTAAGGTTAAATTTGTTAGATTAGTCAAAATGAATCGACTTACTGAAAGAGAACGAGTATCACTTCTTGATGAGAACTTGGGGCGAAATGGTACGATCTGTTAGGGGAGTAATGAATCTTTTCAATGCAACTTTTAGAGTTGCTATCATTTTTAACGATGTCAAGAACCACTACAAAGTTTAATGAGCACGGTACTATCAATGATCTACGTAGATCAGGCAAACCAAATTCAGCATCTAACGAAGAACTTCATTAAACGTTATGCTATCAATGATTACGGCTCCACATAATTCTATTCGTAGGGTTAGTCAAGAAAGTGACGTAAGCGAATCGTCAGTAAATATTATATTTAAAAAAGCCAAATTCCATCCAGTTAAAGTTAATATGGTTCATAAGTTGAATGAAGATGATTTCAATCGTCGTATTGAATTTCGTGATTTCTTCATATATACAACGAAAACAAATAGTTTCTCCAATTAGAGAAAAAGCTAGAACTAACGTTGAGAATACATGATTTCAACAGAATGGTGCGGGACCCCACTATACAAAACACGTACGTAATTTCGTAGATGAAGTTTTTTTGAATGGATAGATAGGGCGAAGAAGTACTATTGAAGGGCCAGCTAGATCAACTGTCTTAATACCTCTTGATTATTGGTTTGGGTTTACTTAAAATATAGGGTATACAAAATAAAACCTCTGTAATAGCTTCTGTGGTACAATTCTGTGGAGAATTTCCTATGCCAAGAGATTTCCAGATCTTGTTCGGGGTTAAATGACCTTGTGTGACCATCAAGGTCATCCTTGACCCATGATTTGAGCACATATTTGGACGTAAAATTTTTTGTTCTTTCGATTTCCGTTGTAAAAAATAGGCGTTCCCATTTGAAGAAACGAAATTGACCTTGAAATAACCTTGAAAGTCAAACTCAAGGTCAAGTCCAAGGTCACTCTTCCTTTACAAAAGTTACATCTAGATTAAACTTGACCTTGTCTAAAATCGGTTTACCTGGAAAATCTCATTGGACTCCCTGTATAACATGAAACCTTTCTATTACACGTTTTAAGTATAAGTTAAATTGAAATAATATATAAAATTAAACAATAAAATATAAACGCGTTATTATTGTACATCTAATTACTTCAGGCATACTAACACATATTATAAACAACCTTTGTTGTTAACATAAAATTGATAAAATTATTCAGTTTATGAAATTAAGGTCAATAAATAAAAACAAAACTAAAAATAGAATAAGTTAAAAACATAGAAAACGAGACTCGTTGCGGGATCTCCGGAGAGTTGAGAGAAGCTGGAGGAAACCCCTCCACATAATTCCCCGCTAGAGCGATAGCCCTTGTAAGAGATCGACGTAATTAATGGGTAGTTAATATTGCGCGGCCACCAATAAAATTAAAAGATGATTTTGAAGATGAAGGGATGAGTGCCCTGAGCTCCGACGAAAAAATGTTTTTCTTCGGAACATAACAGAGTTTTTGACTTTAACACAGTTTTTCGGCTTTAAAAACTATATTTCTATTCAAGATTTTTCAAAAATCGTTTCTAAGCTCGATCTTAGTCATTGACAACAACAACAGCAGCAGCAGCAGCAACAGCAGCAGCGGCAGTAAAACTCTCTCTCCTGAGTTGGATAGGGTTTAGTAGAAAATAAATTTATAATAAAAGTCAGTACAATAAATCATAATATTTTCTCTTTTTTTCGTACGTACAGATTCTTGGATGTCTTCAACGGAGTCAAAATATCAATCTTTGAAGAACTTTTTTAAATTGAGGAATAGGAAAAAGTTGTTACCGCGTAATTACTGGTTTTAATTACCCCTTTTTTGCCTACACTCTCGTGTACTAGCAGGGATAGGGTTGGATAACGATACTCGCGACGCGGATTTTACGATCCCAAAACGAATTTTCCTTGCGAAATTCGTTACCAAGATCGGAGTGTAGGGGCCAAAATGATTGGATTCCGTCAGGAGTGATACTGGTATCTTACCGCGTAAGCGCTTAGATAACAGTCAGTACCTTACCCAGAATCCAATTATGCCATGGACACCCCGAACACTGAATAGGGAATTAGTTATAATTAATATAGACAATAATATTCACTTTTGAATTTATTTAACGTTTCCTTTTACAGCAAATATTCTATAAATATAAGGCGCGGACCGATCTGACGGTAGTAGAAGTGCTCAGCACGCGGTGAGACGACTAAGTAAACGTTAAGAAGAGAAAAAGCGCGATTGAAAACGGCTCCTCGTATACTGAGGGCGTATTAATAAAAAACTCAAACGCGAAGGGTCACTGCGTACCGCTGGCCTAACGCCGATGGGTAGGTCAGTTTTCGCTTCCTGTAATATATACTTCGGGTTACCGCTGAGAGCGCTCACCCGAAGTCTAGTATATTAGAGAAAGGCGAATGGTCGCAGCGCCAAACTGACAGACCGCTCAGGGCGCCTTGTCAGTTACTGGGGCCTTCCGCACAGCCGTATACCGGGGTACAGCCTAAAGCTTTCCTCAATATACCACGGATGCGTTTTTCAATTGTATTTCAATTGTACTATATGTCGGTATATCGCTATAAGAGCGTTTTACTCAACATACCGAGTACATTCCAGAATACCACTGCGTCAGATATACCGCTAATGCTTTCTCTGAGACAGTGCTTCTCTGGAGGGACCCCGAAACTGGGATGCTCGTTGCGTTTTTCCACCTCCTTATATACGAAAAATCTAACGTTGCGCTTATGGAAAAGTCGTAAAAGATAGTTTTGGACCAATAAGCTCATGATATCTCATCTACTCGCCCTCCTTCAAAACGTAGCTGCATTAGCCCTATGCAAGCCTTGCAGCGGTGGGGGAGAGATTACGACTTTTCCAAAGCATATGGGGAATAAGTACAGCGCGAGCTCGTATCGTTAATTTTTCTAGCTCGATTTTTCGTTATACAATAAAAAACATATTTGCATGTTTATCATGAGTATGTTATATTATTAATTGGGTTCACTAAAAATTATGATCCATTTTCCTTTTTGAATTGTAACTATACCTTAAAAATTAAGGAAGTTACGGCATTTATTTATAACATACTCATGTTTTACAATATTTACATTACCTTAGTTTATAGACACTTGCATATTTTTGTTTAAATATTTATTTCAAAAGTATTTTCAATTTTAATTGCGATTATTTTTATATAGTCGTAAGTTAATTAACATATATTATTTATTAAATAATTACTGTTAGTAATTCGTATAATAATTAATTGATTAATACAATTTTTAATGATTACAAGCTTCAAATTTATAATTGTTTGAAAATAGTAATTATGTAATATAATTGTTAATAATAATAATGTAAAACCAAATAGGTTGTTTATTTATATTAGATTCTTAGATTTTCATTAAGTAACTCTTTTGATTACTATTTAACTATAGTAAGAATATTATTATAATATTATGATATCGTAATATTATTAATTATCGTTGTAAGAAAAAGGAGTAAAACAATAATTTTTTTATTATTATTAATATAATTATTATACTGTAAGACCGATAAGATTATTTATTAATTTAATATCATTCATTACGATATATTATATTATTTCAATAATATTCCTTTTATTTTCCTTTTGAAATTTAATGTAACTTATATGAATATATACTTGTATGCCGATATATACACACATACGTATATATACCCGTACATACATATACGCGTATATATTAGATTATATATATATATATATATATATATGCTTGTGCGGCGTGCGTCGTATACAAGTGCTTATACATTCTTCCCTTCATATTCGTATACGTTTAGAAGAAAGTAAGAAAAGGAAACGAGTCAAGGGCTTCTAGCGCGCACGTATATATATATATATACGTATTTTTACGACTTGCACATGTGTCCTCACTCGCCCCGCGCTCTCACTTTTTCTGTAGACGGACTGTGTGTACTACGCAGTTCGTCACAAAGTCAAAGGGTGACATGTCTGGTGAATAGGGCAGTTGTAGTAACCTTGCGATGCATTTAGACGCCAAAAACTGAGAGAAACTGAATGCACTGTGACATGGAGCATTGCCGTGATGCAGAATCCAAGTCTTCGTAATCTCTGGACGCATTCTGAGCAGCCTCTTTCGTAATTTTTCGTGTACATTGCGGTAGAATATTTGATTTACGGTCTATCCAGGTGGCACAAACTCTCTGTGAAGCAACCCTCTTCTGTCGAACACGCAAATGGACATGTTTTTCACTTGGTCATTCTTGCCCTCTTTGGCCTTGGTGCTCAAGGGCACAGCCACTGTTTACTTTGTCGTTTATTTTCCGGGTTATATTGAAAGAACCAATTTTCATCACCAGTAAAACTTCTGGGTCCAGAAGAGAAGGATCACTTTCCATCTGCTCGAGGCAATCTTTAACAATGTTCAATTCGATGGTTTTTTGCTCATCTGAAAGGTTCTTCGAAACCATCTTCGCGCACAGCTTTTTCATGGCGAAATCTTCGGTTTAAATCTTTCTAACTGTTTTCCGTTTAATATTCAACTTGTTAGCCAATATTCGAATGGTTCATCGCCGGTTTTGGTGAACTAGGGCGCGGACGCTCTGCGCATTTGTGTCGGTTCACAATTGAATTGGCATTCCGCTCCACGCTTCGTCTTTGACGCTCTCACGGCCTTTTTTAAAATCGGCATGCCACTGAAGCACCTGACTACGACTCAAGGAATCACTATCATACACTTTAAGCATTTTTTCATAAGTTTCTAAAAAATGAAAAAAAGAAACAGAAAATCGGCCGCATTACTTAATTGTCTGACCTTGTATCTAACATAGAGTATAAATTTTATTTTTGTTTATTTTTTTAATAAAACTTTCCATTTTATATTTTATTTGAGTGATTATAAGCAGTCTAAATGTCATTAAATTGTTATAATATTATAGAATATTCTATAAATACATCAAGTCTTATAAAATTTTTTATTAATTTAATTAAAAGTAGTCGACATAAGTACAATTTTGAATTTTCAATCTTGCAATACGAGGGTGGATTGATAAGTTTCCGGCCTGACCAAGGGATGGCACCACTAGGCCTACCTTGAGGCGGCGTTCTATAGTACCATCCTTAGATAGCTTGTAGCTATAGTTTTAGTCCGATGTCCATGTTAGTTTAGGTTTGAGAGCACGCTGAACAAGACGCTTCTGTGTTTTTTGTAAAAATGGAAAAGCTGGAAAATCGTGCTGTCATCAAATACTTTTATTTGAAGGGGTTAACGCCGAAGGAAATTAAAGAAGAGATGGACTCAACACTCGGACATCTTCCCCATCATATTGAACCGTTAAGCAGTGGATTTCCGAGTTTAAAAAGGGTCATGTGAGCACGTTTGTTTAGCCTCGTTCACGACGCCCCATTACGGTCACAACTCCAGATATGGTCGAAAAAATCCATCAAATAATTAAAAATTGTACTTATGTCGACTGTTCTATATTTAATTAATAAATACTTTTATCGGTCTTATAGTTTTTATACAATAATATATAATACTAATACAATATTAGGCAAACAGTCCTTGTTTACAATTACCTTCGACGAATCTGAAATAAAAATTACGACTAAAATTAATAATTATGTTACACATTAAAAATAATAAAATTAAACAATATTTTACATTAGCAAAATAAAAAGTGAATGCCCCACAACCCAAAATTAAAATGTATCTTAGATGTCCGAACCGCTACGGTTAATCTTCAAGGACTAAATGTCGGACATCGAAAGACAATTTAAATTTGAGGCGATGGGGATAGTTAAGTTCTCTTTTTCTAACATAGAATATCGTTAATTTTTATGATTTTTAATATTTTTATAATTTTAAATTTTTAACCTAATTTTTGTTTTATTTTTAGGAATAAGTTCTTCTTCAGATTCTTCGCGAGTGATCAGAAATAAGGAGAGTCTGATTCATTATTTTAGTATAATATAATATAATATAAAGACTGTAAGATCTATAAAAATATTTATTAATTTAATTCACAACAGTCGACATAAGTATAATTTTTAAGTCTTAACTAAATTTCCACCTAAATTAGACAACAATGTGCCATCGTTTCTTCGAAAAGTATGATCAGTGTATTATTCACCATAAGTTAAATTAGATAAATGAATTAAATTTAATTTAATTTTTTCTAATAACAAGTTATTATGCTACTGCTATCATATTGAAATATGAATTGCTAATTTTAATTTTTTTCTATAATTTGATAGAACTGTTGATGATCTGTGTCAAATTATTTACTACGCCTTGATTTATTGAAGAAAGAAGTTGTATTATTTTCTGTTTCCGAAATCAAATTTCAACTATGGAAACATTAAGAATGGTGAAAAAAGTCTTTAGGGATGAGATTGTTTCTTCAAAGAATGTTTACAACTGATACAGTGAGTTCAAAACCGGACGTGAGAGTATTCAAAAAAATGTAATGCTAAATCTCCCAAAAACATCATCCCGTCAAGCAGGTTGAAGAACTTGTATTCGAAAATACAAGTTGAATAATAATTAAATAATAATTAATTAAATAATCAATCATTGAATAATAATTAAAGATCTCTTTGTTTCTTTAGCTTTATCAAAGGCTGATTCGCCTAATATATTGTTCTACAAATAACAACTCTATGCTATACTAAATTTTCTGTACTAAAAAGATTCTTTTGATTCTAGATAAAGATCTGCATACACGCCAACTGTTTATACAAGGTTTATGTTATGGTTTTATATTATAGTGTTAAAAACAGAAATGTGCTCGTATTGAGTATTAAAGAATGTTATATATATATATATAACATATTTTGTGAGGATTAATAAAAATATGTTTACCCTTGTCTTATATAAATCCTATTTCGATGTCAATAAATAAGTTAAGACGCTGATAGAATCTAAAATAGAACGCAATAAATCTATGCATCATTTTTTTTGGTTAAGGACGACTTTTGATTATAAATATATATGAAACGAACAGTGTTACTCGATAATATGATTTCACGCAAGCTTCAAAATAGAATCATACTAAAATTAGCTACTCGCGTCGATTTTAATAAATTCAATGAAACAATTATAAAGCTTTGAGTTGTAGAATAATGTAAAATAATAAAAAATCAATACTCTGAATTAAAATTTAATTATTAGTTGAGAGTTCGAAATTGATAAACAATCTGTTATTGTAAAATATCGTTAATGTGCTTCAATAATGTATTATTACATTATTTTTTGTATTTAGATATAAATTTCTATACGAATGAATAATTGACACGATATTGTATCATAATTTAATATTTTTTTTTTATAAACAAAGATTGTTAAGAACAGAAATATAATTTACAGTTTGTCGATAAATAAAACGACAGGAAAAACATCTATGTTGAATTTAGAATAAATGAGTATATTTCATTTAGTATAGTTAAAATTTTCATTTAGTATTGTAGTGATTAGCACAAAAGGAAATATATTTGTAAATAACAATCTAAGCGAAATTATTATATGATATTTACGAAAAATTCTACTAGGCAAAATTATGAAGAAAAGCGCAAATAGTAAATAAGGTCGAGCGTATTTCCGTAAATTCATGTCGGATAATTGTTTCCGCGAAAAAATTTTGAGCGCTATTTATAAAACAACACATTAGCAATTACTAGAAAAATGTAATATGAATTTAGCTATAAAAATAATGTAAAGGAAGAGACAATGAAAAAATTCATAATTATTTAAGATTAATTAAGAGTAATTTTTAAGAACGCATAATTTAATAAAAAATAAAACGTAAAAGATGATCTCGCGGGCGACTCGCTCAGCGTGATTCGCTTGGCGATCACGGCTGTTTGGCCCCTAGCTCGAGGCTACTTCGTGTACCTCGAGGCTGTTTGACCCGCTGCGAGACTTGGTCTCGGGATATATGGGTCCTAGCGTGTAAGGTAAGACCATTAGGTCGAGCCTAGGCCGTTTTGGCTGCGAGGAATGCAGCGAGCGATTCTTATTGTTGCTATATTTACTTGGCGAAGAAAATGTTCGCATTTAGCATTGTCCCTTTCTTTCGGGTTTACGGAAACGCTCGAACGAAAACTGCGGCGCGCCGATAAAGGGCGGAGCCTACCGGTATATAAGGATGTGCGCCAGCATCGTGCTTCTTCTTGTTTTGTTTTGTTCAGCCTAGTTATCGCTAAAGTGTATAAATACAGTTGAGCTATAGAACTTATAACTTTATTTTTATTACGTTTACTGTAAACTATTCATACAGTTTCTGTAGTAATTGTGTGAAATAAAATTAGCAAGTGTCATACTTGCATACACACCTATTTACATATATTTTTCTTTTTTCTGTGTTTCGAACCTCTGCTTCCTACCGAGCCCAATCCTTAATATATAGAATGAGCCCGAAAATATGTCATTGAAGATTGGTGCGTGTCATCTTGCAGCATGACAACGCGCCGTCTCACACCACTGAACTCATGAAGAACATATTGGAAAATGTTATCGGACCCGGCCAACTTTCTAGACCAGGCCAAGTTTGACTATCAGCTCTTTGCGTTGACGGAACAGTCACGCATAGAGCAGCGGTGCGATAATTTTGGAGAACTTGAAAAATGGCTCGTCGAATAGTTTGTTTCGAAAGAAAAAAAGTTTTTGTGAGTGGTATCCTTAAATTGTCTGAATAATGGGAGAAATGTGTACAATATAATGGGTAATACTTTGAATCAAACAGTTATTAGATTACCCTCAAAATTAAGTGTTTTCTTTGTAAAAAAATACCGGCAAATTTCAACTTACACACCTGATACATATAATCACTTGTATTTATATTTAATATATAAAATATATATCATCTAAAAATATAATATAGTAAGACATACATTCATTTCATACTTTCTTTAGTATTACAGATACGGCGAGAGCATGCATCGTTGCTTGTGTATAGTATTTCTATCACATACAGCATATGCATGCATAGTATTGTACATTTCATATTACACATAAAATACATATTCTATAAAAAAATGTAGTATTTATATATATTTATATAGTACACGTATGGTATCTACAGAGATAATATATGGAGCGAAAAGAAACGTTACCATAACCTAAAAGTCAAGTAGATTCTACGTTTCTTTTCGCTTAGTATAGAGATAGGTCGCCGAAGTTTATGGGAGATACTGCAGTAAAAATTTTGACTGAAAACAAGGGTTTCTTGTGACCAAAGCAAGGTATGTTTGTTATAATTTGCGAGATGTTTTTTTTCGAGCTTGGGCAATTGAGGACGGGCGTGATTGTCCGCTGTCCGCATAGGGGGGACAGAAAGATCATAAACTGGTAGTGAGTTATCATAAAACAGGAGCAACGTATTCTGACAGCGAAATAAAACAATTTTCTTCCGCAGGTATAGTTATATATATATATCCTAGCAGCAAATATCAAAAGTTAAGACAATGTAACATAGTGCTTTGGTGAGAGCTAATTCGTGTTCCGGCTTAACCCGCCTCGGCTCCGATCGCTCAGCCCGCCATAGAATTCTTTTGACTCCACCAGAGGCTATGTCCTAATTTTTACTTGCATAAGCGAGTGGCTCCGACTCAACCCGTCTCGGCCCCTAGTCGCTCAACGCGCCACTAGGTTCGCTTGTGTAAATTCAATTTATGAATTCTTATTTTTAATTATTCACAGTGCGCACTGTACTTTCGCCTACGCTGAATCCGCCTAGGCCCTTGGTCGCTCAGCGCGCCACCAAGTTTGTTCGACTACGCACTATGCTGAGAAATCAAATTCTCACTCTCGCTCAACCCGCCAGAGTTCGAATTGGATTTATTTTTCGTTATTTGAATTTTCTTTTCGCGACTTTGCTGGGATTGGGACGCAAATAAATCTTTATAATTTACTAGAGTAAACTGTAAAAATATTTATTAACAAAAGATTATAAATAATTAACAATAATTAAATTCTTATTCATTAAATTAAATTTAAGTCTTTCGACGCCGCTAGCTTTCGTTGCGCTAGCCCCTATTTCAATTTCTTTGTTTAGTTGCCGCGCGAGTTAAATAACTATATTTTGAGAACCCGTATTTATAGTTCGAAATTTACGAACGAATACGCGAGAAACACAAAATATTGATAAAGGAAAGTAAAGCAATTAAACAAGAAGAGTTAATTGAAGTACTTTTTATTTATACATCTTTACAGCTTCAGATCCCGACAGAGAGTGTCGCATCGCTGATTATTAATTAATTTATACCCTTTAGTGACTTTGTCTTTTGTTCTTCACTGATGATCTGTACGGGATGTTTAGTCTATTGCAGGTCCAGATAAAAGATAGCCTACAGAGAACAATAGGAGCTGATAAGATGCCAGACAGATCGATGCATTGGTGCATTCGTATGATTCATATAACTCGCACCATTGTCCGCTGAAACGGTAAATCATAAAATATATTTATTTTATGATGTATAAAAAAATATTTACATTTGTAATCTATCTTAAATTTAACGCTCTGCGTGAGCGTATTACGATTTCTAATTCTATTTTATATTACGTGATCATGTCCCGCCCTAAGTGTGCTGAGACTTATCGCCCGCTATCGCGCCGATGACAGATCCCCCTCGATTAGCCAGTCTTGAGGCCGCTGGCACACTGAAAATCTGCAGTCAGTGCGGCTCTATTTGAGATTTGAGAGAGAGTGCTCGCTCTCCCCTTACCGCACTATACCGCGCCTAGTAGTTGCACAGCGCCGTCGCCTTACAGCAAATGTGTTCTTACAGCAAAGAACTGCTAAATTTTCAATTAGTCTACTAATCTGATTTTCATTAAAAATTGTACATATATATTTTTTAAGATTCTGATTAAAAATATGATCCTAAAAATTAGCAACAATGCCAATCATTGAAACTCAGTCAAAATATTGTTTTTCTAAGTTATTTTATAAAATAATAAAAGTTTCAAAAACTGTTTGGAATAAAAATTGTACATTTAATAAGTCTATATTTTTTTTATGTTATTTAACGTCGCTCTATTTATGCTTCCAAATATTGGTATTAATCAGCGACGGAGGTCTACCATGTGTTTGTAAACAAAGCACATGTAAATTATTACAGCGATGCTTGTGTCAATCGGCCGAGACCGGGATTTGACCTCGGATCACCAAGTTACTACTCTTTCGCTCTTATAAAACCCTAAAAATAATAACCTTCGCACAGCAAAGTATAAATAAATATTATAAAAAATTCTTAATAAAAAATGGAATTGAATTTTGTTATTATTGATTAAAATTATTCTACGAAATTCTTGCTGAGATCGACACCGAATTAAAAAAGCACAATTTTGCCCAAAAGTACAATTAGAAAAAATAAATTTTAGAAATCATATCATATCATATCATCTCATACTAATTGATCTTATTTGAAGACAAAGCATGTTCTTGTTTGTACACCATAAACAAAAAATCTACTCATACGATTCATCTGAAAATCGAAATAAATATTCTATATTATTTTCCAAAGGACATAAACTATATGTCTAAAATTATATAATTTTCGTCAAAAGTTATAATTGCATATACTCGATATCGACTCCACATACCGTACGCGCATTCAAACAGTGCCGTACACGTACGCAGTTAACGTTCTTAAAATTCATCAGGGGCCTGTAGATGACGTCGTGAATTATGTCGAATATCAACTTAAAGTCACTAGTTTAAACTATTAATAACAGGCCAGCTGATTTAAATGATCATACCTAAATTCGGGATATAATCGTACCCAAATTTATAAAGAACATTTGATTTTAGTCCGTGTTATCTTATGTTTTATATAGAAAAATCTTTCTCTTTCTCTCTCTTTCTCTTTCTCTCTCTCTCTATTTTACTCTTTTTGTCGTCTCATATAAAATGTTCGTATGCCAAATGATACTAATACTAATCTATAAAAACACATTGTGTTTTTGTTTTTACGCGTTTATTAATTGCTCTTAAATTCCAAATATTTATTCTGAACTTTTCTAACTTCTTTCAGTTCTTGATTTCTTTATATGTCATATGTGTTATATTTATGTTGGTCAGTAGGCTCACTAGTTAAGGGGCTCAGATTGGTATCCTGAATCTGCTAATTATCCAAGCCTCCTACATATCGGGTAGCATCTCACAGAAGGATCTCATCCGTTCGCTGTTAGGCTCGAACACAGGATGCGAGATTGGATGCCACCAGTATATAAATTAAAAAATAAAAAGGGCTCGATGACACGCTGCCACTCTAGCCTCTACTCTTTGCGGCCCAGAAGTGTCACGTGGTTTTATGACTGTATCCTCTAGTATGGGAAAGCGCATAGATATGAAACGATACCTTCTGAACCAACCGCAACCTAGAACCAATAAATACTCAACTTTAAGTATTTAAAATGATTCAAATTGGTCTTCTTCACACTTTAGAGTTGTCCGTTTAGAGAACTTCTCGTACCCGCATAGATATGAAACGATACCTTCTGAACCAACCGCAACCTAGAACCAATAAATACTCAACTTTAAGTATTTAAAATGATTCAAATTGGTCTTCTTCACACTTTAGAGTTGTCTGTTTAGAGAACTTCTCGTACTCGTCTGGAAGACACCTATTTATAGAGCCTCCAGCATACATAGGTGATACCTGTTTATAGAGTCCCCCATAGATTCTCCAGCTTAAAATACGTTAAGACTTACATGTACATGTGTATTTGATGAGTGATTGTATGGATGATCAAATATCAGATCCGGAATCCCTTCTCGTCCTTCCATAAAACCAAAAGCCGCTATAATCGGCAAGCCTCCCAAAACAAAAGTATTCTGTTCGCCATGCTGGCTTTCATATCTTCCAAATCCAAGGATGTAGCCATTAAATACTACCATCTCCTTCCAGATATGTATGGATAGTGACATAAAATTGTTTCAGGGGTTTTATCCTCTGTATAAGAAAAGCGACAGCCCGGATCCCTTGTGAATCCCATCTTGCACCTGTGAGCATTAAGTTTACCGTGACCAGCGAGGACCTCGATAAGTACATTAGCTGTTCATCTACTGAGATCAAGAATAACCTTAGCCCAGTCCTTAGCGCTTCTAATGATAATGAAAGCTCTTGTCTCCATCCCTCTATCTCCCTATGATGAGAGTGTTACAAAGTCGTACATCCGGCTCCGGGCTATTATAGGCAGCTCTATCTCCCATTTAGGATATCATCCGCCACAATGTTTTCGTTGATCCCTTGATGACCCGGAACCCACAGTAGATCAGATACAAATAATGCGCCTCTTGTATTATTGCCATTAGCTTCGCTTGCAAAACGGTGGGGTATCGTCTCCATTGGACGATTATCCCCGCCATTACTTCTGAGATACAGCCTTGCACCTGCACCCCTTAAATTTTTAGAGCTCTCTGTGAGTCACAGTTCTCCAATGTTTCAGAATCCTGTAACGCCAGATTTCCATTCGTCTTTGGATGGGATATTAACTATATATTTCTTTTAGAAGAGGAAGCTTGTTTTAGTGGCATCCAGTCCCTTGGGGAGCCGTAGTGACCTCTCCCTCCTAACCTCTTCGAGCGCTTTTGCAGCCTCACTCACCAAAGTCAGTGTGAATGGTTCTATCTTGAGGAGAATGCCTAGCGCGTAGACCTTATTGCGTCTACGATACTTCTCACTATCATACTCCTCACTCTCTCCAGTATGCTAACAGCAGTGGACAAGGCCGTTCTCTCCCATTACACTAGAGCACCATAGATTAGTCTGGGTTTTAGAACAGGCTCATATATCCACTTCACCGAATCTATTCTGAGGCCGCACGTTGCTAGTATAGAGGCCGAGCAGCGGCACAAAACTTACCCCCTTTGTCAGGATAGCGTCTCTGGGTCTCTGGGTCTCTAATACACGTTATCCCAGAGCCTAGTCTCTTTATCGCGTCAATCACTATCCAAGAGATCTTCTTTTCAGAGAAACACTTCCAGTCTCACGCAAATTTAGTTAATACTCCACTAGCCGCAATTAATGCCTCTCGCAGATCTTCCATGAAGCTTTGTCTTAACAACGTAAGTCTTTTGTTTACTAGAGCTGGGCATTGCCATAGCAAGTGGCTTATTTATTCCTCATCCCTGTGATTTTCTTTACATGAATCATCAGACGATTTACCTCATCTTTTGAGTTTGACGCCTGTTGCACAGTGTCCCGTGATTTTTTCTATGATTATGCCATCAGTGGCTTTTTTCTGCCTTAAAAGGTAACAGGTTCTTGTTTCATCTATAGCAGGCCATAGTTTTCTAGATTCGAGGCAGTCGTTTCTTGTCTTCCACTGTTCATTATATTTTACTTTGATGGTTTCATCTATCTTCTTTTTAATAGTATTGATCGGTGGCCATGTATGAGCGTTTGCTTCGGCACTGTTTTTCTCCGTCCCCAGCTTTACCAGTTCATACGCTCTGATATTACCTTCGACATCAAAGTGTCTTGATAGCCAGCAGAGTCTGACTTCGCTGTTCTGGATCCAAGACAGCGCCTCCCGGCAGCTCATCACTCACTTTGATCTAATCGATTTTAGCTCTAGCGCTTTTAAAACAGCTTGGTTACTGTATAAACATTTGCCCTTTTCAGGTTTTTATTCTTCAGTAATTTCGCCGCCTTTCAATAGCTAAGATTTCAGCCTACAGAATACTGCATTTGTCGTTGAGTCTGTATGACTTTTGGACTAGCATTTGTTCTGAGTAGATTCCTACGCCTATTCCTTTTTCGATTCATCTGTGAAGTCTGAGATTTCATCCTCGTTTATTTCAGAGTTGTTTATCCAGTCTTTCTTTGACGCTATCCTTATTTCTGTCTCCATCTGGAAGCCTAGTTTGCTAACCATATAGTCCAAAGGCTATTTCAGCTCTTTTATCAGATCCCTGTTCAGCTTTCCCATTTCTCGTAAAATCGTTGTATTCCCGTAGTTGGTCTGTTTCTACAAATTCAATTCTCTGAATTTCAGAGTTCCTTTTGCAGCCAGGCCTTTTATGTGCAGATCTATAGGTTCTATGTTCAACATCACTTGTATAGCAGCTTGTAGTGCAGAGATGTAAGATCCGCACCTGTTTGCCGCTAAACTTTGACATGAATAATAACATGTTATTAATAAAAAATGTTATGTTTCTTCCAAATCGCATAGGTTCAATGTCTCGAGAATCGCATAAAAGTTACAATTAGACGTATTATTCGTTACAACATGATTTTATTTATATTCGAGTTTAATTATCGGTGTTAGCATTTGTATATATTTATTTACTGCGCAGCTTAGTTACCGATTTAGCATGATTCCAGCTTGTTTTCGTAAGTTCAATGCTTTCAGTATATTTAGTTCACAATCGTGGTTTGATAAATATAATATTTATGCTTTAATTATTATTAATTATAAAATTATTGTAATAAATGTGATAACAGTGATATATCGGCCGGTGACAGTACTATCAGTTACCGTGAGTAATTTTATCAGCAAGTTATGGTCTAAAAATTTCGTATTTGTAAGCAGCTCGTCTGTGTTTTATCAAATGTTGTAGCCTTATTGTTGTAGCATTATGACGTTGTGGCCTTTGTCTGGCCACCGACACGGAATATTTCAACACATGCAGCACTTACCTGCTGGCTTCTCCGGCTGCTGATGACCCGTCCTCTCTCCACGAGGGGGTCCGCTGATGCAAATGGCGCAACGCTAAAGGAAAAAAGGAGGCGGCACTCAATAAATAGACGCCCCGATCACCGTAAATCACTTCATTTAATAAAGAATAATGTTATAATGCTTTTCGATCGGACGCTCTCTCTCACTCACACTCTCGGGCTCGCGGTGCACACACACTATCTCTCTCACTCATTCGCTCTCCGGGTCTCATCGGGTCTCGCTGTTCGGTTTCCTCTCTCGCGCACTCCGTCTCGCGGCACGCGCACTCTGGTTCTCTGTCTCTCTCTCTCTCTCTCTCTCTCTCTCTCACATACACACGCGTCAGCTCGCAGTCTCCACTCACTCGCTATTGCCTTTTCTTCTCGAACGACACCCACATCCTCGTACTCGTTGCTCGTTTCACGCGCGCACGTCTTTCTCTCTCGTACACGCTGCCGTCGCACCGCGGTCCGTGGCCCGGGCTTACACTACGCGATCCCTTGCCGTTGGTACTCACTGTGCGAAACTGTCACCGCTGTCAATGGAAGGCGCCAGCGGATGCTCATACTTCCTCTTCCTTCGGGCTAGGTGTACTCGGTTCGGATGAGCAGCGGTGTCCTTACTCTCATCCTGGCTGGTGGTGATCTGCACGGGTGAGCCGGTGTCGTATACTACGGACTGCTTCCATCTCGTCAAACCATCAAACCATCAAAAAGAAAATTAAAAGAAAAACAAGGGCAAAAGGGATAAAATTTATTTTAGAACAAAAAAGTATAAGTGAAGTAATTTAGTGAAATAATTAAAGTAGGAGGATTAAAATTATTAGTGAAGTGAGAGAGAGGAAGAGACGGACATTAAATGAAATAAACAAAAAAATTTGTATAAGTATAAGCAGAAAAAAGAGAGAGATACAATTTAATATAAAAAGAAGGTATTAAAAATTTTTTAAAGTATTTAAGAGAGCGAGAGAAAGAGAGAGAGAAGTTATTTTTTGTAAGTTATTTTTTTATGCTAATCTCTTTTACAACATTGGTTTTGTAAAATGAAGAGTATAGATATGGTAGTCGACTGAATAATAAAAAAAATAATAAAGCTGTATTTAAATTAATAAATTAAATTTTCAGAAACTTGAAATTTGACTGTGTTCCCGGACGGCCGTTCACTGAACCCACTCTTGGATAACGGAATATAAAATAAAGATATTGTCAAATATCTCCCTTCCACTCCCTTTGCTCTTCATTTCATGCTTTAAAAGAAGTCCTACAGTGGTCGGATTTCCTTCAAATATGCGCCTTTTTGTTCGATAATCTGTTTCCATGTAGACGGCAACTTCATAATACACCTTTCGTAGAAACCCCTCTCATTATTTGCGAAGCGGTCCAGTTATTCATAGTAAATAGTAAAATTAAGCGTCTGAGAATATGGGAGCAGCTCATAGTCGATGATTCCCTTCTAATCCCGCCAAACACACAGCAAAATCTTCGTGGCCGTGAATCCCGGCTTGGCCACTGTTTGGGACGGTCCACTGGCCTTGGACCACGACCGTTTTCGCTTGATATTGACATATGTGATCTATTTTTCGTTGCCAGTCGCCATCCACTTCAAAAATGGGTCGAGATCTTTCTGTTTCAGCATCACATCGCAGGCTTTCATTCGGTCCAGAAAGATTTCTTGTGTCAAATCATGCGACAATCAAACATCAAGCTTCCTTTGTGTCCAGCCTTCTGCAGATGGTTTAAAATGGTTTAGTGACCTACTCTCAGCTCTTGGGGGATGTCAAGAGATGCCATTTGCCAGTCTAACTCGATAAATTTCATGATTTGATCGGTATTCGTCGTCACAGGTCTTCCGCCGGCTAAGCCAGCCGTCGTTTCCACCGGCTTTGAATCGTTGAAACCACTCCTCTGCGGTTCAAAGTGATAGCGTGCCATCCCCCAAAATACCATTAATCTCACGGAATGTTTCTCTAGAGGATATGCCTTTGACAAAGGAAATCTTTAAAATAGCGCGAATTTCGGCGTTAGTGAACTCCATGTTCACACATCTATAACTTTTGAACGCAATATCCAAACTAATCATGTATAGCGTTGTTTTGTACGTTATATCAAGACCTTTCAAATCATGTATAGTATTGCCAGATACGAGCTCTGTAGCACTTTATAGATAGCCGCGAAATTCATAAGACAAAAAGGCGGAAGGGAGAGATTTGACAACCTAATATATATATATGTATATATATATATATATATATATATATATTTAGTATTATTAAATTTTTTAAATTTTAGAGAAAAAATTTTTTGTCTCTGGCACGGGAAAAATTCACGACACTGAAAATATATAATATATAGTCACTCGAAGACTGTAATTAGTTTTTTTGCGATTTTAAAATACTTTTACGGACTCTTTTATTCATTCATAAAACACTAAGTTCAAAAACAAAAGAATATACCATGAGAATATATATTGTCTGCGAAAGCGAAATTAAATGTCCAGTGGATATTTAAATTATCTATCTATACAAGAGGGTCAATTATTTTATTGCATATGACTGTATTAATCGTTTATGTGTTATATTTAAATATATGTTAGCCTTGAAATTAATAATATTCTAATAATCTAATATTTCAGAAATAAAATAAAAATACGAGGGCAGTCTCGGAAGTACCAGGCCTGACCTAGAGGTGTCGGTAGTTTTTCAAAAAATACAACTGTATTAGAAAGTACACAATCTATAAAGCATATGTCTCAAGTTTGAAGATGCCATAATAGTTAGTATTAGTTCGACTACCACCAATAATGAATGATTTCAGTGAATTTTAAATATGGAAAAAATTGGCCATCGTTATGTGATATAATACTTTTATTGAAAGGCCTCAGCCCAAACAAAATAAAAGCTGAATATACTCTATCCTGGGTGACACTGCTCCTTCGTTTGCAACAGTAAAACACTGAATAGCAAACGAGGCTGTACGAGCTACCAAGACGAGCACCAGAGTACTGGACCAAACGAGGTGACGACTCCAGAAATGTCAATGAAAATCCACAAAGCGGTACTGGATGATCGTCGATTGAAAGTGCGCGAGGTAGCAGACATGGTAGGCATTTTAAAATATGTGATACATCGCAAATTCACTAAAGATTCGGAGATGACAAAGCTGTGCGCAAGGTGGGTGCCGCGTTTGATTACAATGGAACAAAAACAGCGTCATGAAGATATTTTAGTTGAGTGTTTGGCAATCTTTCGTAAAAAAAGCCGAATTTTGGGTCGTTTCATAATCATGGATGAAACATGGGTAGTAGTATAGCTAAGACTCTCTCTCTCTCTTACTCTTATAGTGTGTCGTATTCTATATCATTGAAGGGTGATGTTGCGCAAGCGGTGTTACCCTAATATCGGACAAAGTAGAGGGAGAGAGCTATATAACTCTCTCTCGCTCTCTTGCTACCGGTGCATTCGACGATGCCTTTGTTTGGTCTGGCAGTCAGCTCTTTGTCCCATAGTCCGGACCAATAATGGGGGACATATTTATTTACTGTTATATTATAATCATTTCCATTGATTATCAATGTCTCTCTTTGACTATATAGAATTAATTTAATTTATTATTTTTTTCTCTTATGTTTTACTTAATAATTTACATTCATTAAAATATTTTAAGGAATTTTACACAATATACAGTCCTATTCTCCATCCTAATGCTGTAAGCGTGTGAGAATGCATTGTCTGTCAATAGTCAGCATGCTGATGATCCCATATTTCCGATCAATAAGTGAAGACGATCCCATGCGGGTGCAACAGTGAGAGAGAGAGCGAGAGAGAGAACTATAACTGTCAATAGACAACACTTTTGTCTCATTGTAAGAATTAATAATGAGGACCGAGGTATTTATAAAAATTACTCATCTCTAATACTCTCCTTTTACTTTCATTTTTATATTATAGTTTTATATTTTTTTTTCAACATAATTATAAAATATATAATTATAAATATATAATGCATTCAATCAAAGGATCTATACTTAGAAATAAATAAAATTTTCGCCAAATTTTTAAAAAATAAATTTATTAAATTCAGAATTACAAATTTATTTATAGGACAATTCTACAATACGTGCGTTATGGTGCGCAGCACATTCAGGATTTGTAAATCCATCTGTTCTAGTTTTTTTTTAAACAACTAGGTTTTATATTTCTCCTTCATTACCTTATTTTAGAACACTATATGACGCACACGTTTTTACAACAATGCCTTGATCAAGACCGAGGGTTCAATCTTCGCTAAAATTTTCTGAAGAGTTTTAAAGTGGATTTAATGATTTTCGAGAATCCAAGATTTCAGTAGATATGCATTCTGTACTGCACATACATTATAATTTAAGGCAGTATTCTACTTTAGACCCTCGAAAAAAACGCTATTTTTGTGAAATTTTTCTGAGAATGCTATTGAAGATATGGATGTAGGATTTGAAATGCTTAATAAATACACTCTTGAAGTACAGAAAAAAAATTTTTTTGTTCAAAATTGCATAAGGATCGGTTCAATAGTTTTTTAGTTTTCACGACCATGGTACTTGAAAACGCTGTTTTGAGAAAAACGCGTTTAAAGTTTTTATAACTGAAAAATCGTAGAAAAAATTATTTTATGCTCAATCAGCGATGCTTAGGCCATACAATATGCCTTCAATTTGTTGCAGGTAAGCATTTTCATCTAATTTAGCCTGCTTTTTTTAAGTTCTGCTCTCCTCAGAAGCCTCAGTCGAACGGCGGTTCTCTCGAACGATGCGCTGTTGGTCGCGCATATTGGCGAACTGCATGGCGGTTTGGCCGATTTTCAGGCCCATAATTTCCATTATTTTCAAAAGTGGGCTGAATCCTTCATTAAAAATGCAGATAGCAGTGATTCACGCAATTTTAAAGATTTTTTTCATTATAGACATACTTCGGAGCCATAGCCCAAACTGTTGAGTTAAAACACTCATTGTTATTTTGAGTGTTTCTACCCAAACATCTCTCCAGCAATTCCATTTTTATTAGATCTTCGTATATAAAAACAGAACACACTGCCCACTGTGAGAGCATTAAAAACACAGTAAAAAAATGAATAAAAGAATAACCACCAGTATTATCGTCTTTCAGATCAAAACTGGGATCGTTAGACTTTTTCAGTTTTGTTGCTGACGTACGCGTGTTACTAGTACCTCCTTCGTCAGTGAATCTGTTTCCGTGAAAAGAACGTTTTCTAGTTCTAGATGGAGGACTAGAAGTTTTCTGTGCACGATACAATTTCTTCGCATCCATTGCGAATAGATAGATGCTTCACTTTTGAACTTCGAATAACGACTGATGCGGTAGCCAACAAGGCCAAGTAGATGGCTGATCCGGCGCGCGCGCTGGGCAGGTCGAAATAGCGCGCTCAGGTAAGTGCGTTCGAAAGATGAAAAAGTATAGTTAGACTACCTGAATCTTTCTAAAATTTTGATCTAACATTTTTGAATATATTTAGTTTCGAAAAATGTAAAAAAAGTAAAACATTTTTTTTCAAAGTTGTAAAGTAGAATACTGCCTTAAAGTATAATGTAAGTGCATTATAAATAAAGTACAATGTCACCTGAACTCCACGTTAGCCCATGATAAGTACGTTCTAACCATAGATTCTTACTCTTCTCCTTCTCAGAAAGGCTACTCTATTTTTTCGGTGCTTGAAACAAATAAATTATTGGCGCTTCATCTTCAAGAGAAATTATGGCAACTTCTTTCACAATAAATTCATTCGAATAGCTCTAGAAGCCTGGCACGTCTATAATGTACTGCATAATGACTAAGAATGATTTCTATGAGTTTTACGATTGCTTTTGTAGATACATAACTCCCATCATTCTTTTTAAATACATATGTGCAATTCATATATTATATAGACATTTTTATATAGACAGTTTTTGTCACATATATTATATGTCGCTTTTTACTCATATTTATTATGTATATATATATATATATATATATATATATATATATATATATATATATAGCTTTAAGTTAGGTTTTTTGTAAATTATATAATCGCTATATGTTTTCCTTTGAAGCAACCGTCATCTACTTTATTGGTAAAGGAAAATTTTTCATCACAATAGCTGTACATATTTATTTTCCATAGGAAAGATGCCCATAACAAAAGAAATTTCCTCACAACGTTTGCAGATTTTGTTTTTTTCTGAACTTTTCTAACTATATTTATCGCAAATTGAAATGTTACGCTAAACAAGGTGGTGACTTGTCGCAAAAGGAGAACAAAAAAGTAACTTGGAGTGATATTTAATCTGCTTTTAACAATTGCATATAATCTGGAATTGTATCGAATAACAAATATCAAGATATTCATACATTTTTAGATGGTGCATTTTGATTGGTTGAGAAGCAGATAAAAATATCATTACAAGATCATTCATCACTTAAAATAAATACACTGCTGTCCGCTGAGTATATTATATGAAAAAACGCAGAGCAGATAATAGAAATCAAATATTTTAATACAGAAAATGCCCAAATATTTGAAATCACGAATTTGAAAGATTGGTATGCAATGCATGTTCAAGAATCCATCGGTGGTGATATGGATGAGTGTAAAAAGAGAGATTTTGGCTGGACTTTGAAAATTTAGCAATAAATATTTATAAATTCAACCCAATAAAAGGTACTTCATTCATAACACTACCTGAAGTCATTGAAAAAAACATCCATATCTAAATATACATGTTTTTTTATATATAATGATGACCAATGTTTTAAATGGGCAGTTTTGTCTACATTATATCCAATTAAAGTGAATTGTAATCGAATTTCAGCATATAAACAGTATGAACATATTCTTAATTTTAAAGATATTGAAAGATATACTTAAATTTGAAAAATATAATCAAAATATTTCCATTAACTTATATATTCTAAAAAAGAAGAAGAAAAATGTCTTTGATGTATTTCCATGTTATATAACATCCATAAAAAAGGAAAAGCATGTGAATTTACTAATCATACAAGATGATTATATTGATGAAGAAGAAAGTATAAATACAATCGTAAATAATGAAGGTCTCCCAGTTGTTATCACTATGTATGGATTAAGAATTTATCTCGCTTGATAAGTTGTCAAGTCACAAAACGTAATGAGTCAATTCATCTTTGCGATAAATACTTACATTATTTTCTATCTGAAGAAAAATTAAACTTATATATTATTGATTGTCAAGAAAAAAATTATTGTAAAATAAAATTACAACATAGAAGAATAATATTTTAGAATTTAAAAACTTTTCATTCAAAGAGCGTGTGTTTGTAATTCATGCAGATTTTGACTGTATGTTAGACAAAATAGAAGATCACAAGTATACAAAGCAAAAACAGTTCAATTAGTATTGGGATTTATATAAAATACAGTTATGATGACAGAGTGTGAATACCGAAGCCACAGACAAGTAGTTATAGAAATAGGACCATCACCTGTTGAGTGGTTCATGCAACAATTGCAAAAGTTTTCAGTTAAAATAACCGAAGTATACCAGAATGCAATGCCTATGAAGCAACTTACAAACACTGAAACTTACTATGAAACAACAAAGGTTTGTAAGATTTGCGAAAAAGATTTTAATTCTATAGATAATAAAGTTCAAGATCACTGTCATCTCACAGACGGTAAGTATATTTTAGAGTTTTATGTTAGCAGTTTTGTAAAAATTAAATATCAATTTCAGATACCGAGGTTCTGCACACAATTCATGTAATTTCAATTATAATGATTCCAAAATCATACCTGTTATATTTCACAATTTATCGGGGTATGATGCACATTTATTTATTAATGAGCTCGCAATATGTTCTCCCGAAAATAAGGAAAAATATATATCATTCACAAAATATATAGAAGACATAGATATTAGTTTTAGATTTATCGATTGATTCCGATTTATGCTTTGTTCTCTTGATAAATTAGCGTCATATCTAGAAGAGCATAGTATTTTAGCAAATACTTTTAAGAGGGACTTTCGAACAAACGAGCAAATTAGATTAGTTAAAAGAAAAGGACTCTTCCTATATGAATATATTTCATCGTTTGATAAATTATAAGAAATGGAATTGCCAGTCAAAGATGCATTTTACAGTAATTTATACAATTCCATCATTACTGATGAAGGCTATCAGCATGCTCAACAAGTGTGGCAAAATTTCTATATTCAAACTCCTGGTGAATATTCAGATCTGTATTTAAAAACTGATGTATGCTCCTTGCCGATGTATTCGAAAACTTTCGAGATAATTGCCTTCAAGCATACCATTTTGACCCAACCTATTGCAACAAGCAGTTAAATATGGCTTGCGCTTAAAAAAGATACATAGAGCATTAAAATTTAGTCAGAAACCATGGCTTAAAGACTATATAGATTTAAATAGCGAAAAAAGAAAACGAGCAAAAAATGAATTCGAAAAGTTCTCTTTCAAATTTTTAAATAATGCTATTTATGGAAAGACAATGGAAAATGAAAGGAAAAGAGTAGATAATAAATAACAGTAGTAAATAAATGGCATGGTACGGAAACACTAATAACAATTCTAAATTTTCATAATTACTCAATTTTTGATGAAAATTTAGTTACTGTACAGATACAAAGAACTGAAATTCGGATCAAAAAACCTATTTATATCGGATTGTTTGTATTAGATTTGTCAAAAACATAAATTTATAGATTTCATTATGAATACATGCAAAATAGAGTGAGTAATAACTGTAAATTATTATATACAGATACTGATAGTTTTGTATATGAACTAAAAAACATTGATATGTATAATTTGATGCAGAAGGACATTAATGAATTTGATACATCAGATTATCTGCAGAATATTCCTTATAAAATACCGCAAAAAATAAGAAAATTGCTGGAATCATGAAAGATGAGTGTAATGGATTGCGGAGTAAAATGTATAGTATGAAGATTCAAGGAGACAAGAATAGATTAAGGAAGCCAAGGGTGTTAAAAGTGCTATAGTGAAAACTACAATTCATTTTAAAGATTATGTTCATTGCTTGGAAGAAAAAGCCATTATTCATAGAGATCAGTACAATATTCGATCAAGACTTCATATTGTACAGATAGAAAAACAAAATAAAATAGCCTTAAATCCTTTTGATGATGAGCGTTTTATAGTAGCAGGATCAACAGATACTGTTCCATCGGGTCATTACAGCTTACGTAAACATGAAAGTGCATTTAATGAAGGAGTCACTAGAGAGATGAGAGATGACAATGCAAACGAGAAAATATTACAACAACCATTATCTAAACAAATTGCAATGAGAATACATGGAGACAAGGGCAGTTGTCAGACTACTAAAGAAGTTATAACATGCATTGGAAACAAGGCAAGCTGCTCGAGATTACAAGGGTCATTAGAACTAACCGGGACAGAAACGAGGAACAGAGAGCGAGAGAGCTTACATAAACGACGGTGGAGCTCAATCGATATGGAGAGGGAAGATAGAGGAGATACAGACCTTATCGAGAGGGCCAGTACGACCAAAAAAACGAAACTGTGAGAGAGAGAGAGATCATTGTTAACAAGCAGTATTTTATTCAGCGAGAATCATAGATAATGGAACATAGTGCTGAAATGACGTTCCCTGGTGCTGAGTCGTCTACTTAATTGATAGTTCAGTTAACAGTTGTCGATTTCATTTCGAATTTTAATGAAGACTACATTCGGTCAGATAATTCATGAATTCAGGTTTTTTTTCTTTTAATTTCAGTTGTACATATTACTAAATAATTTTAAGATAAAAATTTAAATAATTTATGTTATTTTACAGATGGATTTGAAAATGTCTCATTACTTCCATTTTTTCTTTCTTGAAATACTTCATTGTGTGTTTTTTCTGCTAACTCTATAAGTTCTTTTATCTTGTTCTTAGTAGAAATCAATTCAATCCTAATTTTCGATTTATACGCATTTAATGAAGTTTTGGATTCAGCAATTCTTTTTTTAATTTCTACTGTAGATGGTGGTATTGCTGGTAAAATATCGATTTTTTCATTTATCTCACTCAAAAGTTTCAATAAGTTTAACGTTTCCTCTTGCATATGAATTCTCAATGTATCCAAATCAACTGCATCAGTTAATTTCACTGGTGATGCAATATTAAACAGTCGCTTATTTTCGATGTCATGTTGACTATCATAAGTAAATTTAAATCCATCGCCACGTGGACTTTGGCTACCTTCAGTTTTTTCTAGCTTACGTCCGAATACAACGACATTCATTGTTAAACTGATTGGATTATTGTGATTGTGCATTAATATATTACACCAGTCTCGAGCAGCTCCTCGACAATAGAGTATATGTTATTCGTGTGACTTTGATTTCCCGCAGATTTTTCAGCCAATAATACTCTTAATCTATTTACTAACTCATTCGGATTATCTCAGTATACATAGTATAATGCCATAATTTTTTGCACAATTTTAAATCGAGGTAAAATACCTCTACCTTTTTTCGTAAACGTCGATAAAATTACTTCTAAAGTTCTTTCTCTTCTGATAAGTTTAACAATCGTTATTGATAACAAGTTTTAGATTTGGTGATTTCCTAAATAAGAAGTCCAATAATTGATTAGTGATGGGGTATTGTGTATTATTGACTATGACATTGCTGTTTAATCATAAAATCATTATTTTCCTTATGTACTCCATACATAAAATCTAGAATTGTATCGCGATTAAGATCTTGCTCGATATCTCTCTCAGCTGATGCAAAAGAAGTATTAATGCCATCAGTGGTTTAATCATTCTGTAGAGTAAGAAAATAATTATTATTTTAAATCATAAAAAAACTTATATTAAAATTTAATTATTGAATCAATGGTGATCATAAATAAATGATGATTAAAAATAAAATTTAGAATGTCAAATATTGGACATACACGCAATTTCTCGAAAATTGAGATATAAAACAAATGAAAATTGTTAAATTAAAAAATTCAAATAAATTAATTGATCAAAAGTATATACTTTATTTATTGTATTGAATTGCGTGTATAGGACTCAAAAAATTTCAGCTGCTACATAAACAAATTTTGTTTCACTGTCTGTAATTTTTTAAAATATATTAATTGTACATTTGTTGGCTTGAAGCGATAGTGTATCTCTAGAATATGTCGAATGGTATTTAAAATAGGCTTACATTCTTTCAGAAGATTCAATAATAGTTTTCATTATGCTTCTCCATGTAGGGACATGGTTATAATTATAACATACATGTTCTTTTATGCTCAACAGAAAGAATCCACTAGGAACTTAAAATCATCTTATGCTTGAATTAAGCTGATTGATTTATCAAAAATCTACTTTATAGAATCAATTATTCTACTTTCTGAGTAAGTTTCATATTCAAAAATATTCTGTTTGATTACTATTTTTTGTTTCATTGTCAAAGATTTTGAATTTGAAAATTAATTGCTTATATTTTTCTTTGCATATAGAAGATTCAGACATTGTTTTGCCATGGCGAATGATTAGTGTTCAATTCATTTAGATTATCTACAGTAATGATATAAGCTATCGCCCTGATATAAAAATCTTTAATAATTAAATTTTTTGAATTTTTTCAGCATTCATATATTTCTTTTTCATTCGTTTAGCCAGGCTTTAGCTTTGGGCTGGGATTTTTAAAAATTAGTTGGCTTCTTATCTTCATTATATATATATATATATATATATATATATATATATATATATATAAAGTACATTATTGGTCTATAAAAAAGTATAAAAAAATAAGTTTCGTTAGAAAAGCTGGTCAAAAATATGTTATATCCTATGAAAGTATATATGAGACTTAAAACTCTAAATATTTGTAAGGCTAATGGATCATTAATAAAAATGCAATTCAGTTTGGAATAAAGATTTCGAAAATTAAAAAAATAAAATAAAAATATAATTTATATTTGTATATACAACAAAATAGGAATCAAATTTGAACTATATTGAAAAAGGCACTTATTTATGAAGAGACAAGTTATATACGATTTAGATTTTTTCATATCTACATAACATACAATTAAATGTAACATATAATCCAAGTTTTTTTTAATTTCTAGAAATTTATCCGAGACGATCTCACAGAATTTACTATTGGCCAGAGGAGCTACTTTTATGGAATCGAATTTATTAGCTCAAATTACCTATTATATTTGCGAGAATTATAGCGACAGAGATACGTCATGGATCGGGTACGACATGGCGTTCTCGGGCCACCTGGGTATCGAGAAAATATATGATCTTATAGCGCGCGAGTATTACTCGATAGATGTTTATCAAGATGTTGAAACTACGTATCAGAATGTATATAATGCCAGCGTTATAAAATACCGCAGACGGGCTCGTAAAGTTTCATAGGAAATGGGGTCGTAGAAACACCGTGGATCG
This sequence comes from Sycobia sp. Sy_11, assembly GCA_018907035.1. Taxonomy (NCBI): domain Eukaryota; kingdom Metazoa; phylum Arthropoda; class Insecta; order Hymenoptera; family Epichrysomallidae; genus Sycobia; species Sycobia sp. Sy_11. The sequence continues at coordinate 496,252 of JACCIC010000245.1, forward strand.
TTGTAGCCGCGGATATAAGAAAGTTTCCGCCGACCATAGCCAAAACAATCATTTGCTAGTTTTTCGTAATTTTTTTGTCTTCGGTCGATTGAAGCCACTCTAGCAGATGGGAAGTTTGTAAGATATGCGATTGAATAATTGAAACTGTTTACAGTGAACAGTATGTTAGAGCAATATGGGGTCAAACACGTGACTATACCGGCGTACCATCTGCAGGTAAATCTTGTGGAGAAGAGTAATCGAACCGTGAAAACTATGCTTACCGCATATATGAAAAACGATCACCGTAAATGAGATATTACTTACACGAATTTCAAAACGCGGTCGATACGGCTATTCAAGTCTCTAGGATGCGTCACGACGATAGCGTGAAAATGGCCGAGAAGACCCATTTTGATAAAGACAAAGCAGTCCCATTTTGACGTCGAGCTTTGACAGAATCAGTTCGCGCCAATGGAGGGCTGATTCACAGCTTCAAGGTATGCCTTGGTCATATAAAATAAGCATCGAGGCGGAGAAAGTGAAAGCGAACATGAGAGCGAGTGGTGTAGGCGGTCTTATAAGCGACGGTATGGCCGTCGGAAAGAAGCCTTCCTTATCAGAACTCGCCAATATCGAGCACTATGAAGTCACCGTAAGCCGAAGTGTTATGCCTATGTGCAAGGTCGTTGGTATTCGCGCCATCGTAAGAAGCTTGTGAGTGACCTTACCAACCACCTATGATGAAAAAATGTTGGGCAACGACTATATTATTATTGCCAGGATTATGTCATTGAAGACTAGTCGTGCCTAAAGAAGATTGGCTCATTCTCCTTCGAGAATGTCATGAAGAGCCTATAGTAGTCTATTTCGAACGTCATAAGGCATATGGCCGCATAGCACAATTATACTATTGGCCCTTGTTTGACAACAATGTAAAGTATAACAAGCTCGATCAGCTGGTTTGATGGGTCAATTGGACGGTCACCCGCCCTTGGGAAACAGTAGCTGGAGATATAATGGTTTCGTTTCCACAAACTAGTCGAGGATACGAGTATTAACTCTTCTTCACTCGTTGGGTAGAACGCATCACGATTCACCGTGACTAGAAAGATCGAATATTTCTATGTTTCGGTATACCCGAAGTATTCCTACTGAATAACAGCATCGAGTAAAAATATATTTTGTTAATTTTGTTTATTTTAATAAATTTTCTTATTTTTATTTACATACAAAAATAGTGTAATAAATTTATTTCAAACTCCTTTCGTAATCGTAAGACTATTTCAATTTGATTGCTACTTTTGGATGAATGTTATAATTAAGCATTCGAAAAGCCAACAATAGTTGTAGCCCAATCAATTGTTATCCAGCACTTATATAGTACGAGCTCCTTATTGTATTAAACAATCCTAATATCTTTATCCTATATTTCTTTACCTCAAAGAAACACTAATCAACGAAGAAAAGAGCAGAACTGATTCTACTTGCAGTGCTTGCTTGAAGCCTACAAAATTTGAAGCCCTTCTTGCGGTAAGTATAAAAAAATATATAACAGAAAATGTGGAAAATTATCGCAAGTCTGCGATGCTGAGGAAACTAAGGTACGTATTTTTTTCCTGTACTCAGAATAAAAGTACTACTCTTTTAAACTTATTTGCAAATAGGAATAAATATCCATCAACCTCCTGCTCCACCGCTACAAATATATTATACCATTCTATATAGTAATTATATTCAAGATATAGTAATTATATTCACAAGAAATTCATTTGACAGTCCTACGTTCCATGAACCTGGAGTAAATATATAATTCTCCTTGTTCCTAAGATAAAATCTCCAAAGACATCTAGTGACTACCACCTAATTTCAATATTAAACGTCATAGCCAAGATCTTTCAAAAAATAATACAAAATCAGCTATCGGAGCATCTGTCACAAAATAACTTTCTAAATAAAAGGCAATCAGGATTTAGATAGCGGTGATAGCACTGAGACTACTCTTCTATGACAATTGGAGTACTTATAAAGGAGGATTTACGAACGTCGCCTCACCATAATCCTTCAATCTGATCCTATTCATCAAGTTATTCTCTATTAGATGTTCTCAATAAGCAATCTTGTGGTTCAATTCATACCTATTCGGAAGTGAACAAATGGTACTTGGATCACATAGGGAGAAATCCAGATTTATTAATATTAATATTAATTAATAACTGACAATTGTACTTATATCTACTACCTAAACTGAACTAAAAATTTATCTCGTCCGGTCGCTGTTTCTTGGTGCAGCTATAGTTATGTCAAGGGAAAGGAACGTAGAAATAAGAGCATGAAACTTATAGGAGCGCACTAGACAATATTTATTCACTCGACGAATACATACAAGTTATTATGGGGGTACGCGCACGGTTACTTATCGCGAGCGGGTTCCGCGAGATACATAATTACAACCGCACACGCGGGGAACGGGGAAGAGGAACGCTGGGAAGTTACACGCGGCTCCAGTCAGGAGTGGACTACTCTACGACGCCGGCGACGGCGGGCGTGAACATGTCATTGACATTAAAGTATCACACTACTTGCCCTGAGCAAACGCAGATGCTGTCGATGGCTACCTCTCGTTTTCTCTCTCTATCTCTCTCTCGCTCGCTGTTGGCTTGCGCTTAAGCGGCCTCCTCTCGCTGTGGCGCGTGATGCACACGCGGTGGCCCTCTCGGGGCGGCCGGGGATGGACGTGACCGGGAGAGAGTTCAATATACTCAGACCGTGAGTATAGCTGCCTAACGGCCTCACTCGGATCGGGGTTGACGGCTAAGGCGAAAGGCTACGGGTATGGTATAGCGAATCTCGACGGCTCTGTCCGACAGCTGGAGCGTGAAGAAGGCATCTCTTGCTGCCTTTCTTGATCTCCTCACTCGCTGCGCTCCGCGCGCACTCTTTCGGCACATTCAGTACCTTATTTGCACCCGCGCACTCGCTCGGTTTTTAAGTAATATACGAAACCGACAATTTGTACGGTTACAAACTCCCCCTCCCAAAACCGACGGGGTGCGTTGGGGTTGCGTGCTGAAGCGTAGCGTGAAGGGGTAAATGGCGCAGAGGAAGAGCTTTAGTGATGCGTGCGATAAATAAAAAAAAAACATAAAAATAGAAACATACTCGTCCGCTCGGGGTAACTGATATCTTGATCAGTTAGGTCTCATATAGTACAAAGGAAAACTTTTCTTATTTTAATCGAACACCCGCTGGTGTTCACATAGGTCGTATTTCGCTTGTGACTCGATACAATTCAAAAACTTATTCCTTATCTATACTAACTACCTATATTCTAGTTGCTTTTCTAAGCTTAATTTATCGCTATATCTGTATTATTCGTGTGTTTTTTTTGTGTATTCTAAACAATTCTATTCTATTCTATCATATGCATCTTAACTATTCTATTTTTTTTCCGACTTCTATTCTATTCTAATATTGTTTTTCTTTCTGTCGCGTGTGTGATGTGACTCTGGCATCGTCTTCTCCGGGTTGTCTTTCTGGATGTTGCTCGAATGGGGTTGACCGTTAGTGGTTGATTAATAATTCGCATTTATCGTCTGGGGCAGCGTTGCTGGACTAAGGAACTAGGTTTATGGGTGAGCCATTGTCTGCTCATTTTCAATGGTTTAAACCAACTCCTTCTCGCTCGCCGATGCTGCGCCATTTACCTATCAATGCCAAGTAGCGCTTTCACACTAGTGATGATGGAGTTAGGAAGTGAATGTGTATGGACATGTGTGTATGTGTGTGAGTATTCTTTATACCTGTGATGCCGTTTAGTAATTCTGCCTACATTTCGCGGAATTTGTATTTACTAATACGTGGACTTTGCTAGGGGACTTCGATAGGTAACTTAGCGCGGTAAGGGTGATTCTATTTTAACGGAACATGGTATGGCGATGGGGCTATCGGTTGTTTATTAATATAAACTGTCGCTCCCGGCATGATTATCATGAGCGGTTGCGATCCCCGAGCTAGAGCGCCCGTGACCTCTTTTGTTCTGCGCTACGTTGTGCGCGACTGACGGGTTTGCAGTAGGCTGATCTTCTTTCGGCTCCGCCGTGTTCTTTTCTTGCGCGCTATCTATCGCATTCTGACGCTTCATCTTGATCCTCTTTCCCAACTGCGTGTCGCAGTCGCTCTCTCCCTCCCAAACGTAGCGGCAGGGGCTATTCGCTCTAGAGAAGGCGTACAAGTAAGTGTGTACGTCTTGGGTCGCTCTGCCACACCTGTAGCAGAACTTTTGGTTCTGGGGTATGGACAGGCGGAGAGCGATGCCCTTGTGCACCGCAATTCCAGAAGCCGGGTGCAGGCGAAGTGCACCTTCCGATCGATGCCTGTATATCTGCTGCTGTCTGTTGAGAAGTGCTCCTCTTCTTGCCTATTATGCTGCCTAGCCCTGGTAGTGGCTTGGTAGGCAAGGACGGGTGTGGCCGTATGGGGGATACAAAATTAGGGGGTCGTGAGACCGTTAACTTCATGAGTTCCGGTATTGTAGTTGCTCCTGGAGCTGTGTTTGTGGCGGAATCACGTTGCGTCGCCATTGGCTTATGGGTCTTGTACACCTGCGACGGAGATTATTTTCATCGGGACCTTGAATGGATTATATCTTTTTACAATCTCTCTTTGACATTGTTCCATTTAGTTCCGGGTGTGTTCGGACGAATGCGATAGAGGGGTATGGACGTTATTGCCGGCACAGACTCGTTCGTCATCGGATAATTTCTCTTCATTACGGTACTTTGTGGGTACGATGATTTTCCATCCGATGAATGGATTTTCCATTCCTCTAATGTTTTTGTATAGTAACTCCTTTATCACTTCTTCAGCTGTTGTTATCGTTGGTGTTGTGGTAGTTTTACGTCGTTCCGGACGTTCGCCTTCGGATTCTCCGATGGCATCGGTAGGGCTATGGGAGATTATTTCATTGAGTGGAGGCACGCTTGTATCCAGTAGGGACAGGGTAAATGATGCGTTAATCTCTGACTGAATAGTTATCGGTTTCGCTCTTTCTATTGTAATCTCCTGTGTTGCGTCTGGGCTGTGCGCAATCAGGTCGGTTGTTTCGTTGTTTACAGCCGCTGAGTTTTCCAGGGCAACTATTAATGCTCGCATCTCGAGGGACGTGTTAAGGTTGGGATTGTCCGGACGCGTTTGCATCACAGTTGCGATCGCGTTTGATGGGACATTTTCCTTCGTCTCTAAATCGTTGGGGCTTAGGCCTATGGGGGTAATTGCTTCCCCGGGTCTACGCGATTCTTCGGTCGTTATCAACCTGCGCAGTGCCCTGCCTCTGCCTATGCCTCTCTGCATTTTCCGCCTGGTTGGATGTGGCACCTGTGAAAGAAGCAGGAGTGATATTAGGAGGGTGATATGTTTTGATATCCAAAACGTGGGCTCTCGTTTCTCTCCCGCTATTTATGTCCCTCAGCTCAAATACAATTGGGGAAATCTTTCTAACGTACGACATGGGGCCATGTATTTTGGCGCTAATTTTCCAGACTTAATGAAAGACTGGATTTTCTGGGTTTGTCCGTGGGTGTGTCTATACGTCGGCATTCCTCTCGGATGTCGCCCGAAATTAAGGAATGCCGGCGATGTTTGGGTGCTAGCCTGTTCCCGAGGTGTTCACGGCAAATGCAAGTTCGGACAGGCGGAGATCCCAGTCCTTGTGATCGTGTTTGATGAAGATCGAAATCATCGTCTTTATTGTCTAGTTTATCCGTTTGACAGGGTTCGCCTGTGTGTGATATGGTGCTACGAACTGGTGAATTATGCCTATCTCGTCCAATTTGTTTTTAAGCAAATGGTTGGTAAATTCTGTGATTAACTATTTTGGGCATCCCCATTTGAAAATTACCAGTTCTTCCAACGCCTTGGCGATTGCCTGTTCTGTTGCTTTTCTGAGTGGTCTGATTTCGATATATTTAGTGAATAAATCCTCGAAAATCAGCAGGGCCCGGGTTGGCCCTTAGTGGCCGGGAAGGGTCCCATGATGTCAGCTGCCACAGATGTCCAAGGGCCTTCGATGTTTCTTGGGGTCATTAGACCGGCTGGTGCTCTTTGCGACACTTTATGTATTTGACATTCTGATCAGTGCTTTATGTATTTATACATATCCGTTCTCATTCCGGGCCAATAGTATAATTGGCTTGTTTTGTGCACTGTTTTATCTACGCCGAAGTGTCCTGACGTAGGGGTGTTGTGGCACTCGTATTAGTAGTCCTGTTGAACTTAGTGCTTCTAAGATCTCAGTGAGATCAGAGTGTTCCAGTTCGAGGATATTATCCTTATCGGCATCCCAGTCACCTGCTTCTGGTCCAATAAGGCGCCGTATTTCAAAGCGGATCAGCCTATCTCTCATTATTGTAGGATTCTCGTCTAATTGTAGATGTCGTTGTTTTATTTCAAAGAGCAAAGCGTCTTTATGCATTGTTGCGAAAAGGCTATTTAGCCTGTTTTCCTTGTCGTTAATCATTCCTTTTGATGATTGTTGTCGCCCATTTTCGCTAATTTATATTATTTATACTTTTATTATTTGGTATGGTTAAAATAGTCCAGTTACTTTATTTCCAATTTCTGAAGTGATTATAATTAATTATTAATTAGTAAAAGTAGTTGCTTTGAACAAAACTGATTTATTTGCCTTATTTTATTGCAGTGCTTTTAATTAGTGTGTGTTGTATTTATACATTCGAGCTTTACGTTATTGTTAAATAAAAAAAAAATTGAAATTCTGTTAAGCGATGAGGGTTACAAGCGTCATTTGTAATTAAATACGAAGAATTTAGTAAAGATTATAGACATTCGGTGTTTGTCGTTGTAACAAAAAAAAATGTTGCAACTTTTATTTAATTGTTCGCAAGCAACTTTAAAATCAAAGTTAATTTTATTGTTCCAAAATTATATCAGTTTAGTTTTAATGTAAGAAGAACTGAGATTATTATTTAATGGGATTATTATAAAATATTGTGAAATTAAAATGTATTCTGCTTTTTACTAGTCTTGAGTAAAATTTTCTGATTACTTATTTATTTATTGTTTATTTAAAATTCTATTGTTTATTTAAAATATCTTGAATTTATTATTTACGCGTAGTTACTATCATATGCGCATCTCAGTTCAACTGCTTATCTATGTAGTATATCCTTGTTTGTGCTATCGCTAGAAAAAAAGAAAATACTTGTAAAAAAAATTAATATTATTGTTTCCTTAATTATTTGTATAATAAAAGTTAAAAGGAATTTTTCTTTTTGTTTCAGAAATTCTTCTTTAAAAGAATAAGAAAGAAGATATAAATTATTTATTGTTATTGTGTTATTTTATTAATTAGTTTAATTTAATAACTATTTATTTAGTTTAATGTTGTCTAATTATGTTGTTGCATGTCAATAATTTCATCAAAATACTAGTATTTATGAGTAAATAATTGGATTGCATTTAATAATCAATTATGCGAAGTCTTCAGTTGTTAATATTCTTTTATATCATAATCTTCTATATTACCCATTTACTTTCAGTATAACAGTATCTTGATTGTTGGAATTATTATTGTATTTTGGTTTATTTTAATTAAATGTTGACTTCGTATCACTTTTATTGATGTGTTTCTATGTTGTGTTATTTGTATCACATTTTGAAAGAAAAATTTCAGATTTAGAGAAAAAAAATTTTGATTATTAAAAATAATTCTGATTATTAATTATTATTATTTAATTATTTATTTATGACTTGTGTATCTAATAGTTTTGTAAATCTTTAGTATTCCTGCTTGCTGATCTTCTTTCTCTCTCTCTTTTTCACAATACTTTTATATGCTTAGATGGTGTCCCTTGTTATTATTATTATTATTATTTTTTAAAATTATTTATTGATTTAAAAAATGTTGTGTATTTTATATTCTCTCTTGTTGTTTGATGCTTATGAACAATGGCATACGTGTCAAAATATCCTGTAAATAAGTGATATGCTGGTTGCCTATGGTTCATCGACCAATGTTTTGATTTCCCACTGTTTATTGCAAAAAAATTGTTAATTTTCAGTAAATCTTTTTGAAACGAATTTTCACCATTGTGGTGGTACTATATAACTTTCAGAATTTTTCAGAAGTGAAAAATTCCAATTCCTTCCATCAGTTTTGTCCTTTTTTAAAATTCTTTACTGTCTATAGTGCAATGTATTGCACGTACAGGCTATGTCTGCTTATTTTAATATGTAATTGTTGAAATCTATAATATAAATATTACCTGTTATTAATGGCTGCTAAAAATATGCTGGTTTACTTGTTGCTATGAAGATGATGTTAATTTATGAGTTGTGTGTATCGAGTACTTGTGTTAGTGATGACACCTCAATGTGATCCAGTATTAAAGTTATTATTAATAATATTATTATTGTAGTGAATATTAAATTGTCACATCTATCCTTTTTTTCTCTCTTTTTTATTTTGTTGTTTGTATTTTAGCCACATATTTTTCAATAAAATATCTGTCGAAAAATTTCCATATACTCTGCTTGTCCTTGTAAAAAAAATTGTCACTAAGTTATTTATACTGAAATTTTTAATTTTTTAAATTTTTTATCAAAATTTACCGAAATTGATTTCCATGTTTATGGTGGTGATTACAAACTTGATAAGCTTTACAGGTTTGAGAATTTCCACTCCCTTCCTATAATTTTGATCCTTTCAAAAAATTGTATGTGGCATGTATGGAGCGTACATATAGGTTAGGGCTCTCCCTCGACTGCTATGTGCTCTGACACATCAATTTACATATGACATTAAGTCAGAGTTGGAAGAGAGAAATGTAATTCATTCCATACTATTCTTCACTGCTAAAATGGGTATTTGACGTGCAAAAAGGGGAATGTATATGCAGTTCTTACAAATAACGTTGACCTTTTTTTTTTTAAAAGTTTTAGATATTATTTTGTGCAAATTTTCCAGTTATTTGCACAAACTTTCTGAGTTTTAACCCTTTGTATTTTATTTTTTTTTATTGGAAGCACTTTTGTGCTTCGAGTAATTCATCTTTCTTCTGTAATAAAAGAACTTTATAAATTTTCCACTGGTGTTATATATTAGGGGACATGGTACTAAGAGTGTGTATTCAGAAAAGAGAAATAATAATTATTTAAAATATTTTAATGGGACATGAGAGACGTAAACGGTAGGGACAGTAACGAGGACTAACTAATATTTCTTGATTTGCATTTATAATTTCATTTAATAATACTAACAGTGTTATGGTGTATATATTAATTATATTTTTTTATATATTTAATTATATATTTAATTAAATAAATAAATTTATAATAATTAAATAAATTAATAATAATTAAATAAATAAAATAAATGTATATATTTAATTATATTAACTCATATGGTGTGTATATTATGTATATTATATTAGAAATATATATATAAAAATATTGGAATATAAAAATATGACAAAAATATTGATAATATAAATAGTATTAATATCTTAATTTATCACAATGCATGCTCGCTCATATTTACATTTATTGCTTTCATGATCAGAGGGCATATCCCATGTTGCACACAAGGTAAACAGAAGAGGTCATAGAAATTTAATGAGTTTCTTAAAGTGTATTACAGGTAAAATAAATTCTTCGAAATAGTCATTTAGAATATTGAATTGCACATGGAATTTTGTATATTGGCTTGATTATAGAATTTCAAGCAGAACTTAGAATTTAGAATATTCACTTGAATTTAACATTTCTACTTACTGTGCAGAAAAGAAGGAAATTACCTTATCCTCTGATATTTATAGTCAGTGGATGTGTCTGAGTACGTGTACTTCTTCACGTTGTATATTTGCAATGCACTTTTATATATTATTATGAATATTTGTATGATATATTCACAATTAATCACTAATATTTATTATCAAGTTCATGTACACATTGGGGGGGGGGGGGCATTTGGGACGCGAAAGGCGCAGAAAAGAAAAAAGTTATTATATTATTGTCAGCTGTCAGCTAAAACCACTGCGCACTCCTATGCGCACAAGTCATATGGCGGCTACGGCTTGTTTGCCACTGCCTCGTTTACTCCAATACGATTTCGACGCGAATACGATACTGCGTATGACATTATTATTCAACACAGACATTTTTACGTTTAAGACGATTTATTTTAACGCTTTTTTTTCGGTAGGCAGGAGCTAACTCACTTTCAACGGTATATGCGGGGGATGGAGAGAAAGTGTTTATTTTTGCTTTTGCCTAGTATCGCGACGTCGCGGGCTGCACGTTGTTGGGCGCCATTTATAACCTATACTAATCCTTACCTGGTTACTTGTGATCGGATACGCATCCGTATTTCGTCCGGTCGCTGTTTCTTTGTGCAGCTATAGTTATGCTAAAGGATAGGGACGTAGACAACAGAGCATGAAGCTTATAGGAGCGCACTAGACAATATTTATTCACTCGACGAATACATACAAGTTATTATGGGGGTACGCGCACGGTTACTTATCGCGAGCGGGTTCCGCGAGATACATAATTACAACCGCGCACGCGGGGGACGGGGAAGAGGAACGCTGGGAAGTTACGCGCGGCTCCAATCAGGAGTGCACTACTCTACGACGCCGGCGACGGCGGGCGTGAACATGTCATTTACATTAAAATATCACACTACTTGCCCTGAGATGACGCAGATGCTGTCGATGGCTTCCTCTCGTAGTTTTCTCTCTCTCTCTCTCTCTATCGCTCACTGCTGAATTGCGCGGCTTACGCGGCGTCCTCTCGCTCTCTCTCTCTCTCTCTCTCTCTCTCTCTCTCTCTCTCTCTCTGTTTCTCTCTCTCGCTCGCTGTTTGCTCACGCGGCTTGAGCGGCGTGGACGGGGATGGATGTGAGCGGTAGAGATTTCAATATACTCATACGGTGAGTAGGGCTGCCGAACGGCCTCACTCGGATCGGGATTGAAGGCTAAGGCGAAAAGCTACGGATATTGTATAGCGAATCTCGACTGCTTTGTCCGACGGCTGGAGCGCTAAGAAGGCATCTTTTGCCGCTTTTCTTGATCTCCTCACTCGCTGCGCTCCTCGGGCACTCTTTCGGTACATACAGTACCTTATTTGCACCCGCGCACTCGCTCGGTTTTTCAAATAATATACGGAACCGACAGTTTGTACTGTTACCATATATATAATATACAATGATAAAACATAGATTTTTCTAATATATACATTTATTCCATTATATACAATACGCCGTGACACTGTTAAAAATACGACCGATATAATGCAGCAAGTGGAAGAACTATTAGAAACGAAGAAACCAATATAGAATGAAGAAAACATGTCGAAAGTAAATAAAACAAATAATTATAAATGTAACAACAGATCGGAAAATCCAAAATATGCACCAAAAAGTTTAGCTACGATCTATGAAAGGCAACATGCTGACAAATTTAAATGTCCAAATAGATCAAATATTTTGTGTTCATATTGTGGGAAAGATAATATCTACACTAGAGATTATAAATGTCATACGCCGCGAAACGGTCCACGGGCCGAGTCAACACCGAATCCAGCTCGGCCCGAGGACTAAAGCAAGAAAAAGACAATAGAATCTTTGTTAGAGTTGTGATAGGAGATTTTGAGATAACAGCACTATTTGATACCGGACCTGTAAATTCCTATGTAAGTGAAAAATTAGGAAAAATATGTCATCGATTTAGTTGGTATCACGAGCCAAACAATCGTATTGCTGTTCTAGCCAATGGCACCAAAATGGCACTAAGAAATGTTGTCAGAGCGTATATTTATGTACAAGGTATTCGTAAAAACAAAGTTTTCTAATGATGAAAGGCCTTAATCATCCTATGTTGCTACTAATAGATGATCTCCGTAATTTAAATTTAAAATTACAATTATATGGGCAATAAATACTCCAGAAAGAACAAATCCAGGCATATCAAGTATGTACAATAGAAGAGCCCAGGGGATTAAAAACCTAACAAAACAGGAAGAGAAACATCTGAAAAGCATTATAAACGACAAAATCAGCAAGTTTGATGATATGCAAGGGCCAACTCCGCTAATAAACCAAAAAATTGTGTTAGAAACTACAATTCCGATTAAAAAACAAGATTGGACCCAAAATACAATAATGCAGGATTTAATCAATGAAGAAGTTCATCAGATACTAAAAGACAACGTAATACGACCTTCTAGCAGTCCTTAGAGTTCAACAGTAGTTATTTTCAAAAGGAAAGATGGCAAAGCACGTTTTTGTTTGGATTTCCGAAAAGTGAATCAGGTAACTAAAAAAGATGCCTATCCACTACCGCAGATAAACGCAATACTAGATAAATTACGAGGAGCCAGGTATTTATCTACTATAGTTGTAAAAACTCGAGATTGGTAAGTAGCCCTGATGCCTGAAAGTCGTCCAATAAAAACAGCGTTTACCGTACCAGGAAAAGGATTGTTTGAATTTAATGTTATGCCATTTGGACTAGCCCCGCCCCAGCGAAGTTTCAACGTCTATTAGATCGCGTTATCACGCCAGAATTAGCCCCACATGCTATAGCATATCTAAATGATATTGTAATAGTATCAAAAACCTATCCAGAACATATCAAACTACGAGGGTGGATTGATAAGTTTCCGGCCTGACCAAAAAAAACAAGGTTTTTAAGAATTTATTTTATTTCTCAACATAATCTCCTCCAAGGTTCATACATTTGTCATAGCGGTGTTCTAGTTTAGTAATGCCATCTCTATAGACTGATTCGTCAAGCTCCTCAAAATACCCATTAACAGCTTCGATTACTTCTTCATTGTCCGCAAATCTCTTACTGGCAAGCCATTTTTTGAGGTTAGGAAACAGATAATAGTCACTCAGGGCTAGGTCTGGAGAGTAGGGAGGGTGCGGCATCAATTTAAACTTTAGATCGTTGAGTTTAGCCATCGCAGCGATTGACGTATGCGCTGGTGCATTATCGTGATGAAACAAGATTTTTTTCTTCGTCAGATGAGGTCGTTTAATTTTCACTTCGTGGCTCAAACGTTGCAATAAGTCTGCGTAGTATTGATCAATGATAGTGTTACCCTTTTCAAGGTAATCAATGTATATAATACCTCTTGCATACCGAAAAACAGTAGAAAAAATTGTAGCCATAACATTTTTCACCGAACAAATTGTTTTTGCCTTCTTTGGAGTTGGTTCCCCTGTTCCAGTCCACTGTTTAGACTATTGTTTGGTTTAAGGAGTGTAATTGTGGGACCAAGATTCATCAACGGTTACGAATCGTCGCAAAAATTCCCTTGGATTACGCTTATACAACACCAAATTGGCGGTCGGAATGTTCGTTCGAATTAATTTTTGGTCGACTGTTAGCAAACGCGGCACCCATCTTGCACAGAGCTTTTCCATATACAAATGTTGGTGCAACACATTTTGTACACGTTCATATGACATCTTACAGGTCTCAGTTATCTCCCGCATTTTAATCCGTGGTCTTTCAGCAATATTTGATGAATTTTTTCGATCATATCAGGAGTTGTTACCTCAAGGGGGTGTGCTGAGCGAGGCTCGTCAGAGGAGCTCACACGACCCTTTTTAAACTCGGAAACCCACTGTTTAACGGTTGAATATGATGTGGAGGATGTCCCCAGTGTTGAGTCCATCTCTTCTTTAATTTCCTTCGGCGTTAACCCCTTCAACTAAAAGTATTTGATGACCGCACGATTTTCCAGCTTTTCCATTTTTACGAAAAACACAGAGGGGTCTTGTTCAACTTGCTCTCAAATCTAAACTAACATGGCGATCGGACTGAAACTATAGCTACAAGCTATCTAAGGATGGTACTATAGAACGCGACCTCAAGGTAGGCCTAGTGACTCCATCTCTGGGTCAGGCCGGAAACTTATCAATCCACCCTCGCATTACAAGAAGTATTCCGCCGATTATAAGCCGTATATCTAAAACCAAACATGGATAAATGTGAATTTGATCGTTCCAGTTTAAAGTATATTGAACACATAATTGATCAAAATGGCCTCCAAAACGATCCAGACACGGTTGCCAACGTATTGAATCTTTCTCCGTCAAGTCATAGTAAAGAAATACAGCGATTCATGTGTTTAATTTCGTCGTATCGACGGTTTTTGAAAGATATATCGCATGTCGCTGCTCCCTTACATAGATTCACCAGAAAGAATACCAAATGGAACTGGGGCGAACCCGAACAAGAGGCATTTACTCTGCAAACCGCTGCAAGTAAAGACGGTTTAGGGGTTGCCCTAACGCAAACGTATGAGGAAACCGAACGAGTGATTGCCTTCGCCAGTAGAAGCTTTGCTGCTCCAGAAAAAAATTACTCAGCCACCGCATTGGAATGTTTTGCTGTAAAATGGGGCATTTAGAAGTTCCGCCATTATTTAAAAGATTATCATTTCGTAGTCTTGACAGATCATCCATTACTAAACTGGCTCAATCAAATAGAAAGCCCGTCCCGCCGTCTAGCACATTGTGCTCTTGAGCTGAGTCGGTATGATTTCGTGATAAAATACAGGCCACGGACTGATAACTTGATGGCAGATACAAAAATCTAGACAACTATTTTGGAAGTAGCTGCAAGTGGCTTAAAAAGCGAAGATTGGTACCAAAGATGTTTTAAGAATGTCGAAAACGAACCAGAAAAATTCTCCAATTTTTGTATTATAAATGGACAGTTATATAAACATATTCTTCATACGTTAGACTTTAACGACACAACAGAAAACCAAAAATGGAAAGTGTGTATCCCGAAAAAAGATCAGGAACGTATACTGAAGAAGAAAGTCCGCTTGCAGGACATTTGGGAGTCTGCAAAACCTTGTCCCGAATAGCCTAAAACTATTATTGGCCAAGAATGTTACGGAAAACTGTTGTATACGTAAGAAATTGTATAAATTGTCAAAAGCTTCAGGTGCAACAACGAAGTCCGGAGGTGCCTTGCATGCAACTGCCGTTGATCAACCATGGGAGACAGTGGCTGTTTGGTAGGTCCACTCCTAAGATCTGAAAAACTGAATATTTGATTATTAGTAATGCACGATAAATTTACCAAATGGATTGAACTACAGGCACTTCGAAAAGCTACCCGAAACCTACCAAAAATCAAGGTGATGCTCATCGTTTTTTTACCATGGGGTGATTCACCATGAATTTATTTCAGGAAGTCCAATGGTTAATAAGGAGTACTACTTGGCCGTTTTAAGGTGTCTACGTCAAGCAATTCGTCGTAAATGACCGGATTTGTGGACAAAGAATTCATGGTCTTTTCACCAGGATAATGCAACGGCACATTCCAGCATGATTGTGTCTGATTTTTTGTCAAACACGAAATGAAAGTCAACGCTCAGCCACCGTATTCGCCAGATTTAGCTCCCTGTGACTTTTTCCTCTTTCCGAAACTCAAAAATGAGTCCATAGTCAATATCGCCAAACAAACTTTTTGCGTCGTAAACAAATAGCTGACATTAAAAAAGGTCGTACCAATATAGAAAAAAAAATTTTACCAATTTAATTTACGCGCGGAGTTGAAATGCAGCAGTCCAGATCAAATTTGATCATATGATATACATATATATCTAGCGGATGAATATTAAAAAATTGTTCCGCATTAAAAATACAAATACAGAAGTTTATATTTTTTTATAGGTTTTAAATATCCACATCCATGGAGAATGAAAGAAGGTCAATTTCACTATAAGAAAGAATAGGACAAAATTATCACAAATGTCGTGAATTTATTGTTAAAGGTTCTATGGCTGCCGAGTACATACTTTAGCGCATGCGTATGCTCCACGTGTGTGTATGAGTTAGTGTATATGCACCAGTGTGTCTCTCTTTTCCGTGACGTGTATGTGTTTGTATCCGTTTGCGTATGGGCGCGCATGTGCGTTTGATATTGTACGTGTATTTTTTCTCCATCTCTTTTTCTTTCGTTTTCTGTCTCCTTGTCTCTGTTGTTTACTCTCTTTATCTCTTCTTCTTCATACCTCGCCCCATCTCTCTCTCTTTCACCCTCTATTTCTCTATCACTCCCTCTCACAGCTTTATTCCCAGGGTAAAATCTTATTCACCTTCATATTTGTCGTATATAAATAAAGAATGTACATTAAATGTTAATAAAAAATACCATAATGAAAATATATATAATTCAACAAATGTAAAATAGAACGTGTGAATACGTACAAGCGAGCACGTATATGTGTTTTTATGAATCCCTCTAACTCTGTCTCTCTCTTTAGAAGAATTATAATTTGTAAACACTAGAAGCAGTCGTCCTTGCCACTGATTTTGAATATTTAAAAGATGAAAGTATGCATAACTTCACATAAAGTTCTAAAGTACCAAACGCGCACACACATCTATTGTCGTGGTTTTGTTTATCAACTTTTGAATCCTTGATTAAAAACTTTGAGATAAAATCGTCCCTTCACTAATCTGAAATTTCTGCACAGTATATAAAAACTCAACCAATTTTCACCAAGTTTTTTTCTCAAATTGAAGAGAAAAAAAATTATTAATATTCGTCATATTTTTTACCAATGAAAATGTATTTAGGTATCAAAAAAATAAAAAAAATTTTAAAAAATCATTTTGAATTAAGAATTGCCAAATGAGGTATGCATAAGCAAGCGGTAGCGTACTGAATGCAACATATTCTTAAAGCTATCACGTGGGTTAATAAACTTTTATTTTGCCACTAATCAATTTTAGTCAAAATTATCTTCTTCATAATTTTAAGTGAAAAATTCGGGTTGATTTATGAAAGTAATGATTATAAAATTATATGAATTCTGAATGATGAGAATAATCTAATCGACTATGATCTCCGTATCTCAGAGCTGCTCTTTATATTTCTTTTATAATATGCTCGAATCATCGCATCCGTCTGTAAAGTCGTGCTCCCTTTTTCTCTTGCGGATACAACATATAATCTAAGTTCTATATATAACTGAAAATTAAAAGAAGAAACTCGTGTACATAAATACTAACCAGATACAGTATTTTTCATGAACTCGTTTGGTTTGATGGTTCATCTTATTGTATTAAATTAAATTAATCCTACTTACAAATGTACCTCTTCAATCGCTCAAAATCATCTTTTAATAAATTATTTCTCGTTCAACATAATAAAAATCTCAACTAAATTAATCATACATCTAAATTCACGACTTCCGTACATTAATGATAAAAAGGTAGTAGGATACAAAAATAACTTATTAACTGAATGCAATTGGAATAAATTAAGAGATAGCACGTACGCTATGGGCTGATTGCGGGTTTGGCGACGATATAATAATTATTTACGCGGATATGCGATCACACAAAATACACGGGGACAGGGGACACGGAATGGGACGCTGGCTATATATAACGCGAGGGAACGACGGTATGATGCGGAACTATATGCTACATACTACATATACACGAAATCACTTACAAGACTATAAAATCATAAGAAGATACAAAATAATACGCCAGGCGCACGATATGTGTTACGCGTATATAATCGCAAAGCTGCACACGCGGGGATCGCGACGCGTGGACGCAGCGGTGGGTCAGGAGCCTAGCTATACGCACTTATAAATTTTTACAACGAAAAGACTACAAAGCTACTTGCCGCTGACGACGATGCTGTCGCTGGCCTGACGCTCGCTGCTGCTCGCGGTCATCGCCAGGTATCAGAGCAGCGGATGCGCAAGGACGTGGCGGCCGCGCCGCTAGCTCTCGCTTCTCGCTGCTGGCTCGCGTGGTTGCACGTGGCTGCGGCTCGTAGCCGCTGATGGCATCGCTATTCGCGACGTTACACGAATGGCAACGCGTGCGCGCTTCTTCAATATATCACGCTCACGGTCCGGGGCTGCTGCGAGCATATCGCCGCGTGTCTTTTCCACTCCTCCGATGTGCATGCACGTAGTTTACACAAATGTAAACGTTAAACCGACAGCCGTGAAGGACGCTCAAAAGGCGACCTTAAACTTTGCAATTCGATTCGATGGAAAACGAAAAGAGAACGATGTTGAAGCGGGACGGATAAAACTGCGTCGGACTCTCTGAAGCTTAGAGGCTCGCGCGTACTATTTCGCGAACTCACGCGGTTTCAGATGAGCGCTCTAAACTACAGGCGCCGATCGGGCGGTTACAATATATATATATATATATATATATATATATATATATTTAAGCAGTTTTTACAGAGAAGCAACGATAGGTAAATTAGGGTCAATTATTTATAGAAACATAGATTTTTATGAATAGAGTACTTTTTCCTTAGATATTATTGAATTGTTTATGAAATCGGTTAAATTACCATCTCGGGTGGCGCCCAGATGGGGGATGCGATTATATATATATATATATATATATATATATATATATATATATATATATATATATTGTACCAGTGCGCGTGTCCGCCTCGAGTACCAGAACGGCGTGCACGGCCATTGCCAAAGATGTGCCCGGCTGGGCTAATGAAATAAGAAAGCGAAAGAATCAAAATCGACGTGGATGGAATATCTGGTGGATTTATAATGCCTAGACGTGAAGACGCGCGACACGCAGGCCGAGGGTCGCCGAGGCGATGGTGCGCGCAGGAGTTAGGGAAGAGAGAGAGAGAGAGAGAGAGAAAGAGTAACGGGCTGCCACATACAGTTGAGCGCTGACGTGCTCGTGGAATCCGCTGGCGACAGGAGGCGGCGTCGGCAAGCCCAGGACCGGTGACAGTCCGTTCTCGGTCGACAGGGAAGGCGGCGTCCCCGCTCGTCGATGATCCCGGGATGGGGTGGTTACACCGCAGAGGCGGAAGCCGGACGGCAGGCTCGTTAGGTCGAGCGCGGAAGCGGTGTCCACGCAATGGTGTCCGTGGGTGGCACGCACGTGAGCGGCACAGCACACACACGTATGACACCATGCACCTCGCGAAGCCAAAGCGACGCGCGAGACTGACCCGTAGTTTTGACGTTTCTCAAAAAATCAATGGGCCCGATCGTGCGTCTCTCTCGGAGCTTGTTTCCAAACCAAACTAAAATTCGCGCGCGTGACCGTCTCTCCCCACTCCCCGCTCTCTCTCTCTCTCATTCTCTCTTTCTCTCTCTCTCACTCACCTCTCGGCCGATGTATTCGTGCGTCGGCCTGTAATAAGTATATATTAATATTTACATATAAACATATAACACGCGGCGCTTGCGTTCCCCGTCACAATATATATATATATATATATATATATATATATATATATATATATTCTCTATGTATTTGTTGTTTTTTATTCATCTGTAATTTGAAAACGATTGAACTAATTTGAAACAAATTTGTAGAAATGAAAGTCGATATTTGTGCGCCGTACTCTTCTTTTTGGTAAAAATTTGTTAAATGTCTGTACAAAAATTTAATATTTTATAAATAATAAATACATTTGTTTATCTATACATACATATTTATTGCATTGTTATTCGTATTCATATATAATCCTAGTAAAATATGTATAGAAATATTCACCTTTGTGTAGTATTGGAATACATATATACATACGTATATAAACACGCGCGCGAAAAAGAGAGACAGAGAGAGAGAGAGACAGAGAGAGAGAGAGAGAGAGAGAGAGAGAGAGCGAAAGAGAAGGAGGGCGTGCAATATTTTAATACATAATTTGGTCACAATCGGCAATTTTGTAGTTGCATATTTTGATATAAGTATGTATCATTCTAAAGAACTCAATATTGGATATTATAAAAACTTTATTGAAATGATTAGAATATAGCATATGGCAATCTTGAACAGCACCTATTCTGCCCGTCTCTCTTCGATTTGCCAATCCTACATACTGACTCTATGCTATGTGATGTTACGCGTGCGACGCTGTACTATCTTACTGTGTATCATGCTATCCCATACATATTTTAAATACATATTATTGTAAAAAATTGTAATTTCATGAATTGACTTGCTCATGACTATACTTTGCAACTGTAATACTGAATCGATCAAGTTCAACTTACTCATATAAGATATGAATTCGCTATTTACTTCGATAAGAAAAAGAGATTTGTGGAATAATTTTTCAAATCGATTTATTTGAAATATATGAAATATTTATTTATATAAGCTGACTAGCCCTTTTTATTCATTTTGCGAATTATTTTATAATTTTGTTTCCTGGATTGTTCCATAATTTTTCGTGCAATTTTTTAAAGTCGATGATTTATTAATTATTTTATTAGTTTAATATAAAGTCATTGAATAATTATATAGTAATTTTTATAAAATAAAAAGTATTTTAGAAGAATTTTATTGTACATTTAAGTTTATTGTAATTTTGACAGTCGCTAAACTATGTACAACTAACTATGCTTAGAGTTTGAAATTTTAAATCAGAAAAAAATTAAACTATTTGTTCTATCGACGTTTTTTTCCATTATATACATTTGTAATTAAAAGAACCTTAATAAATATACGGTTCTAGTAAAGATTAACAAAATGTTTCCAGTTCTAAGACCATTCAAGATATACGAGGTTGGATTGATAAGTTTCCGGCCTGATCAAGTTATGGCGCCACTAGGCCTACCTTGAGGTGGCGTTCTATCGTACATAGCTTGTAGCTATAGTTAGTACCATCCTTACATAGCTTGTAGCTATAGTTTCAGTACGATCACCATGTTAGTTTAGGGTTGACAGCACACTGAACAAGACGCGTCTGTGTTTTTCGTAAAAATGGAAAAGCTGGAAAATCGTGTTGTCATCAAATACTTTTATTTAAAGGAGTTAACGCCGAAGGAAATTAATGAAGAGATGGACTTAACACTGGGGACATCCTCCCCAGCATATTCAACCGTTAAGCAGTGGGTTTCCGAGTTTAAAAAAGGTCGTGTCAGCACCTCTGACGAGCCTCGCTCAGCACGCCCCATTAAGGTCACAACTCCAGCTATGATCGAAAAAATCCATCAAATAGTGCTGAAAGACCACGCATTAAAAGTGAGTGGGATAACTGAGATCTGTGAGATGTCATATGAACGTGTACAAAATATTTTGCACCAACATTTGTATATGCAAAAGCTCTGTGCAAGATGGGTGCCGCGTTTGCTAACAGTCGACCAAAAATTGATTCGAAAGAAAATTTCTACCGCCAATTTGGTGTTGTATAAGCGTAATCCAAGGGAATTTTTGCGACGATTCGTAACCGTTGACGAAACTTGGGTCAACCACTACACTCCTTAAACCAAACAATAGTCTAAACAGTGGATTGGACCAGAGGAACCAACTCCAAAGAAGGCAAAAACAATTTTTTCTACTGTTTTTTGGGATGCAAGAGGTATTATATACATTGATTACCTTGAAAAGGGTAAAATTATCACTGGTCAATACTACGCAGACTTATTGCAACGTTGGAGCCACGAAGTGCAAATTAAACGACCTCATCTGGCGAAGAAAAAAATTTTCCGCACATTCACACACCCAACGTTTGAGATTTAGACACTTTAATCAATGGCTTTGAAGTCGTTGTACGTGGACTCGAAGATCTTGGAGTCGGAGCTAATCATATGAAAATTGGTTCATATATTGTATTGTAAAAAAACTCTAGTTGCAAACTGGTGAAACTTGGGAAATTTCGCAAGACGAAAAACGAGGATTGACACATACTCCAATTTAAGTTCATTTCTAGATCGTTACTTGCAATCACTTGACCAAGTACATGCTCCAGTGGAAAGTCGGCCAGTGCGCGTTAATCCAAATAAGAATTCGGTTTCAAAATCCAAACAGATTGTGGTAATCTCGGCTAATGCAGCTGAAATAGTGGAGACGAATTCGCCGTCGGTCATACGGGACTTTCCATTCTACGACTGCCAAGGAATACACTTGGTGGACTCTTATAAACTATTGATGAGTATCTCTTTGCCAGACCGATTTTTCTTTTGCAAGAAAGCTAGTTCATGCTTTGACTGCCTCAGAACATCTCATATAGTCTCTAAGTGCGAGTAGCCTCATCAATGTCATGCATGCAAGCAGAAGCATCTCACAAATCTACATTCTGAAAATTAAATTGTCGAATTTCCTTCACCTCCTCCTAGTGATTCCAATGCTGGAATTAGGAAATCTCAAGTCACTATAGACTCTAACGCCTCATGCAATGTATATATAGTTGCCGCCAAATCCATGCTATTGGTCGCTACCGCCAGGGTTATCGCGTGTGACAAGTTTGGAAAAACTCTTTGCGCATAAACACTAATGGACCCTTGCGCTCAACGATCGTTTGTATGTGACTGATCGGTACTACTAATGTTTCCAGAGCGATTACAGAACTTAGAAATCAATATTATGTACAATTATGGCAACTCGTATTGGATCCGTTGGAGCAAAGAAGTACTCTTTCAATTTCAACAACGAAAAAAGTATGAGTAGTGCGTTCACGAAGAATAGTGAGCTGCCGCCACCTGCTGTGTGGCCTCTCGCTATTGTTAAAATAACGGGTCCAGGCAAGAATGGATTGGTGCCAGTAGTGTCACTCCCAACTTCCAAATCTACATTTGTCAATCCAGTGGTCAAACTAATACGACTCCCAGTTGTTGAATGCACAGGCATTTTCTTCGTATTTTTCCACGTGAGTGTCACTCAACTCAAGAATAAAGACTGAAGAATAAAGATTGTGTCTACGATAATTTTAAGAATTTTTGATAAATTTTTGATAGTATTATCTCACTTTATGTACTGACTATGTGATATCCAATCACGCATGTGTGTGAAATTATGAACGATTTTATGCTTTTTATAAATCATGCGAGTTATTGCCCCTTCCGCTGGTCATGACAAGGAAGGCAGTATATTTAGTATATATATATATATATATACGTATTTACACCATTTATAAATTTGATCGTTCAAGAGTCAGCGAAAACCCGATATATGTTGTAATACTACTGATAAGAGCTAGCCGTTATGTCTTAGTTTCTACCCGCAATTTTTATATTAGACCATTTCAACCATCAGCCCTTGAAATTATATACGAATAATCCAGAAGTTATATTCGCAATAGTTTAGTCAACAGTACTCGTACATATTCATATTTACATATAAAAAATCGAACATATATTGATAATCAAGGCTTCCAAGTGTAGAAAACAAGTTTTCTACCAAGCAAGGTAGGCATTATATATATTAGGTTGTCAAATATCTCCTTTCCGCTTTTGTGCTCTTTATTCAATGCTTTATAAAAAGTATTACAGTGGTAGGATTGACTTCAAATATGTGCCGTTTTGTTCGATAATCTGTTTCCATCTAGACGACAGCTTCATAATACCCCTCTCGTAGAAACTCCTACCCTTATTTGTGAAGAACTCGGACAGCCACTTTTCACAAGCTTCTTTTGAGTTCAACTTTACACCACCAAGGATATTCGACATAGACAGGATCAGGTGGTAATCACTTGCCGCTATGTCTGGTCTATATGGTCGATGCGATAAAACGTCCCATCCGAACTCCCGTAGTTTCTGACGAGTCATCAACGAAGTGTGTGGACTGGCGTTGTACTGATAGAACACTATACCCTTCCTGATAGCCAATTGTGGACGCTTCTGGTCGATAGCCTCCTTCAAGCGGTCCAGTTGTTCACAGCACAAGGTAGAATTAAGCGTCTGGCCATATGAGAACAGCTCTTAGTGGATATTAGATATGTGCTCATTTATGCGAATATTTCATTTCGACGTTGATTGGGAGAGTTCACCGGGCTTTGTATACGATTTTCTGCATTCATGGTTATCATAATAAATTAATTTTCGTCACCAACAACAATACGATGCAAAATGATTTATTTTTATATCACTGCAGCAACATTTCAGACATGCAAAATCGCAGTTCAAATTCGCTCGGCTTCAATTCATACGGCACCCAGATTCCAATCTATTCAATGAATTCTAATACCTTTAGACGCAGGGAAGTGGCTTATTGCGTAACATCTAATCATATAGCAAGTTCTTTGTCAATGTGACAAGGATGCTCATCAAGCAAAGTGTCTAATTCCTTGTCTGCAATTCCAAAATCACTATTTTTGAGCCGTTTGAACCACTCGCGGCATGGAATTCACCAATAGATTCCGCCCAACAAGTTTCCGAAAGCAAACGATCGACGTCAGCCACACGTTCCCTCATATTAAGAAATAAAAGCAGCGCTTCCCGCAAATTATGTTTATTTGGCTGAAACCTTTCCATGATTTTCCTCGATAAAAAAAGGACTCCGAAAGAAAGGCTTAAATATAACGCTGCAAGGTTGCTGATAGATATACAGCCTACAAGTATCAGACGTGAGGTCTGGCATAATGCTGACGTTAACCAATACTAGAAACCTACTTCTGCACACAATATATATATATATATATATATATATATATATATATATATATATATATATTCAAATAGTAGTATAAATATAAACACATGCACATACTTCGTCGCTAAGATCTGAGCTGAACTCAGCTCATATTGCTTCAAAAAGGAACTTTCTTCCTTGAGTTAATTAAAATGAATATTATAGTTTAGTAAAAGTTGTAAATTGTTGTAGTTTCGTGTTTGAATAACAACAGCCAATATTCAGGTGTCTATCATCGACTTCCACAGAGTTTCGTATTCTAGCTTTAGAAACCGATGTTTAGGTATCTTTTGCAGACTTCCATGACGAATTTCGTCTTCTGGTCTTAGAAACTGACGTCCAGATGTCTATGGATGAGTTCTCTGGGTAGATTTTTAATCAATAAATTGAAACAAATTCTATATTATATATTATACATTAAATAAGAAGCTTTGTCGGATTCTTCATTACGGCTGTTTATTACTTAAATGATTCATAAGAATGATTCATAATACTAACAGATAAATACTTCCAAAAATATAATAATATAATGTATGGTTTATTTAACATCTTGGTCACAAATATGAAAATGCTAGTTTCTACTTAGGACATACTAATAATGTACTTATTAGTTCAGACTAGCTAGGACGCGTATGCTTTATTGTCATCCGTGCTGTTTACTGGTTACCAGTATATTCAATCTTTTATTAGACCTAATAATAATTCAATAACAGATTTTTAATCATCAAATTTTATACAAGTTCATATAATATATATTGTACAATAATTGAGAAACTTTATCAGAGTTTTTTAGTGGTATTTTTGTTACTCTGACAATTTCATGCAAAATTTATAAAGCAGTTGCTTCTAAAAATATAGTAATATTTAATCTTATTTTAATATAGAAGAATTATATTTAAATAATTGCACTAAATTCTTAACTTAGATTCTATGTCCAATTTTCAGTCAAATTACGAAGTTCAGTTACGAATTAATAAAAACTGAAAAAAGATTTTTAATGTTAGATTGTAACAAATCAAACATCTTTCGCAATTCAAAATTGCATTAACAGCTAAAAATATAATGAAATGATTGGTGGTACTCTGATATCACATCCAGATATAATATACAGAGATTAATTAAAACGTATATATACGATCCAGATATAATTAAGAACACATTCTATTACAGAATGTAATATAAAGTGAATAATAAACCAGAAGATACGTTTCTCAAATTATAAAGGAACTCTATACAAAAAATTAATTACTAGTCGCCTGATCATTGAAAAACTCCAACTTCGTAAATAAAAACCCATGCTTAAGAATAGTAAACAAATCTATGTTCTTAATTACTGAGCTCAAATTACTCTATATATTTATGAACTTGTTTTAAGAAAGTAATTGAAAAATACTATAAATTTTAGAAATAATTTTTAAATTATATATAAGCAGAAATCTGAATTTTACACAAATTGAAAATAGTAACCTGTGATCGAAAGGAACTTTAACAAACGATATGACGAAATATTTATTTAATTCAGTAGTATATATAGTATATATATATATATGTCAAATCATATCATATCATATCATATCATATCATACTTACTAATTTATAATGACAAAGCGTGTTTTTGTTTGTACACGATAACCGAAAAAACTACTGAACCGATTTTTCTGAAATTTGACATATAGATTCTATATTATCTTGGGAAGGACATAGTCTATGTTGTTTATGAAAATCATTTTACTTTCATCAATAAATTAAGTAAATGGTTTTAACAATCAGTTCACCAGCAGCCACTAGTCCGCTTAAAGTATTAATACCAGGCCAGCTCAAACGAATGTTCCTATCCAACTTTGGCATTCGTATCCTAAAGAAGGTGTGACATTAGTCGGTATTACCTTTTTTGTTCTTTAGGTTAATCTGACACTACTCTCACATCTTATGGATATATTTTGATTTTTGTAAATTTTATTTTCTCTTACGTGGGAAAATCTGTCTCTGTTTCTCTCTCTCTCTTTCTCTCTCTCTCTCTCTCTCTGTCTTTCTTTCTCCTTCTCTTATAAAATAGTTCTTTATGCCAAATCATACTGAATATAGTTTGTGACGACAAATTATATTTTTATTTTTATACATTCTACTAACTTCAGACAAAATAGGATTCTTTACCACCAACCTCGAAACTATGATTATATATAAATAAAATATATCGTCACTTCTGCATAAAAAGGCAATATTCATCGCCTATTTAAAAAATATGCTATGCGAATACTAACATTTTGCATGAATTTCAGTTAACAGCACTACGAAAATATTCACGGTATTTAATTGAAAAAACGGAAATATAAAAAGTAGATATATATATATATATATATATATATATATATATATATATACATATAATATTGTATTGGCGTCTACGGGCGGTTGATTACGATATTCCGTTGCCTCAAGACGATTTCTATACGCAGTTGTGTGTTTGGATGATAGAATGCGATGTCCAGGTGTCTCTGGGCGATTTCTACGGGAAATATTGTCTGTAGTTCATAGAAAACGAGATCCAGTTATGAGGAAATCAATTTCTATGGGAAGATTCGTGTTGGGACGGTAAAATACGATATCTAGATCTTTCCAAACGACTTCTACTGGAAGTATTGTGTTTAGTCGTTAGGAAGCGATGTCTAGCTTTCTCGAGACGACTTGTACTGGGACTATTGTGTTTAGTTGATCGTCAACTTCTACGGGGAGTTTCGTGTTCGGATGATAGAATGCGCTTTTCAGGTGTTATGGAAAGACTTCTACGGGGAATTTCGTGTTCGGTCGGTAGAAAACGATGTCCAGGTATGGCGGGACGATTTCTATGTTGAATATCCTGTTTAGTTGATATGAAACGATGTTGAGGTATGTCGGGACAACTTCTACGGGAAGTTTCGGGTTCGAATGATAGAATGCGATTTCAAGGTGTCTTGGAACGAATTCTACGGGGAATTTCGTGTATAGTTGGTGGGAAACAATGTTCAGGTATATCAGTACGACTTCTATGAAGAGATTCGTATTCTATCATGCGAATACGCACACTCTCACCAAGAATCGTTCTGGTATACCTGGACATTGTATTTTACCTCCTCAAAACAAAATTGTCTAGAGCAGTCGTCACCAGACATTTTCTATAATCCGAACATGATATTCTCCGTAAACGTTTCCTCGAGACACTTGGAAATCTTTTTCTATCGCTCGAACTCGAAAGTATAATTTTCTCCATCGAAGCCGTATTGAATATGCATATATATTGTATAAAATGGTCGGTAAAATATCAACTTTTTGAAGTGGACGCTACATTGAAACAACTTTTTATACAGAAGCGACGATAGGCAAATTACGGTCAATTATTTATAGAAATATAGATTTATATATATAGAGTACTTTTTTACTTGGATATTATTGAATTGTTTAGAACTAGCACCCTTCTACTCGGTTTCAACCGACATAATAATTTATATATTTCAATAATATCTATCTATGTATAAATGTAAATCCCTACAGATAATTTAGCTATCGTTGCTTCCGTATGAAAAGCTGCTGCAAAGCAGCGTTCGCTTCAAAAACGTGATATTTCCCAGATTTATAGTATATATATATATATATATATATATATATATATATATATATATATATATATTTATTTATTACATACGTTTTCACTGGGGAAAATTATACTTTCGAGTTCGAGCGGTAGAAAGGATAATGCCGATTAAAATCACATCTTTAGGAACCTTTTTTTTTGTTTATCGTGTATAAATAAAAACACGCTTTTTCATTATAAATTCGTATGAGTATGATATGCTGTAATATGATATGATTAATATATATTTTTTAATATATTTGGAATTTTAAAAATATTTTATATCTGAAAACTGCATTGCGGAATAACTGCAGCCTCAGAAATAAAAAAATTTGTGCCATCGTTTCCGTTAGTTTTGAGTGCTCATTTGTCTTAACATCTACCAATAATATTCAAATAATATTATCAATATAAATTAATAAATTCTTAATATCAAATAATATTAATAAATAAATAATATTACAATCAAAGGAATAATAATAAATTCTTTAGACAGCTTTGCTGTTTATATTTAAAAGACGTATCTTTTGGTTTATTACTTATATTATTCTATTTCTGTAATATAATTTATCAAGGAACGCGGTTGTGTTCCGAAGGTAAGTATGGGTAATGCAGCCTTCGAAGGATTGTGCTTTATTTTCTTTGATATTTGTTGTCGAAATTTCTAAATAATTATTGTGTCTATATTAAACTGCGACAAGGTGGGCACGTAAAAAGCTAGGTGGAAAGATCGAACGCCCCGTTACATGGCATCCGTGGTTAAACATAATGATTTTCTGTAATGAAATTCGAAAAGTAAAGCTTCAAAAGAGTATAGAGAAATCAGAAGAAAGTAAAGAGAAAGTGAGTAGAGTAAAGAGTAATGATCAAAGAAAAGATTGAAAAGAATGAAGAGTAAAGACGAAATAAATTTTTAATAGAACAAGAGAAGCACAAGAAAAAAAATTTCTATTTTCAAATTCTTTTGAGTTTACAAAAAAAAGACACGATCATAATGAAATTTGTTTGAGTTTTGTATTTAAAACTGTAGAGTTTATTAAGTTTTAAATGAGTTCGTAGTCAATTTTAAAATAATTCAAAATAATATTTTATTTAATAATATATATAAAATGATGAAATAACGCGTTAATACTCTTACCATTGAAACGAGAAAGAAAGGTATAGCCGCAATACACACGCATATATGTATGCGTAGTTTTTCAGTGACACGGGGAGAGAAAGAGTACCCGGACGTATACATCCGCGCGTATCTATCAAAAAGCGAAATGAAGGAGCGAGAGAGAGAAATGTATAATAGAAATACACGCGCGCATATACTTGCGCGTGACTAAACCTAGAGTAAGAGAGAGAGACTAAAGAGATGTATAGTAGTAGTGCATGCATATATGCTTACGCGTAGCAATGCGGCGAGTAATATAGAGAAAGAGTCAGAGAGAGAGAGAGAGAGAGAGAGAGAGAGAGAGAGAGAGAGAGAGAGAGAGAGAGAGAGAGAGAGAGAAGTAAAATATATATCTATATATATATATATATATATATATATATATATATATATATAGACTGAAAGATATATATATATATATATATATATATATATATATATATATATATATATATATAGACTGAAAGATATATATATGAGAGAGTAAGAGAGCCAGAGTACAGATAAAATAAATAGAGAGTAGGAGCGCATGGATATATATACTCGTGCGGCAATATTTTCATAGAGTGAGAGTGATTTGTACTCGTATATTAATATGCACACTGCAGGGCTGCATTCAATAGGGTCCAGGTGTATATATATGTTTATGGAAATCTATTAATGGATATCATAGCGAATGAGTGTATTATAAATTAACGTACTTGTGACATAGTTATTTTAAGAGCATAATTAGATATATTTTAAAATATGGATGCACGTCTATTATAGTGAAATAAGTGTTTGTTTGTATCAAGTTTCTAATTTTCTTTTTGTATATTTTATTGCTCTCGAAATTTTTATAATCTAATTAGAATGAAATATTTTAATTTGTTGTTATTCGTGTTGGTATAAATATATAAAACGTGAAAAGAGTAAGCCAATTTTTTGTTTTTCTTCTATTGAAATTTGGACTAATATTATTTAATTATATTGTTCAGCCACAATATTAATTATAAAGGGCTTTAGATATTTTTTCCAGAAATTAAAAACTCGTATAACTAAAATTATTAATAGAAGTCTAGACACCTATTTACCATAATTCTAGGAAAAGATTTTTTTAAGTTATAAATAACCAGAAGAGTGAGAGAAACAAAGAGTACAGAGAGTAAAAAAGGCAAGAAAACAGAGAGAAAGAGAGAGAGAGAGAGAGAAAGTGTGAGATATAACCAATTCAAAGTATAGGAATAAAACACATTTATTTTTTTTATTTTATTAATGTAGATTTGATTAGAATTTTACTTGATTAGAATATTACTTTGATTAGAATATTCATAATGGAATGGTATTTGATTAGGAATACTAATATTCAATAAGTGTCTTTGTATTGCCAACTCACTTATTTATTTATTTATTTATTTACTTAATCTTTTCAAAATTATAAATATAATTGTAAAGTAATAGATGCCTAGACTGCAAACTTTATATAATAAGAAAAACTTTATATAAAGAGAGCAAGAGAAATTAACCTTTAGACTGCCGGACTGGCTTAGATATGAGCCACCTGTGACCTTGACAGCTACTCTAGAGATATGAGGTATTTTTATGTATAAATTTTGCACATCAAAAATATCAATTTATAAGGAAAAATGCCGGCAGTCTAAAGGTTAAAGAGGAAGTACATAGTCTCTTTCGAAAAGAAATTATACAAGTTTTAAGGAATAATAAATTGAACGACCGTAGTAACTTGACTGAATTTTCAGAACGTTTAGTTCGTTTTAGAATAGCTCAACTCATTCCCGAAGCATCGATAGAATGGGATAGAGATTGATGAAATCAATATGAGAGAAGAGTTGGATTTTGAAGAAGAAGAAGTAGATGCTTATACAGAAAATTCTTACAGACAAACAAGTAAACTGGTACAAGAGAACAAAGAGAAAAGAGTAACTTTTGAAGACACTCAGAGTAGAACACAGAAAATGGTTAAAGCTCAACTACGTCAAACACCTTTGGACGTACGGAATAAATTTCCACCTTAAATTTTAGTGGTAGATACACCAAGGAGCTCAATAAAGGGCTGTTCGATTCACACCCGGTAGAAATAGTACCGATAAATATGCCGCTATACCTAACAGAACGTAAAGGAAAATTTTTTGTATACCATGAATTGTTCATGCATCAAGACAAAAGCGATCTAAATCGGGAAATACGGAGGCTACATCATGCTTCTGATTATGTGGCCTGATGAACAGACCGATAACAACGAATACAGTGAATTTGCATAATATAAAGGAAGTTTCATGCAAAGCGTAAAGTACAAGTTGATTATGATCTTATAAAATCCTGAGAAGTACATATGGAGAATGAAATAAATAACCTAAATACGAGATTTGTGACGCCGGATAAGAATACAGTAAAAGAAACTTTCAAACAAATGGAAGAATCGAGAATATCAAACTATGTAGAGTCGGTACAGACAGCAGATTCAAGCGTGTATAGGATAGCACAGCGTGCTGTTCCTAAGAGCTATAGCATAAATCCTCGGAACTTAACCTTTAGTAGCGATACACCAGAGCCGGTGTTCAACGTAGAAGAAACACAAAGAGAGAGAGAGAGAGATTTAGAGAGAGAATTAGATAAATGTAGAGGATTATTGTATAAATGAAATTAAAATAGAGAAAATTCGAGTAATTATAATTAATCTGAAAACACAACTCATTTAAGACGTGAAATATCACGGGAAAAGGCGTGCGGCCTATTATTCATGCAGTTCATGTTCGAACTGCAATGCTCTGAAACTTCGGGGGAATGAAAGCCACAGCAGTTGCAATCGTAGTTAAATTGCACATACGATTACTACACCCGCAAGAAACAGATTAAAAGGAAGAAAGAGAGAAAATTTTAATTTAAATGACGACTTAAATAAGTTTTATGAGTGCGAAAAATGAGAGAATAATAATTTGTTAAGGAATCGTTTTTCGCCGATATTTTAGGCTAAAAAGCAGTTTTTAATATAAAACTCCGTGTGTGACTATAGAAAATGATCAGAGACACATTATATATATATATATATATATATATATATATATATATATATATATATATACATATATATTGTGACGTTGCGGCCCTTGCCCTGGCCGCCGCCACAGAATATATTGCTCACATGTACTCAGCACCTACCTGCTGATTCCTCCGGCGGATGACGACTCGTCCTCTCTTCACGAGAGGGTCCGCTGATACAGAGAGGCAACGCTAAATAATCAAAAGAAAAAGGGGGCGGCAGTCAATAAGAACGTCTCGTTGTCTATTAGAATTTCCCTTTATTTTCAGGACGGTACAATACTTTCGATCGTATTCTCTCTCTCACTCTCGCACACGCGCGGAACCGCGCACACGCATTCTCGGGTACGAGACCACACGCACCTCGGCTGCGCGATGCATACACTCTATCTCTCTCTCTTGCACTCACACTCGGTGCCGCAGCACACGCACTCTGGCTCTCTGTCTCTCACACACACGCATACACGCACACACACACACACACACCAGTGTGGAGTTTTGTTGCTTTCTCCCATCTGGCGCCTCCCCAGGTTGCGGATAGGGGATGGCTCGCTACAATTTGTAGAGGGCACTGAGGAAAGAAAATACTCAGGACGGACAGAAAAAGCTAATAGGGAGGGCCTCCCGAACTTAAGGCCAATTATGACTAATGCTTGGTATAAACAAGTATATACCCCAGGGAGTAACTCCGGCAAGACCGGTCAATCTCCTCACCGATTCCGATAGAGTGCAAGCCTCTATGGTCGGTGGTAGCCCCTCGGATTCTGGGGAGGGCAAATCAAACATAATCATAGATAGTACACTGGGTACAAAAGGAGATGTCATGATGGATCAAGAAACGACGGATTCAGAAATCTCCATCACGCGCAGAAACAATCATCTGGAGCGACTTGATGAGAAGATCAGCCAATTGTTGGACTTTCTTAAAGATAGGCATAACGTGCACAAGACCATTAAGGATCTTGCTCGTTCTATTAATGCCTCATACAAATGCGTCAGTATGGCAGAGGATGATCTATTACAGTATCAACGTCCTGGTACACATGAAGTGGTGACTCAGACTACGCCGAGTCTACGCTCTGACACCAAACGAAGCGCAGCAGAAGCGATGGATTCCACTCCTAAAACCAAAAGTGGCAAAAGGACGAAAGAACCATCATTGGGCTTAAGGAGAACACTAGAGTCGGTTGGAGTACCTACAGGCAAGTCTGAAGCCAAAGAAAATCAATGGCAGACCATCAAGCGTAAGAAGCCCAAAGGCAAAGATAAAGAATTATCTAGTACACGCAGGCTTAATGGACGAAATAGGCCTAATTCCATTTTGATTAAGGCCAATGAAGGAGTTACATATGCGGAGGTACTAGGTCAAATAAAGAATGACCCGGAGTTATCTCATGTGAAGAATGAGGTTATCAGGATACGCAGAAATGCAAGCGGTGCCCTTGTACTTCAGTTGAAACGCACAGCCAAAGATGCACATGAGTTGGCACGCATTGTTGAAACTAAGGTTGGCCATAGCGCATCCACTTCGGTCCTGACTAATCTCATTACATTGGAGATTAAAGATATAGATGAGGTCACTTGAAAGGATGAAGTATTAGAGGCTCTGAGAACACACCTCGAGCTAAAGGAGACTAACCTACTAATCGCTCGTTCTTTGTGGCAAGCTTATGGGGGTACTCAGACGGCGGTGGTGTCTGTACCATATAGCCACGCAGCTGACATACTACGTGCAGGGCATGTTCGAATCGGATGGGTCAGCTGCAGAGTTCGATTTAGCGTCCGTGAGCACGGGCCCTGACAGAACTAAACTTTGCAGGCACTGCGGTGGAAAAGACCATCTATCCAAGCTGTGTGTAAACGAGCCCTGCTGTTTACTCTGTAAATGTGAAGGAAAAAAGGAGATTAACCATCCAGCATACAGCTATAAGTGCCCGATTACCGTGGAGTTTTTAAACAGACATAAAACATGAGAATACTCCAACTGAATACCAACCATTGTGTAGCAGCTCATGACCTGCTGAAACAGACAATAAAGGAACTAAGAATAGACATTGCTGTAATCTCCGAACCATATTGTGACAGGGTCAGACCACAGCACTGGATAAGTGACAGAAGCAATAGAGCTGCCCTTTGGATTGGTCAAAATAGGCAGGTACTAAAGCAGTCGAGTCATCGGAGCGAATTGATATCCTGGGCTAAAATACAAGAAATATACGTCTTTAGTGTATATGCTCCTCCAAGCTTGACAGACAAGCAGTTTGAAATCCTCGTAGCTAAATTAGTTGACGAAGCCATGGACAAGTAACCATTATTAATCGCTGGCGATTTTAACGCATGGTCCACAGTCTGGGGAAGCGCTTCAACAAATAACTGAGGTAATATGCTGCTTGATGGTCTTAATTCTCTTCAACTCCACGTGGTTAATAAGGGATTTGAATCCACATTCATTAGGGGTGATAAACAATCAGTCATTGATGTAACATTCGCCAGTGATGACTTGATTCAGCGGATCCCTAATTGGAGAGTAAGCGACCTTTACACCCACAGTGATCACAGGGCAATCTTGTATGAGATTGCAGAGAAGAAAGTAAAGAACAAGTGCAATGAGTGGATGCCCACACGGAAATGGAACATCAGATCGCTAGACTGTGAAGTGTTCGCCACTATGATATCAGAAGAGCGTTTAGAATATGGTGCACCAGGCCATCTGGCAAATGCACTCATGAAGCATATCTCTGAAACATGTGATGCATCGATGACTAGGACTAAGAGCGGATTTAAACATCGTCAATCTGTCTACTGGTGGACAAATGAAATTGCAGAATTGCGCAAACAATGTCATCGCGCACGTAGACTTGCCCAAAGAGCCCGCACCCATCGTGATACGTTTAATAGTTTATTTAAAGAAGCACAAAGAGCGCTTGTCAAGGCCATTAAGGCAAGCAAGCGTTGATGCTGGCTTGAACTGTGTGCAGAGGCCAACAATGACTTATGGAGACGACAATACAAAACAGTCATGGCACGATTGAGTAGGGCACTAATACAACCCACTAGCACGGTATTGATTGATAAGATTGTTTCCGCTCTCTTTGCCAATGACACCCATGGGACTGTACTGCGCACGCAACACTCGGACGATATACCTCCTATAACAGAAATGGAACTACATAATGCTTACGCTAAGACTAGAGACAATGCTGCCCCTGGCCCTGATGGTATCCCTAATGCGGCAGTTAAGTTGGCGATACAGAAGAATCCAGCTATATTTCTAAAAGTATATACTGCTTGTCTTCTTGAGGGTATTTTTCCTGATTGCTGCTTATTTTTCCTCGTTATAAAATAAAAGAATAATATTTATGTTTTACGATTCTTTTTTCTCTTGCCATTCATAAATCGGTAAAATAAAAAATATATGGATTAAGAGAAGTAAGTCAATAGATGAATTAACTTATAAATATATATATATATATATATAAATTTAAATACTATATATATATATATATATATATATATATAAATTTAAATAAACTAATAATTTTTTTTTCTTTCTCAATAAACTCTGAACAAACTAATTATTTTCAGAAAATAAATAAATAGATGAATTTAATTTATTAAAACACTAAATAAATAAATTTTAAACAAACAAAAAAATTTTTGTTTACAAACTAATGATTTTATTCAAATTAATAATTTATAACTAAGAAATTTTGAACAAACTAATAATTATTACTAACGCCTTGACGAACAATTTTAATAGTAATATTTTTAAAAATAAACTAATTACTCGTAATTATAAAATACAGTTTTTAAATAATGCTTTCTAATTTCACTACATGTATCAATTAATAATTGAATAATTAAATAAGACTTTATATCTTTATTCATATATTATAAAAACCTTGTATTAAATTCAATTTGGCTAATAAATTATAAAACAAAAATGTGTACAAATGTTTTTAAAAATTAACTACTAAAATTTATATATATATATATATATATATATATATATATATATATATATATATATATATATAAATAATATATATTATAACGAGGTGGGTTCGATTCTGCGAACTCCAGTTCGATCTTACCAACTCAATATCGACGCGCGACCGCTCCTGTACGGTCTGCGCGCAACCCACGTCGATCCCGCTTCTCGCCGTCCGGGGAATAAGCACCCGTCGGCAGCGGAGTCTCGGCGCGCTATGGCGCACCGGCCCGTTACAAAGAAAAAAATCGGCTCCCGAAGGCGCGAGCCTACGCACTTGTTTCGTGCGCGGTGCTCCGGCAACGAGCACCACGTCCGCAGCTAACTCAGATCGCACGGCGGAAACTCTTCGCCCTGCCCACGGAGGCGGGTGGATCCTGCGCGCAGTATCAGCTCGGTGCGGGAAATTGTACAGGGGAAGTAGTGATTGACGACAGAAAAAGAACCGAGAGAAACTCGAACGTGTCGATTAAATGCAGGCTTTATTTCTACACGATATTCTCGCGTTTTACAATATCAAAGGTCGCGAGGCTCGCGCGCCTGCAATAATATTATGCGAAAAGCGGAAACCGCAATACGTGCGTACACTCTCTCTCACGCACTCTCGTCCGCCCGCTGGCGTGGCGCCTCGCAAGGGCGCACTCGCATGAACTAACCTGGGCGTATTCCAGATGGGGCGTCCCCCAGGAATACCGGCGTCGATGCCGGGTGGCACGCACGAACACTCGCGGGCGACAAACGGCAGCGTTCCGCCTAGACCGTCAGCGCGGATTCGGAACGTAACCGGGCACTAACGCGGCAGACACTGGGCGTCGGCGCGAGTAGCAGGGTCTCCTGTACGGGCCCTTCGGTGGTTTCGCGTGCTCCTCTTCCTCGATGACTCGGGACACGTCGCTACTCGCGGTGCGGAATCTGTCGCGAGGTCGATTTCTTCTAGCGCGTCTCGAGCGCGTGCACAAAAATCTCGTCTCTTTGTTTTTTACGCGTCTCGGGCGCACGTGGCGTTCGTCTCTAACTACACCAAAACGAGACTCAAAAAAAACTGCTCTCCTCTCCGCGACGACCCCCCCTCGTTCCCCCCTCTCCTCGCTCTGCTCTCCTCCGCCGGCCGGCCGGCCGGTCGCATCGAGGTCGTGCTGTGTTTACACTCGGCGCACGCCGCAGCTGACGAGTCGATTGCGGCCTCGTTATAATATATATATCTACAGTTTTCTCTTTTAACCAGAAAAGTTAACAAAAGAAAGAAAATGACTAAATATATACTATAAATATGATTGACCCTTAAATCTAAAAGAAATATTTACCAAAAAAGGGAGAAAAATATTTAAAAAAAGGGGGCGAATAAGGAAAACTAAATACTTACCAAGAGCACGGAATTTATATGTTATGAGAGTAGGCATATAGTAAGCCTTCTTATTTGTCACTTAAAGCACAACAGCCTCTGAGCTATCTGAATAGCCTCTAACTGAAAATATTCTGCTATTCTAAAATAAAACATTTCTAATTCAAGGGATCCGAATCCTTACTATATTTTATACTAAATCTTAAATAATAGTATATTATATGATCCCCTCATAAATGAAAAAAAGAGATTTATAAAATATAAATGCTCTTATAAAATCCCTAATAAGAATTTTTATATAAAAAAAATATTGAAAGCTTCAACGAAAGCAAAATCAAGCAATAGCCTCTGAGTTGTTATTCACTAAGACGACCAAGCATTGCCTCTGAGCCAACGCAATTACAAAAAAATAAAGATAAAACCTCGAGCAACTCAAATAACTAAAAACATAATTAAACTCTGTCGCATATCAGAGGTGTATAACACCTTCATATTTTAAAAAGAAATAAAATTAAAATGGGTGTCTAAATATAAACGAACTTCTACATTTCAAATACATTCAAATCAATCGTATTGATTATTTTCTGAAAGTTTAATAATAAATCTTAGAAATAGAAGATATAAAACATAAGATATAATGATAGAGACTACATAAGCTCTTTCATAACGAAAGAAAAATCTTATGCATACATAAGAAACATATCAATTCTACTAAGGGAAATCTAAAAATAGTAACTTATTATAAAATCTAAATATAAAAAAAATGTTAAATCTAAATATTTAAATTAATCAAATGTGCTAAATCTCAATTTTGAAAAATAATAAATATTTTGATAAATAAATCAAAACTTACACATTATTAACTAACAAAATCTCTTTCTCTATGAAAACTTATTAACACAATGAGAATAAATACGTAAGAAAAATTAACAAGAAGAATCTTTTCTCGCCTACAGTGGAAAATCCAGGATACGACTGGAAAGCATCAACGCCCTTCAAAGAAGAAAAGGGACTTGAAGAAAAGAAGAATTAAAAAACAATAAGATACTTAAGAAACGTATCAAAGAAGAGACTGCGACGTTCATCCCTAAAAGAGTTACCCCACAGGTCATTTGATTTTTATACGGCATTCCAGGAATAATTGCCGATCCAAAGCTGGAGTTTTCAAAAATTCAAAACCTGAATAAGAAAATCCAGGTACTACAAAAGAGTTGCTGCAAAGAGTGTTTGGAAGAAAGGAAACTTTCAACAGAAGGCTGCTTTGGGTGCCTTCGTAATCAATACACCAGGCCTGAAGAAGTCTTAGAGTGTTGGGGGAACTCTTTATGAAGCAAAAACTCATAGCGAATAATTGCACTGTACAAATTAAGTTTGATTAATTTAGGATCTAATTTAATATTTTATTAATCCTAATATTTTTCTTTTAACAAAAATAAGTACGTTTTATTTCATCCAAAGCTAAGCGAAATATTATATTATATTGTAAGAATGTGCGTTCTTCCGCTCGTCACGTACTTACTGTCTTCTTCCTTCCAGGGCGGGAACTCGGGCTGATGTGCGTGTTGTTATTATATGTAGCATATGTATATATATATATATATATATATAATTATGTTTGATTTTTAATTTTTATCTTAACCTCCTGCGTATCTTTAAATACTATATATATGTCGGTAGAATTTCAATAAATAAACGGCATCATGTAATAAACAAAATAACAATTTATATCTATATTTTAACAAGATTCATTTATCATACAAAGTCTCATCCGCTATCTTCCCCGCCATATCACACTCGCGCTCGCAGCAAATGTACTAATTTCCCCGCGTTTCGTGGCCGCCGCTTCCTGATCTTTCCCGCTCCCGCTTCCCCCGCTCGCACAATTTACATGTGTATAATTATGTAATT
Source organism: Sycobia sp. Sy_11 (assembly GCA_018907035.1). Classification (NCBI taxonomy): domain Eukaryota; kingdom Metazoa; phylum Arthropoda; class Insecta; order Hymenoptera; family Epichrysomallidae; genus Sycobia; species Sycobia sp. Sy_11. The sequence goes on from JACCIC010000245.1 coordinate 535,707, forward strand.
AACGGGCGCGCAGGCCCACTCACCGGATACCGCAAAAAAATTTACGAGGGCGTCCCCTCGTGTGCTCGCTGCTGCTGCCTTTCCGATCTTCCGCGATGATTCCCCGTAGGAGAGAGAGAGATGCATGGATAGGTAGACAACTCACTCAGTTCGTACTCTCACCACACTCCGCACTACTCAGTCCTAATCCTTATCTTCTCCTCACTATTTGTCACGACAACACCCGTACTTCCCTTCCGTCTCTCGACTTAACACCAAAAAAACTTCACAATTTTAGTGGCAATGGCCACGACACGTGGTTGCTCAACCCGCTTCAAAAATCTTCTGAAGTCTTCTTGATCTTCACCTCTGATTCTCCAATCACCGCTATTCTTTTCGCCATGCGCCAATTACCGTCCGTCTTTTCCGATTTGTGCCAATCATGGGCCCTTCCGCATCATTATTGCAGTTACGACCGACATTGTCCGTCGGCAACATTCCGTTTCATGACTTGCGCCGCGCGCCAAGTTCGAATTTACCCGGGGGATATATCTATATATATATATCCCCGTCGGTAGTTCGGCGCGGCGCCGCTAAGAGCGGTGGCGCTGTCGACCGCTCCTTCTCCGGAGCGGCTTCCGCCGACTGCAACTTCCAGTGCGACCGTCTGTTGTGCGGACGGCGCACGCCGTATCTCTCCGACTCTCACTAATCTCTTCGTGTTTTATTTTAGCGTCTCCACGAGCCCTTCCTGTTTATTGAGATGACGTTCTTGAGCTTGATGTGCGTCCATTTGTTGCGGCAATTTTCGTCGTTTTCTTCTTCCTCGTGTTCGTTCGGGCAGCGGCCCTTGCGGCGTCCGGTATGCTGTACATAACCTGGTGCGACCACGTGCTTTTGATCTTCCATTTTCAACTTGCGGCGTCCGCATGGCTTCTAGATCTTCGCCACGTATGCGTTGTGCTTTATTTTACTTAGCCTAATATTTCTACTCATGTTTCCGAATTTCGTAGCATCATTTCCCCGTTTAGAGGTTATGTTATTTCTCTCTCGCTCCTTGTTTACTTCCATATACCTCTCTTTTCTCTCTCAGTCTATCTTCTTCTGCATGTGTCTAACTGTCCGTGTCCCTCTATATCTCTCTGTTTCTTTCTCCCTATCTGGCTTTCTTCTTTAATATATAAGTCTTTATTTCCATCTCTCTCTATAGGTGTATTTTCTTTATTTCTCTGGATACCTGATTTTACCTTTATTTCTATCCTTCTACCCTCCTGTATTTATCTGGTTTGCGTGCATTTCTTTCCATTACTCCCATTCTATCTTCCTTTCCTTCTCTGCGTATGCTTTTCTTTCTATCTCTTTCTATATGTGTATTTCTTTATTTCTCGGCATGCATATTTTACTTTATTTCTCTCCTTCTATCTTCCTTTCCTTCTCTGCGTATACTTTTCCTTATACCTTTTTCTATATGTATAATTCTTTACTCTACTGCATGCATACTTTAATTTATTTCTCTCCTTCTATATGCACTCTGTTTGTTGCATGCATCCATGTAACTTTCGTCGCTAATTTTGCTTCTACTTTTATTCATTATTCTCTTTATTTGCAGGTTGTGGTTGCTGCAATTCCTATTGCAATATTATCATTATATACTTATCATTTTGTATTTTATATATTCTATACTTTGTATATTTATCATATTTTATTTAATAAAAAGGATACACACACACGCATAACAAATTTGGAACGTTTAATAGCTTTAACACCTATCCCAAAATTATTCCTAACTGATATTCACATGTTTCAACTAAATAAGGTTAATGAAAAAAAAATAATATTAAAGTCTACTCATCTTTAGTTCAACCAGCATCCAGGAGGTAGCTTATTCAATTCAATAAATCACTTCCGAGCATCTTTGTAGATATTTTTTATAACTACAGGAAATGTTCGTATAAGTTTTATGCAAAATTAACACAAAATAAAAAGTCAACATAAGTTTTAACACAAACGACAAACGTCTTATTCTAAGAATAAATCTAATAATAATAATAGATGAAGTAAATTATAATACTTACGCAATGAATGACTGCAATTACTATCATTTTCAAGATATATTTGTGTACACAGCTATTCCAGTCTTCACGTGTTAATAATTAAATAAAATTAATATCTATGATAAAATCTATGCTGATTTAAGATTAAACTTTATTACTATTAAACATAATTATTATGTTAACAACAAGTTAATTAATTTGAAATACTAAAATAATTAATCGATACATGAATAAATATATATTAATCCATAAATTATTAAAATATACAAAATAATAACAATAATTCAAAGAATTAAAAATAAAACTAAATAATTCCCAGATAAATAAAATAACAAAAAACAAAAACATGAACATTAATTTTTCCCTGAATGAATAAATTACAATTAGTAATTAATTTTTTTTTCTTCCTTTCTCTCTTCTCTTCCCTTATCCTTTTTCTTTTAGTAATAACTGCGTCATTTTTTTTGACCCTTACAAATGATTGGATTACATATATAATAATTAAGAAACGTAATTAATAAACAAAAAAGAGAATATTTTCTTCTTTTTCATTAAAACAAATAATCAGGAATTATCTCATGGATTCCTTTTAAATGATTCCGACCGAGACCATTATCCAATAACCCCCTCTAACCAATACCGTATTGCTGGATTGGAAAAGGATATAGACGACTTGAAAGAAGAAAACCATGAACAATGGGAAACAATCGCGCACTTACATGCCCAGTTCAAAAGATTAAACACTATTCTAGAGCTGGAATCAAGTCAAAACCAAAAATTGGCCGCTGATTGCCAAAGGTTATCGAAAGCCGTTCAAGGACTACGACAACGGGAAACAGAATTTAGAAGGAAATAAATATAGAAGTTACAAAACTAAAAAGGGAGAACGCAGCTCAGAGAGAGCTATTATCAAAAAAATCGCCAGGTTGAAAATGAGATAGATGTAGCTACAGCCCCGCTAGAAGAAACATTAGAAAATTATTTAAAATTAAATTTAAAAAATATATATATAAGGAATTTTTTTTATAAACATATGTTTATAAACAACTTTTAAACAAACTTATGACATAATTACATATTACCATTATTATTATCGTGTAATCTATTAATGTATTTGGTGAAGAATAGCAATAAATAACTTTCGTTTGAATTTAATTTGTTTTGTTAAGTGTTAACTTTATTTTACTTTTTTTTAACATTTAATTTATTTTTACAATATTATATAGATATTATATAGAGCATATATATATATATGTGTAGTACTAAGTAAAAGAAGCTTTGGAACGAAGAAATTGCTACCTTCGTGAATAACAGACCGTTTATCTGTAGCCAAACAACAGGTAAAAAAGAAATCGACGAAAAGGAAAAGAAAGCTTTCGAAAAGAGTGATAAATATCAGAGAAGTCTAATTCCTCGACCAAGAGTGACGTCAACTCCGCTTAATCTATTGTTAACTGAAGAATCGACAACAGTTGTAAAAAGTTTACAGCGAAACGTAGCTGATAACAGTAGGAAAGAGTTTAACTGGCGAGTGACCCGTCATTAGTTAAAGAATGATCGACTCTAACTGACATAGAGAATAATACAACTTGACGACCAAACACTACCAATAACTTTAAACAGATCCCCGATACACTAGTGTAGCGCGAGAATGTCGAAGCAGACCATCAACAGTAATATCTGTATAAAAAACCGGTCATACATCCCATAACTGTTATTAGGGAATAGAAATACGAATAATAGTCATAGAATAGAGCAACCAGCTCAACTAAAGTGTCAAAAATGCGGTAGAATCGGTCATTCCGCAAATACGTGCTGGGTTCGAAATCCAAATGCAAATGATTCAAGACCAACTGATATTCCAACATGCGCCTACTTCAAAAACAAAGGTCACGTTATAAGTGAGTGTCAAAAAAGACAGTATAACCAGGAGAATCAAAGCAGTCCCCAGAACCAGAACGCACCTCTGAGGACTTCGCAAGGACCAAAGCGCTCTGCAAACACCGTTCAATTGAACGAACTTTTAGGCAAAATAATGCCATTAGATCCACAATAGCTAAATATATACCATACATAGAGATAAGATGAGGAAATAATGAAATAAATACTTTTATGATAGACATTGGTTCAGAGGTTAACTTAATAAAATTAAGCGCAATTCCAGAGGGATCAGAAACTAATATGAACCAAACATTTATATTACAAGGAGATTGTTTTCAAACTACCTTAGGTATCGTAAAATTTAAGATTGCATCTTATATTGCTGAATTTCTGATCGTATCAGATATATTTCCTATGCCTTTTAAAGGTCTTATAGAATCAGAGTACTTACAAGATAGTAATGCAGAAGTAAACTTTATCAACAAATCACTCAGCATAGACGAACAAATTATAAAGTTCAAACAGAGAAATGAAGGCATAGATGTACTAGAGTACAGTATGGTCCATATGAATGCTAGCATCAATAGAAAACTTCTACCCACCGTAAAAACTAAACACACTAATGGAGGTTCGTGTTTATTCTTAATTGATTCAGGATCAGAAGCAAATTTAATTAAATAGAGCACCATACCAAAAAATTTCATCTTCGATCAGTCGTTGAAAGCGCACTTAATGGAAATTAATTCAACTTTATTTGTTACGTTGAGAACTATAAAAATCAGCATCTTAGGAGGCATTTCGATCTTTCATGTAGTCCCTGACGATTTTCCTATGCCTTACTCTGGAATATTAGGAGCGAAATATTTGAGTAATGCCCATGCAACTAGAAACTACAATAAAAATCTTTTAGAACTCTAAAGGAAACTCCTCTGAAGGGCGCCCTAGATAGCGCATGGTATTGGACTTTAGAGCTTTAAATGAAAAAACAATAGGTGACGCATACCCCCTACCGAACATAACTGAAATATTTGACCAAGTGTGAAGTCCAAAATATTACACTGTATTAGATCTTGCATCAGGATTTCATCAAATAAAGATGGATCCAAGGGGTGCACATAAAATAGCATTTAGTACACCATTTGGACAACGAATTCCTTCGTATGCCATTTGGCTTGAAAAATGCTCCAGCAGTTTTTCAAAGATCAATGAATATCTTGTTACGAGGACTTCAAGGCAGTGGTTTCAAGTTAGGCCAAGAACAACTCTCCTTAATAAAAAAGAAACAATGTCTTTATCAAAGCATCCTAAATCAACACCTATACTAGGAGAACGTAAAATGTCAGCCATACCAAAATAGCACAAACTAAATCCCGTATCAGACGAATTCGATTCAAGGGCTTTAGTAGATGAACCTGAACTAATGCCTAGAACTGATAAAAGACCTAAACTAAAACCTACAGAAAATACACCTTGTTACGTTGAAAGTGAAACTGAATCAACTGAGAATTTTGAAGCACAGCCTATTGTACTACCCCAATCACCTATGCGGAAAACACCAGAAGAATCACAATCTATTTCCTCTACAGTTTTTTCTGCTTTGAAAATCAATAAAGACGAAGGAATCAATGACAGCAAAGGTGGAATCGTCGAAACCAAAGATTTACTCTGCCACAGAAAAGACAACATAATATTTTTCGTTAGCAATGATGGACAGCTCTGCGATGAAGGAGGACCAAAACTAATAAAATCTAATAAAGTAAAAATCAACTCCAGAGACATCGGGGAAGTCCAACAAAAAAAGGTTAAAACATGTAGGAACTTATTTGCTTTATGTATAAGAGGGGAAAAACCAGTATCTATGAGCATAATCGAGCAAAACATATATAAAACATTATTAGTATTAAAAGAAATCTTGATTAAAGACAACGAGGATATAACTAGTATTGCCAAAAGCAGAAACATAGCAAATAGAGAGTGGTCATGTATATTTGACATAATGAAAACGGTCTTCGCGGACTCTCCAATAAAAGTAATTATTTGCAACGACACTCTTAAATACGTGCCCAAGCAGAAAAGAGGTGAAATATTCCATGACTTACATAAGTCACCTATAAGAGGACATAGGGGTGTGTCAAAAACATGCAATAGAATAAAACAAAATTATTATTGGGATAACTTAAAGGATGATATACAACGACGAATACAGCAATGTTTAGAATGCCAGTTGAAAAAATTAGTAAGGTTAAAAACAAAACAACCCATGCTGGTGACTGATACACTTGGAGCACCATTTCAAAAGGTAGCCTTAGATATAGTAGAACCTCTAAAAGCTACCAAATTAGGAAACGAATATATTCTAACAATTCAAGACCAATTCTCTAAACTTTGTATGGGAGTTCTGATATCGGATACTCTTTCTACTCTGACATAAAACAAAATAAAATTCTTAAATCTATTGATATTCTAAGCCTTTGGGAGCTGTACTATAACCTACAGTTGTGTTTTTGAATGCACATTTTCAATAAAAGCGAAAGAGAGTATGTGAAAGCATTTAAGATAGAGAGAAGCTATTTCGAAATATAATATATAAGTGTATTCGCAATCTTCGAAAAATTACATGAATGTAGGTTTTTGAATACTAAACTTGACGCAAAAATGAACAAAGTTATGAATAAATATGAATCTATTTATGATGAAATATAAAAAGTATACCGTATTATTTACAATTTCTTCTCGTTAATGTAATATGTTTATTAATCATAAACTATATTTATGTAAATGAACGATTTTCTTAATTAGACTTCTCAGTAAATTACATCTCTAAATGCGCTTCGTATAAAAAAGATATAGCGAAAATAGTAACAAAATTATATTTCAGGATTATATTCAATTATTTCAAATTTAAATTAAAAAAGTAATAACATCGATTTTTACATTGCCAAGTATATATGAATATGTACCAATTCGTATTGCATCGCCAAGTTTACATGTATAAGTACCAATTCGTATAATTTTCAGAACTCAGATTGGCTTAACAGTTTTTTCGAAATTGGATTTTATTAATTATATAACAATATATATATAGATATATATATATATATATATATATATATATATATATATAATCCCTACGAATAAAACGAATCTCTTCACCATCATGGAATTACCAATGACATTTACGAGGGTGGATTAATAAGTTTCCGGTCTGACCAAGAAAAACAACGTTTTTAAAAATTTTTTTTTATTTCTCAACATAATTTTATTTCTCCTCCATGGCTGATACATTTCTCATAGCGGTGTTCTACTCTAGTAATACCATCTCTATAGACTGATTCGTCAAGGTCCTCAAAATACCCATTTACAGCGTCGATTACTTCTACATTGTCCGCATATCTCTTACCACCAAGCCATTTTTTGAGGTTAGGAAACAGATAATAATAAGGAAACAAATAATGTGTGTGCCCCTTAATGATAGTGTTTTATATTTATGTATCTTGATGCATGATTCCTTGTGTATCTGTTATATATATTCGTTTTCTACATTTAAGACACTAGATATGTGTGAGTACATACCGCAGTATAATACACAATGCGGTGTATTTTTATTTTGCATTGATATACTTGATTTTCGGTATATTCATTGATCTGTAACAGTTGTATCTATTGCTTAGTAATATAAACCGGTGTATCTGGCGTGGCACATTCTCCAACATCTTGTAGTAATAATGTTATTATATTTAGGCGTTGGCATGCACAATCATAACTTATGATTGCATGGGCAGCGCTTACGGTGATAACTATAAAAATATGGCTATCATGAGGTTTTTATTAGATTGAGATTCTGAAATAAAAAGTGGATTATCATGTGCTCTATATTTTGTTGATTGTTTGCAGTATGGTTATTGATTATTGGTTTGTTAGCATTTAGGATAAGTTATTAACTGGGCGAATTATTATTAATAGTGTGATTAGGATAGAACCCCTTGCTGCCTCTTAATACTAATAATTTCAGTTTAACCTGCGGTTTTGGATCTTGGTTTATATGGGAGATTCTTAATCAATTTGCGTGCACAACCTTGCTTCCCTTATTTGCTTGTATTGTGATATTGTTTGAGCTACTTAATTCTAAAATTTTATGAGGTCCGGAATAATGGTTTTTAAATTTTCCGGGTTTAGAACCGTTTAGTAGATAAACGTAACCCATTATCTTAAAATTTTTCGAATGTATTTTCCTATTATAATACTTTTTTCCTTTTTCTTTTTGCTTTTATTAGGTTTTCGAAGGCCAGTTTCTGTACGCCGTCTAGTCGGCAGACCAAGTCAATTATATATCCTTTGTTTGTGGGCAGCGTGTTGCATTCCCGTAGCAGTTCCGATAAAGGTAGTCTAGATATTCGACAGAATGCGACCTCGTATGGTATCACATACGAGGTCGCCAAGAAAAACAACGTTTTTAAAAATTTTTTTTTTCTCAACATAATTTTATTTCTCCTCCATGGCTGATACATTTTTCATAGCGGTGTTCTAGTCTAGTAATACCGTCTCTACAAACTGATTCGTCAAGGTCCTCAAAATACCCATTTACAACTTCGATTACTTCTTCATTGTCCGCAAATCTCTTATCGCCTAGCCATTTTTTGAGGTTAGGAAACAGATAATAGTAACTCGGGGCTAGGTCTGGAGAGTAGGGAGGGTTCGGCATCAATTCAAACTTCAGATCGTTTATTTTAGCCATCGCAACGATTGACGTATGCGCTGGTGCATTATCGTGATGAAACAAGATTTTTTTTCTTCGTCAGATGAGGTCGTTTAATTTTCACTTCGTGGCTCAAACGTTGCAATAAGTCTGCGTAGTATCGACCAGTGATTGTTTTACCCTTTTCAAGGTAATCAACGTGTATAATACCTCTTGCATCCCAAAAAACAGTAGCCATAACCTTGTTCGCCGAAACAATTGTTTTTGCCTTCTGTGGAGTTGGTTCCCCGGGTCCAATCCACTGTTTAGATCCACTCAAGATTCGTCAACGGTTATCGAATCGACGCAAAACTTCGCTTGGATTACGCTTATACAAAGCCAAATTGGTGGAAGAATGATAGAACACGATGTCCAGACGCCTTTGGAGGATTCGTACGTGCAGTTGCTTGTTTAGACGGTGGAAGACGATGTGATGGGACGGGACAACTTCTAGGGGAGATACGTATTGGGACATTAAAATACGATGTCCAGATATTTTGGAGTGCCTTATACGGGGAGTATTGTATTTAGTCTGTAGGAAAGGATGCTTACCTTCCTCGGGACGTGTTTTATGTGGAGTATCGACTTTAATTGATAGGAAATGACTTTTACTGGGCGTTTCGTGTTTTTATGATAGAATACTATATCCAGATACGTCGGGGCATTTTCTATGGGGGTGTTGTGTGTTTGGACGATATGAGTCGATGTCCAATTTCGACGGGTCGGCTTCTACAAGGAGATTCATATTTTATAATCGGAAGAACAAACTCTCCGTAGGAGTCGTTCCGAGATACCAAGACATCGTATTATACCTTCCCAATACGAGACACTCTATAGAAGTCGTGCCGGGACGTATCCTATCGTCTGAAAGTGAAATTCTCCGTAGAAGCCGTCTAGAGACACTTGAATATCTTTTTTTACTGCCTGGACTCAAAAATACTATTTTACCCGTAAACCCGTGTAATAATTTGTGATCATGAAATCGATGGAAATTTCTTTTTAGTCTTTGAAGACCACTATGATAGCAGATAATTCCTCCTTCTGAAGTTGAGTATACCACCCTTTACGCCTTTCGAAACTAACACCCTTTTCGAAACCCCCTTATTTAGCTGGAATACAAGAATACTTTTTGAATATTCTTCTTTATTGAGTCGGAATTTCAATTTTGGGAATCTTTTTCTATTTTTTCACATGGGACCATATATTTCTGTTTTTTTCATGTAAAAATTCAGTCAAAAAGGTGAAGCAAAGCAATTATCGGTATAAACAATGTAAGTTTTGTAAAACTTTTGTATATGAAATAATCTAGGATGAAACCAATTTCACAGTCGACCAATTCAAATATTTTTATAACGAATCTATGGCGCTTTAGGAATAAATATTGTTGCCAAACTAGTGCCCATTTCATAATAGAAGCGTTTCGTCGATGTGCAGTTTTTTCCTGGATCTAAAATACTTGCGAACTTCATTTTCAACGTACCTATAACAGATTTAAATTTCCTCAGAGGATTTGAGAGGTTTTCATTATTTTCAAAATGTATGAAACAAATAATCTGTAGATAACAATTACGATGCATTGCCTGATGGAATATTGGCGTGACTAAAATTGGATTAGTACACCAATAATATTTTACACAGCCTTTAGGACAATATACCATCACAATAATCAGGGCAAATAACTTTAGAAGGTCATCTAGGGTAACCTCTGTTCATTTTATTATGTCTTTATGCTCACGTAATGGTTTATGTTGCTGATAATGATTTGTTTCCACAAAAATGAAGTTGACAAGATCATCATCAAATAGAAATTTGAAATAATCAATAGGATCATAACTAACCAACAAATTGAATGTTCTTTTGGTATCTTATCCGTAGATATATCGTATCCGTAAATGTCATGATTGAAGGACAAGAACTATTATCGTAAGAAAGAGTATGTCGGGGAATGAACTCAAATGCATCGAATGAATCGAATTCGGATGGAACGAAATCTTCAATATGACGAGCATCGTCGTCAGTATCAGAGTCTGCTAAATTTGCCATTTCCGAAAATATTCTTGGCCTCTGGCGAATATATAAATGAATTGGAATACCATTTTTTTATCTAGATGGATTATGTTCCATTCCATTTTGACTAAATAAAGACCATGACTTTGTCATGAATGATAAATTAACTTATAACCTCAACTCACCAACTTTTTTATCAGCGTAGCATAGAGAGTCTCTGGCTACCTAGGAGCGAATTGTCAACCTACTTTATTACGTTGCTGTTCTATTTACCAAGGTGCATATATGCATATATATCTTATGTATATTAATTAACGAAATTAGTGGACAAGACATATACGCTGTAACCCACACCGATAGAATCTCCAATTAATGAGAGAAACTTATACATTGCGATCCTTACGTATCAACTGGAAAGCATAAAAAATAAGAAGTAAATTCGGTAAGCGAGTTTATCCGCTGCAAGTACAGCCAAATGTAAATAAATATTAAAGCAAACGAGATCTGAAGGCACTGTGGTTGAAACAGAATGAACTAGCCAGTATGCTATACTGAATTACTCATAGGAAAATAATCTAACTCTGGAGTGCACATTGCAGCGCTCTATTAGATAAATTTAGAATAATTATGAGATAATTATTTACTACACGATGAATGTCAATATGTCGTAGTTACTGATCGTAAAGTGACATTCTTCGATTTTCTCCCTTTTTTAAAGAATCTGTCCTAAAGAGAAAACGCACAGTATATAGAGGGGGAGTTCGAGTATGTATTTCCATACAGTAGTGGTACTTCTTCTAACATAAAAAAGGCAAGCCAAAAACGCAATCAAAAAAACACGTTTTCATCAAGAGAGCAATGAAGTATTTATTACACATTTTGCAAATAGGTTCCGCCGACCGTAATATACCTCTTTCTAAAGAACCCGACAGAATCCACCTGAGAACAGTATATCTAGCTATTAGATTCGACGTCATAAATCTCTATAGCCCAGATTTAAGTAGCTGGCATATACAGTTCATTAAATAACGTCGATTGTGTGTGGCTGATAAAATTCAGGATCAACTAAGAACAAATGTTTCAGTTCCTTTATAATATAATTCATGATTTTGAAGCACCGATTTTTCTGTAGTTAATCTATTTAAAACTAAAGCACTAATATCTCAATTTCTAACGTACTATTGATTGAATGACAACATTAGTAATGGGCGAGTTATACCTGCTGAATAAGCACATAAACCTGATGATGTAGTTTCTCCACGTTGTTTCGATACAAGGGTGGATTGATACGTTTCCGGCCTGACAAAGAGATGGCACAACTAAACCTACCTTGAGGTGGCGTTCTATAGTAGCATCCTTAGATAGCTTGTAGTTATAGTTTTAGTCCGATCGCCATATTAGTTTAGGTTTGAGAGCACGCTGAACAAGACGCCTCTGTGTTTTTCGTAAAAATGGAAAAGCTGGAAAATCGTGCTATCATCGAATACATTTATTTGAAGGGGTTAACGCTGAAGGAATTTAATAAAGGAATTCAACACTGGGGATATCCGCCCCATCATATTCAACCGTTAAGTTTTCGGTATGCGGTCCTACTAATGCATATTATATTAGGAGTGTGAATAAGTCTTTCCCGTTTTTTGTAAGAGATGGCGCCACCAATACTGTGCGAGTATTCAATGGTTACATATGTCATAATCAAAGCTTATTCATATGTCAACAATTCCATACTAACACATTAGTTAAAATTTTTTCGCATAATAAATTTTTCATATCGTGAAAATGTCGAAATTTGAGCCGAGTCGACGTCATTTGCGGGAAGTTTCACTTTATTATTTCAATTTGAAGAAATCTGCTGCCGAGACGCATCGATTGCTTCAGGAGGCTTATGGAGAAGGTTGTGTCGATGATTCAAGTGTTCGCGGATGGTTTCGACGCTTCAAAAGCGGTGATTTCGACGTGGAAGACAAGGAGCGTTCCGGGCGGCCGCAAATCTTTGAAGATCGAGAATTGGCGACTTTGCTTGATGAAGATTCTTGTCAAACGCAAGAAGAACTTGCTGAAGCATTGGGAGTTGACCGAACAACCATTTCCAAGCGTTTGAAAGCCATGGGAATGATCCAAAAGCAAGGAAATTGGGTGCCGTACGAACTGAAGCTGAGAGACGCCGAACGGCGTTTTTTCACTTGCGAACAGCTGCTTCAGCGACATAAAAGAAAGGGTTTTCTGCATCGTATCGTGACTGGCGATGAAAAGTGGATACGTTACGATAATCCGAAGCGAAGAAAATCATGGGGACTACCCGGCCATGCATCATCATCGACGGCCAAGCCAAATATTCATGGCGCCAAGCTCATGCTCTGTATATGGTGGGACCAGCTAGGTGTGGTTTACTATGAGCTTCTGAAACCGAATGAAAGGATCACAGGCGAGGTCTATCGACGACAATTGATGCGTTTGAGCCGCGCACTGCGAGAAAAACGGCCATAATACTCCGACAGGCACGACAAAGTTATTTTGCAACATGACAATGCTCGCCCACATGTTGCACCGCCGGTGAAAACATACTTAGAAACGCTCAAATGGAAAGTCCTACCCCACCCGCTGTATAGTCCAGATGTTGCTCCGTCTGATTACCATCCCTTCAGATCGATGACGCATGGCCTGGCTGACCAGCACTTCCATTCCTACGAGGAAGCCAAAAAATGGGTGGATGACTGGATAGAGGCCAAACCGGTCGAATTTTTTCGCAACGGGATTCGTATGTTGTCAGAAAGATGGGAAAAAGTTGTAGCTAGCGATGGCCAATACTTTCAATAATTCATTTGTAACCATTTTTTCACAATAAAGGCTCAAAATTTGAAAAAAAACGGGAAAGACTTATTCACATACCTGATACTAATGCAGAATTAAAAATAAAACGCAATTTGATGTACCTATTCCGGTAATATAACATGTACATATTCATGTAAACCGTAAATGTAAATAACGACACGGAATCTCTTTATGTAGTGGAATCAAAAAAAAACATTTCTAATTTCTATAGTATAGAACTATGCTGAATTTAAAAAATATTAAATTGATATTTCTATATTAGTATTATAATTATAATTATTAATAATAAAAGAATGAAACGTGTAACTTAAAGTTATACAAGTGACGAAAAAATTATGAAATAATCAATTTAATATTAATAATAGATATTGAACTACAAAATGCATTTGAACAAAAAACTATACTATTATCAAATCTATATAAAAAATTACTATTCACATTCAAAATAGTTAAATCAATTTACCTTCTCACCCGGGGCATCACAAAATGTATACTAACTAATTAAAACTAAAATTTGTTTTATAGTATTTATATAATATAAATGAAAAATCTTTTTAAATCAGTTACTCTACGGCATAAAAAACCACCACTCGGTGAGTGTGGGAAAAGTTCCAAATACAAACCTACAAACAAAAATCAAACAAAGAAAGAACGAAATTCTAATACAGAATGAACAACACACAAACAATTTATAAGATTTCACTCACCTGAAATCTACTGGGGGGGGGGGGGATCTGCCGAACTATCACAGAAAAATTTGACGCTACGTGTATGGCGGGACAGAGATGAAAGGGAAAAACAAGAAAATAAAATTTTCTTCTCTTCTTTCGCGATAACCTGCCCGGTTCAACATAGCTCCAATTTTATATGTTATTCATTAGAAATTATATGTTATTCATTTGTTGTGCCCTCGACAGTTCGGTCCAATTATAAACTGTGATACATAGCACGACAGTCGCTTTACATAATTTCTATATCATTTTTATATAATACGTTAAAGAGTTAATTTATTTAAAAAAAAGAAATTATTTCCTTATAATTTCGAGGTTATTGACAGTAATAGATTTTAGCATTCACCCAAAAAAAAAGATTTTTATTCTTTTGATTCTCCGCACTAACTATGTTAGAATTATAATCCATAGGTTGATCATTTTATTGCAGCTCACAGATACATGTAGACTTCTCGTAACTTAAAATTTCAAATTACCGATAATTCCTAACTAATAATCAAATTGAACATAAATTTTACCGACATTTCAAATTAATAAACATTTTTTTATGGGTCTTACAGTCCAATCAATTCAATCTAAAAATAAAAATAAAAAATAAAAATAAAAATAAATAAATAAAAATAAAATAAAAAATTAAATTAATTTGAATGTTTAAGAAATAAAAAACAATTTCAAAGTTATAAGATTAACAATGCAAACAATAAAAATTGGTTTAGGAATTTAACTGACAAGGAGATATCAAATGAAGTAATAAACATCATGTCTAAAGGTGCCAAACATGGAATATTATATTGTAAAAATAATCTCCCGATCAAAGAAATCATCGCGCAGGTTGAAAGTAATCTTTTTGGTTTAAATGAAGAAGTGAAAAAGGAATGTAGGGTATCTTTAGTTAATATCATTAGTAATATTAAAAGAGAAAATAAATTTGATAATTTTTTAAATAGTAATTTTATATATGATTTAATTACCGCGAAGAATTTTTTGAGAAATAACCCTAACATAATGTTCCAAAAGGCCGACAAAGGTAACGTAACTGTAGCTTTCAATAAAATTAATTACATAAATTGTATAAATAATATATTAAATGATGATAGTACTTATTTGAAGATTGGTAATCCACATATCATTAAGCTACAAAATAATTTGAAAGAGTTATTAAACAATTGGAAAAGAAATGAATATATAAATGATACTACATATAAATATTTAAATTGTGAAAATGAAATTTGAGTAGATTGTTTAAGAATTGCAAAGATAGGGATGATATATGCTTAAAATCAGGAGTTGTTTACAAGATTAATTGCAGGGATTGTGATAAATACTATATTGGACAAACAGGTAGATATTTAAAAAACAGAATTTATGAACATAAATATAGTTTACGTAGCTCACATATTAATTCCGATTTAAAAGAGCATTGTTTAAAGTTTTTACATTCTTTTGATTTTGTGAATGTGGATATTTTGAAACATGGTATTAATAATAAGTATAAACGGCAGAGTCTTGCAAGTATTCACATTTCCAAGAATCGAAATAATGTGAATTTAATGTTAGAGTCTGGTAGATTGGACAGTGTTTATCATTCCTTATTAAATTGATTGGTTTTGGACAATTTGTGTAGAGGGGGAATTTATATTTAATTTACTAAATTTGGTGGTGGGGATCGGGTATATATTGATTAGAATATAAGGTTTAGTTTAGTCCCTGATGAGGAGCCGTAGCGAGCTCGAAACGTTGGACAAGTCTTCAATTTGGTAAGGGTGTTGGAGACAGTCAGACTGCACTTCACTAACAAAGAATTTTTTCAGCTAATATTTTATTTTCAGATTAGTCTACGAGGGTGAATGTAAACAAGGCCAGTCTGACTGTCATTATAATATTAATTTAATTTTTAATTTAATTTTAATTTTTAATTTTTATTTTATTTTTATTTATTTATTTTTATTTTTTTTTTATTTTTATCTTTAGATTGAATTGATTGGACTGTAAGACCAACAAAAAATATCTATTAACTTGTATATGGGCAGTCGACATAAGTACAATTAAATTACCGACATTTCAATGTATATATTTGTACTTAACATTAGTCGCCACGTACCGCATGAATTTGAGTTCTCCTTTTGTCTTTGACATTACTTAAATGTATAGAAGCAACCTGTCATGAGAGGGTTAGATTAAGGGATGTGCAATTACAATATATAACCTAAATTAATGTATAGTGATAAGATTAATTAAAATAATATAAAGAAAATTTTCTTCTTTGATTTCTAATTTAGTTAATCAAACTTTTACAAAATAATCTATGATTATCGAAGAAATAATATAACATTAAGAATACAAAAAAACATGTATGTGTTTATAAAAATCAATATAACTAATTTATAGTTTCATACATGACCTAAAATGGCTCGATCGCTAGAGCTTCACTAGTTTAATCATTATTTAAGAATTTATAGTTCATAAATGTAACTCCATGGTTTTTTCCTCTAGCGTTTTCATTTTTTTGTCATTATTATCAAACTCTTAAAACATCTTATTGGCTAATGCCATCGTTAAACATGCAACTACTACTGATTGAAGTATGAACTAACTCCTTTATCTTTATCTTTGGCATTAGCATTATTATTCTTTCGATGGTCCTATTAATTTATTCTTTCTGTTAATTTTTTTCAGAATTATTCACTATATGACATGTTCAGATACTGTACAGCACGTTCAGATACATTTAATATTTTCATTAGATTTGCTTTTCTCTTAACAATCACTATTTTCCTTTGTAATATCTTCAAGACAATTTGTAACTTCCTTTCCAATTTAGTTTTTTTATTTACAAGCGGTTTCTCTTATTGATTGTTAATGTTTTAGGTCGATTATTCTTAAATACAATATTTATTATTATTTGAACTCACTTCTTGATTTATCTGTAATACGTTTAGTATTTTTTTAAATTTATTTATTGCTATTATTTTATATTTATTATTATTTGATTTCATGTTTCAAACTTATGTATAGTACCTTCACAAATTTTAATATTTGTACTTATAATAATTTCACTATTTTTCCTCCTGCTTTCTACAGAACCAATATTTTTTTTATTTATTATATTATCTAATTCTGTTTTTATTCTTTTTGACTCATTATCTAGATTAGTAGTATTTTATTTATTTATTGGTACTGTTTAGTTTGATTAAATTTAATCATTATTTGTTACGATTATTTAGAGTGTCTTTTGCTTTTCCTTTTTGCATTGTCTAGATTTGCAATATTGGCACCTTTATTTAATAGGCTGCTTCAGATTCACCATTTAATTTATAGTATTATCACATTATTTACAGGTACTTCTTTTTCCATTTTCTCACTACCTAGATTTGTAATATTATCACTATCACTTAACAGGTTTGTTTTAGATTCACTATTAATTTCTAGTATCATCAAAATTATTTATAGTTGCTTTTTTTTTTGTTTGTCCAGATTATTGTCTTTGGTTTAAACATAACTTAAGCTTTAACATAAACTTAACCTTTAATTTAAACTTTTTTTAACTTATTAAATAATGCCTCGAAAAGTGAGCCACTTTTGGAAACATTGGCAAAATCCATATCCTCTCCCATCGGTCGATTCATGTTGCATACACCAATCTTTTACGGCCCCGGTACTCCAGGCCGTTCGATGGCCTCAGTTATATAACCTCTGTGTCCCTCCGCAGACGGCTGCGCGTGACTCTTGGAGCGGTGCGGTAAGGGGACGGGAGACGGTGCCAAGCACAAGGCGCGACGGCGCGCGCGAGCGCCTTGAGGTTTCTTTCGTCGTCAGATGGCGCGCGTATCTCCTGAAGAAGCCGGCACGGGCGCCTTGTGACACTTGTCACAATCTCCCCCCACCCTTTCTATACCGGACTTCGTCGACTGACATCGGATGTTGGTCTCCACTCTCTCCTCGCCTTTTTCCGCGGGTATCTTCTCCCTCTTTCTTCTGCGAGGTACGTGTCGGCGGCCTTCTCAGCTTTTAAGTGTAAGTCATTATCCGTACACGGCAGCGGATAGGCGTCCTTAACGGTGACAGCTTTCAGATCTCTGTAGCCCACAGAAAAACGGAACGAAGCGTCGGACTTTTTCACAATAACAGGTCCGCTGCTCCACTCACTGGCCGAGCGCTCGATAACTCGATTCTCAAACATCTTCTGCACTTCATCCATCCCTATTTTTATTATCATCGGCGACATGCGTCTCGGCCGGTGTTTGACTGGAACCGCGTCCTGTAACTCTATCCTATGTTCGATCAGTGTGGTCGCTCCGAGTTGTTCAACGGCCTCGGACAGCAGTCTACTCACGAGGTTCTCAATTAAGGTCCTCTGGTCTTGAATGGCTTCGACAATACCCGCGCATTCGGCCGATATGGCAAAATTTTCTTACTCTTGCTCTTGTCCCGTGCGCCTATATTCTCTCCATCTACGGCCTCATATACGCCACTGTCCAGGTCCTAGATGGGCTTCGATCTCCCAAACCAGACAGGAGTCCATTACCAGCATGACGTCATGATCTACGAAATTAGCTGCCTTGACCGACAATTCTCCAACTACTCCATCCACCTCTAATATCAGATGTAGCTCGCTTAGCATGGTCGTCCCTCCGCTAAGGGCGCTTTTAAGCCTCGTCTTTAAATCGCTCGGTCACCCGAGGTCCGACGATCGAGACTACTGATCCAGGGTTGAATAGTGCACGATAACTCTGCCCGTTTATCCTCATGGGAAGAAATAATCGAGTTTCCAAGGTAACACCGGCTACTTCAGGCCCATATTGGTCTGAGCCGGTCTTCGTAGTCTGTTCCGTTTTCTTCGAGCCCTGGGACTCCACAGGTACTGGTACTCGCTCTGACTCTACTACAAAACCACTCCCCCCATAACTTTGCACTGTGGTGGTTCCAGTACCACTCAGGTCGAAGCTATTGGGAATTCCATCCTCTTCAAAAACTCATTTCAACATTGGCGAATATTTCCCGATGCTCGCTTCACTTCGAACACCTCTACTGATTCTCTCGTACCTCTCGTTGAGTGGAGCAACTTTACGATAACTAGTCGCTCATCCACGAAAGAAAAAAAAATTTTTGTACAAATTGGAAAATTCGTTTCAATAAACTATGTTAATTTCAATTAAATTTCATTAAAATTATAATTTCATAGAATAACCATATAAAATATACTAATTTCGAAAGATCATCGTATGACAAGTACAAACAGAATTTCAAGTAAATATTATTTGTTTACTATTTTGACTAAATTTGAGATTAAATCGATAATCTCACGAAGGTACTTGTAATGCCAGTAAAACCAAAAAAAAAATTATTGTATTGAACCAGACATTAAATATCTTAGATTAGCGACAGCAGCAACTACAATCTTGCTCCTTTAAATCTAATAACATACGCGATTGATTATTCTCGACAAGAAAAAGACCTTTCGTATAGAACCATAAATCAAGTATACAGAAAGACTTATAATTATACATAATAATTTATCCTCCAAATTGAATACGGATTAATCCTCCACACGTCATTTATTTTTTAAGCAGTAAAAACAGCTTTCTATAAATTCAAATATAATTCCAACTTGGTATTTACTTTATAAGTATCAAATTTTAATGATTCCTTCAATAGAAATTTACATAACTAATTAGACTAAATTTTCCACTATAATTCATTGTTGAATGTTTTGTCAATCAGATAGTTGTCGCTTCTATAGTACCATAACGATTAAGACAAATAATAGCTTAACTAATAATGCTGATGATTTTTTTTTTGTAAAAATTTTTCATACACGTGCAATTTGATTTCAAACGTTCGTTATTTTGTAATGAACCATCTCCTATCTCCTTCTTGCGGTTTTAGCATTTAGATAGTCTTTAGTGTTCTTAGGAAGATGGAGCATCTTGCCGGGACGGACGGACTGATTAGGTCAATAACTCTTTGAAATTTTTTTATATGCTAATAAAAGTGACTCTATTTATTTAATAACATTAAGGAAGAATAACAATAACAAAGAATAATAATAACAATAAGTAATAAGAAAAAATGAAATATATTATAATAGTCGGCTATTCTGCCTTGCTCTTGCTAGTCACTCCCTACAACAAATAAAAAAAAAAGAACAAAAAATATTACAATATTTTACTATTTACTAATTTCATTCATATTATAATTTTATATTTCCGCATATTTCGTCGTGATTTCAATTCCTTACCCTATTATCGACTATTCAGCCTTGATCGATTCTCGCTCTGTCTCTTTATTTACTTTGGTCGTCTATTTCCACGGCTGGAGTTTTCCCTTTCTGGCAATTTATCGTATTTAATTTTATATCATTCCAAGGAGCTCCTGGTCAATAATATAAAATTATTAATTTTTAAATAATTCAAGAGCGACTGATCTTATTTAAAAATTATTATGCGCTTTTATTAATTCATTCTAAATTTGTTACAGTATTAAGTAAATACTTACAATTATACATAATTCTAGTATATATTATTTTCCTTCGACATTCTCGCTACAATTGAGATTCGGAGAAACGTCGCACCTTTTCCTATAACGCTTTAATTATACGGATTTCCCTATCTGGACGATTAATCGACACATTACTATTATTTTGCGTTAGTCTAGATGTATTAATTTGAGGAGCACCTCGTCATTAATACCTCGTTAATCTTATCACTGGCAATAAAGCGCCTTTTCTCAGAGATAAAATCTGACTTTTAATTTTTTACAGATAAACGGAATTCCCTACGGAGTTTAATATATTATTCCGTGGAGCACCTCGTCAATAATATATTTTCTAATTATATTTCTGACAAAGGAGCGTCTTTACTCACAAATAGAATTCTTCCTTTTTCGTTGGCCTTCTCGAATGTTGCTCGGTGCGGTATTTCTTGTTAGCAAGGGGGTGCCCTTTCCTACACAAGAAATTATATCTTCAATCGAGCAAAGGAGCGCCTTTTCGTCGTTGAAGAGTTTGCACCAGGAGACGACGCGTCGGTCGGTCGAACTTTGCTGTTCCCTTTCTTCATTTGAGGTGTGCATTCCTCAGCAAGTGCCCAAAACGAACAGAACTTCTATCGAAAAATAAAGGCATTTTTATATAAACGAAAAGTACGTTATTTCATTTTAAATTATAATTTTGTCGATTCTTATTGGTCGTTTATTTATTTACTGACTGACCGCTGTTAGTATCTAGCTATATTATTATATAATACAACTAGGCTAGCTTTTATTTAACATTAAACTATGCGCGTTATTTATTCACTAGACTAATCTATATAACTATAATATCTATTACTCGTCGCTGAGTAACGCACGTTACAATTTTAAAGACGCACCACTTTCTATAGTATATTTGATTTTCCTTGAACGGAGCACTGCTTATTATTACTCAAATTTAACTAATTGTTAAATCTTATTACTATAAATTTAAACCTTATCATCAACCGCCAGTTTATAATATACACCGTGATTTTCGTATATTTCATCATAATATAGAATATAGACATTTGAAATCTTCATAAAGAATTAAATAAAAGAAATTTCTCCCTTTTTTATATATGCTTGACATTTTATTTTTATTCAATTTGAAAAATTTCATTATATAGTATAATTTTTTTTTTATATAATTAATATTTCAGCTCTATAACTCAATTGAAACAACTTATTCTTACAATGTTAATTTTAGAAAATCGATAAGGTATATTATGCATCATAATCAAGATGATTTAATTTCGTACGAAATTCTCTCGAAGAAATCCAGAATTAATTTTCATATTTATATACTGAAGTCCTTCAATAAATGATTGAAATGTCTTGAAATTCTTATTATGTTAGACAGAAAACATAATTTTTCGAATTAATTTTTTTCTGAAATGGGAAACTTTGATCAAAATTTGTAATATTTAGAGAATGTATGTGCGTTAGGTTAACAATTTACATTAATAAATTATAATATGAAATTTATTATAATTATCATTTGAAACAAAATTGACGCGGAGAAAAGAAAATAAATCTCACGGTATTTAGATTTTAAGAAATGGACACGTAGCATTGTCGCACACATCGGCCCGCAAGATACCCCGCGACAGTTGCCATTTCCGCTGTATGCGGTCCCGCACTGGCACTTGGCCAAGATGGCGTCACCAGCTGGCGAGAAATTTAATTTCTAAAAGGTCGGCCTGGCCCCACGTTGGGCGCTAATTTCTAATGCGGTAAAAATTCATTTATTTAATTTTATATTCTATTTCGCGCACACAAACATTTTATAACATTACACTCATCTGCAATCCACTGGGCAGCTTTGTCAACCTATCACGGAGAAATTTGTCGCTAAGTGTAGGACGGGATAGGGACGGAAGGGAAAAGAAAGAAAAGAAAAAAGAATTTCCTACTCATCTTTTACGATAACCGGCCCGGTTGGCCGCTCGGACTTTGTTTCCGGTTTACCATAGCTCCAATTTTACATACGTGGGATATCGCCCGAATTTCACAATCGACGCGTCCGGATCACCGCGACCGTCTACGAGACCATTTCCCAAGAAATGCCGACCCAACGACCAGACACCTGGGGTGCGCGACGTGCACTCACCTCGTCGCTGATGGCGGGCTGGTGATGGTGACGGGCCCGTGGCTGGAAGGGGGCGCGATAGCACCACGATCATCGCCTTCGTTGGCGCATCCTTCGCTACCTACTGCGTCTCCACTATCTCCTTCACTTCCAGCCTTTTTCTTCATTTTGTGCCTGTCTTCCTACCGTGACTTCGGCTTCTGCCTCGTCTGCCTGGTCTTTCCTCTATTTTTACTATCTTTGCTTCTGACACCCGAAATACTCTTCCTTTACGCAATACTCACTCTCGTTCCTTTTTTTCACCACACTCTATCTCAGCGCTCCCTTCATCTCGCTCTCTTGGTGACCCTCCAAATGTTCTCTTCCCTTTATCTATTTCTTTCACCGTGTGATCACCTCTAATCCATACTCAAAACGTTAATTTTTTCTACCGTGAAGAATAAGTAAAAAAAAAATTTTTTTTATGTATCTACCAATGTCATCGCAACAAAATTAGATAACTTGGCGTGTTTTAACAACATTAAAGAACAGTATCAGTTGCTGCTCTTAAAAAAAAAAAGAAATTATATGTTATTCATTTGTTGTGCCTTCAGCAGTTCGCTCCAATTACAAACTTTAGAGGATACATAGCACGCAGTCGCTTTATATAATTTCTACACCATTTTTATATCAGACATTAAAGAGTCAATTTACTTTAAAAAGATAAAAACATTATTTCCTTTTGCTAAAAAAAATTTTTTTTGTTGGATAACGTTATAATTTCTGAGAGTAAAAATTCGAATTATAATGGATAATAATGTCACGAAAAAATATCATCTCTCTTAAAATTCACATAGCCTATTTTTTTTTAACTATATTTTATAGCAAGTCTGTAACAACATATTGAGTTCTATATAAATAATTATGATTACTCTAGGGAATTGATGGTGATAGATTTGTTAGTATAGTCGAATAGTCGAGAGTTTCGAATATTCGCTCGCGGGCGATATCCCTCCCGTTACTTCTATTGTTTCGGTCACCTGACCTTGACACCGTAGTTCCGTAGGCCCAGTTTTACCACAGCCTCTTCCTCTGCCAATTGTTACATTCATCTTTATAACCTATAAAGGGGATAAAAACGGGGTATACATAAATTTATGTATCTTAGGGACTTACTGTGAACAGGCAAAGTATTACTATCATAAGCAATTACTATCACTTGCTCATTTCAACAGGAGTGTTATTTTATAAGCCCCATATTTCCCTTTAACTTACGCAATGTTGCGAGGTACCATTAGAAACCATGTTTTCTCGTTTACACGCAGTATTTATAATTATCATTTTTAACGTCATTAAATTAACGTGTTTAATAAGTTAATTAATTAATTAATTAGTAGAAAATCTTTTTCTGTTCATCAGGGGCTATTAATATTATCCCTGTTCTAGGAAACAGACTCACTTCTCCCATGGCAATGATTGCACTGTCTTGGTAATAGGGGGATGATCATTGATGTGAACCCTCGTTACTTTCTGGAGTTGAGTTTCATCCTGGATTTCATATATAACCGGTGCTATAGCACGAAAAATTACTCAAGGTCCACCAAATTTATGGGCTAGGTTTACGACAAAGCCTTCGGTTCTCTTCTGGGGTTGAGTTTCATTCTGGATTTCATATATAACCGGTGCTATAGCACGAAGAATTAGTCAAGGTCCACAAAATTTATGGGCTAGTTTTACGACAAAGCCCTCGGTTCCCGATGATAAAACTCTACTCCTGTGGCATAATTTATCTCCTGCTTTATAAGTGATATCTCACCGATTTTTATTGTCATACTTGACCTATTTTGTATTGGCATTGGCCATATTACGTGCGACTAAATCATGCACTGCGGATAAGCGCTTGAGTCGCTTAGCCCAATCTTTCAGTTCGATTTGTTCTACATTTACCCGGTGATCTAAGGCTCCTTAGACGGTCAGAAGTAATCTTGGGTGTTTTCCAAAGTTTAGAAATACCAGCGTTAGCCCTGTTGATGAATGCACCGACGTATTGAGTGCAAATGCGAACTTAGTTAAGTGAAGGTCCCAATCTCTATGATTTTTATCTACATATATGGAGATTATAGTTTTTAGGACTCTGTTCACTGCCTCGACTGGGTTCGTCTGTGCGTGATAAGGAGCTATAGTTCACTGGACTATACGCAGTTCTTCTAGTCTATCTTTTATCTGTCTATTAGAAAATTCAATACCGCTATAGGCCATTAAATTTTTGGGGTACCCCCATCGATATATGACCAGTTCCTCTAAGGCTTGTAGCACGTTTCGAGTGGTTGCTTGCCTGAGAGGATGCATCTCCATGTGTTTAGTGAAAAGATCTTCAAATACTAAAAGATATCGGTACTATCCTTTGCTCTTTGGAAACGGGCCCATTATATCTGCGGCTACCGTTACCCATGGTCTCTCTAGCTATGGGCTTCTCATGAGTCCGGCCGCTGCTTACTGTGACTGTTTGTGCAGTTGGACTTAATGCACCGTTGATTGTTTCGTCGGATCCACGGTCAATAATAATATTGCTTCACTCTTCGGAGGATTTTTTCTTTTTCCAAGTATCGAGCTGTAGCCTTATTATGCCACTCAAATAGGACTCTCTCTGTTTCGTCATGGAATGACTAACTCCCATTTATCCAGGTCCAGACAAAGAGGATCTATAGAGATGCCCATTAGATGGGCATATTTACTCATCCATCTAGTATTTATTAATAATTTTATAGTAATATGCAATTGATTTGTTTTTCACTTATCAATTGGTACTTATTTTAAGATAATTAATATGCAATTTCATTTTAATTCACCATTAATTTGCCACCGTACAAATACACCATCTGATTATTAATTAATACGGAATCTTAGTTTTAAGTACAAAGAATTTTTATATTTGATTATTAATAATTGTTTTA
Source organism: Sycobia sp. Sy_11 (assembly GCA_018907035.1). NCBI lineage: Eukaryota > Metazoa > Arthropoda > Insecta > Hymenoptera > Epichrysomallidae > Sycobia > Sycobia sp. Sy_11. The sequence continues at coordinate 561,458 of JACCIC010000245.1, forward strand.
TTATTTCTTACTGTGTTCTTTTATCCTCAGTCACTAATGATTTTTATTATTTATTATTATTAATCGTACTTATTACCACAACTTCCCCTTGTGAATAAGCCTTTTTGATTATGAATTTATTTAATCAAATCATTTAAATATTTTTATAATAACTCCTTAGTAATTCTTTTTATTTTTAGATACTTTTCTTTTTAATTAATTTATATTTAAATTAATTCCTTCTTCATTAATTTAACTTTATTTTATATCAATTTATTTTTAATTATTTTCTTTATTTAGCTTATGTTTAGTTAATTAATTTTTATCATCACCTATTATTATTAAGACTAGCCAAAACTTCTATCGTACGGTGTGCTTCTTGCTCTTTTTGCTGTATTAACAACGTATATCTTCTTTTATGCTTACTAACTTATGCTTATCATAAATTTTACTTATGCGCGTATTTTGCTTTCTCGCGTACTTTCCTTTTCCATTTCTAATCTACTGGCCACTGATTACGTATATTATCTTAACAAATTAGTTTTTAACTAATTATATTATACTATAACCTATGTTTTCCATATCCTAATACTTATTACTTACTATCTATTCTATCTCTTCTATGTTATTATTATTATTATTATTTATTTAGTTGAAGGAGTTGGGCCTTCTTGGCCTCAGGACGCATGGGTAAACCCTTCGCGTCTCTCCCTTAACCAGCAGTCGCTATAAACGGCAGGCCTCCCAGAATGAAATTATTCCGGTCGTCATGCTGGATTTAATGTCCTCAACCTCCAAGTAGGCAGCCCCAAAATGTTGCCGCCTTTTCTCAGATATATTTGGAAAGTAGCACAGAAGATGTTCGGGGGTTTCATCCTCTGCGTAGCAAAAACGGCAGAAGGGGTCTCTCACGAGACCCATTCTGCACATGTGGGCATTAGTCTTACCGTGACCTGTGAGGATCTCGATGAGCATTTTTGCCTTTCTTCTATTGAGGCCAAGGATAATCCTGGTCCAATCTTTTATATTATTTGTGGAAGTGAAGGCTTTAATCTGCCTGCACTCTCCATTTGTTTCCCATAGTCGGCTATTTTCTTTCGTTATCCACTTCTCTATCTTCCCTTTGATGAGAGTGTTACAGAGTCCTACAGCCGGCTCAAGGCCGCTATAGGGAGTTCTAGCTCCCATTTTCGCAAGGTCATCTGCTACCATGTTCCATTTAATTCCACAATGTCCCGGTACCCATAGTAGCGTGACCCTTGTCTTATTTGCCAGGCTATTGAGGGCCTCGTAACAGTCCTTGACTAGATTGAATCTAGTTGTGTAACTGCTGAAAGCTTGCAATCCGCCTTTACTGTCTAAGCAGAGGTATATGTGGGTGTCAAGGGCCGCTTCCGCAGCCATCTCATCTCCTCGCAGAACTGCCACTAGCTCGGCTTGAAAAACGGTAGGGTACTTCCCCAAAGGGAAACTTGTGCCCGTTCCGTTACTTCTTTGGTACACTCCTGCACCTGCACCCCTTTTACATTTAGAACCATCTGTATACCACAGCTGTTTAATGTTGGGGATGTCTACCAGCCCATTCACCCATTCATTTCTGGACGGGATGCTGACCCTATATTTTTTGTCAAAGAGGAAGCTCCTGTTCGTGGCGTCAAGGTTCATTCGCAAAGTCACCTTTTCGTCCAGTCCCCGGGGGAGGCGTAATGGCCCCTCTCTGCTTACCTCTTTGAGTGGTCTTTTGACTCTGCGGAGGGCTGTTGTAGCCGCTCCCGCCAGGGTCAGTTGAAATGACTCTATTTCGAGAAGCATGCCCAGCGCCGCAGTAGGTGTAAATCTAATCGCTCTGGAGATGCTCCTCACCACCATGCTTCTCAGCCTTTCGAGTGAGTTCCCGGCAGTCACCAAGGCCGTCCTTTCCCACCAGACAAGAGTCCCGTAGGTTAGTCTGGTTTTCAGGACAACCCCGTATATCCATTTCATAATATATGGTCATGGATAAAAGGTCCTCGGGCGATTAGCATTATGTCGTCAGCGTAGCCAACCGTCAGACAACCAATGCTATTCAAGTTATTTAGGAGCTTGTCCATCACGAGACATCATAGGAGCGGAGACAGGACGCCCCCCTGTGAGCACCCTGACCCTACTCCCCCTCGTAGGGTCGTGCTCCCTTTGCTTACTTCCAAGATACGATTTCCCAACACGTGGTCAATCCATTCTGTGATGCACTGAGGGATATCATGCCTATTTAAGGCCTCCTTGATAACCTTTCGTGACGTGTGATTAAAGGCTCCTTCAATGTCCATAAGGACACCTACTGTAAACCCTTTTTGCCTCTACCTGAGATCGCGTCTCAGATGCGGTTCTATATAGAGCCGTCTCCGTGGATCTTCCGGTGCGGTATGCATGCTGCTCCTTATGGAGTTGATTTTTTCTCAAGGCTTCGTCTCTGATGAATCTATCAATCATCCTTTCGATAGTCTTGAGAATAAAAGATGTCAGGCTGATGGATCTAAAATCCTTCGGGGACGTATAACTACGTTTGCCTGCTTTAGGTATAAATATCACCCTGGTCTCCAGCCATCTTGCTGGGATGTTACCCAGAGTGATGCTTGCTCTCGCCACTCTTGTCATCGGGCCCATAATTCAGTCTCCGGCTCTTTGTAGGAAGGCCGGGTAGACTCCATCCGGTCCCGGTGATTTAAATGCGCCAAATGACCTTACGGCCTATCTGACTCTGTCCGCTGTAACAATCTGGTTTGCTACCATTCGGTTAGCCCCCAGTTTACCGTAACCCGGCCAGTGGTCCTTTTCTGCGACTGTATCGTCATCTTGTTCAATATTTCTACTGAAACTAGAGAAGTGGACTTGGATAAGGTATTCCAAAGTCTCCTCATCCGATTGTGCATAACTACCATCGGGTCTCTTCAGCGTGCTCAGGACCGCGCCAGGGTCCTTCGATAGAACTCTGCTCATCCTAGCCGCTTTATTACCCTCGCATATGCTTTCACAGTAGTTTCTCCAGCTTATCTCTCTGGCTAACCTTACCGCCTCTTCTTCTTTGTTACTACTCTACGCGATTTCTAACCTTTGAGCCCATTTTATATCTTTTAATTAATTTATTCTTAAGAAAAGCCCCACACGTTGGGCGCCATTTTATAACGCAAACCCGGTTATTATATTAACCTTACCTTTAAATCTCTCTGGATGTTGAAACTTAAAATGAAATGAGATTGCTGTTATTAGAGTACTCTGGTGTCAAATGCTCTTCAATTTCGGCTGCTTCTGATGGCGCGGTTCGTGACTAGCCAGTGGAAAATACATATATACGTATATATATATTCACCTCTTTTCGCGAAAGAGATAGAGCGTAATCCGAGTCAGGTCCCGCCGTCGCTGTGTCAAGCGGAAACCCGCATCTCGAGCGTCCGCGGCGGTGTCATTCCATTACCGCATTTCAATCCCCCTTACTGCTGTGCCCGCAAAAGATCGCATATAGTATATATAATTTTGATCGTGCTGCAATATCGCGCACCATGGAACCCGCCGCGAGTGTTAGCTTGTATAATAATTAATGTTCTTCCGATCATGTATTTAAGTATTGTAAATAAAACCTACATTTGTTAAGTTTGTAAATCTATCGTATTTTAGTTCAGCCTTCCCGTGTCCGTTTTCCCGTTTCCCTTTTCAACAGTCATCGGATCCAGTCGGTGCGTTGAGGTGGCCACGTACACACACGCACCAACACTCCCTCAGCTACATGGTAAGAGTAATGGCAAAACTGGCGTTACAAATAGCGCCTAAACCATAGGCCCCGCAATGCGCAAAAAATTACGGCACGCGACTAAACGTTCCCCGTCTACTTTTCTCCTCGTAAGAAATAGGGCAAAGGAGCAAAGTCGCAGAAAAACAGCCGCAAGTAAGTACGAACCTGTATAGTATGAATAGTCGGCCATTTTAGGTTGTGCGTCTAAAGATGCGTAGTAGCTTAGCAGTAAGCTACTGACAACAGCTGCCAGGCACTATTTTATGATAAAGTAAAAATGATTTACTTCATGACAAATCCCGTATGAGTCTCTTATTAAAAAAAATTAATAATCGAATCGTGGTACCATCCCCCTCTGTTATTACATTTAATAGCTGCAAGCTAGGAAAATATAGATACAGCGACAAAAGTATATATTTGTATCCATGCCTATATGAATTATGAATATAATTACAATATATATAAATATCTTATGCTCAGCACAGTAAGAAACATATCATTCTCTGATATAAATAAAAGACAGAATAATTAGTAATTTAACTAAATCTAAATAGTTCCTGGTAATGATATTTACCTGTACTTGTTTTTGCGTATCTATTTTGTGTACAAATGCTTCTTGCTGCGCTAATTTCAGACTGTGTATTGGAACAATAACTGATATATACATTTTATAAATAACAGTCTTAATATTTGTCATATCCTATATATATATATATATATATATATATATATATATATATATATATATATATATATATATATATTTCAATAGTGGACAACTAGTACCTGTACTGAATACAATTTATCGTATTTACTTTTTGTATATTTATTGTATTATTTAAAAAAATTCTAATTGGCATCGACTTTCTACCCTTATCGTCAGGAGTAATTCCCTCTAAATTTACTTGTAATTTTTACAAGATAATAGGACGTCCTAAACTCAGCCCCCTCAGCAGCATATGTTACAAGCAGCCCCCATTCTTAAGAGATACTGATTTTTGAACGGTCCTATTGACTAAGAATGAAGCAATCTTCTTAAATTCTGTAAAAGGAAACAGGTTTGTAAGCTTACCAGCAATGATGCAAAAAAATTTCAGGCAATTAGGTTGAAAATTTATAATTTTCTGAAAAATAACTTAATGTTAAAAAGAGCCCCTCACACTTAAACAAGCAACACCTATAAACAACTGAATCTGTTCATTTTTCTTGCATAATCTAGCTATATATTGAAAAAATAAGAAGAATAATCCTTTTGAATAGTGGAGGTGAAAAAAATATACAGATTAAAGTTATAAATAACAATGCACTCATAGGTGCACTATGATGTATATATAATCTATACAACATATGCTGGTTCAGTACAGAAAAATTGAAAAGAGCAAAAAGGTGGGAAGGACTCGGAATTTTTGAGATCTGTAAAGATCACATAAATGGTTAAAATCTGCATTTTCTGGGAAAATAAATTCAGAACTATTAATAAATTAATAAGAATTTATTAATAAATAAAGAAGAAGGAAATTATACTAAGCGAGGATTCCACGTTATTTTTCTTATTTCTAGGCAATTGTCAACTAAGGGGAGATTCAAGAAAAAAATTAAATAGAGTAAATAAATACATAAAAACAGGTCAAATAATATAAAAAAAGGTAATAAATAGATAAATAATAATAAATAAATGCAATACCAATCACCAAATCAATCAAGAAAAGATAACAAAAATTAAACAACGTTTTTTGTTTTAAAAAGAGAAAAGCATAGGACAAATTGATTAAACATAATAAATAAATTTTTACAATAATAAAACGCAGTTTATCAACTATTCCTAATAACCATTATAAGAGGATAAACTTTTCTCTTGTTATTGTAGTATACATTCTATTGTTCTTTTGATATTTATAGCATCTTAATACACTTATAACAAGAATATATCAGCTTAAAAGACATCGATACAAACAGGATCTGCCTCAATAACAACAAAAATAATCAAATAAGTTCATGATAAATTATTAAATAATAAATATTAAGTAACTTAAAAGTAATTGAATATTGACAAAATTTTTAATTAGAAATAAACTACCAATCGAATAACTCCAACGACATCAAGCATAATAAACATAAACCATAAGAATATTAATAATATAAATAGTAACCAATAATAATAATAATAATAATAATAATAATAATAATAATAATAATAATATAAATACTAATCACGCCAGAAAACGTGACGAACATTATGATGACTGACGCGGACAGCTGGCGGTTGATCGCAAAATACGTTATGAATGTGCTTCAGAGCAAAAGAGCAGATGGATGTCTGGGCGATTGAAAGTCTGTGAAGAGTGAATGTAATATCGAGTATACATGAGAATCTGGAATAAAAGATACGAACGTGAAATGACTACGCAAGGACTGCCGCCCAGGCTGAAGTAATGTGTATAACAGTTCCGGGCGGGTGTCGGTGCAACACGGAGATATGTGTTTAGTGCGTAGTGACATGGGTTTTCTATCGAGTCGCACATACTCCGGTGGCCGTTTTTCGGGGCCATTCTTGCTCAAGGACCATCGGAGATGCATAAACAGCATTCACAGACTCAAAAAAAACAAAATAGAAATTAATACTACTGAACGCACAAGTAACGAGTTACATAACTACTGGATTTTATAATAAACTCCATATCCAAGTTAAATTATAATAAACCACTATATAATAGATTATTATACAATTTATATCATAATATATATATTTTTGTATTATTACATAATCTATAACATTTAAGTGTAACAGTTGATATTTATTAACTATACACATTCTCTAAAAAAAAGAGATATATGAATCAGAGACATAGTTGAAGATTATTTACAACCATTGGACAAATACCTAGTGAATATTGCAATTGCTTATAACAAGCTATACATAGCCATCCTATATGAAAGTAGCATATAATACCATATAGGTGAATTGATAAGTGTAAAAAATCTAAAGATACGTCAAACAACATAAATATATAAAATATAATATGGAATACACATTGTATAATATACATATTACCTTATGATATAACATGCTTAAAACTTAATAATCCTAAATAATGCAATATATAGTATATACTATATACATTACATTATAACCTCATATAAAGGACCTAATCTGTTATAACGTGTGAACTGTCTACGCATCTTTAATCAAAAACAATTATAACTAGACATAAACAGATAAGAGGTATAATGACAAATTAAATATTTATTTTGTTTAAATAATTATTAAAATAAATTATAATTAATACTTATAATTGTCAGCAAAATTAATTTAGCAATAAAATTTATAAAGATAGTGCTTATCAGGCATGTAATAGTTATCACCAATAATTAAAACAGGTATAATTTTCTTTGACTAATAATAAAAACAATAAAACTAAGTAAGAAAGACAGTATGAAGAATATTCAAATTTTTGAATATATGACTTTATACTCAAACAACTTCAGTGCTGTCAACCTACAAAATGAGTGGTAATATAGAACACCACTACTGTTAATAAAAAGTAAAATAACGGGATTAACAACCACAATAGTATTATTATTATTAATAATAATAAAAATAACAACAACAGTACATCATACAAAAACAAAAAATCAGTATTAATACAATTTATATCAACAATAATATTAATTAATATATGTTGGTATGGAGGGACGTTAGCTTGACGCACTTCATCAAACTGACGCCCTACATATGTATGTATGTGTGAGCGCCGCTCATCAGCTTAGCGCTGCCTCGTCGCTGGTCAGTTCGCTTCGATATCTTATACATTACAGACGTGTCAATAAAGATCCGTATTATTAAACTCTGCTTTTATATTTCTTTGTACTTAAATAACAACAATATAAATAATATATTACTTAATATAATATTAAATAATATAAATAATATATTTATGGAAATAATATATGTAAACGAAATATTTAGGATAAATAAGCATATCCGCTGGACTACCAAAAATATTGCTGAAATACTAAGCATTATACTAATAAACTATAAATAAATAATACCATAAATATTATTAATAAATAGTATAACATTATAAATTTAACCAGTAATTATAGACGTGAAAAAAGGAAAGACAAGAGAAAAAATATTAAGAAGATAAATATTAAGAAGGTGAATCCTTAGGAATCCTCAAACAAGAATCTCCTGATTCCTCCTGATTTATATTTTAAGCCGCGTTTGAGCTACATAGAAATGGTTCAGCAACGAACGACCGATGCCACGTTGGCACTGGGTAAAAATCTTGAAAAAAACCATTCAGACATCACGGAGATCTCGGAAGCCTTAACCTTAACGACTCTCGAAGCAGGTCATTAATCACAGATGCCTACAGGCGCAGCAATACAGCCAAACACCCAAAAGGAAAATGAAAACCGAATAGGACAGCCCCAGACGGCCTCTACAATACCACAGGAGCAATTCCATGGATGCAATGGTATAGGTACATCAAGTATACGTGGAAATATGGTCACTAAAAAAGACGAATAGTCAAACGATCGCCAGGACACTTGAAGAGCAGATCATATCCAAGTGCTGTTGCCCAAAGTACCTAATAACGGATAATGGTACAGAATTCGCCAGCAAGTGGCTCAAAGCCAAGTTGACCAAACTAGGTATCATGCACCAACTAATCGCGCCCTACCTTGCCGAGGCGAATTCTGTCGCGCGAATGAACCGCATCATCAAAAGGATGATAGCGATCTTTGTAAAAAACGTCCACAAAAATTGGGATCTACCTCTCCAAGCACACAAGTGTCGCCGGCATTTTTGAATTTCGAGCGTAACCTGCGCGAAGCACCGACGTACATACAAACACAGGGAGTTGTATTGCAAATGCAACGTTTAACGAAGATAGATTGGCTAAATCGCATGAAACGATTGTCAGCAAATACACACAATGGTGAGGAAACATCTAAGCATCGCATGCGAATAGCAGGCTACATATTACAATAAATGTCGAAGGCCGAGGAAGGTCAAAATGAACAACTGCGCATGTATATGCCGGCGTTAAAATACCAACAGTTTACGTCCACGTTCGTGTACCGGGGTAACCTATCCATCATCTTTAGTGAATGAAGTATGTATGGGGGATGCGACTAAAATACACCAATGGTCTCTCAGGATAGGATCAAACGAGCTCTTAGCCTAAAGGGCTTGGCGCGAGAAATTATCGAAGCTGGGAGTGGGAAATTGGCGCTTACTTCCTAATTACCTCAAACCCGTTACAAGTGGTTTAGCGACCACCAACAGTCATATCGTTGGCACGTTCTGCTTTAATGGGCCGGGGGCTTGGCTTTATCGCCCGACCGAGAGAAGGAAATACTCTATAAAAACCCCCCTTATCCTACATTGTATGGCAGTTGCGATAGGGCATGTATGGTTCCAGGGAAGAAGATGTGAGCCAATACAACTGCCAGTGAAATTAACACCGCCCTGTTAAAAATTCATTGACCGCCGAACGGGATGCTAACCAGCAACCTCAGTAGGCGGACCTACAACCATATGATAAAAATTAAAAAGAGAATAGAGGAGGAAAAGGAAAAGGAGAAAGACACGGAGAATAGGAGGCCTAAAGGCAAGGCCAAGACTGCAGAGGGGGAGCAATAGAAAACGGAACAGAGCAAACTCAGAGCCAGCAAAACGCCACTAATAAGGCTCACCAAAGCTGGTGACACAAAAGACACCATCCAGGCTGCTGGAAAACTAAGGTCTCCGACTAAGTCAGAAGGGAACAATGAAAGCCTCTCCTCAGGGTAAGATAAGGAAACCTGTTGTCCACAATAACAACAGGAAATGCCCAGTAAATCACAGGAAGAAAATAGTGATGAACACACTATAAACAGTGCAGCACAACTTCCGAACGGTATTCTGATTAACAGCTCTACCATGGACTGCCTAGAGGTCCCTGCCCATGGCGTGGACCTCTATGAAAAGATGAAAGAGGTCCTTAAAACAACGGAGGACCCGCAAATGAGGAAGGAGGGGCTAAAAATCCTCAAGGAACTGATGGTGGTCATTTCTGAAATGGCTATCAGATGTGCTCGGGCGAAGGCAAAGTTGGAGGCCTTGCACGAGCTAGCAACAAAAAAAACAGCGAAAGGGCCACATACCTATGCAGCTTTGGTCTCCAATGACGCTGAGAAACAATAAAAGCAAACGAAACTGGTCGCCCCAAAGGCCCAGGATGCGAAAGCCATGATAAGGCCACCGCCTAAGGTGGTCTTATTAAAGCCTAGGGATGTGGAAAAGATCTCGACAACAAGTAGTGCAAAGGAAGTCTTGCAAAAGACTTTCAATCCCAGGTAATCAAAGCTCCAGATCAAGAATCTGAGAGAGACACGGAAGGGTCTCCTAGTAGAAACAGCAACCGGAGCGGGGTTGCAGAAAATGAAGGCATTCAAGAGTCTAATGTAGCTCTTTGAGGTAGAGGCCCTAACAAGAAGCAAGCCGAGGCTCATCATTTATGACGTGTCCAAGGACATGTCATCAGATGAGGTGACTTTGGCCGTCTTCGATCAAAACGAGGACTTGGCCTCTACAACAGAAGAATTCGCTGAATTCTTTAAACCCCGCTTCAAAACGGGCAAGAGGAGCGACTCAGATACTAACTGGGTGGTGGAAGTTACCTTAAACATTCGGGGGAAACTCCTACACACAAAAAGAATATACATAGAGTGGTTCTCTTGCCACGTGCAAGATTACCTACGCGTCACCAGGTAAAATAAAAATCAAGGCTACGGGCACGTAGCCAAACACTGCAAAAGCGAACAATGCTGCTCCCACTGTAGTCAGGGGGGACATGGCAGCAAGCACTGCAAAAATAAAGATGCAGCGCCAAAATGCGTCAATTGCAAAAAGGCAAAGAGAGCACATAACCATGGATCAATGAACACTAAGTATCCTGCATACAAAGCTGCCATGGAGAGACTAGTCAACTCCACGGATTATGGCCAGTAATGCACGACATAATCGAAGTGGACCTGTCCTGCGCTTTGCGCAGCTAAATGCCAGAAGAGTATGCAGGGTCACTCCAGACATATGATCAAAATGTGTGGAAAGAGGAGTAAACATTCTGCTTCTCCAGGAGCCATACCAGCGCAGTAGCCGAATAGAGGGCTTCGGACTGCACACACGGATGGTATATGTAGATGGGCTAATCCCCTGGGCGACTATAGCAGTCTTGAATCACGAAGTGACAGTGCTAAAATTAACGCACTCAACAAATACACACTTCGCTGTAGTGGAGGTTACGTTGCGTTCTTTAACGATGTATGTTGTCAGTGTATATTTCCAACTGAGCCACGAAATGGGGGCATACCTTACACACTTAAGTAAGGTGATGCACGCACTTCGAGGGAGGATGGTGCTAATAGGTGTTGATTCCAATGCCAGATCTCCCCTGTGGGGGTCTGATCGCACCGACCGCAAAAGGGAAGAATTAGAAAATTTTACAGCGCAGTGGAATCTCCGGATCGCCAATGTGCAGAAGGAAATTGGAGAGAGAAATGTGGACGTAACTCTTGTCACTACGAATCTCGAGACACGCATCACAGGATGGGCCGTCAGAGGGGACTGGGCCTCGAATGACCATAGAACGATCACGTTCCACCTAAACGGAGCAAGCACACCTGCAAGATCAGGTACTGCAAATCAGGGAAACATACTGAAGCGATACTCTACACAGAAAATGAACAGGGAAACCTTCTGCGCTGTACTCGTGGATGAATGGGACCAGGTCCCTAAAGAAATGCCCGGCACCAAAATGGAGACAATTGAGAGAGTTCGATCGGTGACAGCCAGTTTGAGGAAAACATGCAATGCTGTCATACCGAGGAGTAGGGTAGCTTTTAGGAGGGTTCCCTGGTGGAACCCTGACTTAGATAGGCAGAAAAGGGCTACAAATCAAGCCCGTCGAGTATTCCAGAAAGAGCGTGATCCCGTCAGACGGGAGCATCTCAAGAAAAAATACAAAGCGACCAGAAAGGAGTATGTCCGTAGACTCAGGCATACTACAGAGTCCAAATGACAAGACTCTGTCACTGTACAGGATAATCAGAACTCCTGGGGTGTAGCTTACCGACTTCGAGTCGATAAGCTGTCCATCAAAGAAGTTGCTTGCAACGTCCGTCTGGATAATAAGACCTATACGACGGACAGGGATTGCTACGGCAATGTTAAACACCCTGTTCACTCCAGACAATTTGCATGATGCGCCGCAAGAGCAAAAAATGGAGGTCCTACTTACGCAGCAGCAGGATGGCACGATTTGATGTGTGTAGAACAGTGACGCAAGTTGGCAAGTACTCGAAGACACGCGCTCATTAGAGTCACCGGCGCGTACAGAACCACCTCAACAAACGCCCTAACAGTGATAGCGGGAAAACTCTCCATCATGCTAGAATGCAGGCGTAGCGCGGAACTGTACGCAAACAGAACAAATGCAGCGTCACCTGAGGACCAACATCTTGCCCCGAGAGAGATATCTGAAAGATATCGCGATGACTGGCAGGAAATCTGGAATAACTCGACAAAAGGTAGGCTGACATATTTATATCTACCTAATGGGGCTATCGCGATGGTTAATCCAGTTCCACACTGGGCATGGTGACTTAGTTTCATGTCTCTCTCGCTGTCATCTGAGAGAGAGCGATACGTGCACATGTGGGGAGGTAGACACACCTGAGCACGTCCTGACCGTCTGCCCTCAATACGAAGAAATTAGGATCAGGTTCCAGAGAAAAAATAATACCTCTATTGAGGTCAGAGCTCTATTGAGCCAAACACATTATAACGCATTCGAAAATCTAGTCAAAGATCTGCTACAAACAAAGGATTCTTTTGAAGCGATAGAGCATCCGCTTGAATAGATGTAAAAGAGGAACCTGAATATGTAGGTAGGGAAGTGTCAGTTGTCACGGAAAATATAGACAAAGGATCATATACAAATAACGTAATTTATACAAAATAAAGAATATACACTAAAATAGTGGACCGGCGCCATACACCGGTCCACAAAACTATAAATAAAAAAACCGCAATTAATCACAAAGGCAATCTCTCTCTATATATATATATATATATATATATATATATATATATATATATATATATATATATACGAACACAAATCTATTTTTCCTAAATAAGTAGACCAACACTATACACTGGTCTACAAACCGCAATATGTAATTAGTATTTAAGCAAAACCAGCCAATACACTGGCAACCAACTCTAGTCTGAATATACAAGGTGCAATAAAAAGTGGTTCGAAACCCACTATAAACTATAAACTAAACAAGTAGGTCCACAAAAGTCGCAATGATGTACAGATCTGCACCACTAGAAAAGATCAGCAAAACTGCAAAGCTCTGGAGCACAACCGGCCGATAAAGCGAAAGCTAGGTGCGGCCGGGAATTTTTATGTGCAACAAAGCGTAAGTGAGCGACCTTTGTTTTTTTTTGGTGTGTATACGAAATGACGTCTTGTTATCAGGCCCAGACAGATTTGCGGCAAAGATAGCGCCCAAATTTACTGCAGCCTATCAGATCAGAAAAAAAATCTCCCCCGTAAGTTTCGAAACAGACCTGAGCGATGGGAAGACAAATAGTGTCCATATATCAGACTTTAAGAAATATTACCAACCTAACACCTCAAATTCCATTTCAGGTCTAGGCACTAACAATTGCCATAATGATAGGTATAAAAAGAGGCCGAGAATTGCGGAGATCGATACAAACCGACTAGTCATGCCAATCAGTAGGGATAGACATCCAGAAGAACCAAGCCTCCGAATAAGGAGAAGCTTGGGGGAAAGTCCACAACGACGTAACAGCACCGCAGTTTCCAGCACGTCTGGGCCACCCGATGCAGGCGTGTACGCAAAACGTTTTAACCGAGATGGCGCGAGGTTTAGAAGAGCTCAAACAATCGTACCTCAACGAGTTCAGTCCAGACGCGACGTAAGAGGACGTAAGAGCTTGGAAGTGCGACAGGTGTATAAACTGTCGACGAAGCGTCTTTTACACTCTCCTTGACAGACATTGACGTTTCCGCGTCCCAGCCTTAACGAACAACCCGCACAATTGCAGTGCGATGAATCCCTCCCTCCACTAATCCCTATCGATAATACCGAAAAAAAACCGTTGAGTAAAAAAGGCACAGGAGTACGCGCGTCCGGAACGACGTAAAACTTCCACAATAACATCAGAAAAAATAGAAGAGGTCCGCCCGGAAAGACGTTAAACTACCACATTATCTAAAATATTAAAGCAGAAGAAGAAAAAAGAGGTAAAAGAAGAAAAGAAAGAAAAAGTGTAATGGATTAACAAACTGTTCACGCAAAGGTATGAGGACCTCAGGAATAAGATAGCTGTAGACGACGAGCCAAAAAGCGACGACTCTCACAAAACAGGAGTATTAGAGGTATCTCGCAGGAAAATAGTGGTGCATAGAAATCCACGAGTTATAATCCCCTATACGTCTGGTAGGCACAAAAGGTCCATTTCCCCCTTGCGGTTTCAGTCGGGCCCTAATTTCCGCCGGAATCCCCACCCCAACAGCCAGCCCACAAAGAAGCAACTGCCCCAATTGTGTACGTGAGTACGCCAGAGGATAGCGAGCTCCATCTGTATCGGGATGAACGCTGCGTCTTCATGCGCTTGGTCACAACGCGATGGGGCAAAAGATGGGCTGATGAACGACTTACCCCAAATCCCAAGGCACTCGAGACGCAGGTGGAGAACGGATTATTATACCGTCCAAATACAAAATCCCCTTCGATGAAGAGGAAGGCAGAAACAAAGAGCTCCCTCATATCATAGCGCACTCAGAAGAGTCCCAATCCACCAATCCCCATTGCCACAAATAGGAAAAAGCGTTCAATTCTTTCCAAATTCCAGCCCCCGTAGACCAACAGGAGACTACGCCCATTGCGAGTGTTAACGAGGCATCCAACGAACCACAGGCGACGATAAATACCGTCAGCTCAGAAGAGCAATCTCGGCCTTGATGACTCTAAAAGTAACGCCACGCCCCAACTTCGTACCTCCACTATGCCTGCACCCATCACCACTAGCAAAGCCACTACCAGGATTAGGTAGTATACTGAAAAAGTGACTGAAACTAGAACTTCAGCTACAGATTGCTGGAATTGTAGGATAAAGGGGCATCGATACACCACATGCACACATGCTTGAAACAGAAAATTTTGGTATAGGTGCGGTCGACAAACTCGTGACGTGCGCACGTACTCGACCTGCGTGGTTGACGGCCGTCATATCATCTTGGGTGGGGGAGAGCGACTTCGAGACGCAGTCGGCGAAGGAGGCAAAGATGACACAACAGATGTCGAAAAAAGGATCGGCAGAAAACGGACAGGTGCGTCCGATTGACGTAGGCTCCACTATAGCCCATACGCTACAGGAAGTACCTTGTACAGTAGCAAGCTAGCAGACGGTTATGATTGTCATTCCTGTCGGAAACGACTACGTAAACAAATAGAAGTCCGACTCAGCAAGGAAGAAGTTTCAAACGGCCACAAGAAAAAAAGGTTACACATGGTTTAGAGAAAAAACAATCTTATTTACAAATGGCCCCAGGAACAAATCACAAATAGCTCAAGAAGTTACAAATGTAACTACAAATGGCATGAGTAAACAAAACAGGTCCCCAAAATTTTTCTCCTGCGTTGCCTCCGTCATTTGCCGCTACCGCAAAGAAAGCGGTGCAACTTAAAGTCACGGGATGTCCGAGAAACATAAAAATAGAATCAACCCCTTCGAAAAGAAATACCGCGATGTCACAGCGTCGTCGGGCAAGGACACAAGCAATAGAAGAGCGAGAAATGACTCAGAAGTAAGTAGGCTACTTGCCCGTCCTACCAACGCTGTATCTGATTCAGCAAGCTGTTCCAGTACAAAAAGCACCACAAATGTTTCAATATTGAACAACGAGGCAATGATAGCAGAAGGCGCAGAGCGAGTAAAATACTCGCCCAGCACGTAGCCAAAAACGGCAGCACATGCGAACAGCCAAGTCTGCGACGATGAAAGAAGAAGACGCCAGCAGCGATACACATATTAGAATTAACTTAGCTATTTCTGAGCATAGGATTCAGAAATAGAATAACAGCAAGTAAGAACTAGGATAGGAACAATAGAATTAATATAGTTTAGTAAGCATTAGTAATAGTCACAGTTAATTAATAACAGTAATAGTTTATAGAATTAATTCATAATAATTAGGTTAGCCAATAACGCTAGCTTTAGATTAGATTAGCAAAGGCAGGTTCATTTAGTAATAGTATTAGAAAAAGAAGAGAACGAAACAAATAATAAGAGTATACACATGCAAATGCAAATATCACCACGGAGAACTAGAATTGTTGGTTTTGGTAGGGGAAATTTGTGACCGTCGATTTAACGGTCGCGTATTTACGCGTTCATTCAAAACCGCGATTGTTCGCGGGTAATCGCCAATAGCGCACTCAGGACCTGCAAGACAGTGCGCCTAGTGTAGAGGAATCTAAAAAGGAACAAGCGCGTTCCTTCTTCTCTTCCCAATCTTCAAGGAGACTAGACGCCTCTCGTAAAAGCCATCAACCGCCAGCACACCTGCAGAGTTCGCTCCGAATTTTGTGTGGCCTTCAGGCATTCACCTTTGTGAATAAATGGCGTAGAGGCTAGGAATCACACACAGCGGTGCACTTCCACTCAGCAGCCGCCAAAAAGACACACCCGTATCTTTTACAACGACGGTCGCCGTCGCAATTGACACCAGCCGTGGAGCTAGCGAGAGTGTGCAGCGGAGAGAAAGAAAGAGAGAGAAGACCCAGCGGCGGTGCAGACGCCGTACACTGACTCTCGGCCCTGCGAGAGAGAGAGAGCGAACAAGTAGGAAGAGGAAACGAAAAAGGAACGAGCAGAACGCACGCTTCTCATCTCGATCGTGCAGCAACTAGTACGTATTCGCAGATGCAATTACACCTGAGGATTCAGCTTCGGATTTAGAGTGACGTTCAGGAGTTCACCCTTGTGAACGAACGGTACCGAGACCAGGTGCCTCGTTCAGCGTTTCACATCCATCCAGCATCCCCCTAGAAGGACACGTATGTGTCTTTTCTCCCTGACAGACGCCTTCGCCATAGATGTAAGCCGCGGAGCCAGTCAGCGCAGTGGAGAGAGAAAGAGAGAAGATCGTGCGGCAGCTCTGATGCTGTATACCAAGTTCCAGCGTAGCGAGAGAGAGAGAGAGAGAGAGAGAAAGAAAGAGAGATAGGAGAGGAGATAGCAGCGGCACCATTCGCATTGATAGGGCAAATACCCTCTGTCATATTTATATATTCTGATCTTCTCTGGCGAGAGAGAGATAGAGAGACAATAATACAAGTCAGATGCTGTAAGGTAGCTGCAAAAGTGCAGTTAAAATAGCGCTCAAACCGTAGGGCTTGTGAATTCCTAGACGTACGATGCTAGCTAAAATCGATCATAATATATAATATGAAGCTGATAAACTTATGTATGGGAGAAGAGTATTGTTTAAAACGTTATTGCGTACGTCTAGGAATTGGTTACCTGTAGTCCTACTGACGAGCCCAGCAGGTACCTAAGGGCGAAACGTACAAATAGTATTTATTTTCGGCGAATGATTTACATTTATTCTTCAAAAAATTACAAATTATAATTTGTACATGTCGAGGAAAGAAAATTAACTCTCTGATAACTTAATCATCGATGAGAGAAATGTATCGATGTTGTACATCGTTTAATCTGTGGAATCACCCAAGTGAGAAAATATATTCTTAGAAATATATCTAAATTATTTAATTTAATTCCACAAAATATAATAGCGCACCAAATATTAATTTATTTGTTACTGATTGCTGAAGAAGCAAAAAGTCGCTATTGAACTTTCTAAGATATTTACGAGTAATAATTTGAAATCCCGCATTTTTAAACAATACTCTTCTCCCATAGATAAATTTTCGGCTTCATATTATAAATTGTGATCGATTTTAGCAAGCATCGTACGTCTAGGAATTGGTTACCTGTAGTCCTACTGACGAGCCCAGTAGGTAACTAAGGGCGAAATGTACAAATAGTATTTATTTTCGGCGAATGATTTATATTTATTCTTCAAAAAATTACAAATTATAATTTGTACATGTCGAGGAAAGAAAATTAACTCTCTGATAACTTAATCATCGATGAGAGAAATGTATCGATGTTGTACATCGTTTAATCTGTGGAATCACCCAAGTGAGAAAATATATTCTTAGAAATATATCTAAATTATTTAATTTAATTCCACAAAATATAATAGCGCACCAAATATTAATTTATAATTATACTATACTTAGCACAGTGAGTAACAGTGCATTCTCTAATTTGAATGAAAGGCAATGTAATTAGTAATTCAATGTAAAGTCAAATAATTCTTTGTAACCATATTTACTTGTACTTATATTATTTACATGTCTTGCTGTGCTCATTCTAAATACAAACAGTGTATTGGAACAATAAATAATATATCTTCTAGATATACCAGGTTTAATATTTATTGTTCTATCCTTGAAATATATACATCTAATACATGTATACCGAATATTATCATAAATTGTCATATTTATTTTCTATGTATTTATCCTATTATTTACAAATATTTTGATTGGCATGGACTCTTTTCTCACCTCTTATCGTCCAAGTTCCTTCAAAGGAGTAATTTCCTCTGGATTTATTAATAAGTAAAAGAAGAAACAAATATCTCCCCAATACCAGACACCTTAGCATAATACGTACATACTCTGCTGTATAGTCAGCAATATCGGTTTTTAAACAACCTCTTTTACATAGAAGGAATTCACCTGTTTGAGTTCTCAAAAGTGCAATAGTCTGTAAAATATACCAGCAATGTTGGAAAAAATTTGAAGAAGTTAATGAAAGGAACCCTCGCACTAGAACAAAAGAAGCCTTATAACATGTTCAATTTATTCCTTTCTAGTAATTCGGACAATTGGATAACCACCTTATTTTACTTATGTTTTTTATCACTATATTCTTGTAATTTTTTTATTTTACATTATTTCCTTTTTTTTAATATTTTATGAACCAGTAAACAGAATAGGAAGATCATATGTATAAAAGTTTTATAGCAGCATTTCGCAGTGTTTAAATATAACTAATTATAAGTTATTCTTAGTAACGATATTATACCTAAGATAATTCATTAAACAAAAAATTTACTATATATACAATATTATATATATATATATATATATATATATATATATATATATTGTAGCGCGTGAAGGCGAAAATGTGCGAAGCGCGATTTGCAAGAGTGCGCGACGAGCACGCACGAAGGAGGAAGTCGAGAGAAGAATCGTTCTTCTCGTCTGAGCTGCCGAGGAAGACAGTTGCGTCGGCAAGAGAAACACCCAAAGTAATATCTCTCTCGAGCCTGTCGTCCACTGACGCCATCAGCATCCAGAGCATACCGACGCCCCCATCTGCGTTTACATCGGCACGTTTCGGGCAGCCACGCCGGATCGAGCGACCATCCTCACGGTCGTCCTTCAAAAGTCACCCGAGCTGCAAAAGCTCATCGAGAATACGGGACAGAAGGAAGGAAGGACGCAAGGAAGCTCTACCGAAAAAGAGAGAGAGAGTGAGAAAGAGAGAGCAAGAAGATCAAGAATCGAGAGGAGGTTCAGCACGAGAGGAAATAGCGCTGTTGAGGACTCATTGGCAAGGGCCTCTCAATTTATTAATATGTCGAGTGCGCGTGCCGATATGAGCGCGCTCCATCATTATACGGCCGCGCGTGCGAGCGAAACCCGCTCCTTGGTCACTGTCGTCGCCGCTCGGAGAACTGATTTATGTAGATCGCGAGATTGTAACGCCGTGTTTGACATAAGCCCAGTAAGGTGACAAAGGTAAAGAAAAATGAGAGATAAACAGTTCATCGACAAACACAAGTATCATTAATAGCCAACAAAAGTGACATAAATAAATAATGACTAATTATAAAATTAAACCTGATAACAATAAATAGATAAATATAACATACAATATAAATTATAATAAATAAGATACTAATCATTTATATAAATAATAAATATTAACCATTATTAAAGAAAAATATATAATCAACCATATGAAATATTTTAAGAACTACCATTAACTATATTAACTCTATTAAATATTAACCATCACTAAAGAAGAATGTACATGTAAAATATTCCTTTTCGGTGATATAAGGGTGAAGGAGTTTAGAAAGCGTGAGATATCTTGGAACCCACTTAGTTGAACATCTAAAAATGAGTTGCCATTTGAAAGCAGTAGAATCCAAATGTGTAGATTTATTTAACAGGATTGAACGCCTGGCAAGATGCGAATATAACCTTAAATTTAAGGCGCTTAGTACCATCTATACTAGACTGGATACACCTATCGGTGTATAAAAAAACAAAAGTCGCTCAGTTATACTTCGTTACACATAAACCGTCCCGGCCGTACCTAGTTTTCGCTTTATCGACCGGTTGTGCTCCAAAACTTTTGATTTTTGCTGATCTTTTCTTTTGGGTGCAGATCTCCGGATCATTGCGACTTTTGTGGACCTACAGATTATAGTGGGTTCTAAACTACTGTTTATAGCACCATGTATTTTCATACTAGAGTTGTTAACCAGTGTAAAGGCTGATTTTGATTTTATTGCGGTTTCTTATTGACTAGTTTGTAGACCAGTGTATAGTGCCAGTCTACTTGTAAGAATAAATAACTCTTGTTTGCCAGTGTATATAATTGCCAGTGAATATGATTACCAGTGTATATATTTTGCAATTATATATATTTGCCAGTGTACCGATGATCCTGGATTACTAAAGAGCATGGTATGTTTGTGAAAAGAGAATATACATCTAAGGTTAATAATATATAGTCAGTAATGTCTAACATGTTCAACTTATGTTCTATATTTTTTATTGTAAGTATGGCTTTATTGTTTATTGTAAATGGAACCTTAAATTTTTCTCCTAATGAAACGATATCTAAAACATCCTCAGGAATTGTAATAAATGTACAATTTTTTATCCAATTTTTTATTCAAAATTAATAACAAAATTAGGTTCAAATAATTTATTAAATTTATTTTCCAACGTATTAACTTTTTTATTATAAATATTGCTAATTCTTATATTTGTAGTAATGATAAATACTTTTAATTTTTTTATAATCTATATTTAAATTATTAATACTATTTTTGAAATTCATCAAGATTTATTTATGAATTTTTGATGATAATGTACATCTCTTATTTCTAAATTTAAAAACTTTTTTTGTAGCCTATAATTTAAGTAATTTAAATAATCTACAATAAACAATAAAGACAAATTACTGATCACAGATCATTAAAAACATCTGCACCTAATCTTCGAAAGAAGAAACCTGAACGATGGGAAAACAACTAGAGTCCAGATGTCAGACTTGAACAAGTATCATCAACCTAACACCAAGAAGTCCATCTCAGGTCTTCCATTTCAGAGCCATAACAACCGTCACAATGCAAGGCATAGGAAGAAGTCGAGAATTGAAGGAATGGTCACTAAACGACCTGCCATGCCAACCAGGAGAGGTGATGTCTATCACGAGGAGCCAAGCCTCCAAACAAGGACAAAAACAAAAACTTGTCTCAGCGCAGCGAGTGAGAGATAGAGAGAAAGACAGAGAGAGAGAGAGAGAGAGAGAGAGAGAGAGAGAGAGAATTAGAATTGGAATTAAAATTTCATTTGTTTAAGCCGAAGGACTCGTGGTCCTTCAAAGGCCAAAGAGAGAGAGAGAGAAAGGAGAGGAGACATCAGCGGCAGCATTCGCATCAATAGGGTAAGTACCCTCTGTCATATTTATATATTCTGATTTCCTCTTGCGAGAGAGAGAGAGAGAGAGAGAGCGGGAGTAATACAAGTCAATCCCCTCCGTCACTGTGTTAAGCTAACACCCGTACCTCACGCGATCCTGTACCGTCAGTCCCCGTACCGATTTCCCCTTCAGCCGAACCCGTGAACGACCGCGTATAACTCCAGCCCGAGTCTAGATACCGCGCTCCGTGGAAATCGCTGGAAGTGCCAATTAATGATGTAAAGTTCTCTGTTCGACGTTGTACCCGGATTTATTGTAAATAAATCATGTGTTTGTTAAGTTCGTAAGTGGATAGTTGTTCGTTCCCCTTTTACACAAGCCGGAGGATCCCGCCAGAACGTTGTGGTGGTCACTGGCACACGCACACACATACACTCCCCATCTACACAGTAAGTGTAACTGTAAAAGTGCAATTACAATAAATAAATAAATAAATATATATATATATATATATATATATATATATATATATACATATATATATATATATATATATATATATATATATATATACTGTGACGCAGGGTCATGAATGCTGTACACGTTCACTATACTACGTCTCTAGGCTCTTTCTCCATTAGAAGATTGTATTATACGCAGAATGTTGCTACACACCAACCATGAAGTGATAAAACGGAGAGGTAAGTGAGTTAGAGAGTGAGAGAGAGAGAGAAAATTGAGTTGTACTGTCACCACGGATGATTGTTAACACGTACAGACAAAGTCTTACTTGACAATACTTGAGATTTTGTACCGGTATTATATATTCCACTGTCGGTATTTGTCGTGTATCTGTTTCGGCTGGTCCCTTGTGCCCTAATGGAAACGTTTTAGCGTCATTATGTCGATCAGGCCGTGATTTTTCACGACTTTGACCTTTCATGTTCCGGACGAGGATTCCGTGGCATAATATCTTGTCGCGACATTCTCGTCTCTTGCAAAACCGTGGTCCCAGGAGACCTCGGCCGCCTTCTACCAAAACAGTTTTGTATGCTCCTTGGAGATAACCATCGGTAGTGAGCTAGGCAATGGTCGAAGGCAAGCCGCATTCCGTGGCAGCCCGTATACTCTCTCTTCCCTGTTCGTCTGCGTGCTGCTAGCGGCCTCGGCTTATATTTCACGCAAACTTATGCGTTTTGTACCCTTGATTTCTATTTGATTTTAAGTAGAATAAATTTGTTTGTATTGACTTATTTGTGCGTTTGTGTTTAATTTTTTCTTTAAACCTCTCGCTGCATATACTGCAATTTTCGTTTTTCGCGGAGCCGCTTCTCTCCCTTGCCGAAATTCGTTCGGAGCTCGGTCCAACCTTCTTTGTAAGGACCGTATACACCGACCTCGTGTTCGAGACAAACTGTGGACCCTTACACGGCATCTAACTTAAACGGATTTTATATCCATTTGTCTTTTATTTATATATAGAAAAATATATAGCACCTAACGTTTAGGTATTTTATATGCGTGGTTTTTATATGTAGTATTATTATTACGCATAAATAGTATTTTAATAAATATTAACTTATTTTATAATAAATATACATTATGTATAATTATGATTATTTTCATGATAAATATTATATAAAAATTATACATATTAAGTAAAAAGATTGTCTTTAGATTTAAGACATTTTATTTCATGCCATGTGAAATTATTAATACTACTAGCATCTTCTATTAAGATTATTATTAACATTTATTAATACTACTAGTATTATTTATTTCTACTGCTATCGTTATTTACTAACATCATCATGCTTATCGATTAATATTATGAACAGTATTGTTATGTATTAACATTATCAATATTATTATTATGCCTTTAATCGTTAATCATCATTATAATTATATCATTATTATAATTGATACTGAACAGCAATCACATTTAGTTACAAAGCGGCTGATTTGCGCAGATACATGTCCTTTCGCAGCGCCGAAGAGACGGGCGTGTATATCAGGAGCACTCAATATTGAAAAAGGATTCTTTTATTCCCCTTTTCGGAAAATGATAATATTGAAAAATTTATTTTAATCTCTGCTGTCATCAAAAGTATATATAAATACAAAAACATTACCAATAACTTTTCCTTTTTTAGGGGTTATTTTTTTCGCTCCTAAGATGCACACAATACGCCAGTGCCAAATTTGCCCCAAAATTTAATGGACCTTTTAGCATTACAGCGAAATATATTTGTGTTGTCGCTTACCATTTTTTTTCTTTTTGTTCATGTGCTTTTTTTCGCTGTTTGAGAATCCTAGCGCTACGGCGTCTTCATCGTTTATTAGAGAAAATGTTTTTCCTTTTGCTGTTTCAAATAGAATAAATACTTTCTCTTCTATAATATACTATTATATTATACACGAAACTAAATATATTTAAATAAATAAATAATTATCAGGTATGTGAATAAGTCTTTCCCGTTTTTTTTCAAATTTTGAGCCTTTATTGTGAAAAAATGGTTACAAATGAATTATTGAAAGTATTGGCCATCGCTAGCTACAACTTTTTCCCATCTTTCTGGCAACATACGAATCCCGTTACGAAAAAATTCGACCGGTTTGGCCTCTATCCAGTCATCCACCCATTTTTTGTCTTCGTCGTAGGAATGGAAGTGCTGGTCAGCCAGGCCATGCGTCATCGATCTGAACAGATGGTAATCAGAGGGAGCAACGTCTGGACTATACGGCGGGTGGGGTAGGATTTCCCATTTGAGCGTTTCTAAGTATGTTTTCACCGGCGGTGCAACATGTGGGCGAGCATTGTCATGTTGCAAAATAACTTTGTCGTGCCTGTCGGAGTATTGTGGCCGTTTTTCTCGCAGTGCGCGGCTCAAACGCATCAATTGTCGTCGATAGACCTCGCCTGTAATCCTTTCATTCGGTTTCAGAAGCTCATAGTAAACCACACCTAGCTGGTCCTACCATATACAGAGCATGAGCTTGGCGCCATGAATATTTGGCTTGGTCGTCGATGATGATGCATGGCTGGGTAGTCCCCATGATTTTCTTCGCTTCGGATTATCGTAACGTATCCACTTTTCATCGCCAGTCACGATACGATGCAGAAAACCCTTTCTTTTATGTCGCTGAAGCAGCTGTTCGCAAGTGAAAAAACGCCGTTCGACGTCTCTCAACTTCAGTTCGTACGGCACCCAATTTCCTTGCTTTTGGATCATTCCCATGGCTTTCAAACGCTTGGAAATGGTTGTTCGGTCAACTCCCAATGCTTCAGCAAGTTCTTCTTGCGTTTGACAAGAATCTTCATCAAGCAAAGTCGCCAATTCTCGATCTTGAAAGATTTGCGGCCGCCCGGAACGCTCCTTGTCTTCCACGTCGAAATCACCGCTTTTGAAGCGTCGAAACCATCCGCGAACACTTGAATCATCGACACAACCTTCTCCATAAGCCTCCTGAAGCAATCGATGCGTCTCGGCAGCAGATTTCTTCAAATTGAACCAATAAAGTGAAATTTCCCGCAAATGACGTCGACTCGGCTCAAATTTCGACATTTTCACGATATCAAAAAATTTTAACTAATGTGTTAGTATGGAATTGTTGACATATGAATAAGCTTTGATTATGACATATGTAACCACTGAATACTCGCACAGTATTGGTGGCGCCATCTCTTACAAAAAACGGGAAAGACTTATTCACACTCCTAATATTATAATCGTAATTGTTATTTTAATAGTAATTAGCTAACAAAGTTGATTTTCTGTGCTTCGCTGTAATTAATCAAATTTTTTATCACAGCGATTATTGAACAATAAATACTTAATTCTTGAAATTGTTTAATTCTTTGTTTAAACATTTTCTTTGGAGCTACCGCTTTTGTATCGATTATTATAAATTAAATTCCGTATCTAAGACAGAGGCATATCCGCCCTTTACATGAATAGAATTGTACGGGCATGGAGAAATTTGTAATCTATCTCCACGTTGGATCGCAGCATCGCCTACCATTAGGTCCTTCTTCCGTATGAATCCCGGTACCTCTGTATATATTCTGTTCCATGGGCTAGTTCGAATGGGCCAGTATTCCGTATGCTGTCATCGGTGGGCCTGTCATCGTTGAGTAGCTAAGCGGCAAGCTGAATCGGCCGTGATATGGAGCCAGTAGCCTTCGCCTACCTTGGTGATCTGATCATCCCTCCAGAAAGCTTTGACAAACACCTTAACTGGCTCGAGCACATCACCTGTCTTGACTATTGATCTGCAGGAAAGAAGATTTGGATTCGCAGCAGTTCGATTTATCGGCGTCCTCGTACATTGTGATGCTCCTGGCACGTATAAGATTGCATTAATCTGAACTTATGCCGTACCTAAGAACGACGGATACGTCACCAAACGATCACCCACCCTGCGTCAGTAGTAGTCTGAGTCGTAATGCGTCTAGTTCCACGATCTACGTGACAGTACGAATATTTGGTAGAATGTATCCCCATACAGAAGGCGACTGCGCAAGCCTACTACTAGTTGAAAGATTGCATATTTTTACGAAAATGCTATCGAATTTCGAAAGATCGAAAGAGGTAATTTCTCGATTAATTTTCGATGGAGTGGTCCATGCAACGGTAGCCTCTTACCACGAACAAGCCAATCCGATAGAGCAGGTCAATCGGACTTTTAAGGCAGCGATAATTGCCTTCATTAAAGAGTCCAATACGTCCGCGCAAGACTCTACTGTCATAAGTCCGGCTTTCCTGAATACGAGACCTCACACTTCTACCTCCGGCGCACATCACCGTCAGGAAGAGCAGCGCTCATATTTAGTACAAGCAGTTCACAATTTGGTACAGGTACCGTGAAGGCAAGCTCTCTCTTATAATGCAAGACATCTCGATCTTCATTACACGATCGGCGATCGCATCTGGCGACAGAATCGTATACTCTCATCTGGCACACAACACATCAGTGCCGAACTTGCTCCAAAATTAAGTCAAAAGAATAATTTTCCACAAAAGTTTAGCCAATTTTATAGTAAGATGCTTTAACCTACATGAACATAGTGGAAGATTATATATCTAGTAATATTTTCATCCTGAGATTAAGTCATAGACTTATATATTAGATCGCGTGCTTCAAAGAACGCTCCTAAGTCCTCATTGAAGGAGAGATAGATCTGGTATCGTGCTTTCTCCCTGTCTTTTGTAAAAGAGTAGGATCCGATAATAATATTGGTATACAATGAAGGAGAAACGTATATTTCTGCTGCGTGTGTTTCTACTGCTACCGTTCTCCTACATTCCTTTTCTCTTCTGTTTCTTGCTTGTGATAGAGAGAGACAACATTGTATTTCTCTCTTACTCTGGTTTAGACTTCAACTCTGTTCCCAGATTTTGATGAATTTGAGCATGAAGAATATTAAATGTAAGTCATGAAATTGGTTTGGGTTGGCATAATATATATACAATAACATACATATAATATATAATAACATACAGTGCGATCAAAGAAATCATCACGGACGTTGAAAGTAATATTTTTAATTTAAATAATGAAGCAAAAACAAAAAGAATGTAGAATATCTTTAGTTAATATCATTATTACTTTTAAAAGGGAGAATAAAATCGATAATAATTTCAATAATAATTTTTTACATGAATTGCAAATTCCGAAGAATTTTTTGAGAATGTATCCGAATATCATCTTTCGAAAGGAAGACAAAGGTAATATAACTGTAGCTTCTAATAAAACTGATTATATTAATAATATTAAATAATGACACTACTAATGTGAAACTTGGTATTCCATGTATCCTTAAACTACAAAGTAATTTGAAAAAATTATTAAATAATTGGAAAAAAATGACTATATAAATGCTAGTACATATAAATATTTAAAATGTGAAAATGGCCCTGCAGCAAAATTTAATGGGTTTCCCAAGATTCATAAAGAAAATGTGACATTTTCAATTATAGTTTTTTTTTTTAATTTCCAACTTATAATATTACCAGATTTTTATCTAACATATTGGTTAATATAGTTGGAACAACTAGTTCTTATATTAAAGATGGTAAAGGTGGTGTTTTTACATTGAAGCAAAGCAAAAATATTATTATTCCGAAAAAATACAAGATGGTTTCATTGGATGTGGTATTATTGTTTAGAAATCTACCTTTAAAATTCTCAAATGATATTATACAAGTTAAATGGCTTAAAATTAATTTACAATTTAATTTAAAATTAATTTAGGACGAAATTAGCAATGAATGAGTTTATTAAGGCAATTAATTTAGTTTTTAGTAACACAATTTTTTTGTTTGATAATAATTTTTATGAACAAAGATGTCTAATGTGGTCACCAGTTATGGCCAATTTAGTTATTGAAGTATCGCTTGTCAAAATTAATTTTTGAACCAATTATATTTAAGAGAGATGTTGATGATATCTTTAAAATTGTTCCAGAAGTTTTAATGGATGAAATGGTGGATGTACATGATAGAATTAAATTTATAAAGGAAATTGAACTCCATAATCAATTCAGTTTTTTAGACATCAATGTCCTTAGTTGTAATAATAATAATACGGCGACGCTTAAACGGTATAGAAAACCTACTTGGTCAGGTAGGTTTTTAGATTTTAATTTACACCATCAATTAGGAAACAAAATTATTATTGTATATCTTTTTAGTTATAATTTTTTGGGCTAATTCTAACGGTATTTAGCAGTTATTTACGATGTGTTTTTTTGTGGAGTTTTGTATTTTCTTTAACTTGGGCTTTCTAAAGTTAAGCTCGTTTTTCTGTAAAGATAGTATTATCATTTTTGATTTTAAATTAGTGATCTGGTATTATAGATCTGAATGAAAGTATTTTTAGTGTAAGGATTTTTTATGTCATTTAAAATGGTTTCTGATTTAGTGTAGATTATGAAGTTTTCATGCGTAGAATTTGTAATTTTTCTATAGCTCTGAACATCACAAATGCAGCACCTATCTAGGAGGAGAGTATATACGGTATTTTTTACTCATATAATTTTTTGGAGAGGTCTAAAGAGAGGGTTAAAATAAATTTATTGGATTTTATTGTCACATCAGTGAATACTTTTTCATATATTTCTCCTTGTGATTCTTCTGTTGGGTTTTCTTGAATAATAATATTTCATATGTCTATAAGGGTGAGAAGGAGAAGACAGTTGTGCTATATCACAGATTTCGACTTCGATATGATCGAGGATTGAGTTTTTGTGTTAGTCTGTGTGCGTAAGGTAACCGACGTCTGTTATTAACATTATATGACATTAAAGGAGCATCAATGAAGATATTTCTTGTAGCTGGGTTTTACGTGTACATCGATAATTTACATGCATATCTACACATGAATTTGATGCGATGAAAGCATAATGGTAGCATGTTCGCTTCAGCTAGTATGCTTGCAGATGCGCTAGTATAGTAGGCACCAGTGCCATTTTAATCCTGTATTCTGTATCGAATTCAGTTGTTTTGCTACCCGCGATGAGTTATAAAATATAGATCCATCGTCAAGGTTAGATAATATTAAAGCTTTATAAGTGTTAACCAGTATTTATTTATCTGCTTGCCAGTTATTTGCAGCTAAAGTTTTTAGAATGTTCAGACGTTGTTTGGTTTTATTTTTCAAATTATTACTATTGGCTCTCCAGTTTTTATCGAAAGTGAGACCGAATATTTTGATTTGTCTGACGTCTTCAACACTTTGGCTTTTATTTTTAACGAAATTTGGAATGTTGTTTCAGTTTTCTTTGTAAAAATTATAAATTAGAATTTAGTATTTGAACATTTGAAGCCTCAGGCGAGTGACCATTTTTGAAGTTTGTCGAGTGTGTTTTGTATTATTTCTTGCGACCGTTTAAAGTTATTTCCTTAGTAGGAAAGGATTAAGTCGTCTGCAAATAAGCAACACTTTGTTCGATGTTCGATGATGTTTACTATATCGTTAATGGCAAGCAAGAAAGGCGGCGTTACACTCAGGGCAGAGCGTTTTGTGTGTTTTAATACACAAGTGCTTTAATACTTTATAGTATATCACTGTATTTGACCTGGAGTAGTCTTTCTTTTAGAATGAACTTTAGCATATGCTTTTTCAGTATCAAGACTCAGTTCAATCAGATGCAGGTCATACTGCGTTTTCTAATAGTATTAGATGGTCATAGGTATTTCACTTTTGGCTAAAGCCACCTTGTTGTATCACACCAATTCGTTTAGTTTCGAGAAATGCTTTCAATCTTTTGTTTAGCACCTTTTCTAGAAGTTTGCAGAGATTCTTTGTTAAGGAAATTGGGCGGTAGTTTTAAAAAAAAGGGGTCTTTGCCTTGCATTGGTATTAGTATTATGGTGATCAGTTTCCATTGATCGAGAAAAATTTCTTTCTACCAGATTATATTTAATAGTTTCTTAACGTATTCTGTTGCTGTTTGAGGTAGATGCATAAGTAAAGAATTCATTTTAAATTTGTATGGTTTTTTCTATTCGTATAGGTGTATTTGGTGGGAGGATAGTTGGTCTTGCTATTTTGTTTCGATTTTACTGAAAATTTGTTTAGCTCCAGTTCTCACGATTTTTTTCATAATTCTCATCGCTGGAATTTGACACAAATACTTCAGCTAGTTCTTCTGCAATCTGTTGGGGATTAAGTATGATTTAGTTGTCTTTATTTGTTAATGTTGGAATTTACGATATTTTATTTGATAGTTTATTTTGTATCTTTTGTATCTTTTGCCATACTATCGAAATTGGAGTGGGAACATTAGGGTTAAGGTTTTCACGAAGTAAAGCCAATATTTTTTTTTGCTTCTGTAATAGTTTGAAATAGTGCTCTTTCTTTACTGTGCTCGGCTTTATTTGAGAATGGATTTTGTTTTTTGAATTTGTTGAATGCGTGTTTTGCTTTCTTTGATGGTATATCACATATGCCATTCCACCAAGGAAGATATTTATTTGTATTTTGAATTTGATTGCATTATTTCTAATCCTTTTTGCATTTCTTTTTGATACAGATAACATTCTGCTTTTTTATAATTATGCCTTACGCAAGGAAACGATTTGTTGTGCTTATAATTGTTTGTTGTCGTCATTGAAACAATAATAAGATAATGATCGCTATCTAGAAGCTCTTTGGTTACTGTCATTTTAAGATTTTCCGCAATATTTGCAGAGCATATTCTATATCAATTGTACTTTCTAAGGCAATCGCAAAATTGAAATGTGTAGGCTGACTGTTGTTTAATAACGTAGAAGAGCGATCGATCAGAAATTCTACCACAATTTTGCCTCTAGTGCCATTTATGGCAGAACCTCAATCCTGATTATTTGCGTTGAAATTTCCAAGGATAATATTTGGTATGTTTAGCTGATTTTTTAATTCGTTAAGAATATGCAACTCGATAGCAATTAGGACACCTCCACTAACTCTGGTCAATTTTCTGTTTTTATAGAAGCCTTGGTAGTTTCTCAGATTTGTGCAGTAATTATATTTCAAATGAGTTTCTTGAATGCATACTATTACGCGATCCAGTTCAGATATTATTGTTTGGAGATAGTGAGGCGTTTATAGCAGCCGTTCAGCTTTCACTGCAAAATATTTATGCTCATTTTGTCAATCTTATATAATTCCAAAATATTTGTGTTTTTGTTTCAATTAATAGCGTTTATGTTTGTTTATGTTAACGAATTTTCAATTTTTTTTATAATTTTTGTAAAATGACTTTTCATTGATCTATTATGAAGGTGAGGGTATAGTTGTTGTATCATTTCGGATATTTCGCCTATATTAGAACTGTATTTCTGAGTATTTAATTTGGGATGAGTTTGTATAGGCTTCCTCGAGAAAGTATTTTAATTTTAGAAATCCTAATGGAATATTGGATTCATTTTCTGAAATATTTCTTCTAATTGATATAAACTTTCTTGGATGTTGTATTTATTTAAATTACCTTTTTCATGTCTCCACTAATGAGATTATACTGAACTATACGATCATGCAAGGTCAAGCAATAAGATATAGTATTGACTGAAAAGTTCTCTTCATTATTAAATTCTAAACGTAGAGTTCTATAAAAGCGTTCTTAAGAGATTCGTTTTGTCGCGAGAAATCAATAACTATAAGAGGTTCATTATCGAGAATTGTGTATCTTTTGTAAGCAAAGGTTGAGGATCTCTTGCATCTTAGGTTTTTTGTAAATTTGCAAACATGTGATAGAGTATTGCATATTGATTATTAAATATGTCAAGGTTTAAGTTATTATATGTATAATATTATGAATTCAAGAAAAGTCTTAGGTTTTACAATGGTCAAAATGACGGAATGATCAATGATCAATGAAAAGTCTCACTAATATTGACATGATCAAAACGAATAGCAATTGTAACTGCTTTATATTTCATGTTTGTCTGTAAGCTGAGAATCGTATAACGTGGTCTCTCCAATTGAGATTTTGAGATTGATCACATTGAGATGGGATTATCTTTGCTAATGAAATTTAAAAGTTGAATTGTTTGCTTATCAAAAGCAATGAAATAAAGCATTAACGATTCGATCTTTGTTATTTTTATATTACATTCATCATATTACATTCATCATATTACATATTACATTCATCATTCATCATACTGTAATTCCTTCTTCGATTATGGCATTCAGATCCAATCATAATATTACCAGAATAAGTTCATGTTTCATTAAACTACTTTTTTTTGTAATGTTCTGCGAAGCCCAAAATCATACTTAGAGGAATGACAACGTCAAAGTTTTCGCGTCCATCGATCAAAGTTCTCGTTGTTTCTTGAATGACAAGCTAGAGTACATTTTCAAGCATGTTCATTACGTTGGTATTGACGAAATCCATCCTTTCATGACACTACTGAATCCGACATTTTTACTTTTGTCTATTTCAACACCATTAATTTCGTAGCTAATTTCGTCAAGAAGAGCATACAAATACCATTGTTGACAACTGCAGATTTAGATGGCACATTTCCATTAGTTTTTTGTAATTTTCCATAGGTATGGATATAACTATGTGATTATTAAGGATTGGGCTCGGTAGGAAGCAGAGGTTCGACACACAAAAAAAAACAGAAATATATATTTAAGTAGATGTGTATACAAGTACGACACTTGCTTATTTTATTTAACTTAATAACTCCAGAAAACTTTTACTAATATTTTACGTTAAGTGTAATAAAAACACACTTGTAGTTTACACTTGATGCGATAGCTCAGCTATATATATATATATATATATATATATATATATATATATCTATATATAAATGTTAATGATAACGAGGCTGACCAAGAGAGCTGCGATGCTGGACAATATCCTTATATACGTGAAGGCTCTGCCCTTTATCGGCGCGCCGCAGTTTTCGCTCGAGCGTTTCCGTAAACCCAAAAGAAAGGGACAATGCTAAATGCGACATTTTCTTCGCCAAGTAAATATATTAACAATAAGACTCGCTCGCTGCATTCCGGGCAGCCAAAATGGCCTAGGCTCGACCTAATAGTCTCACCTTACACACTACGACCCATATATCCCGAGACCAAGTCTCGCAGAGGGTCAAACACCCTCGAGGTACACAAAGTAGCCTCGAGCTAGGGGCTAAACAGCCGTGATCGCCAACTGAATCACGCTAAGCGAGTCGCCCGCGAGTTCATCTTTTTACACTTTTTACTTTTTTTCTTAAATTACGCATTCTTAATAGTTACTCTCAATTAATCTTAAATAATTATAAATTTTACATTGTCTCTTTCTTTATGTTATTTTTATTGTTAAATTCATATTACATTTTTCTAGTAATTCTTAATGTGTTATTAATAGCGCTCAAAATTTTTCGCGGAAACAATTACTCGGCATGAATTTACGGAAATACGCTCGACATTATTTACCATTTGCGCTTTTCTTCACAATTTTACTTATAAGAATTTTTCGTAAATATCACATAATAACTTCGCTTAAATTGCTATTTACAAATATATTTCGTTTTGTGCTAATCACTACATTACTAAGTGAAAATTCAAACTATACTAAATTAAATGTACTTAATTATTCTAAATTCGATATCATTTGTTTTCTCTTTCTGTCGTTTTATTTATCAAAAACTGTAAATTATATTTCTGTTTTTAACAGTGACGGTAGAAGACACAGATTTTGGTATTGGATGGAAATACACATTTCATCATTATGATCAAAATTTAGCGCTATGTATGGTTGATATGCGTGAATTTCATAATGAGCTATTAACTCATCGAATGTGACTCCTAATTGAATTTTTAGAATTTCGCCCTTTTTAAGAAATCAGCAGAAAATAGAAACACAGGCCATATTTTTCAACGAACTTTTGGATCCAAGCTGTGGAGAAATCGAATGTTCTTCAGTATTCACGGCTTTGAGAATTAGAAACTATCCCCATGATATAGATTGGAAAAGAAGTCTAATAGTAATTTCCCCTTCTCGAAATTTAACTAGATTTCCAACCTGATCGATAATTCGGACTTATATTACCTATATAATATTATGTATACACTTGATACTAAGTGGTAGATATATAACACGTCATAGAATTTCTGTTTTTCTATCCTGGAAGAAAACTGGGAAAGAATTCACGAATAGTATGAATGTTTTGGTTGTTATGAAAGCTCTTGCAGTAATGTTACACTCGAGTCAGAGTGCGTTCATTTTCAATCTTTTCACAGGTAAATCAGAATAGTTTTCTCTATTTTTCTTCAGAATACGTAATCAATGCTCTTAATCAACGGACTTAATTTCACTTGTAAATGTATTATTGTTAATTATTAAAGTAAACTCCATTCCTGTAGATTTCAATATAATCGATAAAATTCATTTATACGACGTATGGCTATTAAATAACAGGACTGATATTGTAAAAAATTTTATTTTCATTTTATACATAATTACTTATTATCACCTTCAATATACACCCCTGCTCTATCCCCGCACGCGCCATGCGAATTTTCCATTGTTGGAAACAATGCTGAAAGTCATCTCCTGTCAACTTTTCCAGCACTCTTGCTGCTTTTTCTTGAACAGCTTCTACGGATTCAAATCTCGTACCTTTCAATGCAGATTTCACCTTAGGGAAAAGATAAAAGCCACATGGTGCTAGGTCTGGCGAGTAAGGTGGATATTTTAACACTGGGATGATGTACTTGGTCAGGAACCGCTTAACAGATAACACGGAATGAGCTGGCGCATTGTCTTGGTGCAAAATCCATGATTTGTCCTTCCACATTACGGGTCGCTTTTTCTTACTCTTTCACGTAGGTTATTAAGTACCTTAAGTTAGTAATATTGATTTATTGCTTGACCTTCAGAAACCCAGTGAAGGTACACAATCCCATAAATATTGAAAAAACAATGACCATTGCTTTAAATTTTGACGTGCTCATTCTTGCTTTTTTGGCTCTCGGTGAAGTTGGGGTCTTCCAATGCATGGATTGCCGCTTCGTTTCTGGATCATAAGTAAAAAACCACGATTCATCACATGTTATTACTCTTTCCAATAAATTTGGGTCATTATCCAAGGCATTCAAAGTGTCATAACAAACATTTTTGCGATCTGTTTGTTGTTCAATCGTGAGAATTTTTGGTACCATTTTTGCACACACTTTTCGCATGTTCAAATTGTCACGTAAAATTTGCCGTACACATTCTTTATCAATGCCTACAGATTCAGCCTAGTACAGATTCATGCCTACAGAACTGCACGAATACTTAATCGACAGTCAGACCGAATCAAATTAACAACTTTTGCGACATTGTCATCCGTTTTTGATGTTTAAGGACGACCTGCTGCGAATCATCTTCAACGTCTTGTCGACCGTCTTGAAAACGCTTAAATCATTCAAAAAGACGAGTCTGCAATAAACATTCACTGCCATACACTTCTTTTAGTGAATTATAGTTTTCGGTAGCGGTTTTTTAAACCGCTACCGAAGTTTAAAGTTTAAAGTTTAAAGTTTAAAGTATATTCATAAATATGAATGCAAATGAATGAGCCGAAATTCTGATATATTGTATAGTTTTATTTCACTTCTTACATATTGAAATATTTCATAAAATTTATGGAATTTAAGATTTACGGAATTTAAGATTTGAGAACCTAAAGTTGTCAAAGTAATGCCTCGAAAATGTGAAAATGGTAAAATACGTGCATATGTTATAAGATATTTTTAATGGATGATTTGGTAAAATTAAATTGAAGTTTTTTTTTCTTTTAATTAGATCGTGATCAACATTCGGTTTGGGAAATAATCCCATTCCACGTCTATACGGTTTCAGCTAGAGTCATTTGCATAATGCAATAGCTTCTATTGCCTTATTATGTCACTTAGTTTCTGCATAATCTTTCTGTACAACTTTATCATCATTTACTGCTTTAGTTATTCCAGCAGCATCTCGATCTAGAGCACTAGTTTCACTTAGTCCTGTGAACAGTAGAATAAGAAAAGGAAGAACTCTGCCAATTTTGGTCGGAAGGAGTATAACATTTTTCTTACAACCACTATACTTAATAGTTTCAACGAGCACCTTTTAAGGTAGACTACACGGCCTTGCGTGATATTGTACCTGATTTTGTCTTGCGTGATATTGTACCTGATTGAATGATTTTATCACTGCTGTCGCCAATTTTTTGAATTCCAGCCCGTTCTAGTTTTCGCCTTTAATTTCATAGCACTTGTAACTGCTAGAGCTGGCACTTTCTTAGCAAGGCTAGCATCCGCCGCTATAAAACGTTGCCAATTTCGTTCCGCGGCCACAGAATTCATATCCAGGAAAATGTATTTCGATAGGTAAATTGTTGATTAATCTATCGAACTATACATGGTCTTCCTTTTTTGAATGTTTATGTTCAATCATCTTTGATTGAAAATATAAAATGTACATTTATATATTTACATCAGTCAATGTTAAACTCGACTTTGTCATGCCAACATAAATTTCACAGAGCAGACCGGGAAACTGCCCGTCGATAACTTTGATTTTGGAAAGGAAAACTGATGGAAGATACACGGAGAGTTAATACAAGATAGTATACGAGCAGTATTCTGCAGTCCATCAAACTGCGGAAAAACAAATAGTTTATTAGCTTTAATTACTCGTTCGATTGAATTATCATAAAAATTGACATGTTTACTCAAAATCGTTAAATCAGCCAAAGTATCAACGTGTCAAAAATGTAATAGTTCTAATCGAAGTCATTATATATTTCCCGTTGAAACATTATCAAATTCAAATATGATTTTTAGTAATGTGGCATGTGAGAAAAAGAATAGTGTCAGCATTTTTTTCTTTGGACAGACCATTGAGAAGTAACAAGAGATTCTCATTGAGCATTAACGAAATTTTTAAATTTGTACAAGAAAATAAGAAATAGCATGATCAAATTTGCACGATAACAGAAGAAAATTTCAAACATCTTTATGAAAAATATCATACCTGTAATATTGATAAAAATCTTATGAAAACTGATCGGTTTCAATCAGCACTGGAATCGAAATTGTAAACTCTTAATGACTCACATAATCGATTAAGAGATAGTGTTATCGATATGGCGAACAATGTGAATTGTATTGTAAAAGAGATTGAAGGGAAAAATGCATCGACATAAATAGAAAAGCCTAAGCCAACATGATTTACAACATAAAAGAGTTAAATAGCCGCACAAATCTGCTTATCGGAGATATAAACGAAGCAAATATCATATACGTGATATGGATAAGACTTGGCAAGTAGATTTTGTAGAAGTGATTCCTTACTCTTAGAAGACTAAAGCATTTCATTATTTACTTACTGCTGTATATTTATTTTTGAAGTATTCATGAGATAAACCAGTAAAATCAAAGAGTGGCAACGATATTAGTTTAACTCTGAATATAATATTGAAACAAGGACGAATACCAAGTAATCTACACACCGATCACGGAAAAGAATTTAACGATTCGTATTTTCCAAATCTCACGAAAAAGATAAATCTATACTCTTTATACTGTAATCTTAATGCATGTATTTGCGAACGTTTTAATAGAACGTTAAAAAATACAATGTGCATACAATTCAGCAAAGAAGAAAACTACAAATGGATAGAAATCCTACCAGATTTACTGGAAGCATACAATTCAAGAAAACATCGAACAAAAGGAATTGAGCCTGAAAATGTAAGCCAAGAAAACGAATAGGAAGTGATGAAGCATGTTTCAACTAAGATATTACCAAGGAGAAAACCGAAATACAATGTTGGAGATAATGTAAGAATAAATAAAATCTTAATATTTTCGAAAAAGGCTTTAGATTTAAAAACACTTTCAATTGGTTACTAAAAATTTTTATAACAATAAAAGTTGTAAAAACCAATGCACTAACTTATCACGTGAAAGATTATTATGATATGCTTGTATCTGTGAGTTTTTACGAAACTGAAATGCAAAAAACTAAACTGAAATGTATCTAAAAGAAAACGTTCTAAAAAAGATTAGCGACTTCGTATGTATTAAATGATTATCATTCAATAGTGAGCATAATAGTTGAATAAATACAAAAGAAATTTATTGAATACATTATATATATTATAAGTAAAATATAATTAAGTCATACATGTATCAATTGTTTCAACAAATAAATAATGAAAAGAAATGAAAATATATGTTTTATTATTACTTCAGCAGTAGAAGTATTAAGTTTAATTCATCTGCCACCCTGATATACTATAAATAATCAAAGCTTTTTCGCTTTGTTAGTAATATTTATGAAAGATTCTTCATTCTTTAATGTGACCGATAATATCTTCTATGATAAAAATATTTGAAAATTTTCGTCCAGATCCGGAACGACATTGGTGCAGCATTTTGTGCAGACTTGCTTAAGAGCAGTCACCATGTATTGATGATTTTTCTCCTATTCAAATTTCTTCGATCCAAATTTTTTCCTCGGCAAGTACTCGCTCTCAGAAATTTTATTAAGAGTGGCTTCGAAGTTTATTAAAAGTCCTTTCGAAACAAAAACAATTTTTTGTCATCTTAATTTTACCAAATGTAATAAATTAATTGTTTTGTAAAAGAAAATTAACTAGGAATCTTACCTTATTAGATTAGTCTTATTCTCTTTGGAGAAGGATAATTGTTCTTAAGCTCTTCGACTGTTGGTATGAGTTCCTCATTGTCCTGTGACTGTTCGTATAGCTGATTCCCCACTATTTCACTTCCACTGTCTCATGGAGTACATCCCTTTTCTTAGTTTCAACTAGGCTTACCCCTTCCAGGACTTCTAAGATTTTTTCAGGATTCCATTTGCGAATTAGTTCATCCGTTGTATTATACTGAAGGTTTATTACTTCACCTTCACTTTTATAAAGCGCCATCCTCTCATATCCGGATTAATTTTCATTGTTTACTTTATCCCTACTCTCTTGTTCTGCATGTATATCCACCGTAACTGGAATCTCATTGGCGACTTGATTCTCTCTCTTATCTTCTGTATTAGCCACACCTATGTGCGCCTTCCCCTCCTCTATTTATCGACTTGTACTTTCCATGATTTGCCTCTCTATCTGTTATTAAAAAACGACAAGAACCTATGAATCTAAAACTTACGTCACAGTCATGCATATACTTTATAAATGAAATATATTTTTCCTTGTTATACGATATTAGAGTAACTCGGCCATTGATCAGTGATGAAGTTCAATTTCTTTTAAAATGAAATATGTATTATAATTGGGATTATGGAAATTTACGGGAATCAATATCCAGTTGTTATAATTCAAATTGTATGAATTATGTGCTGTCATCTTCTGAACTTGAAAAGAAAAATATAAATTTATAAAAAAACCAGCAAAAATATTTATTTTTCTTTATATCAAAAAAATCTGATCTTCCGGTAAGACAACAATGATCTCTGTCTAGTCTACTGCCAGGTGCTCATCTCGCAATGGTTTGTGACATATATGGCAAACGATCGATCATTGAAAAGTTAATTAAGTTAATTCTTCAAGATCTGTCAATTTCGTTGGTTGGATTTCTATAGAGATGCTTAGTCTGTTCACCAATTGATTTCAGTACACGAAAAAACCATTGTGCAGGTGTCTATTCGTCTGGCCTTTTTCGTCTCTACGATTTGTAAGATAATTTCTCATCAGAGCTACATTTTAAATGAAAATCTATATCGTGGACTTCTTGAAATTGGAAAGTGTTCTCCAGTTCCACTGTAATAAGGAATATTATTTTCTTTGTTGACGTGTAATGATATAAGAGAGAGAGAGAGAGAGAGAGAGAGAGTGAGTGAGAGTGGAAGTGACCATGAAAATATGGAATGGAATGAACCGTGTAAGTTAGTATGAAAAGCAGAAGATATGGAAATTAGCTATAAATGAAGTAAATATTATAAAGTGTAATATATTATAAAGTGTAGGAAAGTGGGCGTAGGCACAAACAGTTGTTTATGCTAATACCTGCATCGTTGGACTAGATGCAAGTAGCGTCAATTTTGAAAAGTCATTTATTTTTAATACACACAATTTACGCGGTCATTTATTTCAGGTTCCAACATTCTTCATACTTTTCTATGTAGAAATCTTGAATGAGGAGAAAATTTGCATATTTCTCCTTCTTGTTTAATGAAATATGACAACGTGATACTTCATATTTTAATTTGTACTTCCTAAGCATATAAATATTTATTGAAATATAATTCAATTGTTCAAAATTTGTAAACATCTTCTAGTTTTACGGGAAATTCTATGTCACCAAAGTTAAACTCGTTTGCATAATTATGAACTCTTTGAGGATTTTCTTCATTCGGATGTGATGCTGAAAGTATAGCATATTTGAAGCATTGATTATTAATGTTATAAACATTTGTAAATGCTCTTTTTGATGTTATGGACTTTGGGAGAGGAATATTTTTCTTATAAATAATAATAAATATGTACATATTAGTACATAAATATCTATGTATGCAAATATGTATATATGTACATTTACTTGTATCAATGAATCTTTCCCCAATCTTCATTACTTGCAGAACTGTGTCCGCCATTTTATGTACCCTTACATATAAGGTCTTTCAATCGGCGGTCGTAGCTGGATTTTTCCTTCCCTTCTTCTGCGATGGAGTCGAACTTGACCTTTCGATAAACGCAGTTACCGCCCTCATTAGAGAGGCTGCAGCGATAGGAATTGGGGTGGTGGACCTCACCGACTTCGATATGTCATCCTCGGAATCCTCTTCTCAGAACAAGTCTATTGACATATAATATTTCCTTCTTTAGAGGCAGCCACGGGGAGACTTTACAACTGGCATCCGCTTCCCGTTGTAATTGCTGTTGCCATTGCTCTATGGCTGTCCTTGATGGCTTCCTTCACCATTCATTCAATTGAAAAATTTTTAAATTAGAATTCTGAAAGTATACTGTGATGCAAAAACTGTCTATGGTTCCGCTTTTATATCGTTTACTAGTGCTGCCCTTTCTACTACCTTACCGTAGAAAACTTTACTCTTGGACAAAAAAGAAAAAAAAATACAAATAGAACCGACTTAATTTAGTATAAAATGTGCGCGTAATTACACCCCTTTTATTTTTGTCAAAAAAAACTTTTCCTCATTAGTCGAGGAACTCCATTTTCTTCTTCCGCCTTTCCATTCCCCACTCACTACTATGATGCAAAGGCAAAGTTTTCAGATAGATCAAAAAAATTAACCTCCTCCCTTTCGGCTTCGGTGAAGCGTATATAATTCCTCATAGGGGAAAAGATGATTTTGATTCACTTAAGTACCTGCTTTCGAATATCCGGTTGCAGACTTTTTATTGGAACGCTTTCAGTATATAGTATTGTTTCCTGTATTGACTATAATAATCGATGTGCATCAGAGATAAACGAATTAAAGTAATTGATGAGTAAAATCTTCGATTAGTATAACATAAGGCTCACGTGTTCACCTCTACTTAGACGCGCTTTTACATGTTTCTTTCAAGATGTGAACCTTTTTAAAAATAGAAAGCCTATATTTTAGTTTTCCATAGCCATTCCCTTTTCCAATCACAATGATGTTATATATTATGTTACAGTCTATGTTATGATGTTATAAATTGAGAAAATGCAAGGCATGGGACAATAAAAAAAAGTAGCTTTCGGTATACATTAAAAATGCACGTGTTTGCTATAATAATGGACATTCATAACCGTCACCAGTAAGCAGATAATACTAATGGATTGCATCCACCGCAACTGCACGAGTGTTCGCCTCTACTCGGACTCTCTCTCTCTCTCTTTCTCTCTCTCTCTCTCTCTCTCTCTCTCTCTCTCTCTCTCTCTCATCTTGCTTCCGAGACGTTGAATCTCTTTTTTAGTGGAATAGCTATACTCTGGATTTTTTACAGTTACTCCATCTTCCAAATGCGACGATATTATAATTAGCCGAAATCGAGAGAATGGAAGGGATGGAACGGCAAAAAAAAATATCTCGAATCCCATACACAGTAAAGGGGCATGTGTTTACTATAATATTAGACATTCATTACTATTAACCGTAAGCGGATTATATTGATTGATTAAGTCCACCGCAGCTGCGTGAATATTCATCTTTCTTTGGACTCTCCCCTGCTTCTTCCGAGAAGTGATCCTTTTTTAAAACTGAAAATTCGTACTCTAATTTATCCACAATCACTCCCTTTTCCAAACGCAACCGTATTATACTTAGCCCCTATGCAGAGGATATAAGGCGTGGGATAGAAAAAGGAATGATATTCGTCAGCATCATCGATTCATTGCATTTTATAATAACACTGAATTTGGGTGCTTTATCCCACAAGAATTATCTGAGGTCCAAAATCCCTTCGAACTCAACATTCTAAAGACATCATTAATGAAGCTAAAAGAGACCAAATCTATATTTATTCTGTAGTAGTTGGTGACTAACCATGTTGTTTTCAATATAATCCCGAAATCAAACTTTAATGTACCGAATGTAAAGCCCTGGATGAACCAAGACCGAAAAAATCACGCTTAGAAAAATCAAAAATCAAAACAAGGCTCATCGCGTACTGCGATTCCAAAGACATTATTTATCGGAGCCTGTTATGGCTACACGCAGAAAATGGAAGCATAGTCTAGAGCTATCAGATAAATCTACCTTTATGATCTTTGCAATTTTTAACAAAACGAAAAGGGGTGATGAAACTGACTCAATGGAGATAATTAATAAGCAAAATAGTGAACGTTTAAATAATAAGGGTAATCATAACACTCATTTGTCGACTCATTTCGTAAATTCAATCACCTCATATTTCAATATGAAAGGGTTTTAAAATTATCTACACAAGATACGTGCAACGTCGCGAAAAAAATCGATTAGGCATAAACTGCTTCAAACAAAATCACTCTACAAGTAAGTGTTTATCTTCCCGCTGCAAAAGGTATCATAAAAGGCACAATACCTTGCTTGATTTCACCAATAATTACAGGACAAAAGATGATTAGAAAACTGGGAGCATCGATAGCGATAGACCCGAAATTCCAAACACATGTACTGTTATTTATGATTCTAAGGTTTTGACGGTAGAGCTCACGTAAAAATCATGGATAAATTTAATCAAGCGCACGAGTGCTGAATTTTATTGGTCGGCGGTTCAGATTTGCATTTTATTATGGAGGAATTAGCGGAGAGGTTGATTAAGACAATTTAAAATCAACTTACCCTTTACTGGTTTAGGGCACATAACTATGTGCGCGAACTTTAGTGTGAAAATAAAAATAATGTCTAAAGTAAATTCATTTCATTCGAAAGTAGAATTCGTGTCATTACCAAGCATTATACATATACTGCCATCGAAGCACATAAATGTAGCCTCAATAAAAATATCACATAACATTGTTTTAGCAGGTCCAGACTTTAATAAGCCAGCAAAAATTTAATTTTAAACTAAAACATAATTTTTTCTTGTAAATATTGCCTCTTTAAAATATTATAAACCACACATCAGTCCACTGTGTATGTTTTTTATTCATCTGTATTATATATTTAATATTACCAGCACAGTTGTGATTAAGGATCACACCTGACATGGGCATACCTGAAAGTTTACTTTTAGGCTCCATTGCGGTCAATTCAAAAAATTGTTGACCGCTTTGAATAGTGACTTCTGGTTATTCGATAAATTGACTTTAACAATGAAAGGAAAGCATTACAGAGACGTCGAGAACATCCGAAAGGAATCGACCGCCATTTTGAAAATGATTCCAATCAACGACAAAAAAAGTCATTTTGGATGCTGTTCGAATCCGCTAAACTGTATTGACTCGGAAGGGGACTATTGAAAGCAAATAAATGAATATTGTAAAAATAATTTCAGGTTGTATATTTTTTTTAAAAGCTTGTAAACTTTCGAAATGAACCTTGTATATGTATATCAATCCATGTATTAGTTTTTTGTTTTCATTGGTTAAAATTAAACCATATTACCGCCAACGTAAAATCATATCATCACACTATAA
Organism: Sycobia sp. Sy_11; assembly: GCA_018907035.1. Lineage (NCBI taxonomy): Eukaryota > Metazoa > Arthropoda > Insecta > Hymenoptera > Epichrysomallidae > Sycobia > Sycobia sp. Sy_11. The sequence continues at coordinate 605,650 of JACCIC010000245.1, forward strand.
TGCTCTGCCTTACTCTCATAAAAAGATTACTTTTTCTTTCATTCTTTAGGTTTTGTTTTGAAATTTTAACGGGCTTTTCATTCTAGAAGTTTAGAATTATTAAAATAGAATTATATCATTCTCCTTAAAAATTATTAATATTGAAAAATTAACAAGGCGTAAATCTAATATAAAAAATAATAAAAAAAACAAACCAGCACTATACTGCCCACCCTATCATATTTACTACTGGATATTATACAAATCTAATGCATATTCACTGGAAGAACGAAATTAAATTGCTATAAATATAATGAAAACGGAGTAAAAAAAATCACTGTATAAAAACTTTAATATAATTAAAGTTTTACATGATATTGTGTTCAAATATCAGTAAGACTTTAATTATAGCTTTTGAAATATTTATTTATTCATCGAAATCACATTCATCTCCCTCAAAACCATCCTCCTCCGGATGCAATGCAACTATGCGAACACTGTTTCCCAATTTCAAAACATTTTTGAATATACTCGTATTCCGAATGTCCATCAGTTCCTTCTTCGATTTGGCTGTTATTTTTTCAATCGAATCAAAACCATATCTCCGAAGTGGTATTTTGAGTTTGCTGAACAGCTAGAAATCGTTAGGTGCTAAATCATTCGAGTACGGTGGTAGCCAATCGAGATTTCTATCTTTTCAGGTAGAAAAATTCTTTCAAAATGGTGTGGACTGACTCATTTGAAATACCAACAATATTAGCAATCGTTCTAGTAGTCAATCAACGATTTTATAGGACTGATTCTTTGATTTTATCGACGTGTAGCTCGTCAGTAGATGTTCTTGATCGTCTTTGATGCGGTTGGTCTTCCACACGTTCTCGACCGCCATTGAACAATTTTTGCCAATCAAAAACACTTGCTATTAACATGGACTTTTCATCAAAGGTATTCTACAACATTCTGAATATTTCAGTGACCGATATTTCATGTCGATGTACTCGGCGTTCATTTCGCATGTTTCGTTTCGCCGATATTTCAATTCGATATTCATTGCACAAAAAACTGAATACTTCTACTTCTTTGTTAAATAATTTCAGACACTATAAAAACCGAAGAGACAAATTTTCTTTGTTCACAAAACACAAGCGACACAATATGATAAATGAAGATTGCGTGAAATTTGGCACAGATAAATCTGATAGTACGCCAAACTTAAAAAAAACATTTGGCTGAATCGATAAACCCTTAAAGTTAGAATTGAAAAGTCTTACTCATAATTCTACACAGTAGTATATATATATATTGTAACCTAGATTTTTATATTCGTACCTGGTTACTCAGATCGGGCAGTCACCCGATTCTCCTTCTGTCGCTGTTGGTCGTGGTGGCTGAAATTACGGAGATGAAAAGGGGGCTACGAAAGAGAATGAAACACAATGCATATGCGGGAATATTATACAAACTTTATTTCGCGACACTTACATATATCGAACGTTACAATTATATTTACACACGGTAACTTACCGCGAGCGGGTTCCGCGACGTCTGTATACACTAATAATATAATAAGATACGATCCCCCTAACATCATTCCTGCTTCTTTCACAGGTGCCACATCCAATAAGGCGAAAAATGCAGAAAGGCGTAGGCAGAGGCAGAGGGCTGCGTAGGTCGATAGTGACCGAAGAATCGTGCAGACCCGGGGAAGATATTACCTCCCTAAACCGAAACCCCAACTTAAACACGTCCTTCGAAATGCGAGCGTTAATAGACGCTTTGGAAAACCCAGAAACGATAACCAGCGAAATAACGGATCTGATTGCGTTCAGCCCGGACGCAACACAGAAAATCCCAATAGAGGAAATGAAGCTGATAGCTATTCAGCCAGAGATCGACGAATCCTTTACCCTGTCCCTACTAGACACAAGCGTGCCTACGCTTGAAGATATAACTGAGAAGATCCCTACCGATGCCATCGAAGAAAACAACACCTCCGGCACTCGTCTACAACGACGTAAAACTACGGAAATCGCAGAGGATAATATCATGTGCGCTCGTCCGCAACGACGTAAAACTACGCTTACAACAGGTGAAGAAATTACAAATGGCAATACAGATGGCACCCATCCGGAACGACGCGAAAATACCACAACATCAGATCAAGAAATAATGGGCAGTCATACAAATGGCAACTGTATCACAACACCCAAGGAAGTAATCAAAAAGATTACACATGATACAAACAACACTACGACAACACCAGAAGAAATGCCTGAAGAGTTAGACCAAGAAGAATTACATGACACCCGTAAAACGACCACAACAATACCCGAAAAAGTGATAAAGGAGTTAGATACAAATGGCCAACCAGATCCCACAACAAGTACAGACTTTTCCCCATATAAGGAACTGAGACGCCCTTCGAGGAAAATCCCGAAGGAGACGGATTGGATCTATAATCCGTTTAAAAGGGTATACGAGGACTTAGGCGACACGATCGCAGTGGACAATGAGTCAGACAGCGACTCTTTCCGGAAGGCGGGACCGCTTGAAGAGTCCCGAAGGATGATCATAGTCCATAGACGTCCAGAAGACGCGATCCCATATACTTCAAGACAACAAATACGATCGATTAGCCCACTTCCCTACCGGCTAGGCCCGAAATTCCATCGGAAAAACATCCCGAAAGGTCAAGCACCACAGGCAAAAGTGGAACCTATAGTGTACGTGAGTACACCTGAAGAAGGCGAAGACCGGCTTTACCGCGGCGATCGACGCGCCTTTCTACGATCGGTTGCGATGCAAAAGACCGGCAGGTGGAAAACTCGCCCAAGTACATCAGGTGCTTCGAATTCACAAGAGGAAGGGAAATTATCATACCTACGAAATACCGTGAGGAAGAGAAACTACCAGATGACGAAGGAGCCTATGCCGGCAACATAGTCCGTACCCCCCTATCGCATTCGTCTGATCACACCCGAAACAACGTGAATCAAAATCAAGGAGAGATTATAAGAAGATACAATTCATTCACGATCCCGACGCAACCAATCCTCGTTGCAGGCGTAAAAAGCCCACCCCATATACTAATGGCGACGTAAGAAAATTCAGCCACAAACACAGACCCACGGGCAACATCACTACCGGCACTCATGGAGCTGACGGTCACGCCATCCCAAACTTCGTACCTTCCTCACGACCGCACCCGTCCTTACCGAGCAAGCCACTACCAGGTTTAGGAAGTATTATAGGAGAGAAGAATAGCACTCCTCAACACACAATACCAGATTTATCGATGTCTACCGGACGGTGCACCTCACCTACACTTGGCTGCTGGAACTGCGGTGCGCAGGGGCATCGCTACTTCGCCCGCCCACACCCCCAGAACCGTAAGTTCTGCTACAGATGTGGCAGAGCGACCCGAGACGTACATACTTGTACGTCCTGCCCAGAGCAATCGACCCCTGTCGCTACGACTTGGGAGGGGGAGAGGGACCGCGTTACGCAATCGGGCCAAAGGATCAAGACGAAGCGCCAGGATGCGATAGATAGCGCGCGAGAAGCGGACATGGCGGAGCCAAACTCGAGCAGCCTGCCACAATCTCCCCAGTCGCGCACAACGTAGCGCAGACCATAAAGGAGGTCACAGGCGCTCTCGCTCAGGGTTCGCAACCGGTCATGATAGTCATGCCGGGAGCGGCAGTTTATATTAATAAATAAACGACACCTCCATTGCCACACCACGTCCCGTTCATCTAGAGTCACCCCTACCGCGCTAAGTTCCCTACTGAAGTCCCCTAGTAAAGTTCACGTGTGAGTAAACACAAATTCCGCGAAATGTAGGCAGAATACATATGGCGACATACAGAAGTTACCACACAAGTCCACAGGGATAACGAATACAGACACACATATATCCACACACACAGTCACGTAGTAACCCCACTATCACTAGCATGAGAACGCTACTTAGCATAAATAAGTAATGCATAATAAATAAATGGCGCAGCGTCGGCGGGCGAGAACGAGTTGTTTTACAAACCATGGAAAATAAGCAGACAATGACTCATCCTGAAACCTACTTGCCTAGCCCAGCAACGTTGCCCCAGCCAATAAACAAAAATCATTAACCAATCACTAACGATCAACCCCATTCCAGCAACATCCAGAAGGATAACTCAAAGAAGACGATACCAAAGTCATATTACACAAGCGAGAGACATATAAACAATACTGCAGAAGACCATGCAGACTTAGACGACTTATGATACAAGAAGACGAACACAAGAGGAGCAAATTAAAGTTAAACATAGATGTAGACAAATTTGATAGAAATAGAATAGAATAGGCTAGAATAGGACAAGAAATAGAATAGAATAGAATATAAAAAAAAAATATATACTTGATAAAGTAGAATACTTTCGGATACAAAAAAGTATATATATATATATATATATATATATATATATATATATATACAATACAGAAACAACATAGAAATAGCGTTAAAATAGGATTAGAAAAGAAAATAATAATAAACCTTTTCCTCTCCGCCACTTATCCCTTCACGTTAGGCAACCCAGCGCAAGCCCAACGTGCCCCGTCGGTTTTGGGAGGGGGAGTTTGTAACCGTACAAACTGCTGGTTCCGAATAAAGGTTGAAAAACCCAGCGTGCGCGCGTGTGCGAATCAGCTACGGCATACGCCGGAAGAATGCGCGCGAAGCGCCGGGAGTGAGGAGAGCAAGAGAAGCCGCAAAAGACATTCCGTCTTCGTGCTCCAGCCGCCGGATAGTATACTTGCAAAAACCCCGAAATGTGTCGCCATCCGGCAGTCGTTCGTGTTGATATAGCTCATTAGATTTTTCTGAGCACGTCATCCCAGTCCACCTTGAGAGGATAACTGCGTGTGCAGCACGCGCCATAGTAAGAGGACGCCGCGCAAGCCGCGCGAGCCGCTAACAGCGAACAAGAGAGAGTGAGAGAGCGAGAGGACGCCGCGCAAGCCGTGCGCTCCAACGGCAAGAGGACGCCGTGACAGCAGCCGCGTCAGCGTAAGGGCAAGTAGAGTTATGTAGTATAATACTTGGTATGTTTGCGCCCGCCGTCGCCGTAGCCGTTTAAGTAAAGCCTCTCGCGGCGAACATCGCGTAATCATGCCTCACCCTCATCCCTCTTCCCACGTCCCTCGCGTGCGCGATAGGTGTTAGATAGCCGCCATGCCATTATCCGTGATTAAATATTTTGGGCATCCCTATTTGAAAATCACTAGCTCTTCTAACGCTATAGCGATTGCCTGTCCTGTTGCTTTTCAAAGTGGTCTGATTTCGATGTATTTCGTGAATAAATCCTCGAAAATCAGTAGGTACCGATGTTGTCCCTTACTAGCCGGGAAAGGTCCCATGATATCAGCTGCTACAGATGTCCAAGGGCCTTCGATGTTTCTTTGGGTCATTAGTCCGGCCGGTGCTCTTTGCGATACTTTATGTATCTACAGTCTCGGCAGTGCTTTATGTATTTATACACATCCCTTCTCATTCCGGACCAGTAGTATAGTTGGTTTGTTTTATATACTGTCTTATCTACGCCGAAGTGTCCTGACGTAGGTCTGTTGTGGCACTCGTATAACACCCTTTCTCTATTTTTAACTGGTATGACCAGTTTCCAGTCATCTGGGCTTTCGTCTATGGCGTTGAAGAATTTATTGGCCGATGTTTATACATTCTATCGCCTCTGACTGTCCAGTCTGGGTAGTTTTCTGGTTGGTCTTGAATTTCGCGCATTTTTCATTCGTACCAGGTGTCTTTCTCTATGCACGTGAGAGTGGTGGTAGGGAATTCCTCCGTTTGAGGGGGTCGTGAAAGTGCATCCGGTAGGTGATGAAGCGCTCCTTTTCGGTGTACTATCTCCATATTGTGCGCTTGTAGTGCTGTTGCCCATCTTGCTAGGCGGCCTGCTGGATTTTTGTGTGTATGCAGCCACTTAAGACTACTATGATCGGTAATCACTGTGACTTTTTCACCTAGCAAGTAACTTCTAAATTTTTCAACTGCCCACAAGACTGCTAGGCACTCTTTTTCTGTAACAGTATAATTTGCTTCAGCCTTAGTCAGTGTCCTACTTACGTAAGCAATAGGATGCTCGTCTCCGTTATATTTCTGACTAACAACTGCTCCGAGTGCATAATTTCTTGCGTCAATTTGCAGAATGTATGGGCTATTCTGCGTGGGTCGAGCCAGCACAGGCGCTTGCGTGAGTAGGATTTTTAGTTTATCGAAGGCTTCCTGCTGGGCCTGTCCCCAGTGCCATTTGGTATTCTTTTTGAGCAATCGTGCTAGTGGTAATTTTATGTCCGCTAGTGACTGAATGAAGTGGGCATACCAGCCTACCATTCCTAAAAAGGCCCTCAGCTGTTTTAGATTTGTCGGCCTCGGGTACTCACTTACCGGGCGAATTTTCTCTGGATCTGTGCGCAGGCCGTTTTCGTCTACGATATACGCTAGATACTTAAATTCGGGGCAGCAAAACTCAGATTTATTCCTATTAATTTGAAGCCCGACCTCGTTAAGGCGGGCGAGCACCGTTGTTAGTTCATGAGTATGCTGCTCGAAGGTTCGTGTGGCGATTATAATATCGTCCATGTCGACGAATACGGTCGGCTGCCATTGTGGCCCGAATATGAGATCCATACCTCGTTAGAAAGTAGCTGATGCGTTGGTCCGCCCATATGCTAGGCGGGTATATTGATATAGACCTTTTTGCGGTACTGCAAATGCGATGATCTCTTTGCTGCGTTCGTCTAGGGGAATCTGTTGATATACTTGACTAAGGTCTATTTTAGTCAAGTATTTTGCGTCCCTTAAGTTGTCTAACAACACATCTATGTGTGGCAGCGGTTACGCGTCTTTGCGTGTGATTTGATTGACCGCTCTGTAGTCTATACAGAATCTAATTTTCCCGTCTTTCTTTGGAACAATTACCAGACAACTGCTCCATGGGCTTTCTGAGTGCTCTATGATGCCTTCTGCCAGCAGCCTATCGATTTCCTCGTGAGCAGTCGATCCTCGTGAGCAGTCGATCGGGTATGCGACGTAATCTTTGCTTAATTGGGCGGTGCCCCTGTACATCTATATGATGTGGTTGCATTCGTGCAACTGGGAGTGTACCTCTTTTCTGGTCAATGTCAATGTGGTTGGCGAAGTTTATCGTCATTTATATTTTTACGATAATGTCCATGCCGAGGATCATTTCGTACGTTAGTGCTCTGGATACCTTGAAATTTGCTTTCAGCATTTGTCCATCAATTTTTAGTGATATTATCACGTCTCCGTCATTCGCGCAGAGTTTTCAATCTGGCAGTTCCATGTATGAGACTGGTGGTGTTATTGCTGATTTTAGCAATTTTTCTGGGCCTGGGCCCACAAATGATCTCCTTGCTTCGGGATCGACAAGAGCTGGGAATATTTTTCCCATTAGTTTAATATTTAAGAGGAACCTATTTTCTTCTTCCTGCATTGTATTATTCGGCAGGTATCGGTTAGCGGAGTCTTCTCGTAAGGGGTTTCAAGGGGTTTCAGTGATTGTAGGGGCCACAGCGCGGGCAGTTTCGTGTCGTGACGTCCTTTTCTCCACAATCATAACAATGGAGGCGTCTTCTATTGGGGCATCGATCTGCCCCATGCCATACCTACTTGCATGTCCAGCAGGGCCTATCATCGTTTCGATGTCGTTTGTTTCTTAATGTTTGTTTTTGTACGTCGTTGCGTTCATTATTTCTATGTCACGCATAATCGTCGTATCGCTCGCATCTGTTTGGCGATGCTCGTCTATTGTATGTGTTGGTGATCGTGAGTACCGTTCTCGATCGTTGTCGCGTCTTGGTGGTGTTCGATCTCGCGAGGGGCTCCGATAGGTGAAGTTGGGGGAAAGGTTCCTTGGTCTATTTTGTGTTAAATAATGACTATTGCATGTGCATGATGGGGAATGCTTCTGGGGTGTGGGAGTGGTGAAGAGCTTCGGTACCGACTCGTGTTTCTTTCGCTCCTCTTGAGCGAGGCGTCTCGTGAGTATGGAGGTGTCGGGCTGTAGTTTCGATGTGGGTCTTTTCGTTTGTTACGGCTGTCTGTCTCTTTGCTCGTCTGATTTGTTACTGTGGCAGCCGGTTCTACTATTGTTACATGTTTTTTCGAAATCTTACACTCCTCAGTATCCAGGGCTCCTAATTTATTGCAATTTGTAATACATTTATTAATAATAAGTTATTTATAGTTTGTAGTACTATCGACTAATTTGAATGATCATTCAAAGAATAAACCGTATAATTAGAATTTTTAATTCTAATAGTTTATTAACATTATCATCATCATCAACGTTATAGTATATTCATGTTATTATTTACACATAATTTTTAGTTATTATTAATAGAAATGTAATGTTAAAAATTAAATGCCATTTACAAATACATATGTTATTTTATACATTTCTTCTCTCTATACATTTTGTGACTTTAATGCTATGATAAATATAAATCTAATATTGAATATAAATGTATAGATAATAATTATTTATAGATTGTAGTACTATAAACTAATTTGAATGATTAGTTCTATTATTTATCATCATCATAATCATCATCGTTATATAGTATATTTGTTTTATTATTTACAGAAAATTTTTAGTTATTATTACTAGAACAGTATTGTTAAAAATTAAAAGCTTTTTAAAAATATACATATTTTTTTATTGATTCCTTTTCTGTCCATTCGATGACTTGAATTCTATAATAAAACTGCAACTTTTAACAAAACTAAAATAGTTAGTTGAGTTTGATGTATTCTTAGCATAGTAAGAATTTTAAATACAACTTCTCATGTATTTCATGAAAAATTTCTTAATAAATATTTCTATTGCCTTAAGTATAATTAAATAAATTAAAATTAATACATAATAATATCAATATATATTTACATCAATTCCCATACATATCAATATATAATTTATTGAAAATTATAATGATAGTCACACTGACCTTGTTTAAAAATACTCTCATAGACTAATCTAAAATAAAATTATATTTACTGAAAAAATTCTTTATTACTAAAGTGCAATCTGACTGTCCCGACCACCTTTACCCAATTGAAAATTAACTGAGGTTCTCCCAAATCTGCAAAAACACAAATTTTAACAAAAGTACAATAGTTAGGCGAGTTTGATGTATTCTTAGCATAGTAAAAATTTTAAATACATCTTATCATGTATTTCATAAAAAATTTATATAAAATATTTTTCTAAATTCAGTCATATAATAAGACAAAATGGACAATGGATCATTAAAACTAATGTCTAAGTGCATTTTATATGCATCCCTATATATAATAGCATGTATAGTTTACACAAATATATCTAAAACTCAAAAAAATAATAATAAGTAAATAGTTTTAACGGAAATTCAGCTTAATAAAGTAATAAGATCATTTACCAACAGCCGAGTTTATATTCACATCATTTGGTCCACGCATGGATTCATAAAAAAGAGTGAACTAATTAAAGTTAACTATCGAATAATAGTTCTGCTACTTTTTCTAATAATTTATTATTATTAAAAAAGTAGTTATGGGCTTGCCAGGCCCTTTCCCACATACATACTCTAAGTCTGAAATAATAAACTTTTAAATAACTTTAATAACTTAAATAACTTAAATAACTTAAATATATAGAGTTTAAGGTAAAAGTACATAATCATAATGAAAATTGTTTAATTTTCATTAGAATTAAAAATTGTACATATGTTGACTGTTTTGAATTAAATTCATAAATATTTTCATCGGTCGTACATCTTCATAATATAATATATTAGCTAAAATAATGATAGTCAGAGTGTTCTTGTTAATATTCACCCGAAGAAAATTTGAAATAAAACTTGTTACTGCAATAAATTATATTGAAAATTAAAAATAATAATAAAACAAAATTAATAATAAATTAAAATTCAAAAACAATAAAAATAAGAAAAACATATTCTATGTCAGTAAAGGACAACCTGATTGCACCGACCACCTTAAATTTTGAATCACCTTTGCTATCCGACGTTTCCAACCGCCACGATACATCCTCAGGAACTAAACTGGTTTTATTATTATTATTATTATTATTATTATTATTATTCCCACCCGTTGTCTGTACCTTGACGAAGATCGGCTCTTTCACCATCCTTCAGCCGATCGGGTGAGGGGATTAAAAGAGTACCTCCTCCTACCAATGAATGGAAGGGTGAAAAGATAGTAAGATAGCTGCCATTTTATGAGTGAGCGGATATCCCCTAAAAAGGACATCCCAGTGTAAATGAGTTAACGCAAGGAGCAGTGACGTGCTGGAAGACCCGAAAGGGCAACTGAATAGGGACTTCCATGCCGACCATGATCGAAGCTGCAGGTCCTATAAACAGACCTTCGTCAGTAATACAGAGATGAAGGAAGGCACATAGACTCTATAAACGGGTATCTCCTGAGGAGTGAAAACACACGAGGAGCGTAAGCGAACGATCCTGCAAAAGGGATCTTAGCAGAGTGATTATAGATGCCTGAGTGAGCTTCAAACATTGGAGCTTCACGAGAATATTTGAGCGCAAATGTATGAATCTACATGAATGAAGGTTAGAACGAGGTACTCTTGAACAAATGACAGACCGCCGTGTTCGCCGTGCGGTGCGACCCGTGAGCTGCCAAAAGGAGATCCTGGGTGTCGAGGTTTACGCCGGGTTGCGTGCAGGGTGACCCGAAACAGCTTTGGCTCCTGCTGACGGCAAGACGGGAGGCTACATCCTAGCCAGATCTAATCAAACGGCTTTGGCGAGTGCGTTCGGTGTGTGATTTCCCTCCATGTTTCTCCAGAGAGTGAAACACCTTGTTGTTGGGGTGCGAAGCTCGAGAGGACGGAGGTGGAATAGCGCACCAGAGCGCGCTATACTCCTGCACAATGGTCCGAGATGAGTCAGCCCTGACAGGCATGTGTTGGGGGGCTGCCTCATCGAGCTCAACGTTTGAAGGGTCGAAGAGGCCGACCATCTGCAGTAATGAAGAAAAATGGATCTATGGATTGCCTAAAGCAACAAAGAAGTTACCTTGGGGTGGGGGAGGGAGAGCCGGCTGAGGCCGGGATTAAGTCTGTTGAGCAGACGAGTGAACTGGAGATTATTGTCCAACTTGCTCGGCTGCTCAAAAACATGATAAAGGCAATAAAGAGCCAACCAAATATAAAAAAAGATATAAAGGATGGCCTTCCAAAAGCTGAAGAGCTCGTTGATGCTCTTCAGCACAAAATACAAGGGAAGAGGGTAGCGGAGAGCTTCCTCCCAACAACTAGGCAGAAGAGAGAAGAGACAACCCTGAAGAGACCGGCATCAAGTCCCCCGGATATCTCCCTTACTAAGGAGAAAAAAAAAGGAGAGCAGGAGGACAAAAAAGAGGGGTGGAATAAAGTAAAAAACAAAAAAGAGGAAGAAGCAAAGTGAGCAGAATGCTGAGGAACAACCTCAGCATCTAAAAAAAAAACAATCACAGAAATAAAAAGAGCGGCTGTGTCAGGGAGCTGATCCCTAGAGGAAGTCTAGAGGTTAGGGACCTGGAGTGTTGTGTGACGGAGGATGAAGTGTGTGAGGCCCTCAAAAGCAAACTGCCAGATTATCGTGGCCAGCTGCAGGTCAGAGTGACCAAAACCAACACTGCGGAACAGCCTGCTGCCACGCAGCTGCTGAAGATCAGGTTTTTGCGAGTGGGCCTGGTGAATTGTCGTATACGCCGCCGAGAAATAATGACGAGGTGCTACAGGTGTCTAGGCTATGGCCACCGGAGTCATAGCTGTAAAGGCCCTGACCGTAGCGCCTGTTGTTATCGTTGCGGACAGAGAGAATACAAGGTCGCGTCTTGCACCTCAGAACCCAAATGCTTTCTCTGTAAAGGTGAAGCGAAATCGGAGGGACGCCGGCACGTTGCCGGATCCGAGGCCTGTACGACTTTTCGCGAGGCTCTCTCAAAAAAGGCTAAATGGTCGTAAATCTGCAAGGGAATATTAATCGCAGCAGGGCAGCTGATCACGTCCTTCTTCGCCACGATACTGATGCTGATATATTAATTATCAGGGAACAGTATCGGAACAGAGAAGGAGTAGGTTGGTTCACGGATAACTTTGGAAGGTATTTGGATTCCTGACCCACGAAAAACAAAAGTAGAGGATCATGGATCTGGAAATGGCTATGTTTGGGTACGATGCAATCGCATAACGTATGTGAGTTGCTATCTTACACCAAACCAAGCCATAGGTGATTACCAGGTCATACTAGATGACCTGGAGGACATCGTCAGAGAAATGAAATGTGAGCTGGTAATGGCAGGTGACTTTAATGCAACGGCCCTAGAATGGAGCATGGCGGGGCCCGACTCCAGGGGTCGAAGAGTCATGGAACTAGTGTCCAGACTAGGTCTAATAGTTCTAAATACTGGCAATACTTCGACCTTCAGGAGACCGGGCTATGCCGAAACTATACCTGATGTGACGTTTGCGACTGAACATCTGGCCTCTCGAATCCAGGACTGGCAGGTGATCGAGGACTACACAGCCAGCGATCACCAGGACATCACATTCCGCGTATGTGATAGAACGCCAGATTTTACTGGACACAATTCGCGAGGGCCCCCTAGATGGAACGTTGCAGGGATAAATAGAGAGAAATTCTCACAGGCCATTGAACGCGGTCAGCAAAGCCTTGTTAGGATTCCAAATGTCTCATCGACAATTCAGCACGCCAGGGAGTCAACTAGCGCCACAATGCGCATTCTACGCCGGGCTTGCGAGTGCAAAGTGGTTGGTGGAAAAAGACGTCCTGTTTACTGGTGGACGGCTGAGATAGCTGACATGAGGCGTAGGTGCTTACATCTACGACGAATATCACTACGACGAATAGGTACTTACATCTACGACGAATAACACACGAGAGCTCGTAAACATGGAGATGACATCACTTTGAGGAGGGCTGAATACAAGCTATCTAAGAAAGCCCTTCGACGAGCGATCGAGGACAGCAAACGTCGATGCTGGAAGGCGCTGTGTGAAGACATAGATGGGGATCCATGGGGACTGGAATACAGGGTAGTTGCTGGAAAACTGGAAACTCATGGAAACATGGGCACCTTGGACTCTGGCACAATGCAGAACATCGTAGATACCCTGTTCCCCACCCACCCTGATAGGTCTGATCAAGCTCCACCGAAACGAGAACTGGATGTACCTCTTTTCAGCAAGGAGGAGCTCGGCAGAGCCGTGAGAACCATGCGGAATAAGAGGGCTCCAGGACTTGACGGAATTCCAGGAGAGGTGCTGAAAATAGTAGTTGAGGAGCATCCAGAACTCCTTCTGTCGATGTAAAATTCGTGCTTGACAGCTGGTTTATTCTATTCTAGCTGGAAGATGGCGAAACTTGTGCTTATCGACAAGGGCAATGGTCCGCCGGAGGCGCCTTCGTCGTATCGACCTTTATGTATGTTAGATACAGCTGAAAAGCTGATGGAGCATCTATTGAAGCCACGACTCCTGGGGGCTGTTGCTGCTGCCGGCGGCTTGGCTGACAGATAGTACGGATTCCGGGAAGGCAGGGCAACGGTGGACGCAATCCTCGAGGTTGTTGATGCGGCGAGGCGCACAGAGAGGGATAATTACTATTCTCGACCTGTTTGCATCCTGGCTACCCTTGACGTTCGGAATGCCTTCAACTCTGTTTGATGGGCAAATGAATTCAGGGCCATGGAGCGAGACTTTCGGATGCCACCTTATATACTTCGTATATTGGATGACTACCTTAAGGATCGATACTTGGCTTACGAGACATCGGACGGTCGGAGAAGGAAGAAACTTAGTTCCGGGGCGGCTCAGGGGTCTGTACTCGGAGCCGACATGTGGAACGTTTCATATGACGGAATACTCCAGATGCAGATGCCTGAGGACACCTTTCTGGTTGGATAAGCAGATGATGTAGCAGCTGTTATCATCGCTAGGGATTATGACGCTGCACAGATGCGAATCAATCAGGTGATGCGTCGAGTGGAGAGATGGATGGAGAGCAATGGGTTAGAACTGGCGGCGGCGAAAACGGAGATCGTGCTCCTAACTAAGAAATGTATCCCCAAGATACGCCTTATGCAGGTTGGAGACATGATGGTGAGTACCAAAGCAGCTGTAAGGTACCTGGGGGTGACGCTTGATTCCAAGCTGAACTTCTGGGACCAAATAAAGAAAGTGGCGGATAGAGCTGCCCGAGTGAAAGCGCAACTTAGCAGGTTGATGACCAATGTCGGCGGTCCAGCACCCTGCAAGCGGCGTCTGCTCATAAGGACAACTGAATCCATCATGCTGTATGGCGTGGAGATATGGGCCGATGCACTGATGGCCCAAAAATACAGAAAATGAATGGCGGTAGTGCAGCGTAGAGGGGCATTACCCATCGTGAGCTCCTACCGTACGGTCTCCGAGTCAGCTGTGCTGGTAATCGCATGTGTTATCCCTATTGATCTCCAGGCACAAGAAAAGAAATTTGTCCACCAGAATAAAAATATTCTCGTCAGAATAGAGGCATCTGCACGGGCCAAAGCTGCCACAATAACCGAATGGCAGAAGCGCTGGGAGAGGGATCCGCGCGGCCGATGGTCAGCTCGACTGATCAGTCAGTTAAAGCCATGGCTCCAGAGGTCGCACAGAGAGGTTAATTACCACCTCACACAGCTCTTATCGGAGCACGATCGATTTCGATCCTATCTCCACAAGTTGGGGAAAGTACCTGATCCGAGCTGTGTCCACTGTTGCGCTCCCCGAGACGATGCACTTCACACATTTATAACTTCGTTTTACACTAGGCTATCGTACCTGTATCGAGGCGTATAACGTCTTTGCGAACTTCACTGCACCTACATAGTGAGACACAAGGGTGAATGACACATACATGCATTTCATTTGTCGCTTATTTAGATTATTTATTTAGCATGCGTATAATGTACATCTATCTACAACGAATATTTACCACACTTATTTCGGGACAATTATTGCTCGGCTGACTATTAACAGAAGCTAACTCAACTAAAGCTATCGTGAGTGACTGGAATCTCGAGAGCGTTCTAGCATCGACACATATTTATTACGCGCTCAGCATACTTTGCGAAGCACGGGCGCTGTCACGTTGCACAACGGTAGGCCCGGGGAAACAAGGGGGCGCGGCACATATTTGAGAACCGACAGGACGTAATCGAGTAGTATTATACCCCGTGAGTCTCAAAAAACTGTGGCTAACCTTACCGGCTGATGGAACAGTTTTTGCTTTTTTCGGAGTAGGTTTCCAGGTTCAGTCCATATTTTTGACTGCCGTTTCGTTTCTGTTGTATATTGATGAATCTATATTTCATCAACAGTAACATAATGAAGCAAAAATTCGGTTGGATTACGCTGAAACATGTCCAAACATAGTTTAGATGCAACAATGCGTGACCGTTTATTGCCGACTGTGAGAAAACGCGGCACTTATCATGCGTATAGTTTTCTCATATTCAACATTTCATGCAAAATATGAAATACGCGTTCAGTCGAAATTCCTACAGTGTTACTAATCTCGCGCATCTTTAATCGACGATTTTCGAATACCATATCATGGATTTTATTGGCCATATCTTGATTAGTCACCTCTTTTGGGCGGCCAGAACCCTCAGCATCACTTGTATACCTGATGCTGGCTACCACAACGAAATTCAGTAATCCAATCGTAAACCATTCTATGTGATGGAGCAGAGTTCTTCTTATAATACTTTTTAAGCTTTTCTTCAGTTTCCTTAATTATTTTTCCATGCAGAAAGTAATGTTTAATAACCACTCGAAATTTTTTCCATGCTTTTGTATAAACAATAAAATACTAAATTCAAAAGACTATAAAAAAATTTGTAACCAACGTATTGACTTGAAACTTTGTGTACCTACTTATATCAGATGATAGTCTCTTAGAGTAGTAAAATATTTAAGATAACAGCGCCATCTTCGACAAGTCACGGACTTATCAAAGCACCCTCATATATATATATATACACACACACTAGCATCCCTCCTCTCGGCATCGCCCGTGATAATAATTTAACCGATGTCATAAACAATTCAATAATATCTAAGTAAAAAGTACTCTATATATAAAAATCTATGTTTCTATAAATAATTCACCGTAATTTACCTATCGTCGCTTCTGTATAAAAAGCTGCTTGAGTGTAGCGTCCACTTCAAAAAGTTGATTTTTATTCGACCATTTTATACAATATATATATATATATATATTGTTACGTCCAGCAACCATGCATGTCTTTTGAGGCAGGCCAAATCGTACGGCGCGTTATTACGTATACGTCCCGACGATTTTTAAACGGGGGGAAGTAAGCAACGGAAATGGGGAAAGAGGAGAAGGCAATACGGTGTTAGTAAGGAGAGGAAGCGAAGAAAGTGAAAAAGATGAAGTGTGGCAACGCTGTTTGTACGCCGCAAAGAGCACATACATTGGAGATACAGTCTCCAGAAAATTCCAGTATAATCTCTGAAAAATTTTGGAGACGTATAAATGGTATACAAGGGTATTCGCCAATGTATATGGGCGACTAACTGCGTAGCTCGCGTCTCCCTCCCCCATATAAAATCCCGATCAGATACGGACTGAACCGTAAAGCTAGGCCGCAGGTCTGTCCGTGGCGCGCATTGGTGGCACCGAAATTACGGCTCGGACTGAAATTCCCCTGTCTACCTCTCCCCCCCCCCTGCTATCTTCCCATAGGAAAGTCGGAAGAAAGCGAAATGCGCGCTTCTGCGTCATTTATGACCCCCCTTTGTATGTATGCATTTATGACCCCCCTTATGTAAAGCATGAAATCCGAGAGGCCGCCGAATATCACCAACGATTTTAACGAATGCAACTCAACAGAGTTTTAAAATATATGATGAAACCCCGGAGCCGAAGAAAATATTATTTTGAAGAAAATTCCAGAATAAAATATGAAAACGTCGATCTACGCGTAATTAATTCATACGATTATTACTACTGTTTTTACTACGTTTATTATTATTATTATTATTATTATAATTGTTATTATCATTACTAATTATTATTAGTACTTTTACCATTATAATGCAAAATATATATTTATGATCTATAATTATTACCGATTATTGAATATTTTCGTTGTTTTACTATATACTCAAGAGTATATGTTTATAATCACTTATTATAATTATAATTATTATTATCATCATTATTATTATTTACGTATTTATGATCTATAATTTTTACAGAGGATTTAAGATTCTAATTGTTTTACTATATTAAATACTATACGTTATAATTAATTATTATAATTATTATTATGATAGTTATTATTATTATCTTTATTAATATTATCACCATTATTGCTGGTGCAGCAAGTCATGGCAGCACGGTTGTGGATGATCACGATAAAGCCCTCATCGACTCCATACAAAACGCCTCAGAGCACGGCGCCTACATACACCCGAAGTTGCCGAGATAATAGAAGGTCAAAAGAGACATCCTTTTACCTCTCCAACGGAATTACCTGAGGGGGCGAAAGAAGAAGAAGAAAAAAGAGACGAAGGTCCAACAATCGAAGAAGACGCGGCTGCTAATCCAAACCGTGGGGACGAGCCACACCCTGAGCAAGGTTGGAAGAATGTCCCCACCAAGCAGGAAAAGCGAGCAGCCAAAAAAAGAAAAAGAAACAAAGAAGATCAATACAAAGGGGGCTACCAAGTCTTGGTGGGATCCGCCATAAGGTCGACCCCTCGCAGAATGGACTCACAATCAGGGACATTCGCCGAACATTAAACGGCGATGTCCTGATTGAGTTTATGAAGGCTACGGCGGAGGGCAAAGAGGGCTTTACGAATGTCCTCAAAGAGGTCGTCGGGCAAAATGTGGCACTTCGCGGTCTGACCCCCAAGATTACCTTGGAGATCAGAGACGTGGACGGCTGCGCGATACTCGACGAAGTGAAGGCAGCCCTCCTTGGCATCTGGCGGGACTCTACTGGCCCCCTCGAGGTGAGGCTTACGAGGGAGAATAAAGTCGGTAAACGACTAGCCCTTGTGAGCCTTTCTGAAGAGGCTGGCCAACGGCTACTGGAAGTCGGAAAGGTAGCCATTGGATGGGTCTTTGTGGGTCTCGCCAAAATGATTAAAGTCCTGCAGGCGAACCTGAATAGGAGTCGGACGGCGAGCGACCTCCTTCCGCAGGTCTGTCTTGAGAAGGACGCTGACATCGTCATCGCCAGCGAACTATATCGAGATGGAGATGCGGGAGTCTGTTATTGCGACGACCTCGGTACTGCAGCGATTTGGATTTTTAACACGCACCGCTTTCGGGTGGAGGGGCAATAACGTAAATTACGTCAGCTACTATCTCACCCCGAATGAGGCCATCAGGGGTTTCCAGTCTAAACTGGATGTCCTTGAGGACGCGGGAAGAGAAATGGAGGAGGAGCTGGTAGTGGCTGGGGATTTGAACAGCAAAGCTCTCGAGTGGGGGGAACCCTTGCCAGACTCTAGGTGAAGTCGAGTAATGGACATGTTTCTCTTGAACACCGTATCTACGTCGACCTTGTAGAGATCTGGCTACAGGGAGACCATTCCTGATGTATCCTTTGTGACGGAAATTCTGGCCGCACGCAAGCAGGACTGGTGGGTGATCGAAGATTATACAGCCAGTGATCACTAATCCATCACCTTCCGCGTTCGTGATGTCACGCCAGCCAAGGCAACAGTTGATGGATCGTCGCGAGGATGGATCACGAGAAGTTTTCCCAGGCACTAGAAAGCGGACAGCGCCTCCTGGTTGAATTACCAAGGAGCGCAACCGATACCGACGAAATTCGCGGGTCGTGCTCACCGTCCGACTTATTGGTGGACAGACGAAATTGCGGAGCTGCGGCGGCAATGCCTGCGGCTGCGCCGCGTAGCCCAAAGGGCTCAAAGTCGCGACCGTGATACCGCTCTTAGGATCGCCCAACATCTAACGGCGAAGAAGACTCTAAAGCGAGACATCAAAGCTAGTAAACGCGGATGCTGGAAAAAGCTGGAAGAAGATCTGAACAACGATCCATGGGGATGGGGTATAAAATCATAGGCCGCAAATTACGCATGTTCTGTAAAAGCATTGCCCATGAGCGCGGAAATGATGGACAATATCGTCCATTTCCAATTCTCTATTCATGCCAAACGAAGGGATGAGATCTGGGTTCCCGAGGGTCCTGAGGCACTGCCTTTCACAAGAGCGGAGTTAGAGAGAGCAGTGCGCTCTCTGAAGAACAAAAAGGCACTAGGACCTGACGGACTTCCAGCAGAAGTGTTGAAAGCGGTGGTCCTGAACTCTTGCTTGGTATGTACAATTCATGCCTTCACGCGGAAATATTTTATCCCTGCTGGAAGGAGGCAAGATTTGTGCTGATAAGCAAGGGCAAAGGATCATCTAGTGCTCCGTTTGCGTACTGATCCTTATGCATGCTAGATACCGCAGGGAAACTCCTGGAAAAGCTGATGGGACCCCGCTTAGAGGCGGCGCTTTTTACATCTGGCGACCTTTTCAAGAGGCAGTATGGCTTTGGGAGAGGGCGGTCAACCATAGATGCTATTCAGGAGGTAGTGGAGGCGGCCAGGACTACGGAGCGGGGGAATCACTTCTCTCAAGCTATGTATCTTCTGGTGACACTCGATGTCAAAAACGCCTTCAACTCGGTTAGATGGACAGACGTACTGGTGGCACTGGAAAAAGACATAAATGTATCTAAAGCCTAATCATCGGAGATTATTTGAAGGACAGATACATTCTGTACGAAACGCAGAGGGTTCAAGTGCAAAAGAGCTAACATGTCGTGCGGCATAAGGCTCCATCCTGGGTCCCGATCTATGGAATATTTTCTATGACTGGATCCTTCGGCTGGAAATGTCGAAATCGACTGCTCGCTGATCGGATATGCGGATGACGTGGCAGCTGTTATTATTGCGCCCAATATGACGCTGGCACAGACGCGCCTTGATCAGACCATACGCAGAATTCGACACTGGATGGGTGATCACGGACTGAAACTAGCGGATGCCAAGATCATTAATGCAAATCAGTAATCCTAAACAAGAAATAGACGAAATCATACGATCATTCGTCATCACAGTTACTACACTAAGGCGTCGCAGAAGAGGTTTTGATGAGGCGAAAGAAATAGAAACTATTTATTATAATATGAGAGCCGAATATCGACATAGACCATATGCACCGACGAAATATAATATATCTAGTATATACGATAGAGCTACATGCTGTTGGCAATGTACAGAGCGTGAATATGGTAAATTTAAATACACAAATAAAAGAAAATTATACTTTTCATACTGCGGCAACGACCGAGTTATCACCCAAGACTGCAAGTGTCACACATTGGGAAATGCAAAACGAGTAGGCCCTGTAATGTAACATACCTGGCCTTACAACAAAATTACGAATTAGATAATAGATTATTTACTGAGGCAATGATAGGTGATTATATAATAAACGCACTTATCGATACGGGATCTGTGAGTTCATACGTAAGCAAAACAGTCATCTGAAGTCTGTTTACGTTATGGTATTAGCCGACGGGTCCGAAACAAAATTAGGTGATTTAATTTCGAGATCTATACACACACAATGGCTAAGACTTTTGAAATATTTCTTAGTATTAGATACATTAAATCAGCCAGGTCTCCTTCGAATAGATGCATTGAGAAAATTAAATACAGAGATTCGAATAAATCATTGAATTATTTGTCAAACAGAAAATGCACCAAACCAATACAATTGTAATTTAGAAGATGCTGGTTTAACGCATTTAAAAACAAATGAGAAAATAATATTAGTTTAATATATTTATTTAATTTAAAATAATATTAATTGATTTCAAAAGAAAAGAAAAAATTAGAAAATATAAAAGGTCCGACACCGTTATTGCAACATAAAATTGTTTTGGAAGAAAATACTATAATCAAACAGAAATATCAACCAAGAAATACGATAATGCAACATATTATAAATTCGGAAGTTGATAAAATGTTGCAAGAAGAGATGATCCTGCCGTCTAGTAGCCCCTGGAGCTCACTGATAGTTTTTTTTTTTCGTTGGATAGTGGGAAGTTCACCCACTATTGTTTGACGGCTACTCGCTCTCGCCAACTTAGACTACCGCTGCTGCCAGTTCTAGAGTATGCAGGATTCTAACCTACTAAACACACTAAACATATCAGGGTGCAAATATATGCGCAGGAACACTTAGCTATCGCCATTGTATTCCTTTCCCCCTGATTAATCTTCTACGGTTTCCGTCACATTCAGTTCTCTGCAGTATGCCAGAAGACTGAGTACATCCACCTTGGAAAAACTCTCGTGGTCGAGGTTATCTTCTCCTAGCCACTTTACGCGATATTTCGTTAAGTTAGGGCACGTGCAGAAGAAATGTCTCGGAGTTTCCTCCTCTTTCTCACACGATCTGCAGAGGTTACTGTGTCCTCTGATCTTGTGTGTATAACACCGTAAATTGCTGTGTCCTGTTGTAAGTTCCAGGATTAGCTTTGCTTCACGTTTATTTAGTTTGATGATCCCATGAGTCCATCCGCAGATCTTACTGCCGAAAAGGTCTTTGGACCATCTGTATCTACGTGAGTTTTCCCACGTTGTTAGTTTTATTTTCTCAAGGCTTCTCTCTATCACATTGCATCCCTCTTGATAAGGTACAGTAGTGACGTAGTGCAGGATTGAACGAGGGCGTTCAGCGTTGCTATGCTGTTTGTGCATATATTTATGCATCTGCCCTTAATTCCCCTTTGCATTAAGCCGTTTTCACAGGATTCAATGGCAGCTATTTATGCCTGAAACACTGTGTTATATTTATTCAGTCTAAAAGCTGAATTTAAACTGCGCTCATGTCCATATATACCGTATCCAGTATCAACATCTATTCTGGATCCTGCTGTGAAGCAGATATCACCTCCCAAATTTAGGTCATTATTCCAATCCTCTCTGCTCGGTATCCTGATCTTATATCGTTGCCCGAAACAGAGACTTTTGTTAATACGATCCTGAGGGAGATTAAAAATTGGAATTCTCAGTATTTCCCTGCAAATGGTAGCGTATCCAGTTGTGGTACTATTCCACTGACCGCTGCATATCATTCTATAAGCCGATCTGGCAGCCGTTCTTGTTATTTCCAAGTCCAGGCTGTCCAGACCTAGCATTATCCTGACAGTAGCAGTAGGGGTACTCCCTTTTAATCCAAATACTCCCCATAGCGAGACTACCTGTATATGATCGAGGATCCTCGCAGAGGATTTATTCTCGATCACTTTCCACCACACCAAGGTAGCATAAGTCAGCCCCGGCATCAGTATTGTTTTATATATCCATAAAACTATCTGCGGTTCAAGCCCCCAGCCCGTGCCGATAGCGGACCTACATTGCATCAGTATGTTGATGATCTTTTTACTCTGTATTCGTAGGTGTTGTCCCCACGATAGTTTCTTATCTAGGTATACACCTAGGTATTGAACTCCTTCCATACACGGTATACCTTGCCCGCGGAAGTTTACGCAAGATTTTATTTTGCTCTTGTATTTCCTAGTAAAGGCTACAACTTCGGTCTTCTTTGGATTGATCCCCAGGGATCTCTCTTGACACCAGATATTGACCTTTACCAGAACCTCCTGAAGAATTTCAGGTAATATCTCTTCGTACTTACCCCTGACAAGTATTGCGAAATCATCTGCGTATGCGACTGCGAAGATTCTTTCCTCCTCAAGCATACGCAGTAAGCCATCAGCTGCAAGATTCCACAGGAGAGGTGAAAGTAACCCTCCTTGTGGACATCCTTCGTTGACTTTACCTCTTACGAGTTTACCTTTCCATTCGCTATATGCCTCTCTATTACTTAAGGAACTCATAATCCACCTTCACCACATAGAGGGTGTTATTCCCTTAGCATATACAACATTGTCAATGGCAATCCTAGTGGTGCTATTGAAAGCACCTTCTATGTCTACGAAGGCACCTATTATAGTTTCCTTCGTGTTCCAAGGAATGAATTTGATGACTGAGTGGAGAGTGTTTGACTCAATGTGTTTGACCACTGAGTGGAGAGCTGTTTCAGTGGACTTTCCTGTCGTGTAGGCATGTTGCCTACTTGAAATTGGGCTATTAATCAACACTGTTTGCCTTATATGTAAATCTACTACCCTCTCCATCGTTTTTAGAATGAATGACGTCAGACAAATTGGTCTGAAGTTTTTTACCGACGAGTAATTACATCTTCCAGGACTGGGAATGAAAGAGAGACAAGATGTCTTCCATACCTCTGGTATATACCCAGTTGCGATACTGCCTCTGAAGATTCCCGTAATAAGTTTTCAAATACTTTCACACCCCATCTGTAACATCTTAGGGAAGCTCCCATCAGATCCTGATGTCTTATACGGTTCGAAGGATTCAATCGCCCATTTTAAGATAAAATGTTTTCATAAAATGACTTCTCCGGAGTCACAATTTGAACAGCCGTTTTCCAATCCGCACCTATCAGCCGTTCCGTGATGGTGTGGTATATTTCATTTCTTTAGTTCCTGATGAAGTCAGGAAAGTTAGCCTTCAGAAGTAGTTCAAGTGTGCCCTCTTCTGTATTTACATAACTGCCTGCTGCGTCTCGTAGATTTTGCAGTCGATAGTTATTATCCTTTGTTAGCATTTTGGCCAACTTGGCTACATCAGACAGGGTCTCGGTCCCTGAACAGAAATTCCTCCATGCTTCTCTTTTAGCAATGTTTACTTTTCTTTTGACATTGCCCATTGTTTTCTTATATATGGACCATCCCTCAGAGTTTTTCCTCTTCTTCGCCCTATTGAAGGCCTTGCGAGCCCTTTTTCTCAATGCCTCTAGTTTCTCATTCCACCAGTATGCGCTGTTAGGATTCCTAGCAGGTTTCAATGGACAGTTGTTTTCATAGGCTCTGATAATTGCTGTCTGGACTTTATATAATGTTCAGTCTAGTTGAAACTCAGTGCCATATTCTCCTTTAAGATGAGCAGTGCTTTCACGAAGTTCATCTTTAAATAGTTCCCAATCTGTATCTGTTGGTTTTCTTCTCGGTTCCATTCTTGTGTTAAGACATTCTAATTGGAATGTTATGGTCCTTTGGTCTGACATGGATGGTTCTTTTTCCACCTTCCATCAATGTATAATACTCCTTGCTTTAACGGATGCTACAGTGATGTCAAGGACCTCATTTCTGTGAGCTGTTATAAAAGTGGGTTCATTTCCTCGGTTGACTATATCTAAATGACTTCCGATTAGGTACTCCAGTAAGGCCTCTCCTCTGGCGTTGATATCGGTGCTACCCCATATCACATGATGCGCATTAGCGACACAACCAATGATCAAGTCCAGATTCGAACGCTTGCTGAACTCAACCGCCTTTCTCATGCTGGAGATAGATATATCCTCATCGTGTGCAAGGTAGACTGAGCAAACTAGGATACTTGGCACATGTCGGTCTTTGCTCTCGATTTCTATTTTGATGGTGGTGCAGTCCCTGCAGCTCAGCTCCTACAACAGAAAACCATTCATTCCCTTGATGAAAATGCAAGCTCTTGCGTTTCCATCTCTGGACCCCTCATAAAGTTTCCCTTTCGCGTTAATACCCCTAATACGTTCCCTCCAAATCCAGGGTTCCTGTATTAGGCTTATGTGTGGCACCTTTCCCAGGCTTCTCGTTAAGATCGCCGAGGCGCTTTTGGAATGGTGCAAATTATTTTGGGTAAAACATATACCCGAAATAGCCATTGATGATGTTATCTCTTAGATATGCCGAAGATTCTCCCATTGCTCCAGCGGTACTTTGCCGAGACAGTACCTAAAAGGTAACCGTCTCCACCCACACCGAGAGTTTTAGGTTTCTGCTTCGGAGGGTCTCCACTGATGGTTCATCTAGACCAAGAACAAGACGACCGTCGGCAGACTTGTTGATGATCGCCCATCTTGATGGATCCACTCCTTTGTTCTGTCTTCGGACCAACTTTAGGAAGTCCGGGACAGATTCTATCTCCGCCGGAATCTTTGCAATTTCTTTTGTAATTTTCAATTCTTCCGGAGATACTACTCTGACTTTGAGGTCCAAGTCCACCAGCTTCAGATTCTCAGCCTCCTTTCTCAGCCAGGTCTCAGAGTCCTCGTCCTCGCAGACGAAGACCACTGTTCCCCTTCTGGGAAAGGATTCTTTGAATCTCGGTGCGAAATCGTCCTCGTCAATTTCGCAGATTTTCTTCATCATTTCTTTTTTCAGTGACTTTCAGGTTTCTGCAGGAATTTCCCTACCGAGATATTTACCACACGTAAGTGTCACTCTAGACAAGTGAGATGTTGCCTCTGCGTACGTGCCTTCCTTGCGTTTTTTGAGCGGTTTCTTGAGCCCCTGCTCAGTAGACCCAAGGCTGGTTGAGGGTCCCCTCTTATCCGAATCAGTGGTTGGAGCAGCCTAGGCCGACGTAGTCAGTACGGTTAGTGCCCGTTTCTTTTCTGCCTGCCTCCGTTTTCTTCCCGATCCCGCTCTAGGAACAGGTAGGCCCTCTTCCATTGCTTTTTGTTTAAGGAGTTTCCTCCTTTGTGCTCCACTCAGGTTCCGGTTCATGCCCGCGCCTTCATGTGCACTCGTCTCTCCCCGTTCAGTGGCCTTAACAGGTACTTCCGAGATGGTTTCTGTCGGTAACAAAGCCCGACTTTCTTCCATCTCGTGCTCCCCCTCTATTTCCATTTCAGTGTTATCAGATTTATCCATTTCTGTTCCCACGAGTATTACGGATGTATATATAGTCCACCCGGCATGGGCCGCAACTACCGGGTAAGGCCTGCAATACGACGGGATTCGGCCTGGTTTCCCGAAAGAACTGTTTGCGACAAGATCATTTTTGTGCCATTCATCCTTCAGCACGATATCTAACACTTTGGATTAGGGGCAAAATTAGCAGACCGACATTCGCCGTTTCTCAGCCGCAGGCTGTTTCTTAGTTACCCGAGGAGCCTTATCCTCTTCCCTGACTCTCACATCCATACATACCATCCATACTTTCGCAATCATTCTCAGGATACCCGTTTATAGGGATTCTCCCATCAGGTAGTTCGGAGCGCCCGTTTATAGGGATCCGAATTCCCGATCCAAATACACGTGAGCCTGGAAAGGATGCGGAACTCTTCGTGTTGTACAGATCTAAAAGGTTTTGGTACATCCACCAAGCGCTCCTTCTTGCTCCCCCGGCTTAAGCCCTCTCACCCCGTCACGGTCATGCAGTCCATAGAGAGGGTCAACGATAGTTATAGTTAAAACAAAAATGGAAAAGATCGGTTTGCGTCGACTTTTGCGTCGAAAAAGTAACAAAGTGACGAAAAAAGACGCATATCCGTTACCATAAATTAATGCAATTTTAGATAGGTTGCGAGAAGCTGGATACCTGTCTACAATTGATTTAAAGAGTGGGTATTGGCAAGTAGCACTTACGCCAGAAAGCTGGCCGATCACCGCATTTACCCTTCTTAGCAAAGGATTATAGAGATTCACTGTCATGACCTTTGGACTACATTCCGCATCTACAACTTTCCAACGATTCTTGAAGCCGAAATGGCCCAGCGGTCTAAGACAATTAGATAATAAAAACAGGATAAAACGAATACGGAATGCATTGGACCTCGCAAAAATACAATTAGCACGAAATTTCGAAAAACAGAAACATTATTATGATCTTAAATGCCGAATATGGATGCCTAGGATTGGAAAAAAGTGTTAAAGAGAACATACTAACTATCCAATAAACAGACAGTATTCAACGTAAAATTAGCGCTTGAGTACGAGGGACCATTTACCATAATACGTAAAATTTCTCCTATTATTTATGACTTAAAAGACGATAAAGAGGGGGAAATTAAACACATACATGTGAACGATTTAAAAGCAATAAAGCAATATGAAAAATTAGATGGAATATCGGATGATTTTCCGCCTTGAGAATGTATATAAACACGTTAAATCAGCCACAGACTCACAGTCAACCATGGAACGCCATCTTGTTGAGTTGGAAATACACCATCGATTTTTAGAACTAAATAGGACCATCGAGTGCTATGGGTAGCATACAAGAGCGTTCATAAGTACAGCCTCACTGATAACCACAATTTCACCGAGAATCGCTGAAATGCTTCAACGAAGAGGCGCCTCCTTCACCCATGGATCACACGAACTCCGACAATACTATGTACTGACATTTCCATCGGTACACTAAAACCTCACGTCACCAAACACACTAAAGGTAACTTTAACGCTAGGAAGCGATAACTTTGATAAAAATGAAATGTTTTCTTATTAAAGTTTCGATCTTTTTATATTATTCATTAAGGCACATCTTAGAGTAATATAAAAACGATGTCGTGTTGTTCCGAAATAAAATTATTAGAATTACTTGGTTTTATGTAAGGAAATGAACCGAACCGTGCGAATAGATATAATAGGTTGTCAAATATCTCCCTTCCGCCTTATTGTCTTATTTTTTCTTAATTTCGTGGCTATGTACAAAGCGCAACAGAGCTCGTATCTGGCAATACTATACATCATTTGAAAGGTTTTGACATAACGTACAAAATGACGTTATGCATAATTAGTTTGCATATTGCGTTCAAAAGTTATAGACGTGTAAACACGGAGTTCACTAACGCCGACATTCGCGCTATTTTAAATTTTTCCTTCGTCAAAGGCAAATCCGCTAGAGAAACGTTCCGTCAAGTTAATGATGTTTTGGGGGATGACAGGCTATCACTTCGAACCGCAGAAGAATGGTTTCGACGATTCAGAGCCGGTGAAAACGACAGCATGGATAAGCTAGCCGGCGGAAGACCTGAGACGACGAATACCGATCAAATCATGGAATTTATCGAGTTAGATTGGCATGTGGCATCTCGTGACATCGTCCAGGAGATGAGAGTTAGTTAACAAACCAACGAAAAATGGATCACATACGACAACATCAAGCGAAAACGATTGTGGTTCCAGGCCAGTGGACCGTCCCAAATAGTGGCCAAGCCGGGATTGACGGCCAGGAAGGTTTTGCTGTGTGTTTGGTGGGATCGGAAGGGAATCATCGACTATGAGTTGCTCCCATATGGCCAGACGCTTAATTCTACCATCTACTGTGAACAACTGGACCGCTTGAAGCAAGCTATCTATCAGGAGCATTCACAATTGGCCAAAAGGAAGGGTGTAATGTTCGACTAGGACAACGCCAGACCACACACTTCGTTGATGACTCGTCAGAAGCTACGGGAGTTCGAATGGGAGATTTTATCGCATCCACCATATCGCCCAGCATAGCGCCAAGTGATTACCAGCTGTTCCTGTCCATGTTGAACGCCCTTGCTGGTGTAAAGTTGGACTCAAAAGAGGCTTGTGAAAAGTGACTGTGCGAGTTCTTCGCCAATAAGGAAGGGGTTTCTACGAGAGGGATATTATGAAGTTGCCGTCTAGATGGAAACAGTTTATTGAACAACACGGCGCATATTTGAAGTAAATCCGACCACTGTAACACTTTATAAAGCATTGAATGAAGAGAAAAAAATTGGAAGGGAGATATTTGACAACTTAATACATAAATATAGAAATAATATAAAGAGAAAGAATATAGGTGAAGGCCGTGCGAAATCCTGGAATTCGAAATAATCGGATTACTGAGCGATATTTTGTAAATATGTACATAGATATGCGAAAAGTGTAATAATAATTTAATTCTTTCTTACTTTATTATATGTTGCAGGGAATCTATCAGGAGTTCTCAATTAACAAATAGTTTCATTTTTTTTTGTATTTAATTAAATAATATAATTTTTTTTTTTTAAATTAAAAAAACGAGTTCAGATCTATTCACCTGAATTTCCGACTTCCAGTCCTGATACGTTTATCCCTCTTCAATCGAACTTTGATATAAAATTAAAATTACGTTAAGATTGGAGACGGAGCGTTACAAAACTTTAAGATATATTTGTGTAAACTATACATATTGTTATATATAGGATTGCATATAAAATTCACTTAGCCATTTGTCTTAATGATCCATTGTTTTAAGACATTATTGTATGGATTTTTTCCTTAATATATTGCTGAACTTAGAAATTCAAATTGCCTGAGTCCGAAAACGCCTTTGCGCTCGTGTGTGATATACTATTCTCCCATAAGAGGGCGCGTTTTCTTTCTCAAAGAAATGCATAAGAAATTGAATAGCAAAATTACAGAATCAAACATTGTCAAATCCCTGTCGCCAAGTATTAGTCATGCTTTAATAGAGCAACCAGATATAATATCTAAAGGTCCAGATGTTGCCCTCACATAAAATGTAATTCGGTGGATTTGAAAAAATATAATATTATCGGTTTTCTTTTAAGGTTATTCCTACAACTTATTTGAATTTGATAACATTAAATTCAAATATGTCCTCTTATTTTGATAAAATATGTAAAAAGAGATGTAGGATCGGGATGTGGGGAACAGGAGCCCCCCCCCCGTTTTTCTAAAAATAAATAAAGACTAATCAATTGAAGATTACAAGTTTGTTAATATTCTATGAGCGTAAGTACAGCTGTTATTTAGAATACTGCATTAATAATTACATTTTCAAACTATTTTCCATATTATTAAAAAAGCAAAATATGAAATAATTCAAATTACTTAAATATACTTATTGTAAGTTATACCACAGGGGGTTTGAAATACGTAGCGCTTTTTAATAAATTTATCTAAATAATATCTTATGTAAATATATAACCGCGCACGCGGGGGACGGGGAAAGGGGACCGCGAGGGGATTACGCGACAACTCCGAGCATGAGCGCGCAACACTACGACGGCGGACGCGAACATATCTCTAAGATTATAATACAACGCTACTTGCCCCAAACTGACGAAGATGCTGTCTCTGACTTCCTGTTGCTGCTCTCTCTCTCTCTCGCTGCTGGATCGCTGCTTCTTCTTGTTGGCGCGTGCTGTTCACGCGTCCGCTGGTGGTTCGGCGGTGGCCCTCTCGGAGTACACGGAGATGGTGGTAGCGGAGAGAGTTCAGGACAACCTGCGTCTAATGTTTAGCTGTTAGACGGCAACACTCGGGATGGGGCTGATGGCTTAGTCGGGTGGCTCCGTTACAGTATTGTAACGAAAACGCAACTACTCTGTCCGACGACTGAATCGCGAAGAAGGCATCTTTCGCTGCCTTTCTTGTTCACTTTCCACGCTGCGCTCGGCGTGCACTCAGGCGCACATACAGGCGCACACGCTCGGTTTTCCAACTGCTACCATGAAACCGGCAGTTTGTACGGTTACAATATATATACATACGTATGTGTATATATGCATATATACATATATATATATATATATATATATATATATATATATATATATATATACATTATATATATATCTATATAATATGGTACGAAAAACAACGGTGTGATTACGAGTTATTAATCAAGTTTTCAACATAGCCCAATTGCTGGACGAGCGGTGCACGCGCGCATATTGCCTCGTAGAGGAACCACAATCTTCCTCTGGGGTGCAGAAATGGCGAGCTTTGTCTCCTTTGGATATTCAGAGACGGTTGACTTGCCCGAGACATCGGCGCCGCACTGGTGTACTGCTGCACCTCCTACACTACATTAGAGATGGGATACATGGTAAGCGATAAAAGTACAATAATTGGCCAATTTATTTTCTTGCACGAATGATCATTCCTCGTATTTTATAAGTTCTTTGTAATCTATGTAAATATCTATATTGTTATTAATAATTTGGCTTTTTTCCTCTCTTCTTCAAAGAGAGATTTTTCATGTCTTTAATAAACGTTAATCATATTTGACAATTATACGAA
Organism: Sycobia sp. Sy_11; assembly: GCA_018907035.1. NCBI lineage: Eukaryota > Metazoa > Arthropoda > Insecta > Hymenoptera > Epichrysomallidae > Sycobia > Sycobia sp. Sy_11. The sequence goes on from JACCIC010000245.1 coordinate 636,659, forward strand.
AGTATTTTAGTACATTTGTTCTCCGGACTACGCACTTTTCCCTTCTAATCTTTTATAATTTTATGTTATTTATACTATCCTTTTAAATTTAGAGATAATAATAGAAACATTTTTTTGCCCCGGGTGAGAAAGTGCGATCGTGTGAATGAATTTACTAACATTGTTTTATTACATTTAATCTGTAAACAATATTTGTTAAAAATAATTTCGTTTTCGTTTTCGTTTTATTTATAGTTTTCTAGAAGTGGAATTTTAGTGGTATAATAATAATATTTTAAAATATTAAACTAAGTAAGGTAATAAATTCAGTTACATTTTAGTAGTAAAATAAGTGATATGATTTATTATTATATAATTAAATAAGATAGTTATATTATTAAAAATTGATTTTATGGTTAAGCTATTATAAGTTATATATATATATAGTGTGTCCAAAAAGTCCAAAAAACTTCAGGCATATTTTACTTTGAATTTTCATATTTACTTTTAGCATTACCCAGGAACAGCGACGAGGACATTGTAAAATCTGTTCGGTTTGGGGTGCTTAATTAGCGTGAATCCCCTTGCCTCTCGCGATGGAGTGCTTGATTAACGTGAGTCCCCTTGTCTCTCACATTTGATCATAAGCATTATGGACTGCAATTTTTTACTTTAACTGCTCAAATTGACCTCCATTTACTTCTTGATAGTAAGCTAACCGGTGATAAAAAATATCAACTGCGTTTTGGATCATTTCCGTAGGAATAAGCGCTGGTTCATCGATAATTCTTTGCCGTAATTTATCTAAATTTTGAGGCTTTATTTTGTATGCCCCATCTTTTAAGTAACCCCAAAAAAAATAATCAAGAGGTGTTTGTTCAGGTGATCTAGCTGGCCATTCTATAGTATCCCTCCGCCCTGTCCATCGATTGAAAAAAAATTCATCTAGGAAATTACGAACGTGTGGGGTCATAGTAGCATAGTGGGGTCCTGCACCATCCTGTTGAAACCATGGATTCTCAAAATTAGCCCCAGCTTTTATTTTAATTGCAGGAACTATTTGGTTTCGTAACATATCTTCATAGTTTTCTGCATTTAAGTTATCATCAATAAAAATGTTCTATGATTCTGTTGTTGAGAATTCCATCCCAAACATTTCATTTTTCTGGATATTGTGTTTTGTCTTCTCTAGACCCATGAGAATTATTATCTTACCAATATCTGCAGTTATGCTTATTTAAGGTTCTATCAAATTGAAAGGTCGTCTCAGCTAAGAATGCTATATTGTAAGAAAATTCAAGATTTTCAATTATTCGTACCATCATATCTTCACAAAATTCAATACGATGATTGAAATTATCTTTTTCAACTTATGACTCAGATTAACTTTAAATGGGTGGAATTTTGCTTTTTTAAATATGTTATCTACTGACGATTTTCTAACGTCATTTTCTTGACTAACCCTACGAATAGAATTATGTAGAGCCTCAATGATTGATAGTATACCGTTTAATGAAGTGTCTTCATTTGATGCTGAATTTGGTTTCCCTGGTCTACGTAGATCATTGATAGTACCGTGATCATTGTAATGGTTCTTGACACCGTTGAAAATGATATTGGAGTTGCAGCAACTCGAAAAGTTGCATTGAAAAGATTCGTTACTGCCCTAACAGATCGTACCATTTCGTCCCAACCTCTCATCATAAGAAGTGATATTCGTTCTCTTTAAGTAAGTCGATTCATTTTGACTAATCTAACAAATTAAACCTTATCCAATCGCCGATCACAGTGATCAAGTCTTCATGAATTAATTTTAATAATATCAAGTGTTAAAACTATCCGACCTTGTTATCACATTGAAGAGCTCAAACTGAGAATGGAGAAAAATGTTTTAAGAAAAATTAAAATGGTAATTTATTTTGAAGCTCTACTGCTTATTTACTTATTAATGGTATTTTAAATTAATAGAAATATTTCGTATGTAAAATAAACTCGAAATTCAATACTTGTTTAAGTTCCAGTTCAAAATCACGTTCAAAATTATAAAGCTTCATTTTGTGAATTTTAATTAAGTTTTTAAAGAAAAGAATGATTTTTATTTACTTTTTTATGAATGTTTTATGAATTCAAGATTTGCATGTTGAGTTATTTTTATTTTTTAGTTTATTTTTAGTTTTAGTTTATCAGGCAAAGGGACTCACGTTAATCAAGCATCCCAAAGGGAACAGATTTTACTACGTTCACGTCGTTGTTCTTGGGTAATGCTAAAAGTAAATAAGAAAATTCAAAGTAAAATGTCCTTGAAGGGCATCATCAAGGCCGTGCAGAGCGTCACCGTTGCACGCATCTTAATAAAGGTAATAGCTTCTGTGATTGAGAATCTCCTATGCCAAGAGGTTTTCAGACCTTGTTCGAGGTTAAATGACGTTGTGTGACCATCAAGGTGATCCTTGACCCATGACTTGAGCACATGTTTGGATGTAAAATTTTCTGCTCTTTCGATTTCCGTTGTCAAATACACGAGATCCCATTTAAAAAAACAAAACTATATATAATCCAATATCCTATACATAACTAATATATGATCCAAGATTACTATTAAATTCCTTGACAAAAGTTACCTCTAGATTGATCTTGACTTTGTCCAAAATGAGTTTACTTGGAAAATTATTAAGGTGTTCCAGGACTTTTTCGGCACCTTGTATAAATATGTATATATTTTAAAAAACATAAAATAGAATTTTTGCTCCGATTATAAGTGGGTTCACCAAGCCATATCAGTTTATGTAAACAAATGTCTTTTCGAACGGTCGGCTGCTGTGTTTAGAAACGTTTCCCTTTATATTAAAGCCTATTATTGATTTTGAATTCTGAAATAGAATTCCTGGAATATTCTATTCGAATTTTATCCGGATTAAATCTTATATTTTCTTTGTACCATTTGGATTTCGGTTATCGTTCCTTCTTTTCGTCGCGCTGGCTCCTCCGCTGGTGAGGCGTTTAATAGCTATGCAAGCTACTCCGATAGCAGAATTTGAAATCATATATAATGCATTGAGAAGTCGAAGTTGGGATACATTGAATAAATCTATAGTACAATCCCGAATTGATTCGATAAATGAAATCTGGGAGAAACGTGTAAAACGCATCTTAAAATTAGTTCTCGTAATGATACTGCGCAAAATGATTACATTGGTAATAACGAATTTCTACGTATGAGAGGTATTTGGGAAACTACTCTTGATTTTTTGTTGACTTTAATGTCCGAAGTCGATACAACTTCAAATGCGTATACTGTTTCCTCTCCAACTGCTACAGCTATTGAGAATATAAATGATTTTGTATCAAACGCAGCCAAACTGCCGAAGCTTGACTTATCTACTTCGCAGGTGCATACAAGGATTCAGACAATTTTCCCGATTTATTCAAAAGTCTTGTGCATAACGCAGCGGGTGTAGCTTATACTACAAAATTACAGTACTTAAAATCATGGCTTAAAGGTACCGCGGCTAATTAATTGAGGACATTGATATTACTAGCGCAAATTATGCTTCAGCCTGAAAGTCTTTAGAAACACGTTTTTATAAACCGCGATTAACTATTAGTACTCACATCAATAAATTATTGAACATGCCGTATCTTAAACAAGATTCGGCCACTGAATTACGATCATTTATAGAGGAAGCCCAACGTATTGACCGCGCATTGGACAATCTAAAATTGCCCGTAAATAAATGGCATAATTGGTTTACAGAAATTCTAACTCCGCGTCTCGGTCCTAAATTTCGGATATTATGGGAGGTCGAACTAAGTGTGAAAGAACAATCAAGTTTCACAAGCTAGACTGAAAGGGAAATTGATCGTAATATATTTTCAGAGCTACGGTTCTCCGAATTTGCAAAATGTGTGGAAAAACGCGTTCAAGCATTAAGTGTTATAACAACTAGTGATAAAAACCTTTATGGTAAAGCTAAAATTGAGTGTGCCATGTCCGTTCAATATTAAATCACTGAAATCCGCTATATGTAAAGATAAGCACAGTATTATAAACTGCCCGAAATTTCGTAATGAATCCATTGTGAATCATCATGTGAAAATACGGCGTCTATATTTGTGTTTTAACTGTATGGAGCAACATATACATCGCGAATGCCGTTCGAAGGCTCGCTGTAATATATATTTCAACGTAAACATCATACAATGCTTCATAGTCAAACAGAATTGCCAAAATAAATTCCAATTAATAAATCTACGTTGAATTTTTCTACTGCTAAGGATCAGAAGTCTGGTTTGACCGGAGATTTAAATATTCAAGTACATTGAGCAAATTTGTTAGGCAATAAATGCATTGTTTTACTCGCTACTGCTTAAGTAAATATTATAGCTTCATTTATTTCAGAATCTATAGCGCAATTACTTGGCCTTCAGAAACAACGAATTTATTTACCCCTTTCGGGTCTTAGTGCTACCGCAGCAGGTATTGCATGATCCAAAACATCTTTTACGTTACAATCGCTAACAGAGAAAGAATTTCCGTTGAAATAAATGCCCCTATTCTTCCACCTTTCACCTCGAAACTACCAGCACGAAATTTATTAGATATTCCGGAAAGTGATTTGTCAGATCTGAGTTTAGCTGATCTGAATTTTTGTAACTCAAAAAATATTTATCTGATTATAGGCACCTATATTTATAGCCAATTGTTGCGTTCGGGATTAAAACATTTCGAATTTTCAAAATTATACGTCAAAATCATACGTCTGATCAACTAAATAGTTGTCATTGGGCAACAAACGAAATATTGATTGAATCGTTGCAAAAATTTTGCGCTTTAGGAGAGTTACCTAAAATAGCTTTGTCACTAATACCAGAAGATGAGACCTGTTAGGAATTATTTATCGACACACATTGGCGTGATGCGGACGACAGATATCTTGTTAAGTTACCGATAAAGAGAGAAATACCTCGTGAGATCGCGTTAAAGTTACTTGCGAGCTTACGTCGACGGTTTTCACGAGAGTCTAAATTTTTGAAAGAATACACTGAGTTCATGCAAACGTATGAAAAATTGGGACATATGACGCGTGTTCCGATACACGAACTAAATAACGTACAATCTTGGTACTCGCATCATGCAGTTCTACAGTCAACAGATAATAATTGGAAACTGCACGTTGTATTCGATGCATCGCGAAGCATGCGTAACCAATATTGTTTAAATGATTTTTTGATGTCAGGTCATCCGCTTCAAAAGGATTTATCGTTAATTTTATCAAATTGGCGTCGATAGCGTTACGTTTTTACAGCCAATATTATGAAAATGTATCGGCAGATTTGCGTTGATGCTGAGAATCAGGATTATCAGTGAATTATTTGGTTTCTTAATGCGCTCGAAGCATCAGTAGATTATCCTTTGTTTACTGTCACGTATCTACGACATGCGCTCCATATTTAGCTACATGCACACTAAACCAGTTGGCTAAAGACGAAAGATTACGATTCTCTCTAGGCGCGCTTGTATTGAATAAAATACTTACATGGATAATACATTTGTTGAATCAAATGAACTTACACATGCTATTAAAAAAGGGTCGGAGCTTATTGAAATTCTAAATTCTGTCGGAATTAAATTAAATAAATGGGAAGCAAATCACCCCAGTTTACTACCGCGGAATAATAGTAAATTGATAAAAGAAACATGTAAAGCATTAGATCCTGAACATGCAATAAAAACTCTTGGCGTTTATTGAACTCCAAATACTGACGCATTTAGTTTCAGTACGGCAATTTGCGATGATTTAAATGAAAATTTAACAAAACGAATCGTACTCTCCAACTATTTTAAAGTTATTTGATCCGTTAGGATGGCTTTCTACCGTGACTAGAACAGCCAAAATATTATTGCAGTATTTCTCGATTCTGAAAATCGATTGGAATTCACCGATAGCTGTCGATGTAAAAAGTAGATGGCTCTAATACGGCAGTTCACGCACAAAACTGCCTACAATATCAATAAATAGATTTCGAATAGTACCTGTGAATTACACGGATTTGCTGATACATCGCCGCGTGCTTATGCAGCAACCCATTATTTGTGTATTAATGAGGGACAGGGACAATACTGCATTCTTATTTTAGCAACAAAAACACAAGTTTCGCCCGTCCAGACAATAAGCATTCCAAATTTAGAATTATGCGGAGCTGTACTAGTGATAAGACTCGTTTCGTACCTGCGTCAATTGAAATTTCTGAAAGATATACCGCTCTTTATGTGGGTAGATAGTCAAATTGTACTATGTTCGTTAAGAAAACATCCGCGTTCATGGAAAATATTTGTTTCTAACGTCGTATCGTTAATACAAACAGAATCTCCTGCTACATGGTCATATGTTCCGACTAAAGAGAATCTGGCCGATATAGTAACGCATGGACTTAAACCAATAGAACTTCGGGAGACTATGTTATGGTGGCAAGGGCCAGCGTGGCTTCAACTATCAAAATAAAAGTGGCCTCAGCCCCGACCAATCGTATGAGTAACATTTGCACAATCTTTGACTCGTGAAATATTGACGAGATTCTCAACCTTAACTCGACTACAAAGGGTCGTTGATTACTGTTTACGACCCTTGGTTAACTTGCGAAGGTGCAAAGATGGTCTGCTCCCATTAACCAATTTTTTTACTGCTCAGGAGTTATCATATTCTCGTATCACAGTGTTAAGACTCGCACAATCACACGCATTCGCTTCTGAAACAAAATTATTGGAAATTAATAAAACATTACCGAAAAATAGCTCATTAATCAAATTAAATGCCTTTTGCTCAAAAGGATCGCATTTTACGCATTGGAGGTCCTCTGGCGCAAGCTATACTTACTCGCGAGCATGAACATCCTCGCGAGTATAAAAATTATAATAATAATAATACTAATAATGATATTAATAGTAAGAAGAAAAAAATAAATAGTGCTGCATAATATAACACATAAAAATACATTTTTCAACTAATATTAGTGCTAATAATAAAAAACATGTTTAATAATAAATTAAACGTTAAGTTTTATTAATAATTATAATGATAATAAAAAATAAAATAATGAACTTAACCTACATATATTTTTCATTATATTAATAGTCTTAAAAATATGAGGCCTACGATGGCTCGATGGCTAGAGCGAAGGACTAGTAACTTGGTGATCCGAGTTGAAATCCCGATCTCGGCCGATTGACACAAGCACCGCTGTAATAATTTACATATGCTTTCGTTACAAATACATCGTAAACCTCCGTCGCTGATTAGCAACGGTATTAGGAAACATAAATAGACGGACGATAAATAACATGATATATATATATATATATATATATATATATATATATATATATTAAATATATCGCATAAATATTCCAAAAAATCTTGGCATATATTTTGAAGTAAATATTATTAGGGCCGCATCTCGTCCGACCGTTTTATGATAGGAAGGCATGTGGCATCGAGGCTCATCGCTAGGCCAGGCATGGGCAGTTTATATATACAAATCTATAAGTGTATTTACTAAAAGCTATTGCCCTAAAAATACTTACGGGCCACTTTCTTTCTTCTATATACGTGTAGATTTTTATTGAGTGCCCGAGCAACCTTACCAAATGCTCCCCTCCTTTTCTTCCCTTTCTATTTTCTAGACTCTCTCTTCTTCATACGATACGTACTTTCCCAAGCTCGAAAAACTGACAGGAATTACATGAATCGGCTTGCTATGGCAATTTGGTCTACCCTTTTATTTGCATATATATACATATATATATCCGCTGTATTTGCTGGACGCAACAGAAATATACGAAAATCAATTCTCAGCCTAGTATACATATCAATTTCTACGATTTTCTTATTGTCTTAAGACTAATGGAAAATATTTACATATTTCTTATAATTAAATAAACATCTACAAGAGGCATATAAACAAGTCACATACATCAATCATTAATTACATTTTAGTCTTCGTTTTCTATTTGACAATTGAATTATTGACTGCGTTCATCTATTTCAACCTCGTCCTTCGCAAAACATTTCACTATTTGGTTCAGCCATACATGAGGTCTACCATAGTAAATTCAGGATCCCCTCGATAACTTGGTATTACTTTTTATTTTTCGGTGCACTGAGATGTACTATTTGTAAATGAGATCATTTACAAATAGCCGAGTTTATTTTCACATCAGATTGTCTATGCGTGGACTATATGTATTTTACATATAAATACTATTCATGCGTTGACTCATAAAAAAGAGTTAATTATCTTTAATCATCGATGTTTTCAGGTGAACATTCTTCTGCTATTTTTTTCTGATAATTTATTATTATTAAAAATGTAGGTATGAACTCGCCAGGCCCGTTCCCACGAAGTTTATGCTGTTTTTTTAATAATTAATTTTTGCATGGAAAAATGTTACAGTTTACACCGTATTCTCAATAAATGAAGCTTTATTGGTCAATAGCTTTCAATTTTGTAACTACATACGTTTTGAATAGTCAAAAATATAAACACATATAATCTATAATTTATTATGAGTGAATTATAGATAAAAATTGTATATAACAAGATATTATTTATTTATTTGAACAGATTATATAATATTTGTATGAAGGATTGTGGTTTAAGAATTTATTTTTCGCCGTCAAAGAAATAGGAAAACTCGATTTAGTTAAAGATTCCGAAAAATTTGGTTGATAGGAATCCAATTTGGACCATTGACATACATCCATTTGGCCAGTAATATCGGGTAAGAAGTAAACAATCAGATGCCCTTAATGCCTGAGTCCATGCTCATATCATATCATATCATACTAATTTATAAACACAAAGCATGTTTTTGTTTGTACACAATAACCGCAAAAACTACTCCACCGATTGTTCTGAAATTTGACATATAGATTCTATATTATCTTGGGAAAGACATAAGCTATGTTTTTTCTTGAAAATCATTTTACTTTCATCAATAAATTAAGTTAACTTAAATAAATAAAATAAATAAAAAAAATAAATTAAGTTTTAACAATCAGTTTCACCAGCGGCCACTAGGTAGTGTTTTGAATCACGAACATAAACTCAACGCTTAAATTATTAATACTAGGCCAGCGCAAACGAATGTTCTCATATCCAACTTTGGGATTCGTATCCTAAAAAAGGTGTGACGTTAGTCGGTATTACCTTTTTTGTTCTTCAGGTTCATCTGACACTAATCTCACACCTTATCGATATCTTTCGATTTTTGTAAATTTTATTTTCTCTTACGTGGGGAAAAAATCTGTCTCTGTCTCTCTCTTTCTGTCTCTCTCTCTCTGTGTTCCATTCTCCTTCTCTTATAAAATGGTTACGTATGCCAAATCATATTGAATATTTGTGACGACGAATTATATTTTTGTTTTTCTACATTCTATTAACTTCAGAATTATGACAAGGGACTGTTTTTTTTAGTTTGAACAAAAGAAATGATTGCAAAATAGGGTTGTTTTACAAACAACCTCGATACTATATATATATATATATATATATATATATATATATATATATATATATATACTATACGTATAAAATATATGGTCACTTCTGCATAAGTAGGCAATATCCATCGTCTACTTAGAAAATATGCTATTAGCATACCATTTCGTTTTAACTTCAGTTGGCACCACTACAAAAATATTCACAGTATTTAATTGAAATAATTGAAATAACGAAAATATACAAAATATGTAATATATATTGTATGTATATTATATTATATATTTATTATATATACACATTTTAAATACGGTTTCTACTAAGAATATTGTATTGGCGTGTACGGGCGATTGATTATGATATCTCGTTGCCTCAAGACGATTTATATAGGCAGTTGTGTTCGGATGATAGAATACGATGCTCAGCTGCCTCTGTTTGAGGAAATCAACTTCTATGGGAAGACACGTGTTGGGACGGTAAAATACGATATCCATCTCTTTCCAAATAACTTCTACGGGGAGTATTACGTTTAGTCGTTAGGAAGCGATGCTAGCTCTCTCGGGACGGCTTCTACTGGGACTACCGTGTTTAATTGGTAGAAAACGATGTTTAGGTATGTCGGGACAACTTCTACGGGCAGTTTCGTGTTCGGATGATAGAGTGCAATTTTCAGATGATTTAGAATGACTTCCACGGGGAGTGTCGTGTATAGTTGGTGGGAAAAAATGTCCAGGTATGACAGTACGACTTCTATGAATAGATTAGTATTCTATCATTCGAAAAAGCACACTCCCAGTATGAGTCGTTCAGGGATAAATGGACATTGTATTCTACCTTCCCAACACAAAACTCGCTACAGCAGTCGTCCCGGGACGTTTCCTATAGTCCGAACATGATACTCTCTGTAAACGTCGTCTCGAGACACTTGGACATCTTTTTCTACCGCTCGAACTCGAAAGTACAACTTCCTCCATCGAAGCTGTATTTAATATGCATATATATATATATATTGTATAAAATGGTCGGCAAAATATCAACTTTTTAAAGTGGATTCTACATTGAAGCAGTTTTAAGCGACGATAGGTAAATTACGGTCAGTTATTTATAGAAACAGATTTTTATATATAGAGTACTTTTTACTTATTTATTATTGAATTGTTTATGAAATCGGTTAAATTATTATCTCGGGCGAAGTCGAGACGGGGAAGGCTAGTATATATATATATATATATATATATATATATATATATATAAAATTGTTTTAATATCCTAAATTGAATATTCTAGAACTTTTAAAAATAATTTTTATATCATATATAAGCGAAAATCTGACATACACTAATTTCAAATAGTAATCGTTTGATTGATAAGGTAATATATATATATATATATATATATATATATATATATATATATATATATATATATGCTTTAATCCTGTATATAAATTTCTATTATATTTATTCCTCTAAACAAGGCTTTGAAAGCATAATTTTATTATTGTAGATGTTTTGCCATTCGTTCCGTTCTTGCAAGAAATTATGTCATAATTTAAGTACTTCTCAAGATATATTTATTTTCTTTGTATGTAATGTACACTTGTACGCAATGTACACAACAATTCTATTGATGAAGCTGTAAGAACTATTTAAGTATATGGCTTGGTTCATCATATGTTTTTTTTTATTGTTTAAAGTTTTATAGATTATATTATTTTCAATTTCATATTTTTATCGAGTTTTAATTGTTTTTGGTTGTTTATTATGTTTTCTAGTTTTAAAAAATTCACAATTTTTATTTTTGATTTTTCTTTGTTTTCTATATTATTTTCTTTATGCACTGGATTTCGTAATAAACAATCCACTTCTAAATTGTTTTTACCCGGGATATATTTTATTTCGAAACGAATTCAGTGGTTTGCACTCTGTGAAGACCATCAATGGTTAGATCAATTTGCCAAAATTGCCAAAATCGGATCGAACATAACTCGCACATTATATGTGATTAATATGCGTGTCGTGTCATCGTGCATCTCTCGTATATCATCAAAAAGAAGTCCTGCACCTTACAACAAATACCCCGACCAACAACAGTTTCCCCAAATAAGTGACATATTCCATATATCATATTATTTTACTCGTACGTATATCCTTAATTTAATTTTTTTTTACCGGTGTTCATTAATAATACCTATACACTTACAGTGATGGCATATTCCACACACCTGTCGATGCACAAGATCAAAATGATGAACAATATACCACTGTGAACACCTATTTAATTCAACAAATGCATCACAGTGAAGAATTTGTTTATACAATGCAATTTGTGTTCATTAGAAACCACCACCTACCACAACAACACTTCATATGAGTGCTAACCTTCAAATGGTTTGATAACCTAAATTTATTTTATGTTTTTTTTGATAAAATTAATTTTATTTTAAATGTGCTTGTTAACTATTCCATTTCTTTAATATGTATATATTTTCAGATGCAGATTGACCATCCCTCCAACAACCCGTTGCAAGGTTCTTCAGTTCCAAATCATATCAGGATGACAACTTCAACCATTGTTTATACCAATAAAAGGTATCGCTTAACAATCCAAGCAACAATAATAAGTTGCGTATCCCATACGTCACAAACTGCATTATTATATTGTCATTAACAAAATTTTCTTTTTAAATAAATTTTTTTTTTTATTTAATTATGTGAGTATAATTCAAGTTTAGTTACAAATTATTTATCGAAACATAATTGTTTTTAGTAACGTAACACGTTTCAGGAAATGTTAAAGTGCATGTTTTAATCATCTTTTCTATTTTCCAGATTATTTTAGGCTACTTATTTCATCTTTTCAAAGCAATTGGAATAACATCCATGGCCTATTACATCAAGATTATTATATTATTACATTAAAATGTATCTTATTTTAATCTTTTTATATTTGATGAATCCTTGCACCATATAAGAAATAATATGTTCATGATGACATCGAATAATGGGTATACATTCAAACTTTTCTAGCTTGATTTTTTTTATAACTTGAGTCACGTATCCTATACGTCACATGTACTATCATACCTATTAGGTATGATCATATTGATTCACTGGGACCTTGTGCCCTGTCTCCAAGTTCTTCTTTTAATCTTAAGATATAGTCGATAGGTCTAAACTGCTGTCTGAGCGCTATCTTTAGGTGCTCTATAGTTACCACCTTTTCTGAATCCAATACATCCGCTGCAGGGATATCTAGACTTTCATAAGTCTCTTCCAATCTCTATCAATGCTTTGGCGTCTTCTTCAGGGGTCTCAGAGAACTTAACATTCTCGGCCGTAATAATTAGCCGGCTCATGTTTCCGTGAAGTACGTGCTCTCGAGCGTTCATTTTTGCGGTCCCGCATACGAGTTCGGAATCCCGTTTTGCATGTGTGGCTGTGGCGGTACTGAGTACTCCGCAGGTCTGCTACTACTAGGCGCTGAGTCGTAAGGCAATCCCTGATGAAGATGTTGTATAGCGGTCGTATATTTCTGCATCATGCAATTATGTGCGTCACTCCACGGTCCGGGAATGCCGCACCAAGGATTAGCGATTGAAGTTGTTCGATATGCCTTCCATATTTCTTTTTTGTCTGCTCAATATTTTATTTATTTAAGCTTCCCTTTATTAATTAATGTTTCTTTTCGGAATCCTTCTATTTATTGTTATAATTTTTATCATTTATTACATATATATATATATATATATATATATATATATATATATATATCTATATATATATATATATATGTTTTTGTTTTAATTATTCTTTTAATTATTCACGCTCTTATTTTTAATTATTTACAATATCATTAGCTTGTTATAGAGTTTAAAATATCCTAAGAGGTTTACATACATACTCTATTCTCTTGATTTTTTTAAAAAAACACATTTTATTTTTATCTTATTGTCTCTAAATTGTTATATTGAGTTATTTGATTACTCTCTTAAAATTTCCTTGTTGTGAATGTAGTATTAATTCTTCAATCATTTAATTATTTATTTATTGGTTGAACGTACGTATTTTAGTGTTATTGCTAAAAAAAATTAAATGTGTTGTTTAGGTCTGAATATATGTTTTTTTTTCGGCATTACAACTATCCTACCAGAAATACGTAGAAGAAGGAAAATTTTTATTTATTTTAATTTAAACTTAAAGATGTATACTTAAAATTTAACTATATACGGTAATTTTTAATTAAAAATGATTATTATATTTATGTGCTTGATGGTTTTTAAAAATATTTACATTTTATTCGCATTATACATCAGAGCACATAGATTTCTATATAAAATATGAGCAAATGTAGTCTTCCTTATTTTTTTTATTAATATAAAAAGAAATTGTAAATTTATGAATTTATTAAATTAGTTTTTTTCAGTATGAATGTTTATACGGATCTCATCTTTTTTTCAGATTTTATTTTCTGGTATAATTTTAATTTATAACTCTCCCACTCTTCTAGGGAATGTTCTTCAAAGTTCACCTCTATAACTACTCTTTCTTTTCTATTTTCCTTATAAATTATGTAAGGCCAAAAACTTGTTGACTATTCCCTTAAAATCATAGACAGTCTGTCAAAATATCAAAAAAAAAAATCTTGTCACTTTAGAAGCTAGGAAAGAAAATTTTTCAAAAAAAAGAATTGTTTATAAATTATTTATTTAATATAGAAAAATTTGTTAATGGCTTATCATCTGTTCATGTCCATATGATTATTCTTGTTAGAAAAAAAGTATTTAATATGTTAAATATGGTTAATTAAAACTTTATTTAGTAAATATTTATTTATAATTTTGATTATTATTGATTATTATTGATTAAGTTATTTATATTTTATATCTTCAGGACACCTGCTTTTTTTTCTACAGTTGTTTAAAATGTTATCCCTTGTGAAAAGCACATTGTTGCCTTTCATAACTCTTATGATTCCTGATGTTTAAATATTTATTTATTCTTGTTGTTTAATACTACTTGTCTAATAAGTCTAATTCCCTATATTAGTGGGAATAGTTGTGCTATTTTTTAGCAAATACACCGTGTTCCTGCTTTCTGTATCGGGCTGTACAAGTGAAGACCGAGGGACCTTCGTGTGCTTCAAAAATCATCAGGTTTATTGATTAAGAAATTGATTATTATTGTTTAATAATTCTCAATTTCACTTCCACCATAGTGGAGATTTTCCAAAATCTAAAAAATGTTATTGGGCCATGAAATTCGTATTCCTTTCCGTAATTTTGATGTTTTCAATTTTCACTTCAAATGCTACAAGGTTATGAGTGGAACTTTATACACTCCTGATTGTAAGCAACGCTTTCTTGCTGCTGGAGTCAGGGAGCACTCGCACTTGAACACTTTTACGAGGTTTAATTATTAGTATTACAGTATATTAATAGTATACTAACAGTAGTAGGGTAACTATTCACCATTACTATTAACGCTGCCCGTGGCTTGTACAAGAAACAACTAAACTGAGTATATCATCTATATGCGCTGCTTCCACTCTGTAAATGAAAAACATAATTTATTAAATTAATTATTTTGCTTTTTCTTACCTTGCTGATTTTTTAAATACCGTCGAATAACTAGAGAGTGGTGGACTCGATAGGGATAGTATATGTAGCTTATGGAGGGCCTCTTTCATCAATAGGTCTTTTTAGACAAAAACTTTAATTTTACTCAAATCCTCTTGGATTTAATTTCCACCAATCATGCGTCCCTGCTCAACAAGATACACTTTAGGGAATCAGAAAAATCGACTCTTTCTATCCCTTTTGGGTCGACAAAAATTTTACACATACTGCATATGCAGTCAACGTGGCAGCTATCAGCTGTTGCTGTTCAGCTAACACAGGACTTTGAAAATATTATCTTAACACAAAATCTTCCTTTACATTGTCTAGATCATAAGTGTAATGAGAGAGAGTATTTGCCACTGTCCTTTTCAAACCAATGAGCTGGAAAATAGGGGGAATGTACACTAGTACACCATTGAGGACGCAATATGTACAGATAAAAAATTAGATGCATATAAATGATAAATAAATCAATATTAAATATATGTTACGTGTTAGCTATATATGTATTTAAAAGAAAAAGAATATATTTACGTACTATAAGAAAATATTTTAATTACAATATAACAATTAAGTGCCCTAGGATTTATATTTTTGTTTTGAGAAAAATGATTTTTGTGATATTTAAAAATTTCTATTCTTATTTATATTTTAATATATCTTAATATATTTTAATAATGTATCTAGAATAATTAAACGGGCATGTTTGTATTTATTTTTAATTTTTAAGATAATAAAAGCAAAAGTTAAATATAGATATACAATTGATGTATCTATAAAAATTTCTAAAAATATTTTTGATTTAAATACAAAATTCTAAAAAAAATATAATAATTCTGCTTCAAATATAAGTAAAATATTACTACAAAATCCCAATACTATTACACAAATTACTTTTGTTTTATAGCATACATTTTCAGGATGATACAATGAAAATTAAGATGTTTTTAGTTTAAAAAATAAATTTGTTTGCCAGAATTATTTTAAAAGTAGATCGATAAAAATTTTTAGTATCAGCATTTCAAAAACATGAAAAGGATGCTAGGAAATATCGTAATATGATCCTATATTATATTTATGTCAATTAAGTGAGGTTTTGAAAAGATATACAATATTCTTTCGCTAAAGTTTTGGAGAAACCAGGAATTAATGCTTCGTATAATGGCAAACCTTCAAGCAATGATTGTTTATTAATCGGCCATTATACCCTTAAAAGCAATAAGGAACTATTTAATGAAGAACCAAAGTCCGTAAATAATCGTTTATTTGATGCCGTCGCTGTTCAAATTGGTATTGGACTAGGTTATTATTATTAGGGCTACGTCTTCAATTAGGTAAGGGTGGTGGGGACAGTCAGACTGCACTTTACTAACAAAAATTTTTTTCAGCTAATATTTTATTTTCAGATTAGACTACGGGGGTGATAAATAAGGACAGTCCGACTGTCATTATAATTTTTAAATTTATTTTTTATTTTTTATTTTTGTTTTTATTATTTTTGTGTATTGATATATTAATGTTAATGTAGATGTGTATTGATGTTGTTACGTATTGTTTTCGATTGCTTTGACTGAACTGTAAGACCAATGAAAAAATATTTATTAATTTCAAGTTTGTATTGAACCAAATTTACTACGTCCAGTAATAATGAAATGGGTGTAATAATCGATATTATAATCCATATAACTACGACTAAAATGAATCAGATAATTTGTAAATAAACAATAATTAATAAACTAAATGATATTAAATTTAAGCATAACAGATATGCCTCACGAATTTTTTCCTTATAAAAGTAAAAATAGTTTTTCTAATCGTATTTAATTAATTTTCCGAATTAAAAATGTAATTTA
Source organism: Sycobia sp. Sy_11 (assembly GCA_018907035.1). Lineage (NCBI taxonomy): Eukaryota > Metazoa > Arthropoda > Insecta > Hymenoptera > Epichrysomallidae > Sycobia > Sycobia sp. Sy_11. Next base: position 653,609 of record JACCIC010000245.1, read on the forward strand.
AGAGGTTACACTATCTTGAATACTTTTGTCTTTCTTTTCTCACTTTTTTCATTGTCCTAAACGATTAATAAGTTATTCAATGATGATTTTCGATAATATATTTTGGGGATCAAACTTAAAAAAACTGAAACAAACTTAAACAATCTCAAAAAAATTTTATAGCTTTGTTCGCGCCGCTTACATTATAATAGTAAGTTTCAAGTCTTATATGTTTGGGAACTGGCATTCAGTTTTGTCTTACTGAAGTAGACAGCTGAATTTCAATATAAGTTCCAATACTATGGATAAGGATGACCTTTTATGCCTTAGTTTTCTACCCGCAATCAAGATTGTACACTGAGAACTATAACTAAGGCAATTTTTCAGAATGCTTCTACATTGCTGTCAACTTGGATTATTTTACTTGATGTGAGAATATCGAAATATAGACTTGGAGAAGCCGACTTAGCTTACTGATATTGCTCTTGGAAGCTGTAGACGTCCTACTTGATTTATACACTTCTAAACAACGAAGTGACGCAGCCATTTTTCGGTCCTTGGAGCCGGATTATTGCCATGAACGCACAGTATATCATTCAATTACAGAAGCATATACTAATACGTATAGATTTATGCATGCGACTATAGAATTAGAGTATAGAATTATACGCGTTTGACTTTGTTTTCCGAATTTTTACCATCAACGCATAATACTATGTGATCAAATTTATTGACCCGGACTAGTGCATTTAAACTCCATGCGAAAACTGAATCGGTCAATTTTTTTCCCTATATTTGTGCAACCTGTTTTGATTTTCGTGTGAAATTTGAGCACCGTATCTCTATTAGTGTGTGTTATCTCCATTATCAGCTGTTTGTTTACGACATAAAAAGTTTGTCTGTCCATATTGACTATGGAAAAAAAGTTAATTCACGAGTTTGCTTGAACTTTTGTGTTTCCAATGGAATTACGGCTACGGAATCGTTGAAAATGTTTCAGAAATATTTTGGGGAAACTACTTTATCGCGAACGCAAGTATTCGAGTGGCAGAAAGCATTCAGTGAAGGCCGCGAAGTCGTCGAAAACTTGTCTCATGCAAGTCGCCTATCCACCTCTGTTAACGACGATAACATCGAAAAAGTTGAGGAAATGTTGTTCCAAAATTGTTCTGTCGGCATCGGAGAGATAGCAGAGACTCTGGGCATCACTTATGCATCGATTCAACATATTTTGGTTAATGTTTTGCATATGAAGCATGTTAATACTAGACTCGTTCCAAAACATTTGAATCTTTTGCAAAAAAAAACGTGGAGTAGAGGTGACAAAAAAAATGCTTCAAAACATAGCCGAGGACCCTACATTCATCAAACGCATGATTACTGGTGACGACGCATGGGTTTATGCATATGACATCGAGACTGCCCAACAATCTAGGAAATGGGGCTCCAAAAATGAGCAGAAACCGAAAAAACCACGTCAAAGTCGGTCGAAAATCAAGGTGATGCTCATCGCTTTTTTTATTACCATGTGAAGCATTCTGTGAAGAAAATTTTTGAATCACCTACGTGAAACAATTCGTCGTAAAGGACCGGATTTATAGGCAGACAATTCATAGTTTTTCACCACGATAATGCACCGACACATTTCAGCATGATTGTGTCTGATTTTTTGGCCAAACACGAAATGAAAGTTATTGCTCTACCACTGTATTCGCCAGATTTGGCTTCCTGTAACTTTCTTCTCTTTTCGAAACTCAAAAATCTCGCTTCGGGGAACGCATTATAAGTCCATTGAAGCCATAAAAAGGAATTCGCTAAAGGAACTCAAAGCAATCCTAGGTGAGGCTTATAACAGTTGTACGGAAAATTGGATTAAGCCTTGGCATGCTTCTAATGGTTCGAAAGGAGCCTATTTTGAAGGCGGTAATAAAGATTTGTATTAAAATACGTAAAAATGTTGTTTTTTGTCAGTCCGGGTAGCTATTTTTGGTAAATGCTTGCTTAGAAGAATTAGCCAATTGGATCGCACATTCACATAAAATTGGATCCACAATTGTTCTTAGAAATAGATACGTTGATGACTTATTAGCTGGCGGAGATACATTGGATGAAGCCGTACAATCATATCAGAAGCTTGCTGAAGTACCTAGTTCTGCTGACCTGTCTGTCGGCATTTTTCTCTTTTTTTGCTTTTTAATTAACAAATAATGTTCGCGCCGTTTACATCATAATGATAAGTTTCAAGTCTTATATGCCTGGGAACTGGCATTCAGTTTTGCCTTACTGAAGCAGACAACGGAATGTCAATATAAGTTCCAATATTACGGATAAGGACTGGCCTTTTATGTCTTAGTTTTCTACCCGACATCAAGTTTGGACACTGAGAACTACGATAAGGAAGGCATGCCTGCACGCTGGCGGCAATTTTTCAGAGTACTTCTAGACTGCTGTTAAATTCACTTATTTTACTTGCTTGTGAGAATGTCGAACTATAGACTTGGAGAAGTCGACATAGCTTACCGATATTGCTCATGAAAGCTGTTGAAGTTCTACTTCACATATATATTTCCAAAGAACTTAGTGGTGTAGCCAGCTTATTTACCGAACGTCTTTCAGCGCTCCGATTCGCCCAAAAAAGGCACGCTGGTGCGTGCACTGTTTGAAATGATTAACAACTGTTCTGGTAATATGTGCCGGTAAAAATTAGTTATACTTCCTCGTATTATATATAGATGGCGTTTTTATTTATTAGCATTATTTTAAAAAAGTATATAAACGGAAAAAGGAAAAAGAAGATTAAGTACTCCTACCAGCAGAAGCAGTATTTCCAATAGAAAACCACGCAACTACGACAGCTTGGAGAGTAATACAGAGGGTGTTTCTAGACTTGCTAAGAAAATGAAATCTTCATCGTCAGACGCTGATATTGAAAATAACGCTACATTTCTCTACCGTATAATAAATATCATTCTTTTTTTGACCCTGCTGTTCACAAATTCTGGCATGTGAAGAGTGCGCTGGTAAAGTAACTTTTTCGGAGTCGTCAAACCACTATCTTGTATTTAAGCTTGTAGTAACGTATGAAAATTACAAAAATTCTTTTAAATTCGCCCTTTCATAAATGATTATTCATACGATATAAATCGACGCCTTCCACATGCTATGCGATTTATCAGTATTGAAAGGCAAATGGTAAGTAAATTGTCCGTATTCATATGTTTGTTAAAAGCAGTTTTAACTTTTTATCTAAAGTCGCACGACATTTATGAAAGTATCACACTAGCTACGGATTTGTGAATTCTAAATCTCTCCCAAAGCTGCCGAGGAAGAAAAATAAATTTCTATGGAAAACTTGAGAGATTCACAATGTCGGGGGATGACTCCTCGGAAACTGGTAAAGCCTCGGATATTATGAAATGTCCATGCACAAATCAGCAATGCCAATGGAAATTTTTTATATACTTCAAAAAGTATACGAAGAACTTTTCTCCCGATGTCTTGCAGGATTTACACAAAATGCGAAGTGAGTCTAAATTCCATCAATTGATCCATCGCTGCAAAAGCAATATCAGCGGTAGAACCATTGTTGATATTGCAACAGATGTCGCTGTCATTACATACAACAGTATATTTCAATCACTTTTAGAAGTATTAACTACTGTAGAATTGAAAATAAGCAATAAATTATTTAATTTTTTTCAGGAAAAGAGATCAAATTAATAAATATTTTTTTATTGGTCTTACAGTCCAATCAATAAAATCTAAAAATAAAAATAAATATAAAAATAAAATAAAAATTAAAAATAAAAATTAAATTAAAAATTAAATTACAATTATAATGACTATTCTTGTTTACATTTACCCCCATAGACTAATCTGAAAATAAAATATTAGCTGAAAAAATTCTTTGTTAGTAAAGTGCAGTCTGACTATCCCCAACACCCTGACCTAATTGAAGATCTGTTCAACGTTTCCAGCTCGCTACGACTCCTCATCAGGGACTAAACTAAACCTTATATTCTAATCTATATATACCCCATCCCCACCACCAAATTTAGTAAATTAATTACAAATTCCCCTCTACATAAATTGTCCAAAACCAATCAATTTAATAAGGAATGATAAACACTGTCCAATCTACCAGACTCTAACATTAAATTCACATTATTTCGATTCCTGGAAATGTGAATACTTTCAAGACTCTCCCGTTTATACTTATTATTAATACCATGTTCCAAAATATCCACAATCACAAAATCCAAAGAATGTAAAAACTTTAAACAATGCTTTTTTAAACCGGAAGTAATATGTGAGCTACGTAAACTATATTTAGGTTCATAAATGTATGAATTATATTTATGTTCATAAATTTATGTTTCATAAATTTATATGTATGTTCATAAATTTATGAACTATATTTATGTTCATCAAAATTGTGTTTTTCAAATTTGTGCAAATCATCCCATTGACATAAAATATTAACTGCATATTTTTAAATACATTATTACTGGAACTATTAGTCAATTTTACGATAAATAAATTGAATTTGTAATACACAATTTAAAGTCATTTTTTCTAGAAAAAAGTACACAAAAATGAAAATGAAAGTCTTATTTCGAATTTTCAAAAAACTAATTAAATCATTCGTACTTTCAACAAACACCTATTGTAGATTAACAACATATTTTTCCCCTCTGTACAGACTGCAGTATTGTACGTAAATTTGGTCCACGGAAATTCATCTTCTTCGGTATACCTTGCCTGTCCGCGTCATTTTGTATGACGATAATAAATACAAAATATTTCTATATTCTATAATATTTTTTCATTGGGCCAAGACAGTGCAACCCCTTTAAAAAATCATGTATTTTTTAATGTATTCTTAGCACAGAAAGAATTTTATGTACACATCTTTTCATGTAGTTTATAAAAAAATTATATAAAACACTTTCCGCAAGTTCAAAATATATTAACACAAAAAATATTCTATAATTAGATTAAAACAATTGAATTGTACTTTTGTCAACTGCCGATATACAAATTAATAAATATTTTTATTGTTCTTACAGTCCAATCAATTCAATCTAAAAATAAAATAAAATAAAATAAAAATAAAAATAAAAAATAAAAATAAAAATAAAAAATAAAAAATAAAAAATAAAAATAAAATAAAAATTAAAAATAAAAATTAAATTAAAAATTAAATTAAAATTATAATGACATTCAGACTGTCCTTGTTTACATTCACCCCCGTAGACTAATCTGAAAATAAAATATTAGCTGAAAAAATTCTTTGTTAGTAAAGTGCAGTCTGACTGTCCCCAACACCCTGACCTAATTGAAGATCTGTCCAACGTTTCGAGCTCGCTACGGCTTCTCATCAGGGACTAATCTAAACCTTATATTCTAATCTATATATACCCCATCCCCACCACCAAATTTAGTAAATTAATTACAAATTCCCCCTCTACATAAATTGTCCAAAACCAATCAATTTAATAAGGAATGATAAACACTGTCCAATCTACCAGACTCTAACATTAAATTCACATTATTTCGATTCCTGGAAATGTGAATACTTTCAAGACTCTCCCGTTTATACTTATTATTAATACCATGTTCCAAAATATCCACAATAACAAAATCCAAAGAATGTAAAAACATGGTATTAATAATAAGTATAAACGGGAGAGTCTTGAAAGTATTCACATTTCTAGGAATCGAAATAATGTGAATTTAATATTAGAGTCTGGTAGATTGGACAGTATTTATCATTCCTTATTAAATTGATTGGTTTTGGACAGTTTGTGTAGAGGGGGAATTTATATTTAATTTACTAAATTTGGTGGCGGGGATGGGTATATATAGATTAGAATATAAGGTTTAGTTTAGTCCCTGATGAGGAGCCGTAGCGAGCTCGAAACGTTGGACAAGTCTTCAATTAGGTAAGGGTGTTGGGGACAGTCAGACTGCACTTTACTAACAAAGAATTTTTTCAGCTAATATTTTATTTTCAGATTAGTCTATGGGGGTAAATGTAAACAAGGACAGTCTGACTGTCATTATAATTTTAATTTAATTTTTAATTTAATTTTTATTTTAATTTTTATTTTATTTTTATTTTTTATTTTTATTTTTATTTTATTTTTATTTTTATTTTTATTTTTATTTTTATTTTTTATTTTTATTTTTATTTTTTATTATTATTTTTATTTTTTATTATTATTTTTATTTTTATTTTATTTTTAGATTGAATTGATTGGACTGTAAGACCAATAAAAAATATTTATTAATTTATAATTAGATTAAAAATTCTTTCATTGATATAGTCAGATTTCATACTGATAGGGAAACATAATAATATATTTAAATATATAACCTATAAAAAAAACTCTATACCTATAAGTATAATCGTGTGATTTATAAAAAATGTATACAAAAGCTAAATTTCAAAATATATTAAAATTTTATCTTGTTTACAAATAAATTTAATTAAAAAATTATACTCTAATAATTTACTAAATTATTAGTTGATTTTTATGCTTTATTATTCTATAATATTATATAAAGAAATTAAAAATTCAATCATTGGAATAATTAGATGTCCTATTTATGATGAAAAAAAGCAGACTAATGACTAATATTTCATAGTAATTTAAGTTATTGAGACAAAGCGTATTTTTGTTTGTACACAATTAAAAAAAAACACTAACCCGATTATTCTGAAATTTTACATAAAAATTCAATATTGTCTTAGCAAGGACATAGACTATGTTTTCTATTGAAAATCATTTTACTTTCATCAATAAATTAAATTAACGGTCTTAGCAGTCAGTTTCACGAGCGGCCAGTAGCTGGCGTCTTGACTAACGAATATCAAGTCGTCAAGCAGTCCGCTTATACTATTAATACTCTGCCAGCTCAGTTGAATGGTGATATCTAAGCTTGGGATTCGTGTCCTAAAGAAGGTGTGAGTTTGTCGTTATTATTCTTTTTGTTCTTCAGGTGAATTTGATCAGGTTTTTCTTTTTGTACGTTATTTTCAGAAGTGAGAGTCTATGTTTTTTTAGTTTGAACAAAAGAAATGAAGGGGAAATAGGGTTCTTTACCAACAACCTCGAAATTTATATAAATTATATATTATATTGCCGTATACGGGTGGTTAAATACCATATCTCGGTGCTTCAGGACGATTTCTACTAATGATAAAATGCGATGTCCAGATATTTCCGAACGATTTCTATGGAGAGTTGCGTATTCGGACAGTAGGAGACGATGACCAGATATGATGGGACGACTTCTATGAAGTATCCTATCAAACGAACACCCAAACCTTCAGTAGAAGTCGCCCCTGGAAAGCTGGATATCGTATTATACCTCCCCAACATCAAAGTCTCTATAGTAATCATTCCAAGACATATTCTATCTTCCGAACATAATACTCTCTGTAAACGTCTCGAGACACCTAGATATTTTTTTCTACCGCTCGAACTCGAAAGCACAATCTTTTCCATAGAAAACGTATGTAATATACATATAATGTGTATATACATATATATATATATATATATATATATATATATATAAATTAATAAATATTTTTTCATTGGTCTTACAGTCCAATCAAATCAATCGAGAACAATACGTAACAATATTAGTGCATATCTACATTAACATTAATACATCAATACAATAAAAATAAAAATAAAAATTATACTAAAAATTATAATGACAGTCAGACTGTTCTTGTTTATCCTACCTAGTCACCCTCCGTAGACTAATCTGAAAAATAAAATATTAAATGAAAACATTTTTGTTAGTAAAGTGCAATCTGACTTTCCCCAGCACCCTTACCTAATTGAAGATCCAATCCAAAATTTCAAGCTCGCTACGGCTCCTCATCAGGGACTATAGTCATAACTCATAGCTCCTGAGTCCCTGATGAGGAGCCGTAGAAACCTCTTTCCTTATTTGCGAAGAACTCGGACAACCACTCACAAGCTTCTTTTGAGTCCAACTTTACACCAACAAGGACGTTCGACATGGACAGGAACAGGTGGTAATCACTTGACGATAAGTCTGGTCTATATGGTGTATGCGATAAAACCTCCATTCTGAACTCCCGTAGCTTCTGACGAGTGATCAACGAAGTGTGTGGTCTAGCGTTGTCCTGGTATAAATAAAACCCTTCCTTTTGGCCAATTGTGAATGCTTCTGATAGATAGCTTGCTTCAAGCGGTCCAGTTGTTCACAGTAGATGGGAGAATTAAGCGTCTGGCCATATAGGAGTAGCTCATAGTGGATGATTCCCTTCCAATCCCACCAAACACACAGCAAAGCCTTCCTGGCCGTCAAACCCGGCTTGGCCACTGTTTGGGACGGTCCACCGGCCTTGGAACACAACCGTTTTCGCCTGATATTGTTGTATGTGATCCATTGTTCGTCGCCAGTTACCATCCGCTTCAAAAATGGGTCGAGTGCGTTCCGTTTCAGAAGCACATCGCAGGCGTTGATTCGGTCCAGAAGGTTTTTTTGCGTCAAATCATACGGCACCAAACATCAAGCTTTTTTTGTATCCAGCCTTCAGCAGATGATTTCAAATGTGTTGGTGACTAACTTTCAGCTCCTGGACGATGTCACGAGATGCCACATGCCAATCTAACTCGATAAATTCCATGATTTGATCGGTATTCGTCGTTACAGGTCTTCCGCCGGCTGGCTTATCCATGCTGTCGTTTTCACCGGCTCTGAATCGTCGAAACCATTCCTCTGCGGTTCGAAGTGATAGCCTGTCATCCCCCAAAACACCATTAACCTGACGAAACGCTTCTCTAGCGGATTTGCCTTTGACGAAGGAAAAATTTAAAATAGCGCGAATTTCGACGTTAGTGAATTCCGTGTTTACACGTCTATAACTTTTGAACGCAATATACAAACTAATTATGCATAACGTCATTTTGTACTTTATGTCAAGACCTTGCAAATGATGTATAGTATGCCAGATACGAGCTCTGTAGCGCTTTGTACATAGCCACGTATTTAAGAAAAAATAAGACAATAAGGCGGAAGGGAGATATTTGACAACCTATTATATCTATTCGCACGGTTCGGTTCATTTTCTTACATAAAATCAAGTAATTCTAGTAATTTTATTTCGGAACAAGACGACTTCGTTTTTATATTAATGTAAGGTGTGCCTTAATGAATAATATAAAAAGATCGAAACTTTAATAAGAAAACATTTAATTCTTATCAAAATTATCGCTTCCAAGCGCATTTTACATGAATTAAATAATTTATTTAATCGACTAGTTCTATTGACATGACATACAATTTCAGCGGTCTGCCTGACAGACTTTTGCCGGCGTATTATAATAATTTAATTAGGAGAAAAGGGGCGTTTTTTCTCTGAATAAATTATATTCGGTCTTCGAATTTATATGCTTTTATTTCGCTGAGTTTTCCTCATGCCTTTTCTGAATGAAATAAAAATTACCACTTCAGAAGTCGAGGGTGCCCGTTCTATTAAACTAGTAATTTTTGTTAACTCTTTTTTACTAGTAAAGGTGTTTTCCTTTTGCCTCGACAAAGAGTTTTTTCACTTCGATCGGTCGAAGAAGTATCGATCTATTTCGTTACTCGAGAGGTATCCTTTCTTAACGAGTGACGAAAGTGAATTTTCTTTTGCTCAGCACTTAAATGCTTTCAGAAATTTTAGTAGTAAATACGCATTTTCTGTTCTTGATTTTTCATGTTATGACATAGGAAAGCGAATATAATGCATAATAAAAATAAAATAATTATTGTAATTAAATATTAATTTGATTACAAAATTGCAAGGAAGATGGAATCTTACTTAAAGAAAAAATTAGAACATTTTATAAGATTAAATATTAATTGATAAAAAATCTCTGATACTAACGAAATTTTGAAATGACCCACCCCTGTAGAAATGAAGTAAAATTTATTCGCGAAGCGATTGGTATCTGGTGAGATAAATTGTTGGTCGTTGTCAAATGAACTATATGATAAAAATCTTGATAGTATTAAAAGAATGATCAAATTTTATTGTACACTGTACATTTTATATTAGGCTTCGAACCGACTATAAACTGTAGCTCCACAAAAGTCGCAATGATATATAGATCTGCACCAATAAAAAAGACCAACAATACTGTAAAGCTCTGGAGCACAACCGACCGATAAAACGAAAGCTAGGTGCGGCCGGGAATGTTTATGTACAACAAAGCATAACTGAACGACTTTTTTTTTTGTACATTGTATATTGTACTCAATTTAAAAAATGCGTTTGCGACTTGTACTCGTATATTAATCAATATTGTATTATTTATTTTCTGTCTTTGATGAAAGAATGAAATGAAAATGAAAAAGAAGCATTCTCCCTATTAACATAAAAATTAAAAGAATAATTCTCATAAAAAAAAATTTCCCTCTTTTTTCGGTAGCGAAAATTATAATGTGGATTTTCGCTCACTAGTTTGATTGAATATATTAAAACTTACGTTTTTTAATGCGGTTATTCATCGCACGTGTCCCGTCTTTTGGATGATTCGTAATATATACTAGGTATCGCCGATGTTAATTTGATAGCGCTCGTATCCTTTTGGGTATATTATTTTTTTTTCATTTGGGAGGACAAATTTCCTTGTCCTCCTATTTATTTCCTTATAGAAGGGCATTACAGGCCTTTCTCGCTTCTGTGCTGCTTCGATCTCTGACTTCAACTCAATCGGGATTATTCCCGGTGAACGTGGCCGTTTTTATTCTTTTTATAAAATCTTCTCTATCGTCGGTGTTATAAGCCGTGTTATTGTTGAACATTTTTCTTCTTCCTGTGTATACTCAAATGATGATGAGGTTGAGGATGATGACGCCGAGGAAGGCAAAGATATTGAATAAGATGATGACGACCATGACGAAGAGAACGAAGACGATGATGATGATGAGTTTTTCGTCTTTAACAATTTTTATCTTACTCAAACGACGGGCTCTGGATGTAATGATCCTTGATCTGGTCGGCTTTCTTATTGTAATTTCGTCCTTCAAAGTTTCCATTATGGATCGAACAAGTTCTTCAAAAGTCTCGTTGACGGACATTTCAATACTACGGTCGAAGACTTGACGAGTTCCTTTATTTATACCGAATTTTATAAACAAAACGCGACTTTCGATTGTCCTAGTAAACTTTTCCTTTTATTTTCGTTGTGATTTTACTTATTTTTATACATTTTTGCTCGGTATATAAATAATTTCAATTATTCTTTGGCCAATAATTAAAATTGGAAACGAAAAAAAATTGTGTTTCTTTTTTAGAACACTTTTACCTTTATTCGGTTTCGCTGATAGCTTCCAATTTAGAAGGGTCATTTAATCCTTCATCTTGTAGGCGCGATCTTATTGGATGTCATTCTCAACTTACGATTCGTCTCCTTTCTTGTCTCCTACACTGTGCTGCTGGTGACGTTCTATGAAATATTATTCTATACCCTATAAGGGTTATTTGCTTCCATACCAAATACTTTTTCCGTATTCGTCTATTGGTTTACTACTGCAAAATGACTTCTGAACTCCCGTCCCTCAAATGCGAAAGTTACCTATAGTGTATCTGGTGATGTGACGTTTTAGTGTACCGATGAAAATGTTGGTACATAGCATTGTTGGAGTTCGTGTGATCCATGGGTGAAGGAGGCGCCTCTTCGTTGAAGCATTTCACCGATTCTCGGTGAAATTGTGGTTATCAGTGAGGCTGTACTTATGAACGCTCTTGTATGCTACCCATAGCACTCGATGGCCACATTTAGTTCTAAAAATCGATGGTATAGTTCCAACTCAATAAGATGGTGTCCCATGGTTGACTGTGGGTCTATGGCTGATTTAATGTGTTTATATATTTTCAAGGCGGAAAATCATCCGATATTCCATCTAATTTTTTATATTGCTTTAGTGCTTTTAAGTCGCTCACATGTATGTGTTTAATTTCCCCGTCTTTATCGTCTTTTAAGTCATAAATAACAGGAGAAATTTTACGTATTATGGGAAATGGTCCCTCGTACTCTGGCACTAATTTTACGTTGAATACTGTCTGTTTATTGGATAGTTAGTATGTTCTCTTTATATTATTATAATGCATAATAAAAATAAAATAATGATTGAATCATAAGTGAAGATAAGATTTAAGGATTTTATTAATTTATACGATATAAAATTTCTGGTCGAATTCTCTCAATTTGAATAATTTCACTTTTATTTATCTCATGCAAATAATTTAATTAATTTTCAATACATATTAATTGTAACGCATATTGCAGTCAGTTTTGATATTTATAGATTTTTGCCGTAATAAAATTATTCCATTTAGTATGTATAATTTGATATCGAAGCATGTTTTCATACATTGATGCATTTAAATTGTCTTGAATAAGGAAAAGGCCAGGTAGTCTCCCATTAAACATACCAGCCCAAGTATTTACTTTTTCAGGATGCTCCACGTGGTCCGGTTTCATCCCATATGGATTGATGTTACTGCAGTATCGAGAATTATGTCTGTTCACTGTTTCGCTTAACTTAAACTTGAATTCATCAGAGAAAACAATGTTATTGAGGAGCTAAGGATTATCAGATATCAGTTACATTATTACACCATAAAACTCTACCCTAATATCAAAATCATCTTCAAATAATTCCTATATTTGCAAGGTTGTAATTGGTAGAGTTTCAAAATCATACTGCTGTGCTAAATGTCTGATGCTGCAATGAGGATTCTCAATAAATAATTGTAATATGTGCATTCTCTTTTCATCATTAGACGATGATTTGGATCTACCTGATTTAAGGCGATCTTTAACACCAGCTGTCTCATCTGCTTCCTTCAGCTCTGAGTGTTTCATTGAATAAACACTGTACTCGTTTGTAACCTATCTATTGATCAACCCACTCTTGTATCATCAATGAAAATATTCTTCCTCGTTCAGTAAGATGTGTTTTCGAAGTAAGGGAACTTCAAAGTAAGAGAATATCGAAGTAAGAGAACTTCACTTAACTCTTCAAAACAGAAGATTAAATAGGAGTAAACAATTATTAATACATAAATTCCTAAAAAGAATAGTGAGCCAAATCTTCTAGGGTACGTGTAACGATACTGAAAGTGTTACGAATCATGCGTAGAAACTCGTAACCGTTACAAAAAAATATTTTTTTTTTTTTTTTTTTTTTTTATTATTTAAGCTTACCCAAACCCAAAAATATTCTTGTTATAAAAACTGTTCTTGTAAAATCGTTAGATTATTTTTTTCTTTGCAATTAATAGCCTCTAAGTGTCCTATATAGATAATTTCGAGCCATGATGTGGATATTGCACATATATTCATACCTAAAATTTAATATTCCTCCAGAATCCGGAATACAAAATGAGTCCCTATCTAATAAGTTGAAGATAACTTTCAAATGACCTTGAAAATCAAAGGCAATGCCAATTTAACGCCACCGTAATATTCTTAATAATAGGGATTTCTTGATTTTCTGCTACTAAATAGTCATTTGATCGCTAAATGATCTCTGTAGAACATTTTGAGCAATAACCTGGATACATATCTTGATCTATATTTTTGTGCACTTTCTAATGTAGAATTTAGCGCTCGTCCAAAATGGAAAATTACAAATAGAAGGCGTAATTTGGAAATCTAAAGTTAATCTTCAAATGGCCAGAAAATCAAGGGCAATGTCGATTTAACGCCACCATAAAGTTTTTCTTACAAAATCAAACTACTTTAGTATTGATCAGATACGCTCAAAGCTCTTCATAATCGAGATTTCTTGGATTTCTGCTACTAAATAGTCATTTAACTCCTAAATGAGCTCTGTAGGTCATTTTGAGCCATAACCTGGATACATATCCTGATCTATAATTTTGTGCTCTTTCAGAATCTAAAATAAAAAATAGGGGTCTCTATTTAAAAAACTGAAGATGACCTTCAAATGATCTTGAAAACGATAATCAATAACAAATCCGAGGTCACTATGTAGTTCAACCTTCAAAACTGAAAAACTTTTATATTTCAAATTTTTTCCAAAGTGCTTACTTTATATTATAAATAGGGAGTTCGGAATATTTCGAACACCCTGTACATTGCATGAAATTTTCGGCGGAAAAACAGATTAATTATTCTATCTCAGATGTCCGTCCGGATTGAAGACCACCTGAATAGATTGAGACGACTCCTCAACAATTAACTAATTATTAAATTAGGCTAGGTGAACTTGTAAATTACCATCTTGAACCATAGGAAGTGCCTAAGTTGCTACATGTTTTTCTTTTTTGTGTACTGAAATACTGGTTCAATCTTTTCGGGGTCGAGACGGAATTCCTCAGAATTAAGAAGAACTCCTAAATCTTAACTTCAGTATCTCAAAGGCCGCTCTTTTTTCGATTAATCAAAGCTCCAAATTCAGATACTCGAGCTAGAAAACGACGTATCCAGTCTAAATATTTTCTAACGTTTTCGTTATCATTCCGTTATCCGGTATATTAATCACTAGCTTCGCTCCATTCGATAGACGGAACGGCATTCCGGCTAACTAGTATCATCCGAATCCATGTAGCGTAATCATCGTGTTTAGTTTTGATTTCAGTGGAAGTGGTATTTGATGGCATACACTGCTCAAATCCGTGCTCCACCTGAGCAGGTGGAGCACGGATTATATATCCGTTATATATATGATTATATATCTAGCTGACTGTTGCTTCCTTTGGATCTGATCTTTATTAGGCAACGGGTACGCATCGCGTTTCGAAGCTAAATTTATCTATCGAAAATCGATACATAATCTATATTTTCTGTTGATCTTTTGTACCATAATCACCGGGCTTGACCAAACCTGAGTGGATGTTTCGACTATTCCACTCTCTAATATCACTTTAAATTAAGAATGCGTTTCTTATTCAATTTTCTTAGAGACTGGCTAAGCCTTTTGGCTTATAGGGCGAGAATTCCCTATGTCTACAACATGATCTACCCACGTCGTATATCCCAGTAGCTCTTCTCACGCCGGCAGGATCTCGTCTAACAACTTGTTCAATTGCTGCTACTTCTGCCAGGTTATATCAGCGAGACCAATAGACGTCAACCTGGACAATTCGTTGATTAAATTAAACCCAGTATTTTCTTGCAAATTCTCCGGTCCACCTACTCGGAACCCTTTAGTAGATAACCCGTTAGTCAACCATAACAGTGACAGACATTGTTTTTCGTTAAGTATCTCTGCAGCTATTTTCAACCTGACCAGACGATTCGCTGCCTAAAAGTACAGTGAATTATCAGTCGAATCATGGATGGTTCCGATCGCACGAGCGAAATGGCTAACTACATTGTAATCTACTTCTAAGTACGGGATTGCAGCGACCAATACATCGCGCGTAGCCCTTGCATTACCTTGATCCGTGACATCAAGGTAATACAGTGCCAACTGCCGATGCAGAGCAGAATTCCTCCCGTTGGCAAGAACTGGCTAATTGCAAGCCAATTTTGGTCATGATAGTACGCGACAAACCAGTTTCATATATTTCAGAGATCCCGTAGTCTACAATTTGTACCAAATTATAGCAGCACGCTTTTACAGCTATCGAGCCAGACTTTAATGAGCCGTCATATTCCACAGTCGTTGACATTTTCTTAAGAGTACCATGCCTAGCTTCAGTCCCTCCGGAACTTTCTTGGTATGCTCCAGACTGGTAGTTCTAGTCCATTTCTTCTGTGGGCGTAAGCGATTCTGCCTCCATGATTGTCGCTTTTCTGCCAAAGATCCGTTCTTATAGCATTGTCAGCATCACCCTAATGCTTTGAGTACTTCTGCCAATCCAGGATCGAGCCTCTTCTCCGGGCCCGAATCTTTCCGAGGAACGCTGGCAGGTATTTTGGCTTGAGCTCGCTTAGAGTTCGTCGATTTATGTGCAGCTTCGCTTCAAATTGCCTAATAAGACGAATGAGGAGTGTAATAGTATTTTTTACACTCCAATGCGAATTCGGCCTCTCTGGCTAAATCAACGAATTCGCAACAATCTAACTAGTTGGTTGGTCTCGAAGAGGGGTGGACCTCACCGATCGAATATCGAGAGAAGGCAAGTGATATATTCACTTGAATGTTCACTTGCATCTTAGTTCTGAGTCTATGCCCCTCTGACCCATTTAACTCCATTTATTACGAACCGTCTCCGTACCAATTTTTGCAGCAGTAGGGATGAGACCTTAGGATATTGAGACTCTTTTCTTCAAGATGTCGAACCACACTCTACCTTACCCTTAAATATTTTGAACAGTGCCTACATTTCTCTACAACTCTTCATCATATTTCTACGAATTTTGCTGGCGCTCCTCGATCCGCTTGAAGAACAAATCTAGTTCTTGCTGGGAATTCTCATATCCAACATACTTTTTACGAGCACACAACCGATGCCCCTCTTGGATCCCCCAATTATTTCTATTTTACAATAAAAATAATAGGGTAGTACTCTGGATAGCGTGCTCCTCAAGGCACCTGTAGGACTCGAGGGATCCCTTATCTCTTCTGTCTATGTCCATAGACACACGGACTTGGGCATGGCGTAGAATTACCACTGCCTGGAGGTTGCAAGGGAACCGACGATTCTTCCTGCATAGTTGACACGCAAACTATGTGTATTTGTAATGTCATGTATTTGCACCTGTTCCGTGCAGGATCGTCGGCTAGGTTAGTATTGCTGACTGTCTAACATCTTTGTACGGAGATCTTGCTTTGCCATATACCGCATAATATCCTCCATTGTATCTGGGCGTAGTCTGCCACGTGGTTTGGATGCCGATTGCACTAGAAGATGAGTATGAGCTCCGTACACCTCAACTGATCTGCTAGGGTGAATATGTCCCCTGCAATGAACAAGAAAATCTACATTACATGCTACGATCTTTACCGACGGAGTACTGTTATATTGGAGATATTATCGACGTGGTACCCAAAAAGCAGCAAAAAGATGATTATATCCGAACAAACATTGAAATTTTTGCAGTGATAAGTTTGCATGAAAATCCAAGTGCTTTTAATTTATGAACAAAAGGAAAATGCTACAAGTCTGCTAGGATAGGTTACTATCAAAAACTACTGCAATATTCATGCAGATTAGGACGCCAGAACATAACGAGTGCAGCTCAGCGAGACGGTCAACAAGCAGATTAGCGAGGATGAAACCATCGTAGCAGAGAAAGAATGATATGACTATGTCGAGGGTGCAACAGTTCCCAAGATCAAACAAAAGAAAACTATGGACAAAAAAAGAGACAGTAAAATTTTTGTTACAATTTTGGTTACGAATAAAAAGTGAATATAGCGATATAATAAAAGAAGAAGGCAGCGACTTAAATTTAAGTAATTATATAAAATATGAAATAGATATGTGTACTAATGTAAAGACAAATTGTACTAAAATTAAGTTGGATAATAAATGTAAAATAAATTAGATACTTAGATACTTGATAGTGGCTATATATATATATATATATATATATATATATATGTGTGTGTGTATAAATATATATAAAAATGATGATAGTTAATTTGATGAATTTACAATATTGAAAAGATCAGTTAATGGGAGATGATAGAGAATTGTGTACTAATGTAAAGACAAATTGTACTAAAATTAAGTTGGATAATAAATGTAAAATAAATTAGATACTTAGATACTTGATAGTGGCTATATATATATATATATATATATATATATATATATATATATATATATGTGTGTGTGTGTATAAATATATATAAAAATGATGATAGTTAATTTGATGAATTTACAATATTGAAAAGATCAGTTAATGGGAGATGATAGAGAATTACAGCCAGTTAAAATTAGTAATACAAAAAGTAATTTTGTAATTTAAGGAGTAGAAACTATTCTAAATTTGAAAAATGTATAATACGTACCCCATAAAAACAAACTTACTTCGTTATTCAAAAATAAAAAATTGAATCTTATAAAAATTATACAAAAATATTTAATGATAGCATCTAACAAAATTATTATATTTGTATCTATTATTTAGTTTTAACACACAATCATGAATCTATTTCTTTTTCTCATAATCCAACATATATACTCTAAGGTGAAAGTACATGATCATAATGAAAGTTTTTTACCTTTCATAAATTGTGTACTAAAAATTTATTTTAAATCGATTAGACTAATCTTTCGAAAGACTATGCAAGCGAATATGAAATATACCATGAAAAGTATATAATGTGTCACATCATTTTTGAACTAACTGAAAGAATTGCAAAACTCCCATAATAATATCAAACTTATGTTTTCTAAGCCTTGTCAACAGGAATAAATATAATAGAAATTTATAGACAGGATTAAAACATAAATATATATACTATTTAATCAATCAAATGTTTCACCATATTTCTTGAAGTTCGTTTGAATGACAGATTACTATTATATATATATATATATATATAGATATAAATATATATATATATATATATATATATATATATATATATATATTGTGACGTAGTGGCCTTTGCCCTGACCACTAACACGGAATATTTACTCCTGCAGCACCTACCTGCTGACTTCTCCGGCTGACTAATACCCGTCCTCTCTCCATGGGGAGGGCAATGCTAAAGAAAATAAAAAGGGGCACTCAATAAATACGCGTTTTGGTTCTATATAAACTTCTGACGCGTTATAGTATCTGTAATATCTGTAATTACGCTCTCTCTCTCTCACTCTCGCTCTTTCACTCACACGCACTCCTGGATCTCGCTGTTCGGTTCTCTCTCTCTCTCTCTCTCTCTCTCTCTCTCTCTCCCTTTCTTAATGGACCCTCTTCTTCGCGTCGTTTAGCTCCCTCGCCCTCATACCCGATGGATCGTCCCGCGCGCACGTATTTACCTCGTGTACTCGCCGCCGTCGCCCCACGCTCCGCGGCCCCGGCTTACAATTACACGGGCGCTTGCCATTGGTACTTAACATACTCTGCTGTCACCAGGCTCTCGGTGGAAGTCACAGAGGAGCGGTTTTCTTTCTGTCGGGGCAGTTGCTATCCGGATCGGGATCGGGTGAGCCATCGGCGCCTCCTCTCGTTCTGGCTTCTGACAATCGGCTCAGATGAGCCGCTATCGCGTCCTTCTCTCTCTTCATCTCGAGGCAGGCTTGGCGGACGGATAACTCATCCTTCTCATCCTTATTAGTGTACTTTTTATACACTTTCCAAAATTCCGGGGTGCTTCGTCAAAAGAGCAGACAATCGAAAAAGAACTCTCTGTGTGCTTCAATGTCTAAACAAGCAGTAATGTATTCTCCTCGTCACACGTCTTCTACCTTCCTCCTCTCTCCCACGGGGTTCTGCTCGTCTCACTCGCTCTCTCGCGCGGTGGCGGCATACGCATTTCTCTCTCTACAGTTCGTGCTCTTTGTCTTTGCCCCGATCTTCATGCTGTGGCTAAGTTTAACGGCACCTCGAAAAAAGGAAAAATGGCGATTAGTCGCAAATTTAGACACCTTCTACCGATACACCCGGAGCAAAGGTCGTTGACCTTCGTCACAATATATAGAGTAGCTTAGTTTGAAGCAATAAGGGCATCTGATTGTTTATTATCGTTATATACTGGACTTTACTGGCGAAATTGAAATGTTATAATTGAAATTCTAAATGACCTAAGTTGGATTCCTATCAACTGAATTTTTCGGTATCTTTTTAAAACACTATTTTTCTATTTCTTTGAGGGCGAAAATTGAAGTCTTAAACCGGAGATCTCCAAAAACATATTGTATAATCTGCTCAAATAAATAAAGATATACGAGGGTGGTTCAATAAGTACCCGTGTTAGAAATGAAGAAACCATTTTAAAAAAAATAGTTCTATTTTTCAGCATAGTCTCCTTTTAGAAAGGTACACTTCTTCGAAGGTTCTGGCTATTTTTTTAAATCCTCCAAAAAAAGGAATTTTTCAATTCTCCGAAATAAGCCTCGGTCTCGGCGATGACTTCCTTGTTTGAGCAAAATTTTTCTTCCGCGAGCCATTTCTTCATGTTAGGAAACAAGAAGAAGTCGTAGGGAGTCAGATCGAGTGAATACAACGGGTGCGGCAGCAATTGATAACGCAATTCATACAGTTTTGTGGCGACAACTCCAGATGAATGTGCTGGTACGTTATTGTCATGAAACAACATCTTTTTTTTTCACGAAACATGGCCATGTATCCTTCAATTTTTGTTGCAGCGGTGCAATAACTCACTGTGGTATTATCCAATGATATTTTTTCCTTTTTCTAGAAAGTCCATCAGGATGAAGCCCTACGCATCCTAAAAATTCTTCGCCATGACCATTCCGGCCGATGGAACCGTTTTAGTCTTCTTTGGATCAGATTAAACGCGAGAAATCCATTATTTTGATTGTTGCTTAGTTTGTGGAGTGTAATGATGAATCCAGGTTTCATCAACGGTGACAACTCGACGCAAAAAGTCCTTCAGATGTCACTGAAATTTTTCGAAATACTGTTTGGAAGTTAGCAGCCGTTTCCGCTTGTTGTCTGACCTGAACAATCAAGGTACCTATCGGGCCGACAATTTGTTCATTGCCAATTTATCATATTAAAATATTGGTATCAATCAGTCTGAAATTTTTTTTTGGCGCCACACAATAGATGCTAGATGGCTTTCCTAAGGAATGTCCTCTGTCTTCAAGCACGGGTACTTATTGAAGCACCCACGTACAATTGTTATCTATAATTCACTCATAAAAGACTATAAATCATATTTACTTATATTTTTGACAATTTAAAACGTATGTAGTTATAAAATTCAAAATTGGTTACTAATAAAACATCATTTATGCAAATTTCGCAAATATATTGTGAAATTCTTGCAAAAATGATTATTAAAAAAACAGCATAAACGGGAATGAACCTGGCAATTTCATACCCCCCTGTTTGAATAATAATGAATTATCAGACAAAATAGCTGACGAATGTTTATCTAAAAACATCGATGATTTAAGATAAGTTAATTATTTTCTATGAGTCTATGCATGGCCAAAATAATGTGAAAATAAATTCGTATATTTTTAAATTATCGTATTATTTTATCAAGCTGCATTTCTGTGAATATGATTTATTTCTTGTTATTTTTAGAGTTTTAGATATATTCATGTAAACTATACATGCTGTTATTTACAGGGATGCATATATAATGCACTTAACCATTTATTTTAAATGCCCATTGTTTTAATACGTTATTGCGTTATATAATTAATTTTTTATATAAATATTTTTTTGTGTAAATATTATTCTGTTATAAGAAAATTTTTTTTCCGCACTCGGGGCACAAAATACGATTTTCTGAAGCTGTTTTTTCTGAGCAAAATACTCCTTTTCCTCCCGAGGAAGGAAAAGTGTTTATGGCCACTTCGCAACCAATCAGAAAGCAGAATTTTACTTTTCCTCCCTTGGAAGGAAAAGTGAATGAACGGAACCGTGTAGTCCGGTAGGATTTTCAGTTTTTCGTACCTGCGTGGCATTTAGCATTTGGCGTGGCATTTGGCAATCTGGCATTTTCGATGTTTAGTCTTACGAGTATATGCGCCAGTCGACCGCGAGCTCGACCATGTTTTTGCACTTTGAGTTAGGTATTCAAGATTTTAAAATAAAATAAGATTTATATTCTATCTGAAATTTATTGTAAAAATTCTTCTGTTTTGTAAGTATTAAAAATTATCTATATCTTTTTTTTAATTAGTTTTAATTTTAAATTCTATTTATTATGCTATTAAATTTTTTTAAATTTTAATTTGAGCGTAGATTATTAACAAACTTATAATCTTAAATTGATTAGTCTTATTTATTTATAGAATAGGGGGCCCGCCCCCTAACCCCTGTCGGGGGTTTCACCCCCTGCACCATCCAATCCTACACCTCTTCTTAACATACTTTATCAATTTCCAAATAAGAGAAAATTATTTAATTTAATTTTATTCAATTCAAGTAAATTTCAGGTATAAACCTTTAAAGGAAACAGATAATATAATATTTCTTTTAAACCCAACGAATTACATTTTATGTTAGGGCAACTTATTTCAGAGCGAGTATCATTTGGACCTTTAGATTACCTACTCGCTCTATGTAAACATGACCAACACATGAAGAGGTTTGACATTCTTTAATTCTGTGAGTTTGCCGTGCATTTCTTTGAGAAAGAAAAAGCGCCCTCGTATGGAAAAATAGTATGTGACACACGGTAGCAAAGGTGTTTTCCGACTCAGGTAATTTGACGCCCTCGCTTCACACGAGCAGCAAACTTACCCTCGTCGGCAAATGCCTGTTTTGCTCCCTTATGTCACAATTTACTTTCGTTTTACTATGAAAAGATTCACAGCATAATGACATATATTTTTATGTATGTATTTTTGTCTTAATATAGTATTGAATGCAGAAAAATATTTTATATAAATTTTTATAAAATACATATAAGATTTATAAGTTGTAAATTTCTAAATATGCTATGGATATATATTATTATGTTTCCCTTTATCACAATCAGTGGGATATTTGACTATATCAATGAACTGATGTTTAATTATAGAATATTTTTTAAGTTAATATATTGGCAACTTTCTGAAAGTATGTTATATAATTTTTTTTCTAAAATACATGAGAATATGAATTTAAATTAAACTATTTTACTTTTATTAAAAGTTATTTTTTGTTAAGTTTATCGTATAGACACAAAAACACGCTTTGTCTTTATAAATTAGTATGATATGATAACATGATATGATGTATGTATTAAAATTCTTCAAGTTTCAGAGTATTTATCTCAATGCTTTTTTATTGTTTATGCCGATTTGAAGAAAAAGAAGTACTGAACTGATCGCTTTGAAATTAGAAATATATATTGTATATTATCTTAAGATGGGCATAGACTATTTTATTAAAAATCGTCTAAATTGAATCAATAACACAGGTTTACAAAATAAAAAAATATTGATGCCGATTTAAGTAGACTACATAGCCTTTATTTAGATTTGACCCCATCGAGTTCGGGTCAAGGTCATTTCAAGGTTAATTCGTTCATTTTGAAAAAAAAACAAATGTAACCCTAGTCTTTGAACCCTCGAGGTCTGCAACTCTGCGTGACTATAACCCTCGACTCTCAACCCCCGAGCCTTGTAATCTGAACTTTACAATCCCCGACGGTCAAATCCTAATTTCCTCAACCTCAATGACCGGTAACCCGTAAGAAAAGCGCTGTGTAAGATGGGTGCCGTGTTAGCTAACAGTCGACCAAAAATTGATTCGAAAGAACATATATGCGTAATCCAAGTGAATTTTTTCGTCGATTCGTAACCGTTGACGAAACTTGGTCGACCACTACACTCCTGAAATCAAACAACTGTCTAAACAGTGGATTGGACCAGGAGAACCAACTCCAAAGAATGCAAAAACAATTTTTTCGGCAAACAAGATTATGGTTACTTTTTTTTGGGATTACAAGAGGTATTATATACATGGATTACCTTAAAAAGGGTAACACTATCACTCGTCAATACTACGCAGACTTATTGCAACGTTTGAGCCACGTGAAAATTAAACGATCTCCTCTGGCGAAGAAAAAAATCTTGTTTCATCACGATAATGCACCAGCGCACACGTCGATCTTTGCGATGGCTAAAATCAACAATCTGAAGTTTGAATTGATGCCGCACCCTACCTACTCTTCAGACCTAGCCCAGAGTGACTATTATCTATTTCCTAACCTCAAAAAATGGCTTGGCGTAAGAGATTTGCGGACAATGAAGAAGTAATCGCAGCTGTAAATGGGTATTTTGAGGAGCCTGACGAATCAGTCTATAGAGATGGCATTACTAGACTAGAATACTATGAGAAATGTACCAGCCTTGGAGGAGATTATATTGAGAAATAAAAAAGAAAAATCTTAAAAACGTTGTTTTTCTTGGTCAGGCCGGAAACTTATCAATCCACCCTCGTATTGATGACCTAAGAAATAGTTTCCCGCTGGTATTTTTGGCTAAAAAGCAGTTTTTAATATAAAACTCCATGTGTGACTATAGAAAATGATCAGAAATACATTTTAAATATACTAATAGTAAATAAATAGCAATAAGTTTAGGCGTATACTCTAGTAAAAGCTCACTAAGACGCTTTACGTATATTATAATACAACAACCTCTGATATATGACGCTTTATATATATCCAGTTGTACATTATCATCTCTGATGCATTAAAATACAGTTTCTTCCATTCATTTCACAGACAGTAAGAGGCTCCGCCTACATTATCTAATTCCAGCCCCTGAAATCCAAATACTAAGGTTTCCGATATATATTGTTTATAAACAGACAATTAGCAAGAATTGAGATAAATATTTTTTTATCGGTGCTTTTAGATTTTTATAAGCTATACAGATATAATAACTTGTTCAGTCTGTTCTGCGACATCCCGTATATTCGAAACTATTACCACCTCTGTCATGATTTTGCACTCCTGATACTTTGATAACTATTTGTGCTTCTTACGACCGATCCCCGATATATATTATATTTATATAGAGTCCTACGTGCTCTGGTGTATCCGCCTCCCCACATGAGTACCTGTCGTTCTCTCTCTCAGATGGTAGTGAGAGAGAGAAGACCCGAAGTCTCCATGCCCAGTGAGAAATTGGATTAACTCAAAGCCATCTCTTATGAGGACTCGACGATCCTTCAGGTAATCTCTTCTTGGTTTATAGAGATCCCTGGGGCACCCTTTGCTTTTCAATGGTGTTGATACAGTGGGCCACCAGACATTGTCGTAGGGGCCCTTTATGTCCAGAAAAATTGATACAACATATTTTTTGCTTGATTCACTCACAGGCCTATGCAACTGAACTATGGCGTCCTTAGTGAATTGCTCTCTGTTAAATCCATATAGTCTTGGATATAGTTGTGTCTCAATGATCCTGTTTAATCTGTTCAGTATTAAAGCTTCAAGGGCTTTACCAAGTATTGGCAATAGGCAAACGGGCTTGTAGGACGCGGGTTCCTCAGGCTCTTTCTCTTCATCCTTTCGGATTGTGACGATTTGGCCGACCTTCCACTCGTTGGAGATGACTGAAAACCTCAAGAACGTGCTGTATATATTGATCAGGTCTTCCCTGATGGTAAGTAGTGTTGTTCGAATGATGGCCAAATCGAAGCTGTCTGGGCAGGGGCCTTACCCAGCTACATCTTTGCCAAAACCTGATCCAACTCAGCGAGATTAAATTCAGCCTCTGCTCCCCTGAGCGTAACGGCGTTGCTCAAGCATCTCATATCTTTCTGCTCTTGCATTTCATCCTATATATTATCTAGAGTGAATACGGTGTTTAGTATTGCCACTGCAGTACTCACTCAGTCCGTCGTATAGTTGTCTTGACCCAGGCGGACGATGCATGCTACTTCCTTGATGAACAGCTTACCTTCTTAAATTCGGTAAACTATACCCAATGGGTTCTGATTACCCTTCACGGTGACAATGCACTGTCATTTGGCCCCTTTAGTATGCCCGAGTCTACGGACATACTCCAATAACGTGGCGTGCGATTCCGGCATGGTTAATACTAGGAGATGTTTATCTCCTCCGTCAGACCTTCCTTCCGCGCCGTCCTTTGTGTTGACGACTCTCCATAGTTTGGTTTTACCCCTGAGGGATGCATTATGCCCCTCAATCCTTTCCAATACAGTGGACGGGTTCTCCGGGGGACCCCGTATCCACGTCATCGCCTTGATCCTGGCCTGTAGGAGCTCATAGCTACACCCCCCATTTTCAGATTCGCCCCCCCCAGGGTAAGTCCAGAGTAGCCAGTCTAGCGACCAGCCACTCCTTCGCCTCCGGGTTGTTGGCCACAAATATGATGGTGCCTCCCTTACAGAAGGAGGTATCGAATTTGGGCCATGTGTCAGGTGATGCACTATACATAACCTTCGACACTGCCCCTCGAAATTGTGAAAACATTTCCGAGGTGATGGTTGTCTCCGGGTACTCTTCATGCACCACAACACATGTAGGGGGGTTTGACCTTTGGACAGCCGTGATAATTCCAGCACCCGCTAGCCTTCCTCCCTGGGGGGGGGGGGGAGCAGGGTCCCTTTAGTATCACCGCCGCCACTCCGCTCCTTATGCTTTTTAGCAATACCGGATGTCGAGGGCGGAGTCTTGTCAGATCCCTGTCGCCTCTTCATCCCTATCTTAATCTACGTGGTAGGCCCCGCGGTGCCGGTCCCGGTAGCATTTTTCTGCCGGGCCAAGTTCCTCCTGGCCGAGCCACACAGCCTCTTTTTCTTGGGGGCAGTACTGCCTCCCTCTACACTGGTTAGTGTTTCAGGGGTCACAACCACTCCAGGCTTGTTGCCTGGAGCTGCGTCCTCCTTGCCCACTTGGCCAGTAACTCCTTTTGAAGTCCTCGGGGGCATTACATCCTCCCGGGCTTCGCCTTCTATATTTTTCTGTTTAACTTCCATAAAAGTCCCACGAGTAGCTAGGGAAATAAAAGTCCGCCGACGCAGAGCCCCGCATTTGCCTGTAAGGCTATATACTCGGGAAGGTCGCCCAGTGTTCCCGAGACATCGTTTGCGACTGCTACTACCCCAGCGGCCAAGTCGGTACCCTACAGCACGATAGCTGCCACCTTGGGTTTGGGGTTTGCATATAATACCCATTGCGCCTCCTTCCGGATGCAATGGGGGGTTGCCCTTAGCCTCTGGGGTGTCCGCCTGGCTGTTCTCGAGAGTCCCGAGGCTCACCCCTGGCGGAGGATGGCGGTTAAGGTCCACCAAACCTAGATATTTTTCGTAGAGTCATCATAGGCATCATAAGCCTAATGAGGACTGTCTTTGATTTTCCTGTGTCCATTTTGTTTGGCTCCCTATTTGCAGTTCTTGCCCCATCTTTGGGCTTCATACTCTCCCTGTTTCTTTCTTTCTGCTCTTTTGTAGTTTTCTTTTTACTTTTCTTTATGATATAGTGTGTCTACCTATTGAGCTCACTTTGCAGCACCACGTTCGGTGGACAAAGTTTTATAAAAACGGGCGATCTGTAAAATTTCACTGACAGTTGTAGGGGCTCCCTTTTTCGACTCGAGAACCATCCCTCCCCTATCGCAACTGACACCGACGTAGAACTCGACGGGTTCTTATAGAGTAGTTCCTTCTCGTTAGGTCAAAAGCTCGTTTGATCCTATCGTGAGAGACCATTGTTGTATTTTAGCCGTATCCTCCATACATGCTCTATTGACTAATGATGAGGGATACGTTGCCCCAGCTTACGAGCGTGAACGTAAGCAGTTGATATTTTAGTGCCAGTCTATTGCATATTAAATAACTGAAGAAGTAGTGCAGAAATTGCTACACTGGACTTCCAATTATCCTGAAAAGAACTGCTGGACAGCATCGCTGCTGCACCAGATATCCAACTATCCTGAAAAGGACTGCTGGACAGAACTGCTACTGCACTGGATATCCACCTATCCTATAAGAACTGTTGGATGGAACCACTGCTGCCCGCTTATAGGACTCGGTTGATAAGGAAATAGGGATTGGATGTAAGCTGTCTCAGAATTAAATGCTGGGGAGTTAAAAATTGGGATATCCAGAATCGGGTTTTAGGGTTACGTGCTCGGTGGTTACAGGAATTGGGAATATAAGAGATTAGATTAAAGGCAATTTATGGTTATGCGCTCAAGATTTGAGGAAATTAGGATATGGAGGTCGAGGGTTATAGTTACGCAGTGTTGCAGGTCCCGAGAAATCAATTAGGATTCAAAGACGAGGGTAATATTTTTTTTTCACAAAATGAACGAATTAACGTTGAACGGACCTTGACCCGAAGACGATGGGATCAAGTCTTTTCAAGGTTTGCATTCAGGATATAAAGGTACATGCTAGTATACGATAGAAGACCATATGACGTACCAAAAACAAGTTCATATGAATGAAAAGCAAATTTTGTCTATCTGTCATTTCTTTGAGCTCCAGATATCCTTTAAAAGTCATATTGAAGAAAACCATGAATAGGTATTGAAACGTAAAATTTACATTACCTTACCAATCCGTAGTCAAATTTGAAATTCCTTTGTATTAAATACATTTGACCTTCAAATGACCTTGAACCTGAGGTGATGGAGATCGGAGGACCTCGAATTCATGATCAGCGCATCGAAATACATGAAGATTATATGGTCTTTGGAATGTAATATATTAACTAAAATAATGACAGTCAGTCTGTCCTTATTTATTATCACCCCTGAAAAAATGAAACTTATTACGACAAATAATATTACTAATGCAAGGGCGCTCTGACAGTCATTATTTTAGTTAATATATATATTTTTTTATTTATTTATTTTTTAATTAACGGATTTTTCGATTTTGATATGTACGTGAAATAGCCGCATGGTGGGGAAGGTAGGACGAACGTTGGTTATTAAGCTCTGCCTCTGAAAAGACAATCATATGACCAAACTTACAGTATGTCTGTTACTGATTCAAATAGTATTAAAATTTTATTATGAAACTAAATTGAAATATTAACTATGATTGTTAGTTTTAAGTTTAAATATTAAGAGAAGTTAATTAACTAAATTGTGTAGTTCAGAAAGAGAGCGTTATTCTTTCTAAATAAATTAATATTGTATCGCGTTTAAAAGTTATGTAATAGTAAACCCTAAATTTATGTAAAGAAATAAGCAAATGATATTAAACCTATTTATATTAGCGAGCAATGTTGTACTTTATAGTGAAAGGAAAAATGTATAACATTTGACACGGATACGAGATTACCTCGGACAAAAGCGGCTGCGAGATAAATAATTATGAGACGTTAAATGAAACGTAATTTTTATTTGTAAAGCAAAGACAAGAAAAGAGAGATTTTGAAATGCTTAAATTTAAGAAAAATTATATATTACAAAGCGACTGTAAAAATAGAAGTCGATAAAAAGGGCGCCTAAAAATCGCGATCAGACTCTCGTTATAGGCCAAACTATGTGTACAAATAAGGTACATACTTGAACCGTGCCGTGACGGGAAAATCGAAGATTTTTTCGTAAAATAGCTTATATACGGTTTCACAAATAGGTGGCCGAATATTTGCTATTGAGAAAATCTTGAGGTTTTCAAAAGAGGTTAAATGGTTATGCTTCCTAAAAGCAGTGATCCGTGCTGTGACGGGAAATTCGGATATTTTCCTTGTAAGAAACCCTTTCTACAGATCTATATTGAAATAGGTCGTATTCTGGCTTTCGGAAAATATCGAAAATTTCAAAATCAGGGGACGTGTACGGTTGGCCACCTCGGGCTCTCCGTCCGTCCGGCTGCGCGAAGAGTTTGGGCTGCGATCGGCGCGAGCGGGGCTTATCGCTTGTAATTGGACTCCTTTTCGAGGGGAGTGAAAAGTTTATAAAATAGCGCCATAAGAGCGTTTGAGTAATTGATTTTCTGGTCTTTGCTATGGTAGGCATAGTTTTGTATTCGCTCTCTTTTTATATATTAAACTATTATTACTCAAAAAAAAAAAAAAGCTGCTGTATGAGAACGCGCTAAATTATTGTTTTCTGGTCTCAGCTCTATTGTTGGTTATAAATATATTTAAAATGAAATCAAAATTAAATGCATTGGAATGTTGCGAGCGGTTTATAGAATTACACCTAATTATTAATGTATATAGTTATTAATTAATTTATCAATTATTTTATTAATTATTCATTTGTTCATGGCTAAATTTATGAACTATTTTATTAATTATTCATTTGTTCATTCCTATGGAGATGTTTCACTTATAAATAACAAAATGAAAAAGATCTCCATAGCAACCAAGGCGAATAAAACTGTTTGAAAACGATTGAGCGGCACCCTTTTTCTGATCAGCCTCCAAAATATCAAAGTGTTAATACTTGAAATTTATTATTTGTATTCGATTTTTTAAATATTAAAACAGTTATCATATATTGTTATAACTGATCAGAATCACGGTCATTCGAGATCAAAGAAGATGACGTCAATTATAACTGTCTTTAGCGGTCCGGAGTGGAATTAGCCTCTCTTCCGCGTTATAAGGGACTTATGTCATTATATTATTTCTTCTAGACTAAATTTCTAGTTATAATTGTACGATCTAATTTATTATGATTATACATTTCTAGAAAAAACTATTTCTGTAATTTTAGTGGCAAACTCATTTCACGAACATAGATTCAGAAATTTATCTAAATCATTATATTGACAGAAATGCAATTGGTTGAATGAGAAAATTCGGTGTCAATCGCTCTCAAAATCTAAAAACCAATTTTAAATATTTCCCTGGGTATATTCTCAACCTGACCTTGGAAGAATCTTCATTTCTCTTTTTATTTGAGGTCAAAATGACGTAAAACCCGAAAAACCTAAAAATATATCTTTTGCAAAGATTTAAACCATATTGCTACGATATCTTCACCTGAGCTTCACTGACCTTAACTCTGAAGTGATAAGGTGAAATTTACTTAAGGATGAAGAGATATCCTAGCATTATTGAGCCGATATATCGGCTTTGCGGCCCTTTAAAGGTTAAGTACACCGGCAAACTCAAAAAGTGATGGACATGACATCCAGACTAGGTTTGGTTGTCTTGAACATCGGCTCTGCGTCGACCTTTCGGAGACCTGACTACAGTGAGACCATCCCTGATGTATCCTTTGTGACGGAGATTCTGGCCGCACGAGTGCGGGACCAGCGGTTTATCGAAGACTATACAGCCAACGATCACCAATACATCACCTTCCACGTTGGTGATGCCACGCCAGTCCGGGCAACGGTTGAACGTCGTCCAGCCAGATGGATCGTCGCGAGGATGGATCAGGAGAAGTTCTCCCAGGCGCTAGAACGCGAACAGCACCATTTGGTTGAATTACCAAGGAGCGCAACGCTTTGTGAGCGCGCGAAAGCGGTAACAGAAGCTACAATGCATCTGTTCCGCCAAGCCTACAAGCAAGCCTTGCCGAGGACATTTGCGGACGTACTCGCCGTCCGACTTATTGGTGGACCGACGAAATTGCGGAGATGTCGCTCTTAGGATCGCGCAACATCTACTAGCAATGCTAGTAAACACGGATGCTGAAAAAATCTGGGAGAACATATGAACAACGATCCATGGGGATTGGGGTTGAAAATCATAGCCCGCAAATTATGCATGGTCCGTAAAAACATGCCTATGAGTGCAGCAGTGATGGACGGCATTGTCCATACCTTATTCCCAACTCATCTCAAACGAAGGGATGAACTCCTGGCTCCCGAGGATCTTGAGGCACCGCCTTTCACAAGGGCGGAGCTAGAGATAGCAGTACGCTCTCTGAAGAACAAAAAAGCACCAGGACCTGATGGACTTCCGGCGGAAGTCATGGCAAGTACAAAGCCATACTGAACTCTTGTTGGGCATGTACAACTCGTGCCTTCGCGCGGGAATATTTTATCCCTGCTGGAAGGAGGCGAGACTTGTGCTGATAAGCAAGTGCAAGGGATCATCTAGTGCTCCATCGGCGTACAGACTCTTGTCAAGTACCTGGGGGTGATGCTAGATACGAAGTTTACCTTCTGGGAACATATTCGGAGGTCGGTGGACAAGGCGGCTGTAGTGGCGGCCTCCATTTGCAGGTTCCTGGTCAAAATAGGAGACCCATGTTCCTGCATCAGGGGGGTGCAACTGCGAACTGCTAAGTCTGTTATGCTTTACGTTGCTGAAGTCTGGGCCGATGCGTTGCAATACGAAAAGTATCGCAGGTGCATGGCGGCTGTACAGAGGAGATGCGCTCTTTGTGTGGCGTGTTCGTATCGCATGGTCTTGGAGGCGGTCCCCTGTAATGAGGGGTGATCCC
This sequence comes from Sycobia sp. Sy_11, assembly GCA_018907035.1. Classification (NCBI taxonomy): domain Eukaryota; kingdom Metazoa; phylum Arthropoda; class Insecta; order Hymenoptera; family Epichrysomallidae; genus Sycobia; species Sycobia sp. Sy_11. Next base: position 685,527 of record JACCIC010000245.1, read on the forward strand.
GGTAGACCTCCTGGCCCAGAAGCGGAAGTTCATCTACCAGATGAAGAGGACACTTCGCCACGCCAAAGCGAAGCAGCAAGCCAGAGAGCGTTCGCTGGCTTACTGGCAGAAGAGGTGGGAGCAAGATACGCGCAGAAGGTGGACCGCCAGACTTATAAGTCAGGTGGCCCCGTAGATCGATCGGCAGCACGGGGAGGTAACTATTATTATTTAATTATTAACTATTAATATCTCACCCAGATGCTGATTGGCCATGGGTACTTTCGCGCTTACTTGCACAAGATGGGCAAAGTCGCGGATCTAGGTTGTATATACTGTATATCCGCAAAACGCGGTGCCCATCGTAACTTTTTTGTATGCGGGCAATGGGAGCAGCAGAGGGTACTACTGGGGAAAGATGCTGGATGAGTTACCCCAGAAGGCATCGTCCCCCTGATGCTCTCTAGCCAGGAGTCATGGAGAAGGTTGCCTATTTCGTCGAGGATATCCTTAGACCGAAGAAAGTGGACCTTCCCTAGATTCTTCCATTTTGCTCGGATCTGGTAGCGCCCAAAAGCGAAAATCCTGGCGCCCTCTCCGAAGTAATGCCTAACGGCGGTTTCTGGGGTGGGGAGTTTAACCAGGGCGAGGAGGTCTCCTTGGTACACGTCTGCCGACTCCGGCTTGCAGCTCTGTTCAAAGCTGCTGGAAGCAGTTGAGGGAATGAAAAAAAAAGTATTATTATTATTTGTACTTCTAATTTGCACTATTACCACTAGCATTATTCGTTAATAATTTTCTTTAACATGTTTACTACTATGTTTACTATTATTGTCATTGTTATGTTATTGTTTGTATTGGTAACTCGCGCTTGTACTACTAACGTCATTCATTAATAATTTTGTTTTACTACGATTACTACTATGTTTACTACTATGTGTACTATTATTATTGTCGTTATTATTATTGTTTATACCAATAATTTACACTGTTATTACTAGGTTTCACAATCAATATTCAGCGCTATTTATTAATCTTTTTTATTATTACTATTATTGTTATTATTAGCGTTATTATCATTAATTTCAATATTATTATCGCTACGGCTAAATACCATTGGTATGTTTAAGTTACATATAGTTTAATACATACAAGAATTCTAATTACTATTATTATTATTCTTATAATTACTATTATTCTTATAATTAATATATACAATTCGTATTTCCACGATTAGAATCCATTTACAGTAAATGCAGTTAAGCGAGTATTATAATTAAGTTTACTATTATTATTACTTTTATTATTATTAACAATATTTTAGCATTGACATACAGCACTGCTATTAGCATTTAAATTTAAGTTTAACTAACGACGCCTAGGTTGATCAATATAACGTAGTCTTCTACGAAGTTTCTATAGCAGTTTAGACGTAAGGAACCTAAAATAATCATAATAATTATACGAGATGAATGGAGGGCTAATTCTTGCTATGAAGAAGAATGTCCTTTCATCTCCCCCACGATCATATAATTTTCTGCGGAGAAAATTTGAGCGGCGCCGGGCTCTAACTATAGATATGGGTCCTCGAAACTGCGGAGAGCATATTGCCGGTCGTGTTCGTTCCACGCGCAAACAGATTTATATTATTCACGATTTTTGATTCGATATTTTTATAGTAACAAGTAACTGTCGTATATCCAAATTTGACCCTTTTTTGGTCTCGCCTTTTTCCTTTTTGTGATGCGATATACGCACTAATTTTTAGGGCGGGGGAAACTAATTTGGCTGGCATGCAAATTGCCGCCCGATATTGTTGTCTCCACTAAAAATAAACACGGTTAGCTAGCGAGGTAGATTGGAGGCCGAGGATTTTTCTGCATCTACTACCTCCTAGAGAATAACAGAGCCGTCGCCTCTCCGGGTATTCAAACGTTCGGAATAGAGCCACTTCGGAAGTGGCCTTAGCGAACGGGGTAATGACCGTGCCGTGCCGCGAACAATATTTACGCGATCTGCCCTGAATATCCTCTGCTTCGACGCGAAAGCGTGGCCGAAAAACCAGAAGGAAAAAACGATGGAATCACCGGCATTAGATAGCCGTCGTCATCGCCGTGTAACTCCAATCCGTGTGGTTGAACGTCACAAAATTTTTGGTGGTTCATCGGGGCTATTAATATAGACCGCCATATTTTAGCGTTTGGTGCGCGTGCACATTTTCGAAAGTATATGGATTTCGTATTTTTTTGCGTTGATATTTTTTTTGCCAAGTGTCGGTGCCATTTTACCAGCCATAAGAGGCAATAGCGAAAGAAGCGATTATGAATTCGCGGCCAAATCCTCGAAAACAAACAAGAAAAATTGGAAAAATGGGGCTCGAGCGGGTACTTGATCAGGAACTCGAGCCTACTGTCTAACGTATTTCGCGCTTGATCCACGATCGGTATATCTACCGGCTCGAGGTCCAGCGATCTGGCGTCCCAGCTCTTGCGAATCCCCAACTTTGGGAAAATTAAGGACGGCTTACCGTAGCGATCAAAAGACGTCGCGCCCCGTCGTCCGTCAAGAGGACTCGCACCATCCTCTAGTCAATACACCGCTGGCGTGAATCCACCGCTTGACGATGGATTTGCCCTCATTGCCAGACTTGATCCTCGGGCGCGGCTTCGGATATCGAACACAGCCGCTGAAAAACGTGGAGAAGAAGGTATGTACCAAGACATAGATACCTCCGCCAATTCCGCTGGTGAACCACGCGCTGACGACGACGGAAAAAGGTGTCGAATGATAACTATGCGAAATCTGTTTTTATTTGTCCAGGATAGCGAGACCGAAGCGTAAAGAGTTAACTCCTTCCGAGTGTGCTCACCTGACTCGTCCAGAGAGAGAGGATAGGCCGCCCTCGAATACCAGACGGCGCGTTCACGTAAGTGGCTAACATGCCGACCGGAGATCAGTGACCTCACCGGCGCGCTAATGTAACTGGCCTTTGTACCTATTGGAGCAGAGTGGCGCTGACTGACGCGCTCGCGCTAGTGGAGAATGCGCTGAGTGGAGAGTAAACTGACCCCTCCCCTACCGCGCCAAGCTGAGAGCACTGGTCTCTCCCCTCCTTGTCTAGCCGAGATAACTTGCCCCTCCCCTAACGCGCAAGTTTGAGAACCGCCTGCCCGCGAGTATACGTATATATCTGTATATCTTTATTTGTATAAACGTTTATAGTAATTCTTTTAATAAACAGGAGACCCGTAAATAATAATTCTAGGTTTGAGGTTAATTTTTCCCATTTTCCCGTTCTTTGATATCCGTTATAATTATAAAATATAATTAGTTATTAAAATAATAAAAATAAATATTACTTTTTCTTGTATTAAAAATTAAAGATAAAAATATCAAATTTAAAATGATCAGGAAACTCTCATACTTAGTGGACGTAGGATAGCACGGCAACATATTAAAACACGGGAAAATACCCTTCGGCATGAAAATAAATACAACTGATATAATTAATTTGAAAGGAATAACGAACAATGTAATCAAGTCCCTGAATACCGCTCGTATAAAAGGCTTCGGAGAACTAATAAGATTACACATTATAGAAGAAAGTTTTAAACTCCCTTATGACATCACACTAGGAATAAGCTTCCTAGTGCAGCAAAGATCCATAACAGATTTCAGAAAGAATACGTTGAAGATCGGAGAATACGAACTGCCACTAGGCAGTAAAAATAGTTCCGAACAAATCTCAAAGATACTTAACACTAATTTTGCTGCAAATCAGATTAGATTTTTATTTTTAGAAATGTTATTATTATAAAGGAATATTAATCCTAATTGATACCGGATGCGAAGCAAGTATCATTAAAGCAAGGGTATTATCATGAAGAGCGTCGACAGTACGAGACTTTTTTAAAGAGAATTGATGGATTACTATTGCCTACGCTTGGCGTCGCCCCCTTCATATATTAGGCGTAGAATCAGAAACAACAGTAATACCGAATAATATCAGTATGTGAATAAGTCTGTCCCGTTTTTTTTCAAATTTTGAGCCTTTATTGTGAAAAAATGGTTACAAATGAATTATTGAAAGTATTGGCCATCGCTAGCTACAACTTTTTCCCATCTTTCTGGCAACATACGAATCCCGTTGCGAAAAAATTCGACCGGTTTGGCCTCTATCCAGTCATGCACCCATTTTTTGGCTTCCTCGTAGGAATGGAAGTGCTGGTCAGCCAGGCCATGCGTCATCGATCTGAAGAGATGGTAATCAGACGGAGCAACGTCTGGACTATACGGCGGGTGAGGTAGGACTTCCCATTTGAACGTTTCTAAGTATGTTTTCACCGGTGGTGCAACATGTGGGCGAGCATTGTCATGTTGCAAAAGAACTTTGTCGTGCCTGTCGGAGTATTGTGGCCGTTTTTCTCGCAGTGCGCGACTCAAACGCATCAATTGTCGTCGATAGACCTCGCCTGTGATCCTTTCATTCGGTTTCAGAAGCTCATAGTAAACCACACCTAGCTGGTCCCACCATATACAGAGCATGAGCTTGGCGCCATGAATATTTGGCTTGGCCGTCGATGATGATGCATGGCCGGGTAGTCCCCATGATTTTCTTCGCTTCGGATTATCGTAACGTATCCACTTTTCATCGCCAGTCACGATACGATGCAGAAAACCCTTTCTTTTATGTCGCTGAAGCAGCTGTTCGCAAATTAAAAAACGCCGTTCGACGTCTCTCAGCTTCAGTTCGTACGGCACCCAATTTCCTTGCTTTTGGATCATTCCCATGGCTTTCAAACGCTTGGAAATGGTTGTTCGGTCAACTCCCAATGCTTCAGCAAGTTCTTCTTGCGTTTGACAAGAATCTTCATAAAGCAAAGTCGCCAATTCTCGATCTTCAAAGATTTGCGGCCGCCCGGAACGCTCCTTGTCTTCCACGTCGAAATCACCGCTTTTGAAGCGTCGAAACCATCCGCGAACACTTGAATCATCGACACAACCTTCTCCATAAGCCTCCTCAAGCAATCGATGCGTCTCGGCAGCAAATTTCTTCAAATTGAACCAATAAAGTGAAACTTCCCGCAAATGACGTCGACTCGGCTCAAATTTCGACATTTTCACGATATCAAAAATTTATGATGCGAAAAAATTTTAACTAATGTGTTAGTATGGAATTGTTGACATATGAATAAGCTTTGATTATGACATATGTAACCATTGAATACTCGCACAGTATTGGTGGCGCTATCTCTTACAAAAAACGGGAAAGACTTATTCACACTCCTAATATAATATGATGTCATTAGATATAGTGTCTTTATTTAAAAATATACCATTAGATTTGTTTAAAGAAATTCTAGAAGAACAATGGTCAGAAATTAACATACACAAAAAATTAATAATTTAGTTTTTAGTCAATTTAGTTTTCAATAACACAATTTTTTAATAATTTAGTTTTTAATCAATTTAGTTTTCAATAACACATTTTTTTAATAATTTCGTTTTTAATCAATTTAGTTTTCAATAATACAATTTTTTGTTTTCAAAATAATTTTTATTAGCAAAAATATGGCTGTCAAATAGGATCACCTTTATCACTGGTGATTGCTAATTTGGTAATTGAAAAATGAGAAAATATTGCATTAAATAAGTTGAATTTTGAACCATTTACCTTACGATTATTTATCAACCACATATCATAAGATATGTTGATGACATCTTTATAATTGTACCAAAAAAATGTATAGACGAAATGGTGGATGTTTTTAATTTCGTCCATGATAGGATCAAATATACAAAGGATTAGAATCAGATAATAAATTAAGTTTTTTGGAATTGCTTTTTAAATGTTATTAGAGTTAGTAATAACAGAGTAAAATTAAATTAGTACAGAAAACCTACATGGACAGGTAAATTGTTAAATTTTAACTCATACCACCTATTCGGAAACAAGATAGGTACTGTGAAGGAAGTCATTGACAAAGCAATCAAATTATTACACAAAGATTTTAGAAAAGATAATTTAAAATTAGTTAAAGAGATATTCATTAACAATAATTATCCATTAGACTTTATGGATAAAATGATCAGAGAGAGTGGATCAAATTTATAATAGCATTAGAGAACGTAATATGGAAAAGACTGTTAATAATGATAAAATCGTGGTACTAACGTATGTAAGAGGATTATCCGAAAGAATTAGAAGTTTAAAAAACATATAATATTCATGTTTACTTTAAAAACAATAAAAATATTGAAAAGATATTTAATAATTCTAAAGATAAGGATGATAAATGTTTGAAAACAGGAAAAATATACAAAATAAATTGTAGAGATTCTGACTAATTATATTGCACAAACGGCAAGATACCTAAAACAAAGAATACATGAACATCAATATAGCCTACGAAGCATGAATGGTACATCCGGGCTAAAAGAACATAGTTTAAACTTGTTTCATTCTTTCGATTTTGAATATGTAAGTATTTTGGAACAAGGTATTAAAATAAGTATAAAAGAGAATCTCTTGAAATATTCATATTTTAAAGAACCCCAATATTGTAAATTTAATATTAGAGTCGAGTAAATTGGACAAAACTTATCATTCCTTATTAATATAAATTTTGTATTTCACATTTAAGTTAAGAAAAAAGAGGGTCTTATACATGTTTTACTAATAAATTTAGAGTGGGTATGGGGTATGTAAAGAAGCATGCTGGTTTTTTTAATTTAGTTTAGTTCCTGAGGATGAACAGTAGCGGTTCGAAACGACGGATACCAAGGTAATTATAAATTTAAGGTGGTGGGGGCAATCAGATTATCCTTTACTAACATAGAATATTATTATAGTTTTATTATTTTTATTTTATTTATTATTTTATTCTTATTTTTATTTTTATTTTTATTTTATTATTAATTTTATTTTATTTTTATTTTTAGTTTTTATTATAATTTATTGTAGTCATAAGTTTTATTTCAGATTCTGCGAATGTGAACATAAACAAGGACAGTTTGACTGTCATTATTTTAGCTAATATATTATATTATAAAGACTGTAAGACCAATAAAAATATTTATTAATATAATAATAAGAGAATAATGTTAAGAGAAGACGAAAAGAAATTTGTAGAAATCAAAGAACTGATCCAATTTTGCAACAATGATATTGTGTATTTCATCAGTAACAAGGGTGAATCTTGCAACATAGCGGCGCAAAAAATGGCAGAAAATAATAAAATTCCAGAACAACAATGTATAGAGGAGGTTAGATTTGTAGTAGAAAAGCAATTGTAAATTCTTAATTGCACTAAGCATTAAAGGCGACAAGTCTGAAGCATTGTCGAAAATAAGAGAAAACATACACAAGGTATGCAAAGAGCTAAAAGTATCTAGTTTGGAAAGTAAAATTGAAGAATTCAGTATAGCCCATTTACCGGATACACAACAATTGGAATGGTGCGCTGTTATAAATATTTTTTAACACATTAAAAGATATCACCATAAAAATAATATTTTGTAAAGAGACATTGAAATTTGTTCCATCCGATCGCAGAGACGAAATTTTGAACGAGTATCACAACTCAACGATTCGTGGTCAGAGAGGTGCATCCAAGACATATAATCGGATTAGACAAGACTACTACTGGGATAATTAGTGGACATTCAAAGACGTATCCATCAATGTATAGACTGTCAACTAAAGAAACTCGTGCAGATGAAAACAGGACAAACCATAATTATTACTGATACACTTGGTACTACATTCTAGAAAATAGCTTTCAACATAGTGGGTCCCTTATCGAAAACCAGAATCGGAAATGAGTACATCTTAACGATGCAATATCAATTATCTAAGTACTGCATAGCCGTTCCACTGTCCAACGCATTAGCATCGACGATTTCTGACACATTTATAAAGAAATGCATCGGCATTCTTAGAGCTCCGAAAGTAACACTTATAGTAAGTCTAAAGAGAAATCCAAAAAACTGTACAACCGACACGCGCAAGAAATAAAATTCAGAGTAGGTTATAACGTTTTCTTACTAAATGGCCTGAAACCCGCAAAGTTATCGAACCAATATTCCGGTCCGTTCCGTATATTAGTAATCATCGGAAAGAATAATATCAAAATTCAATACAAAAAGGCCGAAAAAATTGTTCACGCTAATAGATAACGCATATCGTATATTAACAATAACGCGAAAACTTAGAAACATAAAGTAGTAATAGCTCTTAAACATACATATAACTGGCAGTCTCCAAATAGAGAATATGTACATATATGAACCCATATGTAAATATATGTATATATCTATACGTATCGCGATAACAGAAAAACAGAAAATATAAAAAAGGGAAATATCCAAAAAAACGGAATACTAACCTAGAGCGTCATTAGGTCAAATTTTTTTCATATTTCTGGAATTTTAAATATTAATCATAAATATTAAAGCAAATGTCACTATTATGTAAAAATAGTATGAGAAATCGTACTAATATCAAGAATGTTTATGTAATTACGTACTTTGAAATATGTTCAAATTACAATCAACACTTGCAGACCATTAGTGAATATTTTAACGAATTTTTGTTCGATCTATTCCTTAATTAAATTATAAATCTACGTTTAACATTTGGAAGCTATTAAACATATTAACACACATAGAATCAGAAGAATGAGCAATTACTAGTTCAGCTGATACTAAGTATCCATCTATACTACTTCAGGCAACAATAAGGGCATATTAAAAACAATTAAAAAGGGAGAACACAATCATGTAAATTGGAAAGGACCGAAGATCACACTTGTATCATGCAACTCAGCGTCATGGTTGATTGGGATCTTTTCAATCCCCGACAAACCATTCAAGATTGCGGGTGTTGCATCCAGCAACTACACCGGATATATATATATATATATATATATATATATATATATATATATATATAAATAGTAGAGCAGACCAAATTGCCATAGCACGCCGGTCCTTGTAATTACCGTCAGTTTTTCGAGCATGGGAAAATACGTATCGTGTGAAGAGGATAGAGTCTAGAAAATAGAAAGGCATGAAAATGAGGCGAGCGTTTCGTAAGGCTGCTCGGGCACTCAATAAAAATATACACGTATATAGAAGAATGGAAGAGGTCCGTAAGTATTCTCAGGGCAATAGCTGAGAGTAAATACGTTTATACATTTGTATATATAAACTGTTCATGTCTCTCCCCGTAATGCGCCTCGATGCCAAATGTATGCGCGGCGCACGCCTTCTTATCATAAAAAGGTCGGACAAGATGCAGTCCTAACGATGTAGTCTAACTGCAGACCCCGTGTGAGACGGCGCGGACCGAGAGGCTTCTCTCCTCTCCACCGATCGTACCGCCCCCTATGGAAAACTAGGAATGAAGCGGAAGGCGCGTGAGGGGGGCAAAACAGCGGAATCAACGGCATTAGATCGCCGTCGTGATCTCTGTGTAACTTCAAGCCGCGTGGTTGGACGTCATATTACTATTGAGCATATTCAATATCGTATGAGCTATGTCGCTTACAAATACCTAATCTCTGGCAACATTTTTGTGGTTATTTCTGACTCTGTTCAAGGAATGGCGAAATTATTTATTTAGTTTCAAATCTTTTTGATGAAAAACAACATATTGAATTATATACAGCGTATTTTTACAAGGAATACTAATATTTCTTTTAAAGTTAACAATTAAAACATGAATTACATTAAAATGAACAAACTTCGTGCTTATTAGCTTGGCTACTTGAGGGGAGAGAGGTTAAATAATGACAAAAACTCAGCTACGTAGATTATGGACAGCACCTTAGACATTTTAATAATATTAAGAGCACTTTTTAATCATTTAAAATAATATAATGTAAAATTAGCAACGTACATGGGTATAGCCGCTGTCTCCACATAGCTCATCGTTGACTTTCAGTAATCCTTCCCTACGATAAATCAGCTACGTAGTTTATGCGTATACCCTAGTCACTTTTCAGCTGGCAATGTTACCTCCCATGGTTTTTTATTTTTTACTCCTCTATATACTCTGACATTGAGATCTTTAAATTTCGCCTCTTTAAGAGATAATCATAAACTATTTTTACTTCTTTTATTGAAACATATCATCTAAATTTAAAAGTTCTTTTTTTAACATTTGATACTAACTTTTTAACTTATTTTTTTCGAATATATTATTATATATTTCGAAAATAATTTTGTTTAATCAATTAGGACAATTATTTAACATACTTTGACAAAAACGTTGTTAATACATTTTTAACACCATTTAAAAACAATAAATAATTTTAACATTTAGTTTTAGTTCCATCATTTTAGTCTCTTGTCCACGAAACATACTTTTTTTACAACCTTCTCTGCAAACAACATCACCTACGCATGTCCTCTTGGGAAAAAACGAAGCTACGTTATTCGTAATTCACCCGAATAATAGTACCAAATTTAACAATTAATATAATCTTCTATAGGATATATTCCATGTAATAATAAAAATATCATACTTCAATTCTATTATAATGCTATCTTATCACTATTTTAAAGAAAAATTGTCCACTCATTATTTTATATTTAGATTCAGAACTTATATATTTGGATTTACTTAAAAAATTATTATAAAATGAATAGTTCAGATTATTGCAGTAGCACTGATTATATATGCTTCCTCTAAAATTCATCTTGATAACAGCCCGAAAGGTGTCCCGCTATAGCAAGTGCATTGCGTTAAGTCTCAAACGGGAAAAATATTGAGTCAATTATGAGAAATTGGCCGCCCAAGCTACAGTCTTGTACATCGTCTCTTCTTTTTGTTAAAAACATCTTGATGAAGATTAAAAGAAACATATAAAGAAGCGTATGCTTTTTTCTATGCCGGCCAGCCGAAATATAGCCAAGCGCGTGGAAGTGCCGTAGGACATGCGCAATAGCGAAACTAGCACGCTAGATATTAAATTACACGTTCTTCGGATCAATCGTCGATGACACATGTAAGGCAATTACTAAAAAGCGGGAATTAGAATCATTCCTGAACTTGTATAAGACTTTCTCTCTCTACTTTTCTGTTCTGTCTCTCTATCTCTCTGTTTCTCTCTCTTTCTTCCTCTCTACTCTCGTTCTTTCTCTCTCATTCTCTCAAGGGTACCATTGTAATGCCAATTGTATCACCATTTTTTGATTATTCTGGTCGTGGCTCTAAACTTCAATTTCTCTCTCTCTCTCTCTCTCTCTCTCTCTCTCTCTCTCTCTCCCTCACTCTCTCTCTCTCTCTCTCTCATTCTCACACTTTCACTCTCTTGCATTATCTACCAGTTCATAATCTCCTTATGAGAAAAATTTTGAACGATATAATTCTGGTATACTGTGCGCGGATGGTTTTATTGTCGTTCTTTTAGAGACGTCTACAAATATTCTAGTGTCAACGGGCGCTTAACAGTAGACTCATACCGATAATTATCGAAACCAGACGAGACGGGACTTATTTTAGGTAACAACTAGTGTCAGATCAATGTCGCTACATATCTAAAATATCTTTTGTTATCTTTTATAAATACATATAATAAGATGAAGAAGGAGGCTTTGGTTTGCATTTTTTGATCAGCACAAATGATGAACTTGCGGAAATTCATTTGGCAACAACAATCATTGTTCAACAATTTATAACAAACCCAATAACATAAGGTCTTGAGTATAAACCAATTTTTAGGAGTAGACAAGATTTTATCTTAAAACATTCTTGTTGAATGTACTCTTATTACTATCCATAAAATTTTCCATTTAATTTATTCATATGATAATTTCAAAAGATTGCTTATAAAGAATTTAACATTTCATATGATTTTGCGATACGAAATCTTGTATTATCATTTCATTCTATATCTTATAATTTATATATAAATAAAATATTATTGAAAAGAGTGTTTTTTTGCGTGTCAATCTGCCGAGAACGGGATTTGAACTCAGATCACAAGTTACTAGTCCTTCGCTCTAGCGATTGAGCCATCGTAAGCCTCTGAAAAGAATAGTAACGCTTTAGAGTATATTATTTTAATATATTTTACTGAATCATAAATCAGACCGTTATTTTTGTAAACAATGTAATATATTCAGGATAATATACTACATCTACAAACAATAATAAAGGTTGCAAATATCACAATTAAAGATTATTGTATTAAATATCTCAACTGTAATAAGTATATTCAGATATTAATTGTTAGACACTAACGTTAATTTTCAATGAACACAAACATACAATACAGTCAATAACAACTTAGGTACTACAAAATAAATTTACCTGAATATAATTTAGATGATGTATTAAGATTATAATTAAAGCTAATAATATTATATTTCATTTAAATTCATATATTAAAAAAGCATAAAATATTAAGAAAAAATCACTAAAATGAGTACTTTAATTCGTTTAACTTCAACAGCCAGGTTATCTTCTCTAGAATGAACTACCTTAAAGTAATTAATTCTGATTTAATAATTCTTGGAAACATGAATCTTCAGTTTCTATATACTTTTTCTTTTTTCTATGCAATAAAATTTACAAACAAGATATTCAGCCTCGGAAAAATTACAAAATTATTTTTTTTTAGAATCGAATATTAGCATATAACACACTGGGAATAAATTTTCGTAAATATAAAGAAAAGTTCTTCGATTAAACAAACTAATTTATTAATTAATAAATATATTCATTGGCCTTACAGTCCAATTAAATAAATCGAAAATAATACGCAATAATATTAATATATATTTATATTAATATTAGTACATCAATATCCAAAAAATGAAAATTAAAATTAAAATTAAAAATTATAATAACAGTCAGACTGTCCTTGTGTAAAATCACCCCCGTATACTAATCTGAAATATTAGCTGAAAAAAAATTTATATTAGTAAAGTGCAGTAAGTAAATAATTTATTTAATCTATCCTCACAAAATCTTGTCTAAAATTATATAAAATTAATTTTTTTAAATCACAAAATATATTGTCAAATTCCATACATATTTACTTCAAAATACAAAATATTCATTCCGTGGATTACAATATTTTTTTAAATACAGGAAAATTTTATTCATTTGAAAATAGAGCTATAAAATCCTTTCCTTAAGTTAGAAAGTGAATATTTAAGATTAATCTAAGTATTCCGCCTACGCGTAATAGTTTTCGTATGGAAATCTTAAAGCAGATGCTTTATTCGAATCAACTATATAAGTTGTAAGTGTTTGATCGCTTGTTTAAGAAAAGTTAGACTTGTCAAATGTTTAGGCTCCCTTGATTGGATATTACACATAAACCTTTTTACATATTACGTATATTATTTTTTGCTTTCGTACATTTTTTTTAATTTTTTTAAATCTCAAGTCTAGTCGGTATACTCTTGATTATTACGCTGTTACCAGTATCCTAGCTCGTAAACATTCATACCGAACATACAGAATGTTGCTAATCCACCAATAAACCGGTGGCTGACCATAAGGGTTAGTTTTAGTCGACTAATAATAGATCATAACACATGCATGCGAAATCAAACACATTAGATTTTTAAGGAATATCTATCGGTGGATTATTGAAGATGCCCATCTTTGACCTACACTCATGGAATGCCTGAAGCTAGGTATTTAGTGCCTTAAAACGAATACCAGACTAGCACTAGTATTCACACTCAGTGTACTAATTCCACACTACTAGTTCCACACACCGAGCTATCAACCTACTTTTACCTGATCTGAATTGACGGGGGATTTGATTGTGTACCATACTTGCATGTTATATATTTTTGCTTAACTCACGTTCCATATTAATTTTGTTTTATTCGTGTTTCTTTCTCTAGTTCCTAGTATGTTGTCCGCGAGACATATTTTATTATTATCCTACCTCCTCCGTACAGTAGTGTATGAGAGCGATAGTGTCCTTATCCGCTACCCGGGCACAGGCCGATTAGCTTGGAGTAGCCTGGACCAGCCTTTGGTATGTGTGTGCCTATATATTTTTAATTATGATATATATTTAGACAAATCGTTTTTAAATTTTATTTTTATTTTTTAAAAAAAAATTTTATTTTATTTTTATTTTTAAAAAAAATTTTAATTTTATTTTAATTTTAAAAAACTTACGTTTTTAACAATTGTTGCTAAATATATTTTTAATAGAATTATAAATGGTTTATATGTTTTATTGAAATTTCTTTGAACTATTTCGTTTCCTTGAAATATTAATACTTGCTAGTACTTATTACTTAATGCTAGTACTTATTACTAATACAATGTTCCAAAATATCCACATACACAAAATGAAAATAATGTAAGAACTTCAAAAAATGTTCTTTTAAACCAAAAGTAATATGTCAACTACGTAAACTCTATTTATGTTCATACACTTAATTTCGTAAACAACTCCAGATTTTAAACATAGATCATCCATATCCTTGCAATTATTAAACAACTTACTTAAATTAATACTATTTTTAAAGAAAATTTGAATGTTATATTTCCGAAAATTTCTTCTAATTCTTTTAAATAATCCTCTAACACATGGGAAGACAATAATTTTGCCTTTGTTAACATCAACTCGTGGATTATGTCTATTTTCGGTATTATAAATGTCAAACAATCTCTCAGAAATTAATCTATTAATAAATTCAATTGGATATCCATCATTAATGAAAGTTTCCATTACTATGTACCAATTATACCGTCTAACATCCTTAAGTGACAATTTTATTGCTCTGTCAATGACACCTTCAGTGTCCCATTTTTTGTTCCGAATTGGTGATGTGAATTAAAATTTAAAACCCTATCTGACCAAGTAGGTTTTCTATAACAGTTAAGCTTCACTTTGTTTTTATTATTGTGCCTAATGGCATTGATGTCCAAAAAACTCAAATGATTATTGAATTCAGTTTCCTTTGTAAATTTAATTCTATCATCTACAGAATTAAAAACATCCACTATTTCATCCATTAAAACTTCTAGAACAATTGTAAAAATATCTCTTAAATATAATTGGTCCAAAATTAATTTTGACAAAGCAATACTTTCTAATTTTTTCATAACTAAATTGGCCATAACCGGCGACAGAGGCGACCCCATTGGACATCAGTACTTTTGTTCATAAAAATTATTATCAAACAAAAAATTGTGTTATTAAAAACTAAGTTAATTGTCTTAATAAAGTAATTCATTGTTAGTGTTATATGTAAATTAATTTCATGCAATTTTTCTTGTATAATATCGTTTCACAATTTCAAAGGTACGTTTGTGAACAAAGATACCACATCTAATGAAATCAGCTTGTAGTTTTTCGGAATAATAATATCTTTTACTTCATTGTAAAAACACCAACAATCTTTAATATAAGAACTAGTTTTTCCAACTATCTTCACCAATATATTATATAAAAATCTGACAATATTATAAGTTGGGAAATTAAAAGAAGATATTATTTTTCTAAATGTCATCTTTTCTTTATGAACCTTGGAATGGAAGCCATTAACATTTTGCTACAGTACTATTTTCACATTTTAAATATTTATATGTACTATCATTTATATAGTCATTTCTTTTACAATTATTTAATAATTCATTCAAATTGTTTTGTAGCTTAATGATATGTGGATTACCAATTTTCACATAAGTTGTATCATCATTTAATATATTATTAATATTTTTTGTATAATCAATTGTATTAGAAGCTTCAGTTATATTACCTTTGTCTTCCTTTTGAAAGATGACATTCGGATTAGTTCTCAAAAAATTCTTCATGATTTTTAATTCATGTACAAAATTATTATTTAAACAATTATAAAATTAATTTCTCTTTGAAAATTACTAATGATATTAACTAAAGATATTCTACATTCTGTTTTTACTTTATTATTTAAATTAAAAATATTACTTGAGGCCTACGATGGCATCGATCGCCAGAGCGATGTACTAGTAACTTGGTGATCCGAGTTGAAATCCCGGTCTCGGCCGATGGGCACAAGTACCGCTGTAATAATATACATGTGCTTCGTTTACAAACGCATTGTAGATCTCCGTCGCTGATTAGCATCAATATTTGGAAGCATAAACAGAGCGACGTTAAATAACATAAAGAAACAAATTTCCACCTCCGCGTTGATTTTCTTGCTAGGGAGATTCTTTTTAGAATATAATATTCCATGTTTAGCACCTTTAGACATTATGTTTACTACTTCTTGTGGTATTTCTTTGTCTGTTAGATTCCTGAACTAATTTTTATTATTTTCATGGTTTATCTGAGGGCTTAGAAATTGTTTTTTACTTCTTAAACATTTTATTGCTTTTTAATGTTTGTGTATTATTATATTTTATTTTAAGAAAATGCTGGTTCTGACCAAGAAAAAATTCATGCAAATCATTTCTAGCTATAGTTTGATATAACTGTTACGAGTAAGGCGGAATGGGAAAGGGAGTCACACAACTGAATAAATATTGTCTAATATACATATATATATATATATACATATATATATATATATATATATATATATATATATATATATATTTGTACTGCTTTATTAATTAAATTATCTTGAGACAACAACAGAATGAAGTTACATACATAAAACGTGGTAAAATATCGAACACCTTTTACGTACTCACGGCAACATTCGGAATGGTAATGCCCGACCGTGCGCTGCATCCCCTCCGTCCGACCGACAGCCGCCCGAAGTCCGTCCTCTAGCCCTCTCCCTTACTGCCGCTCTCCCTCACTCTCTCTCTCTCTCTCACTCTCACTCTCAGATGGTGGCTTTTCCGTTTGTCCTGATCACGTTCTTGGCCCTCTATCTTCTTTCAATTCCAATCACTCGCTTATATGGGCCGAGGTCTGTTTCTTCGCATTTCCTATTGTGGACTCTCATCATCTGAGACGGACTGTGTCGTCTCCATCCACTAACATTCCCTCTCCTTCTCTCTCACTCACATACCATCACTTTCAGTCCTTTCGCTGGTTTTCCTCGATTCCCCTTCATTTTAATTACCTTACTGATCTTCCCACTACAAGTACACTAACATGCCTCTCTCACTTTCTTTCTAACCAGCCGCCTTCGCTAACATCACCGCTTGTCTCCCCTGGAATATCCCGACCCATTCTTTCCTCCGCATATGGTTTTGTATATACAGGCATATACACATACATGCATACATTTATATATATATATATATATATATAGATATATATATATATATATATATACATACATACACATACATACATATACACGTGCACGAGCGTATACTTTTCACTCACAATCAACTGCCAGGTAGTTCATGCTTCTCACAGTCTCCCATCATATTCGTCGCATGTCGTCCACAGCTGTCTTCCAACATTGCTCGGTATACCTCGCGGACCGAAAGATGAGCCGACTGAGAGCGTTCAAAATTTTCCTCCTTTCTTTATTTTATATGGCGCTTTTTCATCTTAACGAATTTAACCGGCGCTGCATCGACACGGACTTTACCGTATATTCCCTCCTACGAGTCCGATTATTTATAGCGATTATTTGCTCTTCCGTTTAAGGCTGTACCAGACGAAAATATTCCGTTGTGTGTCTTATTTTAAGACATTTTTAGTATATGGCGGCAAAATTCTCCCCTCAGTCAAAGGCGTTGCCTGTCTTTGACTCTCTAATCACCGAAAATTCCACGACCCGATGAACTGGCCTTATGTATTCTTTCTTTTTGACACGTACTGTTACCACCCTGACTATGCCATCCCGACCGGGGCATACCTCGATGACTCTTCCAGTCCTCCACATATTCCGCGGGGCAATCAATTATGAGCACGATATCGCCTAGCTGAAATGCGTCTGAGGATGCTGCCATTTCGTTCGCGGAACAAGCTCGGCAAGTATTCTTTTATCCACCGTTTCCAAAACATTCGGGCCCGTCCGTGCACTATTCTACACTGCCAGCGAGGATTGACTGAATTCGCTTCATACCTCTCGAAATTAGAGAGTCCTGACGATGACCCGATGAGAAAGTGATTAGGCGTGAGGGCTTCTTCGTCACGGGGATCAACGGATACGTGTGTAAGAGGCCGGGAATTTATCATGTGCTCTATCTCAACTAGTGTGGTCAATAGCACCTCTTCGTGGTAGGACTGACCATTCAGTGCGTGATTTAAAGCGATTTTAATTGATCTTACCAATCGTTCTCACGCTCCCCCCATGTGCGGCGCCTCTGGTGGATTGAAATTCCATTTAAAACCCTTAGCTAATGCAAAGGATTGCTGCTCCTCTTTATCCATTTTACCGATCGCTTCTTGCAGCTCTTTGATAGCTTTAACGAAATTCGTACCGTTATCATTGTATATTTGGGCCGGAAATCTTCGTTGAGCTGTCATTCGTCGCAATGCCATTATGGCCGAGCTCGCGCTCAAAGTGTTCGCCAACTCTACATGCACCGCATGTGTCGTCATGCAAGTAAATAGAACCCCCCATCGCTTTTCACATCGCCGTCCAATTTTCCCCATCATAGACTCAAAGTAATCCAGCCCGCAATGCGTGAACGGACGCCATCCATGCGCGATGCGTGCCCCCGGTAGGTCACCCATAGGTGCATTTTCTGGCTTCCCTTTACGTAACCTGCAAATAATGCATTTTCTTGCAAGCCAACGTAATCTCGTTCGTAGTCCGATCACATGAAAAAGTTGTCGAATTTCATTCACGACCGTTTCGTTATTTGCATGGTAATAGAGGCGATGGTAATACGATATCAACAGTTTTGTAGCGAAATGGGCCGCGTCTAGTACGATCAGTGTATTGTTAAACGCACACTGCTCTATTTTCGTGACGCGGCCTTTGAGTCTTAATAACCCATCTTCGTCAAAATACGGCATGAGATCCGTTAATTTACTACCTCTCGAGAGTGGCCATCCTCATCGCATTACGTCTAAATCGTCTGGAAATGATGCTGCCTGAATTTCACGATACCAATAATTCGCAGTCTCTACTGAATCGTATACTGCAATGGCACTTCCGTTTAATTCTCGCAATGATCCCGGTTTCTTCCGTGCATAACGTGTCATTTGATACCGCAAATAAAAGTATTTTCTTACGTATCCCCCGGTACGTATCAACCGTTTCCAGCCTTGCAAGCGGATTACTTCTGTAACTGTATTTTCCCCGTCGTGTTCCGCAGCGGCGACGGCGATGAAATCCGGCCGTTCTCGATCTTATCCATTTCACTGATTTCTTCCGCCGACAATATCACGTGGCCATATATCGGTATTTTTTCGCAAAAAGTCAGGGCCTGTCAACCACCGATCTCCGTTTTTCATTGTTTTGATCATCGGGCGCGTGGCATCATCCGCTGGATTTAATCGCGTGGGAACCCAACACCATTCCGCTACCCGTGTCAATTCTCCGATTTCACTCAACCTGTTTGCTATAAAAATTTGTTTTCGAAGTGCTTCCCCCCGAATCCAGTATAACACCGTCGTGTTATAAAAAGGTCTCGAGTCGAGCTTGATACCCAGCTCTTCGGTAATTGTTTTAGCCATCCTTGCTCCGAGCAATGCGGCTTGCAGTTCGAGACGCGGTACCGTTACTGGTTTGATCGACGCCGATCGAGACTTCAACATTATTAGCGATATATGAATACTGCCGTCGAGAAACTCTATTCTAAGGTATGCTACAGCTGCATATGCTTGCAAGCTCGCGTCGCAGAACGTGTGTAGTTGCGTATTCGCATAATCTGTGCCGGGAGGAATGAAACAGCGCGGAATCTTACATTTTTGTATTTCTTCGAGTTTATTTACCCACGACATCCATTCCGTATGCTCCTTGTCACGAACTGGTGCATCTCAATTTACCCCGCTACGATATAAGTTTTGAGAGAGAAGTTTCGCCCTGAGCATAAAAGGAACCAAAATACCAAGCGGATCATATACAGACATCACCGCACTGTAAACTTCATGCTTCGTAGTTTTTGTTTTCCCGGCTCTAATATTTGATGATATGATAATATTTTACGCAAACCTACGTTAAAACGCAAACTGTCGGCTTCTCTATCCCAATATAGCCGCAACACGCGATTCTCGTTCTTTCCTAACCGCGTCGTCGCATTATCCGTACTCACCTTCTTACCGGTGCCCACATGTTGAATTACTAGCTGATTGTTTGAGTCCCAACTGTACATTTCAAAATTTGCGTGGCTATTTATTTGTATTATTTCATGTACGAGTTCCTGCATTCTTTTGACCGATTTCCCGCTTGTTAAGTGATCATCCATGTAACAATTTCGTTTAATACTAAGCATGGCTTCCGGAAAACGACCTGTCCATTCTTCAGCGTTCTTGTTCTTAACGTATATTCCACTGCAGGGCGACGATTTCAAACAGTACATCAAACACGTCGACTCATACACGTCCACCCCCCGATCTCGAGCGTGAGCTCGCCATAAAAACCGCAACGCTCCTCGATCGTTGTTTACTACGTTAATTCGCAGATACATATCCTTCATGTCAGCTTGTACTGCAAACTTGTATTGTCGGAAACGTAGTAATACTCCGAGAAGGGATTCGAGAAGGTCGGGTCCTGTGTCGAAAATGTCATTTAAGCTTACGTTCTTAGTTTTTGCCGCTGCGTCGAACACCAGCCTTAATTTCTCTGGTTTATTTATGTTTTTTACACCAAAATATGGTAAATACCACACGCGGGATCGTGAAATGTTTTCATTCACTCGTATAGCGTATCCGTTTGTGAGCAGGCGCTCCATTTCTTTGTAATAGAGCAATGCATAGCCCGGGTCTTTATTCGTTTTTCTTTCTATCGCATACAAACGTTTTAGAGCTGTTGATTTACTATCAATCGCGAGTATACTGTCACATTTCTAAAGTAAACCGGTCTGCCACGTATTTCCGACTTTCTTGGTTGTTCGATCTAAAATTTTTTGCGCTCTGTCAATTTGTTGCATTTTTATATCCGTCGACAAGACTCAGTGATTTTTCAGACTGAAATAAAAACCCAAAGTCTCATTTAATTTTTCGTAATCTGCGCGCTCGTTAACGGTGCAATTTACATGTGCCCGACTGTTTTTGTCTAAATTGGCACTCTCCGTCTGTGATCGCAATGCACTACAATATCAATGCCTGGTCCATCCCACAGCGGATCGTGAGACGACTAATTCGGTATTGCCAATTCGTCTCGAATCACGAGTTATGATTATCTCATAATTATCCCATAATGGCCCAGTAGTAATAAAGGACGCGCATCGCGATATGGTTTTATTTGTACGTTTTTCATAACGCGAGCCCGTCGCAACAGATCCTCCTGAATTGACTTTCTTGGCAAATCTAAATTCTTCACCGCCAGCGCGTGTTCGATCCTTACCCTTCCGGAGTCGCCTTCGATCACAAAACTTACTTTTTCAGAATCAATCTCTACTGCTCCGTTCCACATTCCTTTCATTGACGTTTTCACCTGATCTCCCTTCAAGCCTACCATACGTGCTAGTCGTTTATTGACTACGCTGATTGTCGAGGCCCCATCTAATAATGCATACGTGTCCATTTGACCGCTCGGTCCTTTTATTTTAATCGGAGCGATTTTCAGTATACCATGTCTTTCCTCTAGTCAACTATTTTCCGCGGATCGCGCTGCCGCTGGTATACCGGTTCGTTCGGCATGCGTCAGCTCGCCATTTTTTTTATCGTCCTCGTTTCGTCGATCGGGGAAGTGTAATTTTATGTCGTGCGCTCTCCGGCATATGGGGCACACTATCCGAACGTCACAATTTTCCCGTCGGTGTCCCTTCCGTAAGCAAGGGAAGCAAAGTTGCAATGCTCTCACAATTTGCCACCTCTGTCCCACAGAGTCCTCGTTAAATCGAACGCACTGACTAATTTCATGTCGCCTCTCTACTACAATTGATGCAGTTTTCTTTTTGTCTAATACGATCGTCGCTCTTTGAACTTTTGCGCTCTCGATACTCGGTCCTTGATCCTCTATCGCGATTTTCTTTCCGAATCCCGTCAGTGGAATCCTGTTTCAATTCGCTTTCATCCCCTCGGCCCGTTTCGCATGTCACGGTGTATATAGTCTCGGTACGAGACCGCTTAGAGTGTCGTAAGGACGTTTCACATGCTCGTCTCCTCTTATCTGATTCTCGTAGAGCGATTTGTAGAGCAACCACGCCGGCTTCTTCTGCATATTTTGCCTTTTCGAGAACAAAATAACTTAGCGTTTCTAAACTTGTTGCGTCGCACTTTAATTTAGCTGTAAATTCGTAATACGCGGTCTTCATATCTTCCGGGAGTTTACGTACCAAATCAGCCACGAGCGGTAAATCATTTAAATACCCCAGTATATCTAACGCCTTTAACGCGGCAATTGCATTACTTAGAATGGCTGAAAATTCTATTATGTTCGCGTCATCTGGAATTTCGCGCCAGCTTTTTCTCACCGCTGCTACAATCGTAAATTTTGTTTCCGAAAAGAGTTTTCAACATCGCCATGATTTTTTCGGATCCATGACACGATGCGAGCACCGCCTCTACCGACGGCCGAGCTTGATCGATCAATGCTTCCTTCAAGCCTTTCACATTTTGCTCATCTGAAAACTTACCACATTTTGCCGACGAATTGAACGTTGCCTCAAACAGCCTCCATTGCATTGGATTCCCGTCAAATTTTGGCAATCTCCTTTCAGCTTCATATCGATTTCCTAAGTTCGAACTACTCTCATTCGCTCCGTCTCTCACAAGCATCATCACCTCACGTAACGGTTGAGTTAACATTGACGCCAGGTCCGCATTCACACATTCGCTCAAGCTTCTATGTTCACAGGCACCAGGAGTGGACGTGATCACTAAGAGAGTAGTCACGTCTCCGTCGGTCTCTTTCTCCTTGCCGTCGTTGACACCGAGATTAATTTCTGGCCTGGTCGCTGAAATGGCGATTCATTGCTTCTGAAATTGGCTGTCGATATGTTAGAGTCACTCGTCTCGATTCTACTTGGCCCAGCAGTTCGATTGGTTAGCTCGCCTTGTCCGTGCGTCACCTCGGTAACGGTTATCCCGTCTTTGCCAATGATGTACAAATTCGTGAGCGCTGATAACGAGCTCTGCATAAACTACGCCGCGTACGGGATCACGTAAGCCCACAGCACCGCCGCTGATAGATTGAGCGGCAGCTGTCCTCCTTGTGTGGGAGGCACGTCCGTCGTTATTGCTGCATTCTCATTTGCAACACTTGACCGCGCTCCAATTGTGGTGATGGTCGATCCTGGTTCGGTGGTCCCGATATCTTGATTTGTCATACCTTCTATCGAATTTCGTAAGCCCGTTGCTTGCTGCACAGTTTTTTCAACTTCAACGAATGAAGAGCATCGTCGTCCTTGTCTGAATGGAGGTGGTCGAACCTAGAACTCGGGCAGCTCTATCGCCAGGCCATTAGGGAAGACTCCAGTGTCTTCTCCTGAGTTCATTCGTATGCGTTCACGCATTGTACGTGCAAATTGTCTGCCATTTATTTCTGCTCGTCTCTTGCCTTTCTTGGCAGTAGCCTGCCCTGCTGAAGCTGCATGTTTCTACTCACCATGGCGTGATAGGGAATTCACTTCTTTCAACAGTTGCTTTATTCTCACTCTTTTTTGTGTTCGATAATTCCTCACCCGGGGCACTAATGTTACGATTAAGGCGGAATGGGAAAGGGAGTCATCAACTAAAGGGAATCATACAACTAAATAAATATTTTCTAATATATATATATATATATATATATATATATATATATATATATATATATATATATATATATATATATATATATTTGTACTGATTTATTAATAAAATTATCTTGAGACAACAACTTTATGAAGTTACATACATTAAACGCGGTAAAATCTCGAATATCTTTTACATACTCACGGCAACATTTGGAATGCTAATGCCCGACCGTGCGCTGCACCCCCTCCGTCCGACCGAGAGCCGTCCGTAGTCCTTTTGTCTTATTTCCTTTTGTCCTGATCACGTTCTTGGCCCTCTCTCTCCTCTCTCTCGCTCCGCTCTCCCCTCCACTCACTCGCTTATATGGAGCGATGTCCGTTTCTTCGCATTTCCTATTGTGGACTCTCACTATCTAAGACGTACAGTGTTGTCTCCATCCACTTATATTCTCTCTCCTTCTCTCTCACTCACATACCATCACTGTCAGTCCTTTCGCTGGCTTTCCTCGATTCCCGTTCATTTTAATTAATTTACTGATCTTCCCATTACAAGTACACTAACATGCCTCTCCCACTTTCCTTCTACCCAGCCGCCTTCGCTAACATCACCGCTTGTCACCCCTGGAATATCCCGACCAATTCTTTCCTCCGCATATGGTTTTGTACATACAGGCATATACACATACATGCATACATTTATATATATATATATATATATATATATATATACATATATATATACATGTACATACATATACATACATACATATATAAATGCAGGAGAGTATACTTTTCACTCACAATTAACTGCCACGTAGTTTATGCTTCTCACGGTCTCACATCATATTCGTCGCATGTCGTCCACAGCTGTTTTCCAACATTGCTCTGTATACCTCGCGGACCGAAAGATGAGCCGACTCAGAGCGTTCAATATTTTCCTCCTTTCTTTTTTTTATATGGCGCTTTTTCATCTTAACGAATTTAACCGGCGCTACATCGACACGGACTTTACCGTATATTCCCTCCTACGAGTCCGATTATTTATAGCGATTATTTGCTCTTCCGTTTAAGGCTGTACCAGACGAAAATATTCCGTTGTTTTTCTTATTTTAAGACATTTTTAGTATATGTCGGCAACAATAACTAATATTCTAGCATTAATAAATATTTATTTAAGGAAAGAATCTGTTTTTTCCAAAGTAAATCTGTTATTTTCAAATTAAGTAATTCATTTTTGAAAAAGAAAAAA
Source organism: Sycobia sp. Sy_11 (assembly GCA_018907035.1). NCBI lineage: Eukaryota > Metazoa > Arthropoda > Insecta > Hymenoptera > Epichrysomallidae > Sycobia > Sycobia sp. Sy_11. The sequence goes on from JACCIC010000245.1 coordinate 710,489, forward strand.
TTTTTTTTCAGATCATAAGAAACACTATTATTATAAACCAAATAAAAATATTTATCATGAAACTTATTATCAATGTGAATTGGAAATATATTTGATTTCTTGCATCTAATAAGATATATTTATTAATTTATTTAAATACAGTCGACATAAGCAGAATTAAAGTGTTTAGTTATTTCTTTATAGTAGATACTTATATAGAGAATTATGCAATCGCGTAGGAATATGGATTAGATAAATTAATATATATTCATATATTGTCCTAATATCAAATATCGTTAATAATTAATATGAAAAAGTGTAATGCGTGCATCCAAGTGCATTCGAAACACGGCAAGAAACTTTTCTGCGATTCCAACTTTTAGCGTGGTAACTAATGCGATGTATGGAACTGGATACTGGCCAATATACTGGTACTGAATCATAGCAATTCTGGGAGCAAACTTCTTGGAGCGATATTCACACAAAAATTGTATAAGCGAAACCTTTAATTTCCAGAATTATGAATTGGAAATAATATGTTTGTTTTACTTGCATCTTTGACAACTAAATTTTCAAATAACATGCATATATTGTTACACATCACTGTCTAAATAATTCTAAATAAGATTTATTCAAAACATTTTTATTTAAAATCGAAATTTTATTGCATTCTGCCTTATAATTAATGGAAATATAAAGTAGAATTAGTATGAGAAAAATTAAAATATGAAGATCATATTTAATCCAAGCGAAGAAGAATTTAAATTAAGTACGTACACATTTCCTTATTTCAAATAAATCATTCGATTCTATTTTTTAAAATATATATTTTAAATAAAAATTTTAATAATTTATATTATTTTTCAGTTTTTATAATTTTTCATTATTTCACCTATTATTAAAAATTTCATCCATTTTCAAAATATTAGTTTATGATTCACTTCGTGCATGAATGCTATATCTGCGCAAGAGTTACTCGGGCCCATTTCTCCAAATTTAATTCAAACAACTTATATTGTAGCATTATATCATGATATTATTATGGTACCGAGCTTTATTTTAAAAACTTAAATTATATATCAAGCGACAGGATAGCGCTACGAAGGTGAGTTTTCGAACCGCGAGCATGGAGCGGCCGTTACACTATTTACTTCTACGAGGGTGGTCCCAGAAGTACCCGGCCTTACCTAGAGGTGGGGGTAGTGGCTTAAAAACTATCACTGTAGTAGAAAGTACACAATCTGTAAAGCCACTATGATGTTTAGTTTTCATTTGACAGCCATCAATAGTGAACGTTTTTTGTGATTTTGTAAACATAGAAAACATTAGTCATCATTATGTGATTTATTTAAATAATTTTATTTGAAAGGCCTCAGCCTAACCAATATAAAAGCTGAATTAGACTCTACTCTGAGTGAGGCTGCTCCTTCGTTTGCAATAGTAAAATGTTGGGTAGGCGGTTAACGAGGGAGGTTAAACGAGGTCGTACGACCTGCCAAGACGAGCATTGCAGTGGTCGACCAAATGAGATGACACTTCAGAAATGTTGAAGAAAATCCAGAAACTGGTACTGGATGATCGTGGACTCAAAGTACGCGTGGTAGAAGATATAGTAGGCATTTTATAAAGTGCGGTACATCGCATATGAACTGAAAATTTGGAGACGACAAAGCTGTGCGCAAGATGGGTGTCGCGTTTGCTCACAATGGATCAATAATAGCGTGGTGAAGATGTTTCAGTTGAGTGTTGAATAAAGCCGAATTTTTGCGTCGTTTCATAACCATGGATGGAACATGGGTCCACCACTTTACATCCGAAACAAAAGAACAATAAGAACAATGGACTCGAAAAGGAGAATCGGCTTCAAAGAAGGCAAAGACCGTCCCATCTGCAGTCAAGGTTATGGCGTCGGTTTTTTGGGATGCATGTGGGATAATTTTCATTAACTATCATGAAAAAGGAAAAACTATCATCGGCGAGTATTGTGCGAACTTAATGAATGAAAGTTTGAATTGCTACATCCTGCACCCTATTCGACAGATTTAGCTCCCTCGGATTATTTTCTGTTGCCAGACTTGAGAAAATGGCTCGCACGTTAAAAATTTTCTAATAATGAAGAGTTGATGTCGACAGGTAATGGCAATTATGAGGAGCTTGACAATTCTTATTCTAAAAAGGATATCGAACTTATTGAATATCACTGGCAAAAGTGTATAAATCAGAAAGGAAATTATGTTGACAAAAATATTGTTTTTCCAAAACTTTTCAATTAATTTCATAAAAACTATTTATGACTGTATCAAACGCCTAGAAACATTTAATTGTTCTATATATATGAGGTCAGACAATTACGTAATGTGACAAAAATAAAAAATCGAGTATATTTAGAAATTAAGGTACACCACTTCAATCCCTTTCAACATAGTCCCCTCCCGTATCTATTCACTTATTCCATCATGTTTTCCAGTTTTCGTAACAATTCTGAAACACTTCTTGTGAGACCTCTCCAAGTACCCTCGTCACAGATTGTTGAATGTCTTCAATGGAGTCAAAATGTCGACATTTAACGAATTTTTTCAAATGGGAGAATAAGAAAAAGTCACAGGGTGACATGTCCGGTGAATAGGGTGGTTGTAGTAACTTTCATATACCTTCAGACGCCGAAAACTGAGAGACACTGAACGCACTGTGACAGGGAGCATTGTGGTTTGCAATGCAAAACCCTAGTCTTCGCGATCTCTGGACGTACTCTGAGTACCCTCTTTGTGAACCACCACTTTGCTGTCCAAGAAGTAAATGAACATAGTTTTCACTTTGGACTTACTCATTCTCGCCTTCTTTGGCCTTGGTGCTCCAGGGTACAGCCACTGTTGGCTCATTCTCCGCCCTTTTTTTAAAATCGGCATGCCACCGAAGCACCTCAAACTAACGACTCAAGGCATCTTTTTCATAAATTTCTGTCGCAGTTTCTCCGAGATTCTCACAAAATTGTATTGTGCACCGTTTCTCTACATTTCGCTCTTACATTTTCGTAACATGCAGTACTCGCACGTTCTTACCAAACTCTAAACAGCTAGCGAAGAAAAGATCGTAAAAAGGTCTCAAGGTTTCAATCGATAGAGAAGAGATCTACTATTACTGTGGCGGAGTTACAGGTTCGCAGTCTTGCCACCGACCGAGAAATCAAATCGGTCGCATTAATTAATTATCTGCACTCATATAGTAATAGTAAATCTATAGTAAGAAGTTCAGCAAATATTAAACTAAGATACTATGAATACAGTTGAACGTTATAAATATAGTAATAATTTAATTATGAGATTAAGTGCGAGAGCAAGAAAAGAAATTTAATGAAGTTGAACATTAAAAATTTAAAATGTGAGCCAAGAAATTCGTTAAGACTAGATAATAATATGCAATGTAAGATTTTAATAAACAACAATTAACTATTATGAAAACAAAAGCTATAAATATCTTTTTATATACGGTTCCGAATATAAATGTTCGTATTAACGGCGTGGTATCCGGAAGAAAAACTTATGTGCAAATATTAATATTCATGTAGGTAAATTTTTAATAGTTTTTGTAGTACCATCCAATGTTCCCCGTATCTGCGAGCCAATCAGGGCTGAGAGAAATGGGTCATCGTTTGCGAGCGAGAAAAAGGATGTCAAACGAAGGGTAACGAACCGTAGTCGAATTAACATTACAAAGACCATTAGTTGTTATTTATTCTATCCATTGTCAACGCTCGCATAACTACTTGAATATATCGACTATTGGCGAAGCGAGGTTCACGAGTCTTGTAAATAAAGATTATTTTCATTTATCTATCTACAACAGCCCCTTTCCATATTTTTTGTCAAGCTACCCTTGTTCATAAGAACCCATCCCACTGTATTAGAAATAATGAAGGTGAGGCAAATATTAGTCGCTGGCGCAGACAAATTGATCGTGAGCACACACGTAAAAATAAAACTGGATCTAAGTAGTCGAAATGTTAAAAATATTGAAAAATAGATATTTGATAATCACGTTCACAACTGACAAAAATACTGATGCAAAGAAATTTGATCAATTTGAGTCAATTGATTACAAGGCCACTGAATTTCTAAGCTTCTAAAACCTATATACAAATAAATATATATATATATATATATATATATATATATATATATATATATATATATATATATATATATATTGTAACTGTCCCGATCGACGGTCCCTGCATTTAAAATCGCGTGCGCGCGTAAGAGCGAATAATACAGTCGCGCTGCCAAAAGGGCGCGCGTGAAGCACCGCGCAACGCGACGTTCGAACTAGAGAGAAGCGCAGGCCTTCTTCTCTGTCGAGACACGGTGCAAGACTGACGCATTTGTCACCACGTTCGTACGTCGTCTCAGCTACGTTGTAAACTTCGAGTATAGCCAGCCCCGCACTGTGAGTGGCTCGTGTGTGCTGTAAGGCTTCAACCAGAAGACGATTTAACAAGACAGAGAGGACCTTGCGAACACTCTGTTCCAAGCCCCGGCGGTTTTCGTCGCAGCTAGTGTTCGCATCAGGAGAGCGAGCAGCTCCCCGACCGCCATTACACCACCAACACCGCCGCAGCCGTGGCCGCCTGCACGACCGGAGTCGTGTGCGATCTGACGCCAGAGAGCCCCTCCTCTCCTCCACCTCCACCACCAACTAGCCGATGGCCCAGCAGCAGCATCTGCAACGGCCTGCTGGACGGGAGCCGAATAGCGTGAGAGAGCGGGCCCCGAAACGCCGCCGCCTGCCTGACTGGTGTCAAGTGGGAGAGAGAGAGAGAGAGAAAGAGAGCGACGGCCACCATGTCCAGCAGCCCGTTCCGGAGGAAGGTCAAAATTGACCCGTGGTACCCGACGTAGGCAAGTACTTGACCGCATAGTGTGCTAGTAAGTAGGTTTGCCGCGTCCGCCGCCGCTGCGCCCGTGCCGTGATTAAACCAACGTTCTAATGTGCTTGTTTGTCTGCATCCCTATTGTATGTCTCCGTGCCCCGTGTTTAGTCTCCCGTGTAGTCCCTAATGCCGAAAATAATGTGAATGGAAGTGTCGCGGAATCTGCGTAGTTTAATAAGTGTGAGAGTGTGTGAGTGAAGTGTCGGTGTATCGGATGTACGTGAGTGAGTATAAATAAATAAAAGCGTGAAACGTGTAATGATCCCCGTAATCTGCTTTCTGTATTTTACTTTTTCCCTGCCGACTTCCCCATTCCGCTATAGGTAGACGCGGAGTATCAGCGCGTCTAGCAGCACCGCCTCAAGGTAAGTGAACGGTGTGAAAATGCCGTTACAATATATATATATATATATATATATATATATATATATATATATATATATATATATTGTAACATGTATAGGTCAGTTTGACCTATACATGTTAATATTTTCAACAAATAGGAAAAAAGGGAGGAAAAAAGGGAAAAAAGGGAGAGAGAAGGAGAATAATAATTAATTTAGTATAGAAAAATTGAAAAGGAAGATACCTTGCTGTAAGTGAAGCTGTCAAGTATTTTCTTTATTTCTTAATCTCTAAATTTTCTTTATCTCTAAATTATCGTGGCCATTTGTATATAAAAGGAGTTATTATCGAGCGATTGAATTAATAAATTGAAAGTGAAATTTATTCCATGCGAAAGACAGTAAGGCTGTTTAATTAAAAGATCTTGCCAAGTAAAAGGCACAACCAACCGGCCGGTACTTCGAATACTGAGCTCACGCCAAAGACATCGTTGGATCGTTTGATTTTCAGCGTCGAGTTATAAACGTTGGTAAATTTTCTTTTATTTATTGTATTTCCGAATTTGAGTAGAGTATTATATATCTCTACTCTTTTCTTCAATTCTTTCAATTAACGATATTAGACATTATAAGTTAGCTTTAGAAGTTTGAGAGAGAAAGAGGGATATAGTCATAGAGTAGGAACCGCAAGAGTAACAAGCGCGCACTTAGTTTTCATTAGTAGTACACCTTGTTCTTCGAAAGGTGGCGCTCTTGTTGCTCTATCTCTCTACTATACTTTCAGATTTATCTCTCTTATACTCTGTGTGAGCGGATTCGAGCGTTAGTCGATCGCGTGTGCGTATTAGGTAGGGTTAGGATAAAAATTATTAGAATTTAATAAATATGAAAGTAAATTAATTTTCTTATTTAATTAAATAAATTTTCTTTTTATTTTTTATTAGTAGTAGAAAATATAGAAATATTTTACATCCCCTGTACCTGATCATTAATCCGTTCTTTTTTTTTTCTCTCCCTGGATTACCGATAATTTATCATAATATATTATCATTTATATAATTTCCAGGGTAAACAAAGGTAAGTCTGAGGAAGAAATATCTGGAAAGTACCTAGGGTCGAAAAAGCTTGTTTTAAACAATTTAATCTGTTCGGGGATCTTTGCAACTCTGTCAACGGGTACTTTGACAGGGTATTGAATAATTAAGTACCCCGTCTCAGAAATAGCGCCCAACGTAGGGTCACAACCCCACGAGGGCCACGTTTCGACGCCACGCTCAAGTCCTCGAGTCCATGAACGTGGCTGGAAGGGGGGGACTCCTCGAAGCCAACAGAAACTTCGAGAATTACGCTGTCCGGAGGATTGCCCAGTGAGAAGTTAGAATTCATTGGGGGATCCAAGAGGGATATAGGTTTAGTGGTCCGTAAATGAGATATCTATGATGAAGATTCCCATCATGACCTAGAATTATTCCTCAAGCGGATAGAGGAGCGCCAACGAAGTTCGCAAATATTGTACGAAGAATTAACTCAGGCGCTCCCCGAAATATTCAAGGAGAAGGCAGAGTTATGCCTCGACGCTTTAAGAAAAAGTGGCATAACCACCTGGAGTGACGTCCGTACCGCTGCAAGAAAATGGTACAGAATATCGAGGAAAATGGGTTAGAGAAGTCGAAACTCGAACTCAAGGAGCCAACGAACATTCCGGTGATTATATCGCATGTCTCCTCTCGATATTCGACCGGCTAAATCCACCTCTGCCCGAGACAGAGCCATTGGATAGACTGCTGTGTAACGCACGCCTCGAAATCCAGCGAGGGATACCAAGGAAGTCCATTAGCAATGTGTGGGAATTTCTAAATTTGGCAAGAGATGCCGAATTTGCATTGGAGTGTGAAAAATGCTATCACACTCCTCTTTCGCCGAATAAGGCGATTTTGCGCGAAGCTGCATACAAATCGCTGAATTCCAAGCAGGCTAGAACTAAAATGACTGCAACTGTAAATCAGGAAACTCCAGATCAAGAAAATAGGATCAGTCCTGATATGGCAGAAATACGCAAGCTACTGACTCGTTTGGAATCAAAATTCGGGTAGGTGGGACCATCTAGTAGACCGTCTACTTCTCAGGGTGATCGAAGGCCGATTCCAGAAGAAGAAAGAAGAGGGCCTTCGAAAAAGAACCGCCAACCCTGGAGGCGGAATCGAACACCTCCTAAGAAGAAGTCTACTAGAACTACCAATCCGAAGAAGGTTAACAAAGCTCCGGAGGGTTGTCCACCAGATAAGAAGAAGAGTAAGAACGGGCCGGTCAAATGTTATAAATGTGGTGAAATGGGTCTCCGCATTTATAACTGCCCGAAATGTTCGGGAAACGGGAAGCAAGGCGGCCAATACGGGTCCGGTCGACTTGCAACCCAAACGTGACCCCAGACGAAAATATTCGAGGATCTTGTTCCTCGAATTCTCAGTCGTCCTCGACTAATCAGATCGATGAGAGGCCTAATTCAGTTGAGGGAATTCCGTCGACTGAGGAAAATAACAGCGGCGAATTAGATCCCGGCCAAATTGCAGCATGGCCGGAAGAGACGCGCTGGTGGATCCCGGTACGAATTGTTAAGTATCGGATACGTGCATTTTACGGCACCGGCGCGTCTCGTACTGTCATGGGCAAGATCGGGACTACAATTAGCAACGGCTTGCCAGCGAGAGTTCTTCCCAGCGTCTGGAGTTGGTGCTAGAGGCCCAGGGAACTCTCTGCTTTACGTCACAGGTCACGTCGAATTGCTGTTCGAATTGGCAGGGATCACGCGCAATGTGTTAGTCGCTGTGATCCCAAACCTTGAAGCAGATTGTTACGTAGGAACTAATTTCGCACGAGCGTTCGGAACCATCCATGATCCGATGGATTCAATTCGTTGTGGGTTCAAGTAGCGAATAAACGGGTGAGGATGGAAGTAGCCGCAGTCAAATGTAATGAAATCCAACGACTGGCACCGTTGCGATTGACTGACGGCTTATCTTCTGAAATTATTCGAGTAGGCGAAATAAACTCAGAAGAAAATACTGGTTTTCATCTGAGCATAGGGATCGAGGTTAGTATCCATTGGTCTCGCGGATATATCACGGCAGGAACAAGGGCGTATGAAGAAGCTCTTAAATAAAATCCTGCCGGCGAGAGAAGTGCCACTTGGACGTACAACGTGGACGGAACATATTATAGATGTAGGAGAAAGGCACATCCAGTCTCTATGAACATACAAGAACATTGCATTCTCAAGTTAAAGAAATGCTACAGACTGGAGTTGTCGAACCATTCACAAGTGGATGGTCAAGCCCAGTGGTGATGGTACGTAACAGCGACGGGAAGTATAGATTTTGCATCGACTTTCGAAAAGTTAATTTAGTTTCGAAACCCGATGCGTACCCGTTACCTAACATGGACCAATTCTAAGGAAGCTACAATCAGCCAGATATATTTCTACCTTAGATCTGAGTAGCGCGTATCATCAAATACCACTTCATCCGGAATCCAAACCGATAACAGCATTTACGGTACCTGGAATGGGGTTGTTCCAGTTTACCAGGATGCCCTTCGGTTTATCTAACGCTGGAACGTCGTTTCAACGACTTATAGACCGAATTATCGGACCAGACCTCGAGCCGAATGCCTTTTCATATCTAGACGATATTATCATCGCTACTCAGGCATTCGAAGAACACTTAGACTGGATACGTCGTGTTCTTGCTCGAGTACCTGAAGCTGGACTTACGATAAACCGAGAAAAGAGTATCTTTGGACACACCGAAGTCAAGTACTTAGGTGTTCTCGTGAATCGTGAGGGATTTCGTCCCGATCCCGAGAAGATCGAACCAGTAATGCGCTACACGGAACCGAGTAACCTGAAGCAACTTAGACGTTTCCTCGGTATGTCATGATGGTATAGGAAATTTCTAAAAGATTTCTCTACCATCGCCGAACCACTTACACGTCTAACGGGAAAGGACTGTCGTTATGAGTGGATCGAGAAACAACAAGCCTCTTTCGACAAGATCAAATCAATGATCACTTCAGTGCTCGTCCTGCATAGACCGTCGTTTGATAGCCAGTTTACCGTGCAAACAGATGCGAGTGATACTGGTCTCGGAGCGGTCTTTACGCAGGAACTCGACGGACAAGAACGGGTGTGGAGTTCGCGAGTAGAGCACTCTCCCAAGCTGAAAGAAACTATTCGGTAACAGAGAGAGAGAGTGCTTAGCTGTCATATGGGCTATTGATAAGTTCTGTCCTTATATAGATGGATATCATTTCCGTGTGGTTACGGACCACAGCTGTTTGAGGTGGTTTCGTACGATGCAGAACCCAACTGGCAGACTCGCACGATGGGCTCTAAGATTGCAAGGGCAAAGTTTCGATGTAGAGCATCGTAAAGGGACGATGAACAACGTGCCAGACGCCCTTTCTAGGACGAGAGAGACGATCTATCTTGCTCAACAAGAACCTGGGCCAGAGATACCCAGGACGAATGGTATCTACAATGGTTCAAGAACGTCCAAGATCGTCCTAACGATTATCCGAAATGGAAAATAATCGGGGGACAATTATATTGTTATCGTCCAGATGTCTTTAAACGTCAAAGTCCTCGAAGTCATCATGGGCGATGAGGACGCTTGGAAGATCGTCGTTCCTAAGGAACGCCGTGATACAATTCTTAAAGAATGTTACGATAATCCTACGGCCGGACATCGAGGACGTGAGAAAACTTTCGATTGAGTCAGCAAATACTATTACTGGCCTGGATTTTATAGGACAGCTCAAGAATATGTGAAATACTATCTTATATGCCAGCAGTCCAAGGTGGACCAAAGGCCACCTGCTGGAGAGTTTTAGAAAGACCTTGGCAAATGGTCGCTGGCGATATTACCGCACATTTTGTAAAGAGTCGCCATGGATTTGAGTATATCCTGATATTTCAAGATTTGTTTACATGGTGGGTAGAATGTATCCCCATCCGTAAAGAGAATGCCAGGACGATCCTCAAAGAATTGAAAAAGAGGATAATACTCAAATTCGGTGCGCCAGAGGTCTTCCTGTCGGATAATGTTACTGAATTTAAAAATCGTACGATCGACGAATACTTAGTGGAAGCGGGTATACTCATACCCTTACTCCACCGTACCATCCGGAGGCTAATCCAGTGGAGCGGGTTAACAGGACTTTGAAAACCCGCATAATGGCGTTCGTAGAAGAATCCCATAATATGTGGGACGAGAAACTCGTTGACTTAAATGTCTCACTACAGACGACGCCACATAGTTCCACTGGATATTCTCCCGCTCCATTATATTTCGGACGAGAGCTGACTCCGCCAGGAACTCTCCGCCGCAGCCAGAATCAAGCCACGGCGGAAATTCAACAAAGAGAAAGAGAGGGTTCCTGGCTAGCGAAAATGGGTAAGTTGAGAGAACTCTAAGAGGCCGCTAAGACACGATCTCAAGGACAACAGCGTCGCCAAGTAAGGTATTATAATGCTAAGCGACGTCCTTCTCCGTACAAAGTCTGTGACCTGGTATGGAAGAAGAATCGTGTCTTATACTCGATGGCCCAAGGGGTATTGTCCAAATTAGACCCTAAATACGTGGGTCCTTTTGTTATAGTTCAAAAAAAGGGACTTATATGTATGAGCTGGAAGGTTGTGATGTAGGGATTGAACAGTTGGTTCATGCTGAACAACTCAAGCCGTACGTCCAGGGAGGGTACTTCTACGCTGGAAACAGAGAATGAGGTTTTATCACAACCACCGTTGGAAGCAGAAGAAGAAGAGACGAATCCTCAACCACCGTTGGATCTCGATTAGGTGACGAGAGACCCATCTGTAATGCGAGAGTCTTCACCATCGGGTGAAGATTCTAGAGCGAGGTCCTCTGCGCAGGACGATCCCGAGAATACTCGAGAAATGTTAGGTTCCGTCCCGGGTAGGAAACGAGGTCATCCGCGTAAAAATAAAATTTTGATCCAGCGGTCTTCGTCTCAAGATATGGCGTCCACTCGTCGAAAGGACCAAACAGAACGAAGACCGCGTGGAAGGCCACGGAAGAAGAAATAGTTTTCCTCTTCCTATTAATATAGTTCGTCCTTCGTTTTCAGATGGACAATTTGATGGACGAATCCTTCGTTGCCCGTTTTAAGCAGCTGCTCGGGGAGATGTGGGGGCAAGACTTGGCCTTGACGGTAGTCCGTCGGGGCTACCGATCTGCTCGGTTTCCGGCTCATCCTTCCGGAACCCTCCTCCGAGGTGATAGAAGAAATGGAGGAGGAAGGTCCGGATTCGGACGAGGGGGAGACTATGAGCGACAAAGGGTAGAGAATCTAACAACAGCTCTAGCACGCCAAAAGGCCGCCGAGGCCGAGGCAGAATGCGTGCATACCGAGCTTCTCCGTACCCGTGAAGAGGCTCGCCGTTTAGGGGAGGGTGTTCCCTCCTCTCTTCGGGATTCCGCAAACTTGGCCGCGGATGAGCGGCTAAGATCAAGGGCGGCTCCACTACCAGGAGGGAGTCGTGGTGGTAGAATACCAGGGTGTATCACCGGTAGCCCTGCTGGTCGCGGCAGGGGGAGTCAGTTGGGTAATTCCCGCAGAGAAGATGCCCGACCTGGGGTTTCGAAGAATAAGAACAGAATAGAAACCCCAGATGAAGACTTCCGGTCGTACTATGTTCAAGATCCTAGTGGACGGTATGGTCGGCACCACCGGTGTTACTTTTACGGACACCCGGAGGTCACGAAAGAGGATAAGTGTCCTAATCGTGACGTCCATAAATTCGTAAGAAAAACACCCTGGTTCCTTAAGGGCGGTTGAGGTTCCCGGAGGTCTCTCCCTTAGTGACTCCCAGCGGTGAAGAAAAAGAAACTTTGTTTATTGTTATTTGTATATATTTGTTTTCTTTCGCCGTTGGGATGTCACTGTGTATATAAGAGAAATATATTATAATTTTTGTATACACATGTATAGTTATAGTATTATTTTCGGTTTCTCATCCATATTTCCTATAGTTCTACCTCAGATTTTATTGCAGAGTTGCTTTACGGTAGTATACGCAACGTCTGGAGGGGGGGGTGTAACATGTATAGGTTAGTTCGACCTATACATGTTAATATTTTCAACAAATAGGAAAAAAGGGAGGGTAAAAGAGAGAGAGAAGGAGAATAATAATTAATTTAGTATAGAAAAATTGAAAAGTATGATACCTTGCTGATAGTGAAGCTGACAAGTATTTTCTTTATTTCTTTAATTTATCATGGCCATTTCCATATAAAAGGAGTTATTATCGAGCGATTGAATTAATAAATTGAAAGTGAAATTTATTCCATTCGAGAGACAGTAAGGTTGTTTAATTAAAAGATCTTGCCAAGTAAAAGGCACAACCAACCGGCCGATACTCGAATACTGAGCTCACGCCAATCGGTGGTACCATCTTTTCAAAACGGCGGAAACGTATTTGTACACATAATAATATTATTATTATTTATAATGCACCTAATTTAAGCGCTATTTTGTGGGGCCTTGAGTTCAGCTACCACACGCGTCCCCGGGGTTGCGGATAGGGGAACGACCACTCGAAATAAGCACTTCTAAGAGTGACAAATAAGTGGCCGTGGACAAGAGCTTCGAGCAAAAATAGTGGTATTCGCCCGTCTACACACCCACTCATCATTCACACACCTACATATCTGTAAGATAGCCGTATTTGGACTAGGGAGTATATCGGGAACTCTATAAACGTGTTTCCCACGAATAGTGGAGATGGATATTCTATAAACGGGTAATTTCCAGGCGGGTTATGAATGAATGAGAGGCCCTATAAACGGGCATCTCTCACGTATGAATGTGACCAGTTTGAGCGACAGTAAGGTCTTGCGGATGCAGTGATTACTTGTTGATTGGTGGGATTAGCTGCGAGGGAATCACTTCATGCTTATGTGCGTTCCCCTTCTGGAGGGTACAGTTATAAAACCAGATGGCACTCCTGGGCCGCCACAAGTAGGGGGCCCGAACCCAGTCTCGCCAACATGGGAGGCTACCCCACACAATGGTAAGACGTCGTCAGATGTCAAATCTCGCTTCTCGTAGTAGTGCCGTATGGCGTACGGATAGGACTTCAGTATTGGGGAGATTCAGGACGCTCAACCGTTATCTCCAACAAGTGATCCTCCTGACCATCACAAATATAAAACATTTAGCACAAATTAATAATATAATCATCAAAGGTAATAAAAAAATTATAGCAGGCTCTCGAGTGCCGCCTGCAAGCGACTCAGTAGAGTCAATCGAGCTTCCCGGCTCTCCTATCACACCAGTAGGCAACCTGGCTGGTGTGACAGAAAATGTTACAGGTAGCAGTATGAATGAAAGTGCGAATGTTTATAAATCGCCGGCAACTTGGGAAGCTGCTGAATGTAAATTACAGGAGCAATTTTACACAATAAGCAGAGTCCTAAGTAAAATGATGGAAAGGACTTGCATACAAAAAAATGTAAGTCAAATAATAAAAAACGGTTTGAGTGAGATCAATGAAGCAGTAGAAATCGGACAATATGAACTGAAGCGAATGAGACTGCTCCGACAAAAACAGAAAGATAAAGGACGGAGTGAATGTGAGGAGGCAACTCCTCAGAAACGGAAAAGAGTCCGTCAGACCCCTACTCCGGAGCAGTCGGCCGCACAACAGCGGAAGATCGAGACCGAAACATGGGCGACGGTGGTCTCAAAATATAAAAAACCGAAAACGACCGAGACGGACAACAAACCGACAAAAGAGCAGACAAAAGCGAGACTCCAAGGTCGCGGGACTGATCGCCCTAACCTCAAAGGCAGGGGAGGAGCGATCATGATCAAGCCGGCTGAGGGACAGACGTACGTAGACATGGTACGAACAATACGGCAAAAGGTGGACCCTGACAAGTGTAATACTCAAGTCAGAACAATAAGAAAGACAAAAGACGGCGCGGTACTTTTACAGCTCTCCAGACAGAACAACGAGACGGACTTCCGACAGGTTCTTCAAGACGCTGTCGGAGAGACTAAACACGTAAAAGATTTGACCTCCAGAGTGACACTGGAATTCCTAGACTTGGACTGTGTCACGACCGACGGAGACATCGCGAACGCGTTAAATCGGGAAACGGGACGGACTGCAGACCGTCGGCCCCATGTTTTCTACGTTAACAGTCGAGGACAGAGAATGGCGGTCTGCGATTTTGACGTAAAAGAGGCTACCGACCTCTTAAGGAAAGGGCGTATTAAAATCGGGTGGGTTATATCAAGAATAAGAGCAAGGATACGCGTCTCGCGATGCTATAGATGCCTCGGGTTCGGTCATGTACGGAAAGACTGTAAAGGACTGGACAGACGAAGCTGCTGCTGGTGATGCGGCCTCGAGGGTCATTCCCACAAGGAATGCAAGAGTCGTGGGGAGTGTTTCCTGTGCACTGAGGATAATATCCGAGACAGGGGACACTTACCCAGCTCGTCCTCGTGTGCCGCGTTCAGGATAGTACTAACAGAACAGAAAACAGTCACACAATGACGACGACGATACACCAATGCAATATGAACGGGAGTAGCGTGGCAGAAGCACTGCTCCCGCAGATTTCGGCGGAACTGAACATCGACGTGCTGATTATCAGTGAGCAATACAAAGACAGACGATTACCGACTTGGCTCACAAGCAGCTCGGGCAAGTCCGCAGTTTGGTTACGTGGAAAGGGTGTGTCGAATATCGTACGCAGCGGGACTGAGGAGGACTGTGTCTGGGTGACGGTCGCTGACATAACCTATGTCAGTGTTTACCTGAGCCCAAACAGCAGTGCCTCCGAGTACGCGACTAAACTTGGAAAAATCGAGGACGCGTTGCGGGAAATCCCTGGTAACGTGATCGTGGCGGGCGACTTTAACGCGCGGGCGATCGAGTGGGGAATGCCCTTGACCAACAGACGGGGAAGACTGCTGCTGGAGATGGCCTCAAGGCTGGACCTGGCAGTAGTTAACGAAGGAACGATATCGACGTACAAACGACCGGGATATGGTAACTCCATACCAGACGTGACTCTGACCTCGGACAGAATTCGAACTAGGATAAGGGCGTGGCGAGTGATCCAGGACTATACGGCCAGTGATCACCAGTACATTGTCTTCAAACTGACAGACACGACGAGACAGACGAGGAAACGGGGCACAAGCTCTACGGGGTAGAACCCCAAACGCCTAGACATAGACGAACTCGAAAGGTATCTGCAAAATGCAGAAACTCCCTTGCGAGAGGTGCCTCAAGAGTTGACTAACCGGAACAGGATGGTGGCGTTAGCGGCGGCAACGACTGGCTTTCTCCAGCACCTATGCGATGCCACCATGCTCAAGAAACGGAAAGTACGAAACAGACGACAAATATACTGGTGGACAGCCGAGATCGCGGATCTCAGAAGCAATTGTTTGAAGCTGAGACGGAAACCTCAACGAGCCCGAAATCGAGGCGTAGTGGGACTATACTCTACGGAGTATAGTCGCGCCAGACAGCGACTGAGATACGCGATCATGACAGTAAGAAACGGTGTTGGAGAAAACTAATCGACGAGGTAGACTCGGATCCCTGGAGCAACGGTTATAAAATTGTAACATGCGCCCTGGAAGGTCGGGGTCCGCCGGAACTACGAGACGCGAGAAGTGATGGAGCGGATAGATGAGAGACTTTTCCCAACCCATCGCAACAGAACTGACGCGAGAAACGAAATGACAGATATAGAGATCCCTCTCTTCACGCAGGAAGAGCTCCGTAGAGCTTCGAATGCGTTGAAGCCTAGCAAGGCCCCGGGTCCCGATGGTCGCTTCGCGCCGCCCGGACATCCTTTTGGGTTTGTGCAACGGGTGTCTGGTGGAGGGAGTTTTTAGCAGGCTCTGGAAGGAGGCTCGATTGGTTCTCATCCGTAAGTCTAAGGGGAACCCCGATTTACCTTCTTCATACAGGCCTCTCTGCCTACTAAATATGGCAGGGCAGCTGTTGGAACTACTGCTGAGACCAAGACTGTCACAGGCAATTAAAAACGCCGGAGACCTATCCGAACAACAACACGGATTTAGAAAAGGACGGTCGACAATCGGAGCTATAGGTGACGTGAAGAACATCTTTCACGCGGCGAACAGGGGCTGTCATGCAACCAGACCACTGGTTCTGTTGGTGACCCTGGACGTTCGTAACGCCTTTAACTCTGCAAAATGGACAGAGATACTGGGGTCGTTGGAGTTGACTTTCAAGGTTGACTCCTACCTCCTTCGTATCATACGGGACTACTTACGAGACCGAGGACTGACGTATGATACTTTGGACGGAAAGAAATGGAAACGCGTGACAGCGGGGGTGGCAAAGGGTTCCATTTTAGGCCCCGACTTCTGGAACGTACAATACGACGGTTTGCTGAGGCTAGACATACCCTCCGACGCGCGTCTCATTGCCTATGCCGACGATGTGGCAGCCGTGATAGTCGCACGCGACTATCACTTGATTCAGTTAAAGCTGAATCAGGTCATGAGACGCGTGAACGAATGGATGACAGATCACGGACTGCAGCTCGCGCTGCAAAAGACTGAGTTGTTGCTGCTGACTCGCAGACGTATACAGACGGTGGTTCCGATGACGTTAGGGACGGAAAGACTGGAAACCAGGAGTGAAGTCAAGTACCTTGGCATAACCTTGGATACGAAGCTGAGCTTCTGGCCCCACCTACGAAATGCGGCGACAAAGGCAGCAGAAAAGACCAAGGCTCTAAGTAGACTGATGGCCAATACGAACGGACCGAAACAGAACGTTCGCAGACTGCTGATGAGCGTTACCCATTCGATTTTGCTTTACGGGGCGGAGGTTTGGGCCGACGCGATGAATATCAGGAAACACGCGAACGCCATGAAAAGCGTACAAAGGGTGGGCGCGTTAAGAATCGCGTGCGCGTATCGTACCGTGTCTGAGAGCGCCGTTTTCGTGATTGCTGAGGTCATTCCCATCGATCTGCTCGCGGCCGAACGGAAGCGAATTTACGAGTGGAGCCTGAACGTTGGAAGGGAAGACGCTGTGACTGAAGAACGGACGAAGACCATCGAGACAGGCAGAGACGGTGGACGACGGACGAAAGAGGACGGTGGACGAAAAGACTAATACCCGAAATCGGCCCGTGGAAAGAGAGGAAATACGGAGAGGTGGACTTCTACCTTATCCAATTTCTGTCCGGACACGGATACTTCCGTAAATACTTCTGCAAGATGAAGAGGGTCGCCTCTTCAGAATGCAAGTACTGCGGATGGGCTTGGGACGATGCGGAGTACACATTTTTTGTGCAAAAAAAAAATTAATAATAACAATATTTAATAATAATTATAATAATTTTATAATTATAATAATTATACTGTCTAACATCCTTAAGTGACAATTTTATTGCTCTGCCAATGAAACCTTCAGTGTCTCATTTTTGGTTTTGAATTATTGATATGAATTAAAATCTAAAATCCAACCTGACGAAGTAGGTTATCTATAACATTTAAGCTTCACTTTATTATTATTATGTCTAATGGTATTGATGTCCAAAAAACTCAAATGATTATTGACTTCAGTTTCCTTTGTAAATTTAATTCTATCATCTACAGAATTCAAAAGCATCCACCATTTCAATTAAACATATCGGTAATATATAGTTCACACACAAAGCATCCCATAGAAGTTGTCCCTAGGTACTTCGACATCAGTTTGTACGGTTCAAATACAATCCTCTCGGTGGTATTGCTCTTATGATTTATTAATAAGAATCAACCATTGCAATATTATTAGTTCATATATGTAAATATACCTTTACATAAACTATACGTATCCACGTAGTAACTTAACGGCGCTATCATATCATCCATTTTCTGCATTAGAATTGCACATTTAAGTCAAGTCGATAGTCTAACTCATTCAAAGATTGTCGAATACTCATAGCCATACTATTGTATTGTTTCTTTTCAAGATCAGGCGAGTGTACTGATAAAAAGCTAATTATTGCCAATAAAATCTATTTAATACATGCATTTTCCTTTAGAATACGCATAAGATTGTTTTTATTAAAAATACATAAAATTCTTAAGAACATTCTTTTGTATCTTTATAACTTTATAATTGAAAATTATAATTATGGAGAGTTGAATGATGTGTATATATTTTATAGGACTTATTTAAATTATTTTCATAATAAATTATAAGTAAATAACCTAAAAGAGTTCTCGATCACTTCTGGTGATCCAGAACCCCCCTAGTTTACATCGCTGACGTCACGCGGCCTCCTCTAGCTGCATATACTTTTCTCTCTCTCTCTCTCTCTCTGTCTTTGTCTCTCTCTCTCTGTGTCACGTCCCTGCTTTGTTTCCTACTCAATTGACACGATCACGTTTGTATTCATATGAACGAACCACTTTTGTTTACGTCGGTTCAAGCAGTAGAGGAGGACGATTTTGTAATCGTTTTCTTTGCCATCCGCTGCAAGTAGATACAAAGAAGATTTTTCTACACAATCCAGGAAACTCAGTCGAAACTCTTTAAAAAAGAAAATTAAAGAATCATTGTCTGATGATGAAGGTAATTATGATACTAATATTAATAATAATGACTGATATTAATAATAATGACACATTACAAAATAATCAAAGCACTGACAACAATACTTCTTTCGAATCAGCTGACGGTGATACTGAGCAAGATGATATGTTATGGAAAATATCTAGGTATGGTGGACCTTAATTGCCATTCATTTCTTCATTTTGGAGGCGTATGATGGCTCGATCGCTAGCACGAAGCGCTAGTAGCCTGGTGTTCCGAGTTGAAATTCCGGTCTCGGCCGGTTAACACAAGGACAACTGTCATAATATATATGTGCTTTGTGTACATCATAGACCTCCATCGCTGATTCGCACCAGTATTTGGAAGCATAAATTAGTAAGTAGTTTAGTGAATGGTGCAAAATATTTACAACGCTTCTGGGTATAGAAATAGCCAGATATGACAGACAATGGCCAGTCTTTTTGGTGACTTAAAAACAAGTCAGCTATTTGAGTAAAATAAAAACAAGTTAAAGTATCATCGTCGTTCTCGGCAGAAGATCACAAGTCCACAGATAATGTACTTACATCTTAATATATTCAATTCGAAAAAGTATAAGGCTAAAAGTCATCGCTTTTGGTGGAAAGTAAATAGTATTTTTGTCAACTGTATGCAACGAAAAGGTGGGCGCTCTAGGTATA
Source organism: Sycobia sp. Sy_11 (assembly GCA_018907035.1). Lineage (NCBI taxonomy): Eukaryota > Metazoa > Arthropoda > Insecta > Hymenoptera > Epichrysomallidae > Sycobia > Sycobia sp. Sy_11. The sequence continues at coordinate 730,049 of JACCIC010000245.1, forward strand.
TAATCTCCTGTTGCATTTGATAATTCAATTGTGCATCAGAAGCTTTACGCTCACAAGTCATACAGAATAATTAATTTTAGTTACAGTGATAAAATTCGTATATTTACTCAACATAAATACTTATATCTTCTAGTTTCACATAGTTTGCTACGAGCATGCGGTAAATTGATTAAAAATGATCGTACTGCATTACAAAAATTAAAATGTCTTAATAGCGCTATTTTTAAAAATTTGAAAATACTCGATATGAATTGAATGTAATAGAAATTAATAGGTGTAAAAATACTGGAATTGAAGTCTTATAAAAGCTTGAGCTTTTTTAAGTGCGAATCAATTTTGAATAATCGAAAATACAGAATGGCTCGACATAGAAGATTTCAAGGCTATTTTGATACATCCCTTCCGCTCAACATGATTTTCTTGTTTCATTGAAGATTACCGCATCATTATAATTAATGCAGAGCATGAATTTGTTCTCGTCATGTAACGCAACTATCTAAACTCAGTCGTGCAAACAGTAATACTTAGATCAACTCAAACGCACGATTATATAAATATTTCATAATAGAAACTATAATCATAGATGGTTTGATGACATACGTCATAGTATCCAATAAATACAAGCTTCGACTACTAAAACAGTTGGAAAAAGATCATCAAATCTCTATGAGTTTTCATACTTCGGAGCTCTATCAATATCCACTTCTTCTTCTACATTCAAGCACATGTGGACAGTGAAAATGACGAATGAATTTGAAAAACCGTGGTTCGTTATTTTGGGACTTCAAAAAAATAGAAAAGGACAAAATGCTACAAATGTTGCTTTGACTATTGTGTTATCCGTATTATGAAACTTTTTTCTCAATTCTCAATATTATTTGTACCGAAATTCAAATATGGATATAACTGAAAACTAGTATTTGATATTAGATGATATATATGAAAATGTTCAAAATGTCTACCATAAGAAGGAGTTTCAGCGTATTTTAACGAAAACAGATTTCCAAGATCATATGCCACTTATACCTATTGATTGTGCAAAATAAAACGAGTCGCTCAAAAGTGCACCCGTTGATATACGCACGATTTTGAATCGAAAAATAGCTTTTCATCAAATACGTGAGCTTACTGCTTAATTTTGCATGACTGTAGTGTGCAATACCATCCGATGATTGTCGATGTTAAGAAGTTATAAAGTGTATAATCAATATCAATATGTAAGTAAAATATTTTGTCAGAAGCTGTCAGTCAAGATGGAGTATGTCATTGATATGCATGAATTTATTAGATGCAAGATATCAAATATATTTACGGTGCTCATTGATAATAGATTTCATGAAAATATTTTTATCAGGATTGTAATAGTAGAAAAATATTGTCTTTTTCAAAAATAAATTACTTAACTTGGAAATAAAAGACTTCCATATTCAGATTCTTTCTTAAAATAAATATTTATTAATGCTAGAATATTATTTATATCAAACTATAGATAGAAATGATTTGCATGAATTTTTTCTTGGTCAGAACCAGCATTTTATTAAAATAAAATATAATTATACACAAACATTAAAAAGCAATAAAATGTTTAAGAAATACAAAACAATTTCTAAGCCGTCAGATAAACCATGAAAATAATAAAAATTGGTTCAGGAATCTAACAGACAAAGAAATACCACAAGAAGTAGTAAACATCATGTCTAAAGGTGCCAAACATGGAATATTATATTCTAAAAAGAATCTCCCTAGCAAGGAAATCAATGCGGAGGTGGAAACTTGTTTTTTTATGTTATTTAACGTCGCTCTGTTTATGCTTCCAAATATTGATGCTAATCAGGGACGGAGGTCTACAATGCGTTTGTAAACGAAGCACATGTATATTATTACAGCGGTACTTGTGCCCATCGGTCGAGACCGGGATTTCAACTCGGATCACCAAGTTACTAGTCCATCGCTCTAGCGATCGATGCCATCGTAGGCCTCAAGTAATATTTTTAATTTAAATAATGAAGTAAAAAAAGAATGTAGAATATTTTTATTTAATATCATTAGTAATTTTCAAAGAGAAATTAATTTTATAATCATTTAAATAATAATTTTGTACATGAATTAAAAATCATGAAGAATTTTTTAAGAACTAATCCGAATATCATCTTTCAAAAGGAAGACAAAGGTAATATAACTGAAGCTTCTAATATAATTGATTATACAAAAAATATTAATAATATATTAAATGATGATACTACTTATGTGAAAATTGGTAATCCACATATCATGAAGCTACAAAACAATTTGAATGATTTATTAAATAATTGTAAAAGAAATGACTATATAAATGATAGTACATATAAATATTTAAAATGTGAAAATAGTACTGTAGCAAAATGTTATGGGCTTCCATTCCAAGGTTCATAAAGAAAAGATGACATTTAGAAATATAATATCTTCTTTTAATTTCCCAACTTATAATATTGTCAGATTTTTATATAATTATTGGTGAAGATAGTTGGAAAAACTAGTTCTTATATTAAAGATTGTTGGTGTTTTTATAATGAAGTAAAAGATATTATTATGGCCAATTTAGTTATGGAAAAATTAGACAGTATTGCTTTGTCAAAATTAATTTTTGCACCAATTATATTTGAGAGATATCTTTACAATTGTTCTAGAAGTTTTAATGGATGAAATGGTGGATATTTTCAATTCTGTACATGACAGAATTAAATTTACAAGGGAGGTTGAAGTTAATAGTCAGTTAAGTTTTCTGGACATTAATGTCATTAGATGTAGTAATAATAAGGTGAAACTTAATTGGTACAGAAAGCCTACTTGGTCAGGTAGGCTTTTAGATTTTAATTCACACCACCAATTCGGAAACAAAATTGGAGCATTAAAGGGTGTCATTGACAGAGCAATTAAATTGTCACATAAAGATTTTAGACAAAATAATTTACAGATAGTAAGAGAAACTTTCATTAATAATGGTTATCCAATTCAATTTATTAATAGATTAATTGCTGAGAGATTGTTTGACATTGATAAAACCGAAAATAGACATAGTGCAGGAATTGATTTTAACGGAGGCAAAATTATTGTCTTGCCATAAGTTAGAGGATTGTCTGAAAGAATAAAAAGAAATTTTCGGAACTATAACATTCAAATTTTCTTTAAAAATAGCATTAATTTAAGTACATTGTTTAATAAAAGCAAGGATAAGGATGATCTATGTTTAAAATCTGGAGTTGTTTACAAAATTAAGTGTATGGATTGTAATGAATGCTACATTGGACAAACAAGTAGATATATAAAAAAAAGAATTTATGAACATAAATAGAGTTTATGTAGTTGACATATTACTTCTGGTTTAAAAGAACATTGTTTGAAGTTCTTACATTGTCTTGATTTTGCGTATATGGATATTTTGGGACCTGTTATTAATAATGAGTTCAAAACGGAGGAATGGAAATAATGTGAATTTAATGTTAGAGTCAAGTAAATTATATATCATTTATCATTCTTTATTAAATTGATTGGTTTTGAAAATTTTGTATAGAAAGAGTATAGAATTGTATAGAAATTTTGTATAGATGGTTTATTCAAATTAGTACATTTTTAGTTTATTGAGGATAGGCGTATATAAATTATCATATTAATATAAGGTTTAGTTTAGTCCCTGATGAAGAGCCGTAGCAAGCTCGAAACGTTGGACAATCTCAGTAAATTTTCAATTGGGTAAAGGTGGTGAGAACAATCAGATTGCACTTTACTAATAATGAATTTTTTCAGTTCATATATTTTATTTCAGAATAGTCCACGTGGGCGATTTAAAACTAACACAGTCTGACTGTCATTATAATTTTCAATGAATTATATATTGATATATATTAGCATTGATATAAATATTTATTGATATTATTGTATTAATTTTAATTTATTTTATTGGACTGTAAAACCAATAGAAATATTTATTAATTTATTATTTATTATGAGCAATGTATAACAAATAAATTTTTTAAAGTGAAACTCTTGAAAATATTCATATTTTCAAGAATCGCCATAATGTAAATTAAATGTTAGAGTCAAGAAAATGGGACAACACTTATCATTATTTATTAATATATTAAGTCAAGAAGATAGGGGTCTTGTAAATATTATACCAATAAATTTGGAGTGAGGATCGGGTATATAAAGTAGCATGCTGGGGTTTTGATTTTAGTTTAGTTCCCGATGATTAGCCGTAGCAGTAGGAAAAGTTGGGCACCAAGATGAATTTAAATTTTAGGTGATGGGGGTAGTCAGGTTTTCCTTTACAAACATAGAATTATGTTCTTATTATTTTATTTTATGTTTTATTTTTATTTTATTTTATTATGAATTTTATTTAATTTTTAATTTTTAATTTAATTCATTGTAGTAATAAATTCTATTTCAAATTCTTCGGGAGTGACTATAAATCAGCACAGCCTGGCTGTCATTATGTTAGTTAATATAACATGTTATAAAAATTTTAAAAACGATAAAAATATTTATTGGATTAATTCAGAACAGTCGACATAAGTAACCATTTAAATTATACGTTCGCTCTTCGCCTGCACCTAAAAAATAATTTCATGCGGTGGAAAAAAAGTCGAAAAAAGTTCTGAACAAAAATTAAAAATTACGTATGTACTTTTAGTCATTCATTACTAATATTAATAGAGAAAATATAAGAAATAAAAAATTTTATTGTTCAAATGTTATAAAAATTATATAAACCGTGTTTTATGGAATAATTTTGAGTTTAAACAAAAATTATTACGATTGAATATTGTGTCCAGAAATATTACAATATTATATAAGTAAAATGTTTTTATATAAGTACAATATTTCTCCATAGAAGCAATTATATATATATATATATATATATATATATATATATATATATATATATATGGTATCGTTTCGCATTTTGAAGAAAATACAACTGAAAAAAAAATTGTTCATTTTAACGAAATATTTTTTACGCGAACGTAATAAGTTCATTTAGGAGATATTACTAAATATTTTATTGAATTAACTAATTACATGATATAAATTTCATAATACATTTAGTTACATTAACTAAATTTTGGTTGTACAAATAAGTTTCCGCCATTTTTTTTATAAAGAAATAAGAATTTATTGTAAAAAAAAGGTACAAATAATGTCATTCAAAATATTGCCCACCACTTTCTACTACTTTTGAACATCTTTCCGGTAGCAAAAGGATACCCCATCTAAAAAATTGCTCATGTTTTGAGGTGATCCACGAATTGACCCCTTTCTTCAATTCCTCGTAAGAAGTGAAGTGCTGCTCAGCCAGACCATGAGTCGTCGACCGGAATAGGTGGTAGTCTGAAGGAGCTATGTCTGGTGAATACAGCGGGTGGGGTAGGACATCCCAATTCAGTGCTTCAAACGTTTTCTTTACGATTTTTGCAACATATGGCCGAGCGTTGTCATGTTGTAAAATGACTTTATCGTGCCTCTTGGCATATTGTGGACGTGTATTCTTCAATGCTTGGCTGAATTGCATCAACTGTGTTTGATAACGTTCTCCGATGACGGTTTGATTATGTTGGAGTAGTTCGTAATAGATTACTCCAAACTGATCCCACAAAATCCATAACATTAGCTAATTACCATGAATGTTTGGCTTGGCCATCGAAATAGAGGCATGCTCGGGCTTACCTATGACTTTCTACGCTTTGGGTTGTCATAGTGAATCCACTTTCGTCTCTCGTCACGATTCGATGTAGAAATCCTTTGCGATTTTGTCTTTTGAGCAATTGTTCGCAAGCGAATAAGCGACGCAACGATGTCTCTTAGCTTCAGTTCGTAAGAAACCCAATTTCCTTGCTTTTGGACCATATCCAGGGTTTTGAGACGTTGTGAAATAAATTAATAAATATTTTTTTATTGGTCTTACAGTCCAATCATTTCAATCCAAAAAAAAAATAAAAATAAAAATAAAAAAAACAAAATAAAAAAATAAACGTTGTGAAATAGCTTGCTGAGTCACTCTTAACCCTTGTGCAAGTTCTTCTTGCGTTTGGAACGGATTTTCCTCGTATGAAGCTTCCAATTCTGTGTCACCATACACTTTGGGTATTCAACTGCGTGTTTTGTCCTCCACGTCAAAATCACCACTTTTAAATTTTTGCCTCCACTCCTGACAACTTCT